>CM024590.1:50365624-50965624 GCA_014182565.1 Eucalyptus marginata | reverse complement strand
TTCTTAGAAAAAAACGAAAGATAAATAGAATGAGCAATCATGGCCTAGTGAGTATTGCACCTTTTTAACTATGCATTTTACAAAATAATATAAAAACTCATTTATCTCATATCTAATATGCAATATATACATAATATTAAGAATGAGTTTTAACCTTTCAATTATTTATTTATTTATTTATTGGAAGTACTCATTTGAATTAACAATATCGAATCAAGCATCAATGGTCTAGTCCAATAATTATTTTATCAATTTACCTATCAATGGTCTATTCCATTGATCAATCTAATACCACACATCATCAGGGGTCTATTTCATTAATTAATCTTATATCAAAACACATGTTGATTGGCCATTTATCTATCAATTTTTTGCACAATATCAAACCATGGTGACGACAATGCTTAGATTCCCCTAGACAAGGTTTCCACTTACTGTTAGCTGGTGGGTCGGCTTAGAAGGATATTCTAACACGAACATGCATACCTACAAGCTGTTTTGATCACCGATATGCCGTTCCCCACAAAGTTGTTAATCTTCACGTCGATTGTTGGCTGCTCCCTCGCTGACAGCATCCGCGCCATCCACGCGTTTGCCGTTGACTGCTGGCTGAGCTGGTTCAGCTCGCTGCAACTACTGATCCTGGCGTGGCTGTGGTTCTGGTCGTGGTTATGGAAGTGGTTGTTGAGCCGGACGGCCGTATTGGATCTTGCAGCAACGGAGGACATGGTGAGGTGAACTTTGATGACCAGAAATGCAATTTACTGATATAATATCGAACAATTTGAGAGAGAGAGAGAGAGAAATGTGCTAGTAATTGATGTGCTAGTAATTAAGGACAATTATAAATGGCAACTCAACAAAAGAGTTTTAAATTTTTTTATATAAAAATAATCATTTTCGTAGCCCAATATTAATGAGTAATTAAATTGGAGGAAAGTTGTTTTTGTGGCTAAGGCTAATTGATCCCAGATTGCATGCATGGAAGATAAGAAATCATCAATGTACTAACGTGTCTCCCAACACATATGATGTAGATTTCCTAACATCTCATATTGATGAACAATATCTAAAGTGGGATATTGGCTGGCATGCAAATCCCATACTTCCTTTGCTATATTGAGGCAGCCGAATTGAAGTCTAATAGATCGAATCAAAGTGTTTCGAAATCATGTGAGGACCTGATAATTCTTCCTAGTCCATTCTTCTAAGCATTCAACAAATTTCACCTCATTCTCATCAATAAACTTAGTAGGAGCACAAATATCACTGGTGACATAAGGACAAAATTATGTCCTCTCAAAAAGTTAAATTTTTCTTAGCCTATGAAATATAGCTTGATCTATTTAAAATGGTCTGAATGGACAATGAGACTTCCAATTTATCCATCATGTGCACTTTAACAATGAAAATCATAGAATTGATAAAGAATTGTGAAGAAACTAGAACTTAGAGGACCGATATGCAGAAGATAAGGCCAAAAAGAGACTTAAAAGCGTCAAAATACCTTTGGAACTAGTTGAACAATCCCAAGATTCGGCCTGAAAACGGCTGAACCAATCTATCAATGCTTGGGCCGGTTTAATTGAATCGGTCAACAGTCAACAGCCAATCTATTACTGATGTGGCGGATGATGTGGCAGGATGACACGGTTGGAACGTGCACGTGGACGGCAAAAGAGTGATGTCATCAATAATGTTGGTAGTAGCAGACACTTTAGTTGCGTGTAGCGCGTGGTCGGTTGGCAGACAACAAGGCCATCATTTGTCAAAACAAGCCACCAACTTGTAACTCTTGTTAGGAGCTCACGACAGAGGTCCAAACCCGTTAACATATTCAGTTAGAATCACTTTCACTCAAAAGTTTAAATCAATGAATCATGAGCTAACATAATATATTAACTACTAAATACTATATCAATTCTCTGATGTAGGATTTCTTTAATATAAATATCCAAACAATCTCCCCTTCATGTATGAGCTCCAACCTTGATTCAAGTATCCTCTTGCATCAACTTATCTCAATTTAAAAATCTTCAATGCCCAACTTCATCCTTGGTCTCTTTTTCGGGAACGAACCATGACATTTGCCATTTGGCCCACGTTGCTACTCCACAATACCCACCTACCTGCAAATCGGGTTGGTCACCAGATTATTCTTTAAGATTCTTAACAAACATTGATATACATTGAGAGTAGACCACCAATCAACCATCAGCTTTGATACCATTTTGTTAAGAGTGTTTTTGCGTTCTCAACAACTCTTACTCTCAATAGCGCATGGTGGCACGTGAGAGGGTGTGCAGGGTGGGGGTCATGGTGAAATTCTAGAATTTGGCTCTTCTCAGAGTGGTGAGTCCGCTAGTAATATTGGTTTTTTCAAAACAAGCAATGGAAAGTGTTGGAACATAACTTAAATAAGGCTAGTTGATCCTAGATGCATGGAGGATAAGAAACCAAAAATGGATTGAGTAGTCTCCCGATGCATGCGATGTAAATTCTCTAACAGCTTACACTAATAAGCAATGTCTAAGGTGGAATATTGATTGGCAAGCAAATCCCAGCCTTCCTTTGTTGTATTAAAGTGATCATACTGAAGTATGATAGATAGAATTAAGGGTTTCCGAAACCATGTACAGATTTGATAATAGGTGCATGAATGTCACTGACGTGATTTTGCCTCTGTTTCTTCTGCAGCTTTAATAGGTGCACGATTGTCATTGACGTAACACAAAAGTCCGCATCCTCTAAAAAAAGGTAGATAATTCTTCGGCCCGTAAAATATAGTTTGATTTATTGAAAATGGTCCGAATGAACAGTGAGACTTCTAGTTTATCCATTACGTGCACTTAAAGGATGAAAATCGGCAGAACGGATATGGAGAAAATAAGGCCCAAGAACAGGCTCAAAACCTCAACATACCTTAGGAACCAGTCGTACAACCCCGGGAATCCGTTCGAAAACAGTCGAACCAGTCGACCGACACTCAGGCCGATCTAATTGAACTGGTCGACAGTAAACGGTCCGTCAATTGCTGCTGTGGCGTTATGGCAGGATGATGCCGCTGCAACGTGAGGAGATGCACGTGAATGGCACGGGAGTGATGTCAGCGGAGTGGTAGAGGCCTCAGGCGATGGCGACGCGCGAATCAGTCGCGATCACTCGCGGCGAAGCGTGTGGGCCCGTGCTGGTGTTCATTTGTCAAGGCAAACCACCAATAGCGTTGGGACGACACACGAAAGGCGTCAACTCGCTGGAGGCTTGTGACTCCGTGCTGGTGTTCATTTGTCCTTGCAGGACTTTGATTTGACTGTTATAAAGAAAGGAATTTTCTGAGATAGTTCCGGGATGTTAACCAGAAACAACCCAATAGGAGGACATCAAACTAGGGGCATACGCTCCATTATAATCAAATCTTCGCTCTTTCGGAGCGTGATCCACAATAACACAAACCAGCAATAGAGGACTCTGATATAGAAAGCATGGTTTTCAATTATCTGAGCTCCGATCCCTCTGAGAATGACGATGCTTCCTCTCAGTTTTCCCTGCCTTCTTCTTCATCGTCCACGTCCACCGTCCGTGTGCCGGCCTTTGTGCCGGCCCGTGGGAACTCCCCCGGAGGTCTCCCAGTCGCAGGCAGAGTCACTGAGGACGCTTCTCTTGAGTTCCCTGCCCCTCCCGTTGATGCTTCTTGTTGGAGGCAGGAGGATTCCTCAGACGCCTTACATCTCCAATCACATCGGCCTCAGGTACGGCATCCAACATGGTGATGAAAAAGAACGCGCTGGTTTTTATTATGTCTCTTGACTTTTACCGATCTTCCACGAATCACGCGTTTGAATTTCATTTGGTGACGTAAGCTTTGTAAAGCACGTGGGAAAGAATTGGGAAAAATTGTTTGATGCAACTAGATCCAATATTGAGTCTGATTTAATTGAGAAGCGAAACTTTTCTTAGAGACTGGGGAGGAAAGCTTGAGAGTGGGTGTTAAATAAGATGATGAACGGGGAGCACCAAAAAAAAAAAAAAAAAAAAAGTAAAGGAAAGGAAAAAAGAAAAATTCAGTAAATTATGCAAGATTATTTAGATTTGGTTTGGCCACGACACATCATCAATCGTCCTACGTAAAATGGTCAGTGTTGATTGAATCGTCACATCAGCGATTTCCAATTAAAGTTGATTGAAAAAATTATACAAATAAATTGTTAAAAGATTTAAGATTAAATCAACACAATAAAAAGAGTTTAAAATTGAATTAATATGGGTGTGTTTGTTTGTATTTACATTCTTTTTTTTTGTTCAACAAAGAAATAGAAAAAACTATTTGCCCTGGAACGGTTTTTGAACAAAAAAGCGCGTTTGGTAAACTTGTTCGAAAAAAAAAAAAACGAGAAAAATGTTTGGTAAATTTATGTTCTTTTTTTGTTTCTTTTAATTTTTAATGTTTTTTTTCATTTTTTTCATTTTTTTCTTGCTTTGCCGATCGTAGGCCTCGGCCATGGCCGGCGATCGGCCGACAAGGGGGCAGCCTTGCCCGGCCACGGCGAGGCTCGCCGGCCCCGGCGAGGCTCGGCGCGACCGGCCAAAGCAAGAAGAAGAAGAAAAGAAGAAAAAAGAAAGAAAAGAAAAGAAAAGAAAAGAGAGGAGAGAGAAAAGTTGTTCTTTGTTTTGTTAAACAAAAACAACTTTTTTTTTTTTCTTATTTTTTTTCTTTTTTGTTAAAAAAAAACAGATTTGGAACAAAAACGCAAACAAACGCATTTACATTCTTTTTTTTTCGGAAACAAAAAACAGAAAATCTATTCATAAAAACGAGAAATAAAAACACAAACAAACACGCCCTATATGTATAATAGATTTATGATTTTATTTTTTTTACAATTATCTTGTGAAAAAATAGTTATTCGATGGGTGACGAATCATATTTCATGAGTATATAACTTGGTGGATGTATATCCGGATTATTTGGTCAAAGTGTGTTTAGGTCCACACTTCGTGTCCATTTCTTAACGGTAAATAGCTTAAATTAAAAAAAGAAAAAAAGAAAGAAAGAAAGAATGGTAAGTGAATCGCACGCGAGTCTCCATGGGTAGGACCCATGCTGCCTAAAGTATGTCGCACTACATAAATTGGTCTTTGTTCTCATCTTGCTTTGTATGTACCTTGGATTATGAGTGGTTTTTGGCTTCTTTTTCTCGCCTGTGCCTTCCCATTCCGGTTGAATAATGTTACTAGGGACACTATATGTAAGTACGTTTTATTAATATTTACTATACCCAATTGTCATCTTGCTTCGTACGTAGCTTGGGTTATGAGTGGTTTTTGGCTTCTTCTTCCGACTTGTGCCTCCACACTCCGGAAAATCATTTGCCCTATTGAATTGAATAATATTACTAGGGATACTATACGTAAGGTACTATCCTCGTTGACAAACCTCCTGTTTCTAATGCTGTCGTCCCCATTGCTGACGGCGGTTGCAGCCTTCGTCCTCCTCAAACGCGATGAACGGAAGTCCGTCGGTAGGCACATCTACTATTGCTGGCGCGGATGATCGAAGCCAATTGGAAATCGTCACTAATGCCATTTCACAGCCTTCATCACTTGAAGCTCCTATTCCTTCATCGGAACAAGGTATTGACTTCATCTTATGTGTTCTGATTCGTCCTTGTTGATAGCATTCACTTGCATCGCATTTCCTTTTTACTAGACGATGTCTCATTTCTTGTCTCACTGTCACAAAAAGGTCAAGCAACCGGTTCAAGATCTTCTCCAGCAAATCAAAATGACAATGTCGATGAGCCTGCTAACGTTGATGCCCAAAAATCTCGAGCTGTCCCCACTCCTGTTAATCCAGTTCTGCCGTCCCCTGGACATTCACCATTACCTTCTTCGATGGTGCAACCAATCAGCCAAACTGATGGTGAAGAAATACTTGGCTCCTTCGTTAATGCTAGGCTTACCCTGGAGAGGTCTGCGAAAGCCTTATATTTTTTATATTTTATTTATTTTTATTTTTATTTTTTTTTTAATTTTAGGTCTGTGAAAGTCTTACGTTCTAAAGCTGTTAGTTTTGACACTGCCTCACCTGAGTCTTCATCGGTACTTGTCGTTACCGACGACGTGGTCAAGCACAAATGGGCTGAGTTTCTTGAACTGTCCAAGGGTGGATATCCGTTAATTGCAGCCAATTCCGCCACCGCTGAAAGGTTTAAAGCCTTATTGGGGGAATTATGTGGTGGTGATATCCGATTCTCGAAGTCCCCTGAATTCAGAAAACGTTGCGAAGACTTTCTGACTAAATTTCCTGGTGGAATAGATACTTATCGACAGAACCACGAAAGGATCGCTGCCTTGGCAGACTTGGAGAAAGACTATCAACATTCTGACGATTTTATCAAGAGATTTGACCAAACTTTGAAAGATAGTCGGCATACCCTACAAGTGTTGGTCGATGAACAGAATGACCTTGCTGCTGAGGAAACCAAGTTGGGGAGACAACTGGATGCGTTAGAGAGACAACTGATCGACGTCCGATGCCGACGCAGACTCAAGGCTGCCCAGATAATTGAGGCAGACAGAACTCTGGAAAGTCATCTTGATATTTTTGACGAGCAGTATCGACTAAACAAAGAGTTGGCCGAACATCGAAGTGCTAAGAACCAGTGAGTGTTTGATAATAGTTGTTTAGAGCTAGACATGACGATTTTCCAAAAGGAAGTGAGAAATTTTGTAGACAGCATGTAACCTTAGTTTCATTGTTCTAATGGAAAATTTATCTTGCTTGGTCTTTTCTTTCAATATCTTTGTTCCTAAGCGGATGTGGGAGTATCGAGCTTTATAGATCAACTCACGAGCTCAACTCAGATTTCGTCGATTAATCAGACTTATTTCTATGTTTGGAAGCAAAATGCCAATTTCGACTACAATCTAACTTGATGGGTTCAAGTTGAAGATGTCGATTTAGCAAAAGAATTATTGGTTCGATGAGCTATTAATTTCATGGTGACCAATTGACCACCAAGCTACTGATTAAGGAGTTGTCAATTCTTCCCTTGCCGATCAAGTATTAAAATATTGATTGACCAGACTAATTGTTGATGAAAGGGGCTAGTGAATATACCTAAAGGGGGGTGAATAGGTGTATAAGAAACTTTTCGTAGGACTTAGAAGAATATATTTGATGGATAGTAAAATAGAATTCAACTATTAAATAAATGAACAACTCGAAAGCGTAAATAGGAGGTTCAAGGATGAGAGAAGATGAACACATAATTTATAGTGGTTCGGCTTATTCCAAGCCTACGTCCACTCTCCTATACTAACAACCCATCGACTGGATTTCACTATGAATCAAAAGAGTCGTTACAATATCACGTCATTGATTCCACGGTGTAGAGACTTTGCTACACTTCCTCAAGGTCTTACAAGTATTTAATCTCTCTTTTGAATACAAATTTCGCTCAAGAGTTGAATTAACAAAGAACAATGAGCTTTAGACTTTGGAATTTATCTATCACGCACACACTCGAATAACTAGAGCTTCTCCATTTTATACTCCTCCATGCCTTCATACCCGTTGGCACTTTCCAAAGGAGTTCCTCCATCTAACCGTTGGGCGGAATCAATTAAGGAGATCTTCGAGTTATTTAAGGAATGTGAAGATAGCCCACCAATCCTGCTCGCCCATACAATCAAGATCTAGGTTTCCATAAGTAGAACCTTCCAAGTATACCTTGTCAATCAATGAATTTAATTTATTCGTATCAAGATTAAAACGAATAAAAAGATCTCGAAAAGCTATCTCCAGCCGTGAGAAGCTTCTTTAACCGCTCGAAACAATTCCTTAAATAAATCCTTGATTCTAGATAAATCTTCTTCGACGGTCTAGAAACTGTCAATGAGAGCAGACTTTAAATCTTGAATCTGACAGTCTTCAGACTTTGACGGAAGAGTCTTCAAGTCTTCAAACTAGACTGATGGAAATGTTTTGTCAACTTCAAAACACATAAGGAAGTTTTCTCCAACAGTAGATTTCATAGCTAATCAAAAACATATCAATGAAAATCAATTATGAGCAATTTCCTTAGATATTTGTTGATCTCCCAAAATGGTTATTTTATGATCAAGCTGGTGGACGAATTTTGGAAGATGAACCACAAGGTTGAAGAGTCAAGGTTTCAAGTCTCTATGTCATAAATGCATTTCCTTGTTCCTAAATCTTTATCGAGTTTTCTAGTTCTTAGGTTTAATTGCTTTCTAGTTCCTATGTCTTTAATATTCGGGGAGTCCCCATGTCTCTTTAATATTTGTCTATTTTCTATGTCTTTGTCCCTCTATAATTAGAGGAGAGTTCTCAAATGTAATGCAAATTTAATGTGTAGATGAAAATTCCTCTACGTGAGTGAATGTTTATCTATTTTTTTATCCAACTATCGTTCATGGTGAATCAAACATTATTTATTTTTTGCTTTTGGAGTAATTCTTTATGCCTTGGTGGTGAGTTGCCACTATCCTGGTTCTTTATCCTTGGTTGGTGGCTTGTGCCTTTATGCTTTGGTGGTGAATCTTCCCATATCCTTCATCCATTACGCATCATTTCATAATCACTTAACACACCTATCCATACACTTAACCTTAATAGTCCTTATTTCTGAAATCACTCACCTGCACACGCATAATATTGGTATCATAGCTCAAGGTTGAACTTGTTTTGAGTTATTCCTTTCTGTCATTAGACTCATACTTCAAATGAATGATCTAGTTCTAAGAGGCTTGACTTTAGAGAAAGCGCATAACGAAAGGCAAGACTGTGCCATAGAGAATCTTCAAAGACAAATGGAGTGGGTACTCAACTGCTTAGAGAATCCAGCGAGATAGGAATGATGATGTTTGTACTTTCAAGTCGATGATGATGTTTGGGGCGCATTTGGTAATATCATTATGTTCTCAAAAATAATTTTTGCTCAAAAATGATATTTGTTTATTGTGTTCCCTAGAACAATTTTTAAGTTTTTAAAGACGCTTAGTAACTGTATAAAATTTATATTTTCTGGATAGAAATACATTCGGCAGGATTCTTAAATTTTTTTTGTTTCTTTTAATTTTCAAATACTTTTATTATATTTTTCTCTTTTTTCTCTTTTTCTTTCTCTTCTCCTTCCTTCTTATTCGTGGTCGGTCGTAGACCGCAATGGTGGCCAATGATTGGTTGGGTGAGGTTCGGCAAGCTCACCTAGCCACTGCAAGCCTTGGCTCACTAGGCCACCGGCGAGGCTTAGCCTTGCCTAGGCGGTGCAAGGTCAACGTTGCCCTAGCCTAGCGAGACCTAGTCTTACTTTGGACCTAGCGAGGTCAACCTTGATTAGTCACTGGCAAGGCCAACCTTGCACTACCTGGGCAAGGTCGAGGCTTGCCTTGGCCAGGCGAGCCGTCGGCGAGCTCGCCGAATCTCGCCTAGCCGATCACCAACCACCGGCGACACTAGTTTGGAGGAAGAGGAAGAAGAGAGAAGGAGGAAAGAAGAAAAGAAAAGAAAAAGAAAAAGTTTGGCTTGATTCTTAAAATTGTTCCAGAGAACAAAAAGCTATTTTTTCCACTTGATTTTATTCCAAATCTATTTCCAGGAATAAAAAATTTATCAAATAGATTTCTTTTCTTTTTTTGTTCTAAGGAACAAAGGAACAAAATCGGTTATTCTCAAGAGTATTATCAAATAGGCTCTTCACAACAAGAGTAAGAAGAGGAGGAGAAGTACACCAAAAGTGTCTTAACTTATGTACAGTGCTCATTTTAATGCTACAATTTTTCGCCGGCTTACTTAAGTGCCAAAATTGGACAAAAACAATCACTTAAGTGCCTCCTTGCGAAAAATTCTGGCAAGAGAAATTACATAGCTTTTATAATTAAAAATGTTATGTGTCATTTTTTGGCACTAAAGTAATCCCTTTTTCATTAAGATTGGCACTGAAGTGATCACTTTTTAATAATAATTGGTATTGAAGTGATCATTTTTCCTATAACAACTAGCACTAAAATGATTACTTCCTAACTTTCTACATGACGTCATCAAGGGGGTTTTTTGGCACTGAAATAATCACTTTTTCATTAAAATTGACATTAAAGTGATCAACTTTTTAACTTGCTATATGACATCATTTAGAGATTATACACTGATTGAGCACGTTAGCAAGCCACGTAGGATTGATAAATCATTAAAATATTATCACATTAGATTTCTGTTGACTCAAATCCGAGTTGGCACTTAAGTGAGCATTTATTTTTAAAAGTGGCACTTAAGTAAGCCAACAAAAAATTGTGGCATTATAGTGAGCGTTGTACACAAGTTAGGCATTTCTGGTATATTTCTTCCTAAGAAGAGGAGAAACTTATGGAGTACGATAAAGAGCTCCATATAAAAGTAGATGGAAGAGGCATTTCAAGTGTCACGGCCATGGACGTTTTAGTGACGCGTCATTATGCAAAATTACCTTTAAGGGGTTGTTGATACTGGTCGCCCTTCCTAGCCTTTAGCCTAGCAAATATAAAAAGAAAAAAATTGTTGTAACAATCTAAATAAAGTCCCAAGCATTAATCTCTTAGCATGAACATTAAAAGTATGTCACTTTTCGGCAAATATAGCCTATACACTTGATTTCGAAGGTATAATATACTTATGCTTGCTTTTGATGATTCTCAGTTCATTCAAGTGCTGAAAATGGTTGATTTTAAGGAGTGAAGTTAACTCTCTAATCCAAGGTTCACCCTCATCTTTGTATTTCCACCAAAGACAATGGATATAAACTCGTGCTATAGATGAAGTCGTCCGTGGACTGAATTGAATCGCAATATGGGTTGGGTCGAAACCGAGCACCAAAAAAATCAGTACAGTAACTTTTGGTTTGTGATGGTTTGCTCCATTTTTTGAGATGCGATTGGCGTAATCTATTAGAATAAGCCTGCACAATAACAAAATGACTTTAATAATGCTTGTGTTTGTTAGAATTAATCAAGTCTTACCTCGTCTACAGCAACGTGATGCAGACCTGTCAATGCATTTTGCAGATGCTTCAGATAGAGAAGAACTAATGGACGCTCGGAAAAGCATAGACGTCAAGAAGAGTACCTTAATGCATTCGGAACTAATCTTTCATCTATTTGTATGACAAAAGGACAATTTCCTGCGAATGCTCATCAAGTGCCCTCTTCACTGCACTCCCATGAAAGAACATCTCATATACTGCTTTGATTTGATCACCGCGGCCTCGAGTATATGCATAGACCCTCTCACTTGGATCCAGCAAATCAAAGCAAGGAACCACATAATGCGAAGAGCATTCGATGCTTAGTGATGATGAATGCTCAAGGAACGACATGAATACAATCACCTCGGAGTTTATCATCCCCTCTATTGTTCTAACCAGTCCAATCGGTAACCCTAACCAGCACGCCTTTCCAATATAATCCAAAGCTCTCTCCTTTCCAAATACTTATAGAGTAGATACTGATTCAATATAAGCATAAGAGTCTTCATGCCATCTCTAATATTTGATTCCAATCTGATTAAATCACGAAAAGGGCATGGCCTTTAATCCAGGAAGGAAAGTCTTTTATTCAACAAATGTCTGGAGCTTTCTGCATATAATTTAGGTGAGCGACACAGCAAACTTTGTCATCCTCGATTATCAACCGTTGAACTAGGAATCACTTGTCTATGCACAAGATTACATAGATGAGACAAGGTCATTCAAATTGTCAACAGGACAAGTATGTCCGTCCAAGGAAAGAAGACCAAAGGATATGCTCTGTTGTGTCAAGATTAGAAAATCATATCTGGTCCCTGCATTGTTTATGTTGTCCCTACATATAGAAGCTTTGCCTTCACTAGTTCCTCAACAATTTCTCAAGACAGACAAGAAACTAAGATGGAGATTCCTTGTAGCCATGTTCTGTTGTTCTTTGTCATCCTGGTGGCGAGTCATAATCCATAATACATAATGTTCTGTTCTGCGGATCCTACAGATGGTTTTACTGAGGTACAGTTGACAAATGCAAACTTCGAGCTGCAAAAGCCTTACGACATCCCACTGGAGGGGCGCTACAGTTTTGTGGACGGGTTGCGCAAGATGTGGTTCTATGCTGACGACAAGCCCCACGTTCCAAGCAGTCACACTCAGCCATGCATCAAAGTTCAGATCAAAGTAATTCTCAAATCCCCCCACGGTTCATCGTCGTGGTAGTGATTGATTGAACAAGAAACTGATCGAATTGGCAGAATCTTTTCCAATTCTGTCTTGATTTCTCTGTTCCCTCCTCGATTTTGTACATCTTTGTAAGGTCCAAGGTTACATATTTGGCAGGGTCTAGACTACTCATCTGGAGTCTGGCAATTCTAAGGGCATGGTTTCGTGCCCAATGGGACATCCGGCACTATGATAGCCCAGATACACGGTGCAGCTCATGGAGCTACTGCCCTGATACTGAGGATTTACAACGGGGACTCGCGGTACTACAGTGGGAACCTTATCACCACCGGCCTTTACCACAGGTGATACAGGCTTAACATAATCCACGACGTCGATGGAGGGAAAGTGACCGTGTTTCTTGACAGGAACCAATTGTTCCAGGTGGCCGACAAAGGGCCTGGCGATCTGCACTTCAAGTGTGGAGTGCATGGGGCGCCAGCTAACATAAGCTACTACATGGAATCGAGGTGGAGAGACATCACAATCTACAAGAAGTGAAAGGCAACGAGCTTATGTTAACTGGCGCTCCATACACGAGTTTTAGCCTAAAACTCATTGGGCGATAAAGAAGAGGTGAAGAGAGGAAAAGGGGGAATTGGGGGGAAACGAAAACTCAATACCCGACCCAACCCGAATTATTGCTTTGGGTATTATGCTTTTCGGGTCAGTTCAGGTAGGGTCGGAACACACTGCCTTATGATTTGACTGGGGCTTGGCGTCTTTCAACTGATTTTTTGTTATCTTTCTCAACAACCAGCTGAATCCACATAAGTTATATATGAATCCCTTGCGCAACACATTTAGTTGTTAACAATCGGTGATCAACGGAGTCCATATCTATAACTAATTGAAAGACTACTGGGGAAGGATCTCATGATTCCATTGTAGTGAACAAAATACTATTGCAGAAATATGAATGATAACGTTGGTTTATGTAGTATGGCCATTCATCAACAGGTCTTAAGTACTAAAGCATGTTCAAAACTACTTCATTTGGGATGCTCACGAGACTATTTAAAGACTCGTGAGCTTATTCAATCTCAAATACGACTGGAGACACATCTATGTCTTGAATTTGTCATATTATAGCATGCTGTTGGAAGTGAAAATTTTCAATTACTACTCGCACAACAAAGACTATGGTCTAATGTGGGGCCCACTCTTGGTACAAGCTTGAATCTCGCCTTTTTTCTTTGGTTTCTTTTTTTTGTTTTTTTTGTTTTTTCCATTTGAGACGAAACTGGTGAAACTCTTTTCCAAAGAAAAATAGCTTTTATGACAGACAGCCAACTAGCTATTGTGTTAATGAGTTTTGTGTGTGTGTACACAGATATATATTTGTGCTCGGAAACTACTAAGATAAGAATGAAAAGAATGTCCAACTCATTCGGATTTGCATGGACTCGGGTTCTCGAAAAAGTTGAAGAACAAATGGATATCACGGCTAAAGGGATGTAAACATTATGGATCCGATCTGAACCGAGCCATTTACACCCCTACATTATGGTTATGGATACAGCTAGTATCGCGACTTGGTGACGAGATCAAGCATAACAAAGCGATGGTTCATCTATGTTTGACAAGAAGGGACGGAAAGACTTCTGAGGCATTGGCGAACGAGCTCAGGACGAGGAACATCGCATTTCAGGAGCGAGTGGACGAGCTTGAAGAGTACTGGTTTCTGTGTCTCGCAACAACAAAGCGAGCGAAGGATTTGGAAGTAAAGGAAATGACAACGTGAGATCATTTTAAGATTAATTCCTGGCTTCTTGTACAGTATAAATGAAAGTTCATGGTCGTCGGAGATTGGACATATGGTCTGTTAGGATTACTTATCGGGGGGCATTGGTTCTTTTACCATTTTATGCAATCCATCGAGCTTGTCTTCAACGGGGTTTGACTGGATTGGCTTGATTCTTTACCTGGCGGTCTAGCAGAAGAGACCAAGTTGTCATGCGTATTCTTAGTGTATCTGTAAAATGAGCTATTGGTTACTTTTGCAAATCACTGCTCATTTTCGCTTCATTAAATGTAAAAGAGAATGGGCAAAGAGCGCCCCTGAAACACTCATTAAAGGTTATAAATTATGCTTTGGAGATATAAACATATTAATTATTTTTAGTGTCTTAGTTTGTACTTTTAAGGCACCCATTAATAAGATCCAATACAGTATAAAAATTGAGATTTTTGGTTAACATATTAGGTTTCAATGAGACAGGTTTTTCATGAGACAAAGTTAATGTAAAATGATATGTCAAAAAAAATATATTCATGATATAAGATAATACTATTTAATTCAAAGCTCTCTTCTTTCCAAAAAATTTTAGAGCAGATGTTGATTTAATAAGAATAGAAATGTTATAACTTTTGTACAATGTTTACTTGAATATCATAATTTTTTGCACTCACTTAAATAACACATCGGTATAAAATGATTACTTGAGGGTCATTTTCGGTAAATCAGCCTACAAGGATTTGTTTCTTAATTTTCCATTCCGATATGGAATTTTTAGAAATAAACCGAAATCCAGTGTGGAAATTTTTGTCCAACATGACAAGAGTACAACAAATGTCATCGTTTCTTGCCGCTTCTTTAAAATCTTCACAATTAGATGACGTCATTTTTAGATTCTCTCTTCCTCAAACGATGTCGTTCTCGAACTCTCTCTCTCTCTTCTTATCACTTAAGTGGTTTCAAAAAAAAAAAATTGATGAACCTAAGTGGTTACTTCTAAAAATTTATGGCACTGAAATAGTTATTTGTGAGATTGTTAGAATTTTTGCCGTTCTTCAATCAAATAATCAAGCAACATATTTGTCTTCTTAAGTGCTCACTTCTAACTTTTTGTGTATGTCGGATGAGTTAGGGCTGGCTTTTTTTAGTGAGGTAAATTGTCAATGGCATTTAAGTGATCGATTTTTAAAACTGTGACATTCAAGTGAACAAAAAAAAAAAATTATATATTTAAATGAGCGCCTTACGAAAGTTATAGCACTCCTAACGTACTTATTCTGATTCAACATAAGCATAAGAGTCTTCATGCCATCACCAAAATTTGATTCCAACCTGACAAAAACACGAAAAGGGAGGACATGGCCTTCAATCTAGGAAGGAAATCTTTTTTAAAACAAAGTTTGGAGCTTTCTGCACATAATTTAGTTGAGTGACACAGCAAACTTTGTCGTCCTCAGTTGGCGACCGTTAAAATTGTTATGTAACTTGATTGGTGTCAGTTTTATTTTCTAGGTTTTATTTCTTTTTACATACATATAAACATTATGGTTATGTATGATTTATATTCAATATAAATATATTACCATAGGTGTAGGGCTTCGGGAACATAGAAACCAAGAGTCCCTTGTTGGCTTTCACGAGCTGGTTTTTTCTCTCTACTTCTCCTCTCTATTTCTCCACTCTTCCTTCTTCTCTCTTAGCTATTTACCGCAGGTTCTCTGATTATCTTCGTGATAGAACCAAAGCTTCAATCTGGCACCAAGCATTTGATCTCTTCTTGGTGTTAGGGGCTCCGTACAAGCTTTCTAATTGAAGCAACAAGACGCTGACACTGGTGCAAAAAAAGTTCCAGGCTTAATTTGTGTTATCTCTGATTCGTGGATTTGATAATCCTAGCAGTACATAGCTCAGCTTTTCCTTGTAACTTCACAGGATCAAGAACTGAAGAAGATGCGTCCTTCACATCTGATCCCGTGCCTCATCCTTTTTATATCTTTGAAATAGATTGTGTCTGCGCCGATCCCATTGATGGGTTCGCCATCGTGCCGCTGACTGAGTCGAACTTCGAGATACAGAAACCGTATGACAAGCTGCTGGAGGAGAGGTATAGTTTCACAGATGGAATTAGGAGGCTTTGGGTCTATGCAGATGATAGACCGCACATGAACCCGACAGTAAGACCATGCCGCGGACGGAAATTCGCATAAGAGTACTCTCGCGATCCCTCCATTTAAGAACTTTGAATTTTCCTTTTCTGATGCGGATACCTGCACATGGTGTTGGGAGTTCTAGCCGGTCTGGCTTCAGAAACTCACATCAAGATTTGTCATCGACTTGATCCTAACGTACTTTCTCACAGGGGCTTGACTACTCATCTGGGGTATGGCAATTTGAGGGCTATGGTTTCGTGCCGAATGGGACCTCCGGAGCCATCATACTGCAGATCCATGGCGGCATGGGGCACGCCACTACTCTGATACTAAGGATGTATGAAGGTGATATAAGATACTACCTTCGCGATCTGATCGCAACCAATCTTTACGACAAGTGGTTCAGGGTGAACGTGATCCACGACAGGGATCAAGGCATCGTGGAGGTTTACCTTGATGGGACTCTAAAGCTTGTGACGCAAGATCGTGGCCCCGGCGACTTGTACTTCAAGTGTGGAGTGTATGCTGCACCCCGAACGTGAGCTATTACATGGAATCGAGGTGGAAGGACATCAAAATATACAAGAAGTGAGAGAGTACGTAAAGGGCAATTTGGCTAGCAAAGAAAGTCAGCAGGGTCACAATGAACTAACTAAAAGTTCAAAGTGTTCCCAAAATTTACTCTCAGTTAAAAACCTCTTCATCTTTTTATCTGTTAGGTGGTTGTTTGGTTTTGCGCCGCCTGGCTTTGAGTTAATGCCTTTTAACTGATTAATAAATCGAAAGCTTTCTACCAGACAGAGAACTCTAGGATGTTGCATCCAAAGCTGCCTTCTCATATGAGGTGATTGAGGCTATGATATGCAAAACAAGGGACCTTGGGAAGTCAGCTTATTGCAGAAAAGTGCTAGAAATTGCAGTTAGTTCAAAGTATGAAGCTTGGGCTGAATATACAGTTAGCTGTTGGTGGTCTAAACACGTCGAATTAGGAAAAGACATGCCAATCAACAGGACTTGTCGGCCGCCAATAGCTCTCAAAGACGAATTTCCCGGAGCTTCTTTCTCTGTCACTCCACATATGTGACACCAGCTCCGATGATGAGCCTCTATGCATGTGCTAATCAACTGCTCACAAATTTATTAGCACCCTCGTCCCCCGTCTTGTTCAGCCAAACAAAAAGTGGCACGATCTCTCCATGCTAAATCTAAATTTCCATTTTTAGATCTCTTCTATGGTTTCGGTTAGATTTATTTTATTTTATTTTATTTTTACATATAAGAACTGACAGATCAAGTGGGTCAATCCTTTAATGGAAAGTGAAAATAGGAGGTAGCCGAGAAATTTGACAGAAGATCATGTTGTGACTATGATTTTTCATCTGCTTCTTGTAGATCAGTTAGCATTGTTAATGATGGGATCACTCAAGAATCATTGGCTTACCCCTTAGTTTATTTACGTTCTAGTAACATTCATAGTTGGCCTTCGTGTATGTTCTGCGTGCCCCCGGTCATCTGAAATGTCCGACTCAGACATTTCCGACTGTTGAGCTGTAAATTATCCAGTTCTTTCGGAATCTAGAACTGGGAGTTCCATCAAGTAGACAGAGCCAAATTCTAACAGTACCCGATTAGAACACAGAAACTTTAATCAGTGTAATCAGACTTGCTGAACAAGAAAACAGAAGGAGACGATACCAAGCGTTCGGAATCCAGAACCGAGTTCCATCAAGTGGAAAGAGCCACATTCTAATGGTACCTGATTAGCACATGGAGACTTTAATTGGCGTGATGAGACTTACTGAACAAGAAAACAGAAGGAAACAATGCCAAGCGTGTCTCCCTGTGATCATTGGATTCTCTGCATGAACTTACAGCAGAATGCGGTGAACTAAGAAGATTCATTTCGGCCGTCTCCAAATTTTAGAGAATTTTGGGTGACCGCTTGATGTAAATGAAACAGTGGCATACTTAGCTGTACCAAAAATGAACAAAACTCTCTAAGCTTGTAATTTGATGTATTTTAATGAACTTGCGTCTAAACCCCACAAACATGGAAGGATGAAATTGATGAAGATGACCATGATGAAACGGCAGCGTGAAGTATTCGATGCGGTGTGAAAGCGATGTGCTGAGGCGATGAAAACAACTTGCAATGGACCTCAAAGGGCATATTCGGCACGATATTGTCATTTGTCACTGATAGAAAAGACAGAAACCATTTATCAGGCCAAATATCAGGGAATCATTGTTTATATCAAATGTCAATGTAATGGAGTGCAAGAACACCTACCCTTGGAAAGAATCCACGACATATCTGCCATTGTTCAAATCCATAAACAATAATTAACAGGCTAAACCTGCTACTGGTTCCAAACCAAACCTCTCCTTAGGAGGATGGATGGAGCAATTCAGGTGAGATCTAATGTAGATCCAACTTTCTATTTACCCGTGGGATTTGGGTGATTCGAGAGACCTCTAGATGTAGAAAAAGAGATCAATTAATCATTTGTAATATCTGCGTATCCCTTAACTTCCAATCAAGGGATTTGGCAAATCTAAAGAAGGTTTTCATGTACGCTTATCACAAAATATTTCTAAATCCCAATACAACCAATGCCAGGCAGCTGCCAAGAAGCACAAACTAGAAAATAGGATATGTGCATCGGCCATGCCTTGTAACTCCAAAACTTTGGATTCGCCATAGTCCCTCCCGTAATGCTCCAGCTGCCCCATGAATTGAACATTCCTAAACAAGTCATGAAAGGTATAATGAACATATCTTATATACACATTATATCAAGAACGGGATCAGAGAGATCTAAAACTATTAATTTATATAGAGCCCCCTCACCGCCCAACCAGCAACAAAGCTGCTAAGGACCTAGTGATGGAGCATCATTCAACCCTTTACATTGACATAATTGGACGGTCATACATTTTAAAAACCTAGGAATCACTTGTATATACACATTAGATTACATAGATGAGACAAGGTCGTTCAGATTGTCAAAAGGACAAGCATGTCTGTCCAAGGAAAGATGACCAAAGGATCTGCCCTGTGTGTTAAGATTAAAAAATCATATTTGGTTCCTACATTATTTGTGCCGTCCCTGCATATAGAAGCTTTGCCTTCACTAGTTCCTCAACAATTTTTCAAGACTGACAAGAAAGAAAAATGGAAATTCCTTTTAGCCATGTACTGTTGTTCTTTGTAATCCTGGTCTCGAGTCATTATTCGAAATCCAATCTGTTCTGTTCTGCTGATCCTACGGATGGTTTCACTGAGGTACCGTTGACAGATGCAAACTTCGATCTGCAGAAGCCTTACAACATTCCACTGGATGAGCGCTACAGCTTTGTGGACGGGGTGCGCAAGTTATGGGTCTACGCCGACGACAAGCCCCACGATCCAAGCAGTCACACTCAACCACGCACCGAAGTTCGGATCAAAGTAACTCTCAAACCCCCTATGGTTCATCGTTGTGGTAGTGATTGACTGAACCAGAAACTGATCGGATTAGCTGAATATTTTCTATTTCTGTCTGGATTTCTCTGTTCCCTCGTCAATTTCGTACCACATCTTTGTAAGCTCCAAGGTTACACATTTGGCAGGGTCTGGACTGCTCATCTGGAGTCTGGCAATTCGAAGGGCACGGTTTCGTGCCCAATGGGACATCCGGCGCTACGATAGCCCAAATACATGGCGCAGCTCATGGAGCTACTACCATCATCCTGAGGATCTATGATGGGGACATGCGGTACTACAGCGGGAACCTTATTGCCACTGGCCTTTACGACAGGTGGTTCAGGCTTAACATAATCCACGACGTCGATGGAGGGAAAGTGACCGTGTTTCTCGACGGGAATCAAGTGTTCCAGGTGGCTGACAGAGGGCCGGGCGATCTGTACTTCAAGTGCGGAGTTTATGCGGCGCCGACTAACATAAGCTACTACATGGAATCGAGGTGGAGAGACATCAAAATCTACAAGAAGTGAAGGAGCGATGAACTTTGCTGGGTAATCTGCGAAACTTGGCTTGCGAATAAGTCCTGCCCGATAACTAAATCGATGTGAAGACTATTGTCTTGTAAGAATCCCAAGGATATGTCTCATGATCCTGATCACTATGGATATGAGCAGTGACATTAGCAATAAGAACCTCTTCTTCTGTTTGGATGATAATTCCTGCTGGAGAATGCCACCGTTCCCGAATTCAGCGATGAATTTCTGCGAAACATTACTACTAATTCGACCTGGGCTTCATGTTTCGCAACTGATAATCTGTTATCTTTCTCGACAACCAACTGAACTCACATGAGTTTCCTCACGGTGACGCGTTTAGCTGTTAACAGTCCGTGATTAACAGAGTCCATATCCATATGGAAAGCCTGCTGGGGAAGGATCCCATGATTCCATCATAGTAAACAAAAGACAAGTGCAGATATATGAATGATGAGGTCGGTTTATTCATTATGGCCATTAATTAACAGGTCTCAGGACAAAAGTATGTTCAGGAGTGTTTCATTTGAGATGCTCACGGACTACTTGAAAAACTATATTCATAAAAATATAGAAAAGGCTAGCGCATTTTCAATCCCAAATACGATGGAAGATACTTTTATCATCTTGCATTTATCACATTATGGGTCCCATTTTAGCGTGCTATTGGAAGGAAAACTATTGGAGGTAAAATTTTCCAATCAAAATTTGATTGCACAATGAAGACTCTAATGTCTAATGTGGGATCAATTCTTGATTTAAGCTTAAATCTTGCCTTTATTTTCTTCTTTTTGTTCGGTTTCTTTTTCTTCTTTTTTTAGCTTTTTTTTTTCCCCAATTTAAGATAAAACTAGTGACCCTCTTACCCATATTTGACAGATAGCCAACTAGTTATTGTGTTAATGAGTTTTATGTGTCTATACATAAGAGTGTACTCCAAATCTGAAAAGAGTCTATAAGCGAAAGTAAAAATGAAAGGAAGTATATGCTAGTTTTAACGAATGCATTTGATTTAATTATAACTCTAGTATAGCTCATTATGTCATAATCGGGTAATTTTAACTGCTTAGCTTTCATTGTCTTCGGTGGATCTAATCATCCAATGTTATTTATTTTCATGTCGTTCTTGTATTAATAGATATTTTAAAAAAAATTAACAGCATGATAGAGTTAAGCATGTTAAAAATTCTTAACATTCATTACCATCAAGCAAATTTTTAAGAAAAGATTTCCTAAAACATTAATACATGATATAATTAACTGCTGACAAGAAAATTGTGGCAATTGTATTTGTATTATAAGACAAACCTATTCAAACCACATGTAAATATGAATTTAGTAAATTTTGAATGCAATCTTTTAGTTTGAATATGAAAGGATTTCCCTTATTTGTTTTAAAGGTTATGTTTTCTAGGCAATATCGTTGCTCAAATCGATGAGAGAGTTTTTAGAGTAGAAGAGCGAGATCTTATAGTGAATAGCTAGACTTTACGAATTTGATTTCGAGTTCAATCCAAAATAGATTTATTTACCAGTCAAGTCAAACCGAGCTAATTTTAAAAACTGTTTACGTGGTTACTCGATTCGATTTCAAACCTAATTACTAGTTAACATTAAAACGGGTATACTTCTTCATTTTTTTATGGATTTAAAAAATCTAATTTACACATGTCAACAACATTAAAAGCATAAAACATAATTAAGTGGACTAACCCAAAAGGAAACTTTAAGTCTCGAAAAGTTGAAAAAAAATAAGAAATCGAAAATTAATGAAAGTTCAACAAAGCATTAGTAAAGTCTTTCTAGGACGAGCGAAGGAGCAGAGGAGTGTTCAGCCATTTCACCATCACTGGATCGGAGCTCGCTGCTTGTCCAACACCATCGGCGCCGCCATGCGATGGCGGGCGCCGCCGCGATCCGGCGGCCTCGGCGTGGCCGCCATGTCCTACATCGCCGTCGACTACCTCCGCCGCCTGTCCCCCGCCTGGCACGCCCGCCTCCAGCCGGCGCTCTGGTCGGTGCTCGCTCTCGTCGCCGTCTCCCGCGTCCCCTACTACCGGCACTGGTCCGCCGAGTTCCGCTCCGCTCTGCCTTTCGTCGCCTCCATGGTGTTCATGCTCCTGGCCCTCCTCTTCGAAGCTCTCTCCGTGCGCTCCGTCACCGCCGTGCTCGGCTTGGACTGGCACAGGTGATTCTAGCTGAGCTCGGTCGATGACTTCGGTCCCTTTTTCTAGTTCCATTGTGCCTGGATCCGAGTTCCGTTAGCTCGAATTGCGTTTGAGTTCGAATTCGTTCGGTAAGCTCGAATTCGGGTTGCGGTTGAGTTCGATTTCGTTGCCGGACGCGAATTCGGCTTGCGATGTCGAAGACGGGGAAGTTGTTTGTGTGATTGCGAGTCATCTTGATCGATTGGAAATAATGGACTTTGTTGGGAAGATTTCGATGAAAGATTGCAACTTGAGATTTAAGTGAATCTATTTATGGATACATGGTCATTAATTAGTACGTTTTTTCTACTAATTAAATGCTGTCTTGAGTGGAACCTTTCTGTCTAGTGTCTGCTGCTCTCTGCCGATGTTTCCATATGGGGTGTTTATTCAATTATGAACCCATTATTCTGAAAGTTTACTCTGTGAATGGGATTGAATTTCGGAAAAGATTGCAAAGGTAGAGTTTTTGCTCGGCCTCTTTCCTTTTTTGCACGCATGTATGTCTTTGAATGATTTGCATGAGTCCATGAATACTCAGATGAGCAAAATTACGTGATGATGAGACTTTTTCAGAACAATTAATGAAATTATTCAACTCTTTTCCTCTTTTATGGGGATAAGTCTATAAGGTGTTGATGAAATGGGATTCAGATTCTGGACTTGCACTCTTTATGTTCTTGAGCTTAAGCAAATCAGGAGTCGTTCCTGCAATCTATCTCGATATATGCAAGCTTTATTAAGGTTTTGCTACTCAAAAAATGTTTCCAAATTGCCAGGCATATGTGATTATGTTTTATTTACATTCTTCCACGAACTAATTCTACTCCATTTGATGTCTCACAATGTTGAATTTGCTTAACTGGGAATCCTTATTAAAACTGATCCTTAGAAGTTAGAACATCAAAAGATGAAGACAAAACATGGGCCTTTGGATCTTATGATGGTTTCATTTCATGGATGATTTTAACGTGGTACTCTACAAGATGGGATTATAATGTATGATCTCTAAGATATTTGTATCATGCACTCCACCTCATGAACATTATTCACCAATGCCATGTGTTTGTGCCTGTCGATTTTCATTTGGAAGTTTGATTTGGACTAAGGCAGCATGATTTTACTCTGGCATACTGAACCTGGAGCAGAGATTGCTATCTAAAGTGCCACACTGCTGCCATTTGCCATAAGGTTGTTTTCAGTGTCCTTCATATTCTTTAGCTGTCTCTACTCAAATTTGAAAAGAAAGTAAAGAATGATTAATTTGGCCGTGACGTTTTATTGTCAAAAAAGATTTCAAGATGAAATTGCAGGACTTGCATGCATCAAACAAATTCCAAGATTTACATTTTGCCTCTGGTGAATGTCCACAAAGTGTAATATCTTATGTGATTATAAGTCTTATTACAAAACATCTCTAACGATGCATGGCTCCAGAAATTCATGAAATCTATACACTCAGAAAGCATCTACATGACTTGAATAGATACTGCCAGCACTATGACTGTTGCTTCACTGAATAAACCATGTGATGAAATGTGATGAAATGTGATGCATTGATCTGTTTGATGAAACAATGACGAGGACACTGATGACAATGGCTAGATAGCCTAAGCACATGGAATCTCTGTGTAATTCTGATGTCTTCATAGAGGGTAATGGAATTAGCGCATTTGTGTGAAAGTTAATGCAGTTGAATCATTCGCCATTGTTTGTAAAAGAAAAAAAAGTGTCACTTTCTTTTTATGGTAGCTCCATTTATAGCTCTATTTCTGCCATGGAAGTTCCATCATGATGCCTCGATTGTATCTAGGCAGGAAATTACATAATATTATTGATGTATTATGCAGCAGTTTGATTTCTATGATTTCAGTCTCCAACACCATAGTAGTAAACCTGCGAGGTTAGAATTTAACCATTACAAGAAGGAAATTTAATGCAAAATCTGTTTTGGACAGGGATACAGCTCCTCTTCCTGACACTGGCCAGTGGCTGCTTCTTGCATCAAATGGAAAACTTCCTCAGACAATTGTTGATATATTGAGAGCTCCAATTATTGGGCTTCATCATTTCCTGATGCTGTTCATGATGCTGGCTTTCTCTGTGTTGTTCGACTCTGTAGAAGCTCCCGGTCTTGGACTAGGGGCTAGGTACATGTTCACCATGGCGATTGGTCGACTTCTCCGGGCTATAACTTTCGCTTCTACAATTCTTCCATCTGCTCGGCCCTGGTGTGCCTATGCTAGGTTTAGAGTCCCAGCTTATCCTCATCGTTGGGCACAGAAATATTATGTACCATACGCCTCAGATGCTGATGCTATTCGCAAGATAATAAATTTGGATATAGCATATGGTATGTTGAATATTTTGATGGCATATGTTTGCCATAGTCTGTCTTGCTCTCTTGTTTTCTCATAGGACAGTTTAGGACGATATTCTTCACTGACCGTCAAAGCAGATTAGAAATTGCAATTTTCTGCATTTGTCTGCTCACTCTAGATTTTTGACTTCTTGAATTTCAGATGAATGGTTTGCATTGTTTTCTTTTTAGGCTTTCAGCATATCATTGGATTCACTATATATACATATCAATTTTGTTTCACAAAATACTTAAATGCCGATTACTTACAAATAAAAAACTCCAGGAGTTTAGGTCAAGTGGAATTTCTCGATGGAAAACTTATAAATCCTGTAATTAATATTGTTAAGGAGGAAACTCACTGTTGTAGTCTGCGTTTCAAACAAGTAAATTTCCTTAACCCATATGAATCAGACTCATAGTTTTCTGTGTTTGACAGCTGATACTGGCAGTTACCTTGGAGAATACCGGCCTGATTGGGGTGCAATGAGCTTCCTCATCGATTTTTTACGCCCAACTGTCTCTGAAGGGTCTTCATGGTACAGTCTACTGAAGAAAGCTGGAGGCGGTTGCAATGACCTAATGTACAGTGGCCACATGCTTGTTGCTGTACTTACAGCTATGGCTTGGACGGTACCCTTTTGAACTGTAGTTGTCAATTCTGAATTGAGTGTTGACTGTTAAAATGAGAATCTGAAGAGAAAAGCAGCTGCATGCCTCACTTTTGCTCCAGTTTTACAAGTGATTGGAAACTATAAGAGGCTTTTTTTTTTTTTTTTTTTTTTTTTTTTTTTTTTTTTGTGGAAAAGGAATGATTTGAAAAAAATATTGTTAAAAATGATTATTTGTATTGCTTGAAATAGTTAGGTAATGAAAAATATTCTCATTATTGGCAATAATTTATGTCTATGTATTTTCGTGGATGATAAAAATATTTCTTCTTCATTCAATTTTTATTTTTATTTTTTAAGCGACACAAATGGTCATTTTCAGGAAAACATATTCCAAATCATTCATTTTCTGCAAATTAAACACACCAAGAGTGGGGGAAATTTACCTCCCCATTTGACCCCTTCTCTCCATTTTAGTCCTGAGCAATCAAAATCGAGTATGTTCAAATATCTTTTCAGTTGTTTTCTTTCCTTTAATGTTCTAATATCTTTTCAGTTGTTCAAATATCTGAAGATTGCTCTCGTGTATCTATTATCCTTACAGGAGGCTTATGGGGGTCTCAGCTCGGTCTTCGTATGGCTGCTTGTAATGCACAGTGCCCAAAGAGAGATAAGGGAACGTCACCATTATACTGTAGACTGTATCGTTGCCATTTACGTGGGTATCCTCCTATGGAAGATGACAGGTTTCATCTGGCCACCCAAAGATGCACGCAGAGACAGACGGCTCTTAAAGCTTGAAAAAATTCAGAGCAGGCTGATTCAAGCTGCCAAGGACTCTGACATGGATGGAGTGAGAGAGCTGCTCAAGGAGGTCGAGTTGAGCAGCCAAGAGAAGAGTTCTGGCAGAAGGTCAAAGTGGGTCATGTGGGTGTTTCCTTGTGCCACCATCTTTTCTGCACTAACCATTGTTCTTTTGGCTTTCACATGGACAAGCGATGGGTGATCGAGGTATGCTTCGGAGTTCTTTTTCTGGCTCCCACGGATTAATGTTATTTTACTTTGTACTACCATGTAACGGTATTTCCTTTTTGAGCTAAAGCTGGGTGTATGACAACCATCGACCTATCCCTGTTACTGTTTTAGCCCTTAGCTGTATGATTTTCATTGAGCTCTAGTAACTCGACGGATTTAATCTATAGGCAGAGGAGGTGGAAATGTCAAAGTTCTGTTACGAACATTTATATGTGAAAGGGTTTCTGTGCATGGAATGAGTTATAATTTCCTTAAATTTGAACATGCACATGACCATGATTGGGGAGATGACCTTTCTAGTGAGTTGCAGAGTGCAGAGCGGAGATCCTACAGTGTAATTGTCATCATGCTTCAAAGCTCATCTCTGGCCATATATAGAAAAAGAGCTTAATCCTTTTTTTTCACACTTGTACTGTCATAACTTTCAACTCATAACAGATGATACAAAATTCCAGTTCAAGATATTGGAAGTTACGGAAGTATAACTATCTCTGATGGCTACTGTAGCTACTTGGAGTGCTAAAACTACTTCCAGTCCTTTTCTTTTCCACTTAGAGAGAGGATACAGGACTATTGACCTAGTTGTATTGTTAGTTTGCCAATTTTGATTAGATGAATGCATGTTTTGCTAGCATTTGTTAGCCAATTAGCTAGGCTAGGCTCTTGATTCGTGCATGCTTTGAGCGCGATTCGGTTCTTGTAAAGTGAAACTATTAGCTATGCGATCGAGTACTGATTTCATCAGAGATCATAGTCATGAAAAGTATGGGAGAATCGAAATCCTAGATAAAACACTAGCTACGGATAACAAGAAATAAAGCAACGAACAATTTAAAGATTTAAATCCCATGAAAAAACAAAAGCATACCTAACCTTAATATCCTCGGCCTTTTCACTACAATGATTTTCCTTCGAAACGATGAAGAAGACATTTTATTTTGATCGACAAACCATATTTCAGATATTTAGAATGTGTTTCTTCACAAAGTTTTTGTTTTATTGATAGGACTACCACATTCTAATTCCAATGCGAAGGTTTTCATGATGCCCAATATAAGGCTCATGGTGGCTTATTGCAGGACACAGATATAAATTACTGCTTTATTTTCCTGCCCAATTTGGAAACTAAATGGAAAATTTAAAATAATAATAATTATTCACCTTCGATTTATTAATCGCATGGAATATGCTAGCTTTAATATAAATCCGTGAAAAGCCAGAATGAAAATTGGAAGGGCAGTTGCGACCAAAAATCACCGGAAGCCTCCAAGAACACCGGAGGTTTCCTCCCCAACCAATATATATATATATATAAAAGAACATTCTATTTCTGAAATCAATTGCCTTATAAAAGACAAAGAAAACCAGCTTGAATTCCTAAAAGAAGACTTAGAATTCCAAAGAATAGAAGAAAATCTTTTAAAACCTAATGTTATAGAAAAAATAACTTCTCTACAAAAACACATAGAAAAAACCATATGCTCTACTTTACCCAACGCTTTTGGGAAAGAAAAAACATATTGTTGACTTACCTTATGAATATGATTTTTCTGAAAACAAAATACCTACAAAAGCTCGTCCTACACAAATGAACCAAGAAGTTCAACCAGACTTACCCAAAGTCTACCTTATTCTTCCTCATACACCTACTGGGACTACCAACAAGCCTGGTGGAATGTTTTCTTCAGACAAAATACAAATTTCCAGCACACTTGGTTATTATTTTTCAAAGACAACTTCCCAAGACAAAGCCTACCGAATTGGTTTGACTCCTGGTGGGATCTCCTTGGTCCTTTGGACATAATACTACATCCCACTGTCAAACAAGGTTACAAGGTTTTTAGCGAATACTTCGTACCAACACCACATGATAGAAGGTTCCCATGCCTTATGCATTTCTTTATAATATTCAGAATCTCTTGGGTAACAGCATGGGAATTTGAATACAATAGGAATCAAACCTCTTACAAAAGAGGGTCTTAATACATCCATTCTTCTAGTCTTAAGAGATTCTCGTCTCCTGAACTATGATGAATCTATTCTTGGTACTGTAGAGACAAGCCTCTGTAAAGGACCAATACATTTTGATTGTTACCCCAATTTCTCGTTTCTCTTAAAGACAAGAATATCCTTAGAGCCCTCACACTTCAAATCAAAACACACAATTACAAAGTAGCAGATGGATCTATTCCTCTAGCTCTTGTCTATAGGATCCATTATAAAGCCATGGCCTCAGCCTTTGGAGAACATGCTTTTAAACATAGTCCAAAAGGAGAAACACTTCTTCTCCAAACCGACATTTCTAGAGCAAATACCACGATTCCAAGAGCTATTAGGCGGAATCAAGTTACTTTACCAGAACAATGGGAATTAGAAAACCAAATCCCCCCAGAAATTGTTCAAAATACAACTCCAACCAATGTGATTCAACATCCAGGAAGGAAGTGTCACTATTAGATTTCCTAGAAGATCTTTTGATTCAAGATCCAGTCCTTCATTTCAAACATCCTACTCAAGGTCAGTAGATCTTAATCCCAATCTTCCTCCTATAATCACTATTCCTCCTAGTACTCGTAGAGATCCTAGTACTAGTAGAGATCCTTCTATACGTGATACAACACCTTTACCTCCTAATACTAGTAGAAATAACCCCGAGATACCACCGAACCAAATCACTGGTCTAGACAATAGATCAAGAATTTCGGACCGGTTTACCAACAAAACCAATCGAACCCGTTTTAGAAAATACAGATTCTCCTCATCATTCTCCCACCTATTCTCAAATGATAGATGCTGAGTTAAATGTTTTAGAGAAACAATTCGAACCAAACCGTGCCATGTTATTAAGAATATTCATAATGTTGGTTTCGGCTACACCGTCTATATTCCATTCATAAATGGCGTCTGGAGAGTATTTATTCTGTATTTTTTGCGATGATTCTTCTTGGGCTATGTCAGGTGGGGTTGCTCTACTGTAATAAAGTTTTTGAAAATGGGTTTTTTGAGTGTGTCAACGGGTGGAGTGGTTACGTGGGTAGGATTTTGTATGGTGGATTCTATCCTATTCAATTGTTTTCCTATGGTTACAAGATGTTGATTAGTAAAATTGTTTTGTTCAATGACTTTATGGGTGTATAAGGAGTCTCCTTTGTCTGGAACCCTAAAAGGAGTGGCAGTAACCTCGCTTTCTCCATGTTGTATTTTTATTCTCCTAAGGGGTGGATGGTTAGATTCTATGGTTTCACCATAAAGGGGTTCGGATCGGAGTACTATATGAGAGAGTAGGTGAGTATAGAGATTATCAAACGGATCTATATGATATTGAGAGTGTATAAGATCTAAATAAAGTCGCGAGAATTAAAAATAATATAAAGACCAAAAGCAATATATAAAATATAAAGTAAGAGTATGCATAAACAAAAACCAACCATGAAGGTGGTATAAACTTGTATTGAATAAACAGAAACTGAAAGTTTACATGTATTGAAAGATGCAGGAATTTAAAGTATCAATTCATTCATTCTTTTATTAATTCTACAGTATTTTGAAATATGACCTTTTCTTCCGCAGGAGTAGCATTTAATGTCTTTAAAGGTTTTCTTATCAGTATGAGGTCTATTTTGATTATTCTGGTGTCTACGTTTATTTCTATGAGGTTGAGGTTTATTGCTATGTTTCTTTGTCTCTTTTTCAGGGGGGCAAGTTCCCTTGCATTTGGAACATCTCTTTCTTCAGTGGTTATGACATAATCAGATTTTTTGAAAAATTTCAATTTTGACTGTTTGTATATTTCTTTAAGCTGTATTTTAGGAATTTCCCAATTTTCTATAGATTTGTTGAAATCTTCTATCCTTATTTCTTCTCTATGTATAGGACTTGGATCTGAGTCCATTTTGATTTTTGAGATTGAGGGGTTGCCTGTGGCCTAATAACCACCTCATTCGAAATTCTTTTGTATTCTGCTGGTTTTTGTGTAACCAGCTGGGAAGGAACATTGCTTACCTCAATGGCCTTGGATGGCTCTTTCTTTGTCTTGTTTTGTATAGACTGTGCTAGTAACAAGATGGTTTCATCTGGTATCATGTCAGCTAGCTGTTTAAAGGCTGATGCTGGATCAGATGATACTGGTTCTATTTTTAAGGGTGTATTTGGTGTTTGGTATTGTTGTAGGAATGGAGTCATCAATTATAAACCCTTAAATACAGCCCTTAGGTGGATAAGATATCCGATACCCAACAAAAAAGATTTGTTAAATAGATTATGTAGGTCAAAAATATTTTCTAAATTTGACATGAAATCAGGATTCTGGCAAATACAAATCAGTGAAAAGGATAAATACAAGACAGCCTTTACAGTCCCTTTTGGCCAATACGAATGGAATGTTATGCCTTTCGGTCTTAAAAATGCCCCTTCAGAATTCCAAAGAATTATGAATGACATCTTCAATCCTTATTCCGAATACATCATAGTTTATATAGACGATGTTCTGGTTTTTTCTTCTAATATAGAACAACACTTTAAACACTTGTCTACTTTCATAAAAGTAATTATACAAAATGGTCTTGTTGTCTCTTCTACTAAAATTGCACTCTTTTATATATATATATATATCAGGACCGTCGGATCCCGGGAGTAGATACGTGATCCATCTCCGACCGTCCGATGAATTCAATCAGGCGGCCGAAGATCCCCGGTGGACATTTCCACTCGTCACGCGGCTTCACACTGTAACATTCCCCCGGTCACCTATAAAAAGGGGCCAGAGCGAAGGATCGGAGAAACCCAGCTCCCTCCCTCCGCGAATCCACGCGCGGACGAGACGACGACGCAGCCGGTGGGAGATATTTCTCTTCGATTTATCCGAAAAAAGAAGGAAGAACGAGAAGAAGGAGAGCTCGTGGCGGTCGTTCTTCGTTCGCATCCCTCGTTTCCATGGCGATTTCTCTCTCCGCATCTTCGATTCCTCGCTTGAGCGGCGAGAATCCGGCCGCCTCGGCCGCCGCCGCCTCCTCACTCTCGCCGCTCCGGGTCCGGCTCCCGGCGGGCGCCCGCGGGTTCGGCGGCGGGGGCCGGAGGATCTCGGTGAATTCGAAGCCTCGGGGCTTCTCTCTAGTGGTAACGCCTCTCTCCGGGATTCGCTGTTTTTTTTTTTTTTTGCAGTGTTGCTCTGAGTTGTGGCCGAAGGCGTGCTTGCCGGAGCGCGGGCTCTGTCTTGTCTGGTGCTCACTTGATGTTTGAAATATTTGACTGGAATCGGACTTCTCTTTCTCTAATTTAGCTTGGCCGTGGCTTGCTTCTCTTGTTACGAGCATTCGGTGCTTGTGGTTTTGTTATGCTCCGGTGGGTATGTTCTGCCGGCATCGACATCGGGTCTTACTCTGCAGTGGAGCTTTGTTGGGTCGATAGAAGTGTTGGTATGGTGGGAAAATCATACGAGCGGTCATTCTACGTCGGGCAAATTTTCATATTGACTGCTTAACCTCAATTTTATCGGTGGGATTATTATGTATTACGTCTTCATTCTATTTTATCATTTAGTTAGCTATATTTTTCAATAAAGAATAGAATGATTTGACAATCTACATAGATGTGTCGCTATTTGCGTGCTGCCTGGCATTGCACTTGCCATGGTTTTCCCTACTAAACTCATAGTGATTGTTTCCTAAATGTAATGAACGTGCTTTAGGAGGTGACCATGGACAATGTCATGTCGTGCTTGGCCGATCTGCATCTATTATAAAAAAATGCCATGTCATGCCGGGTCATCCATCTGTTTTCCACCAGTCTCGTGTCTTTTTCTTTACTAGATAAATTCTGTCGTTACTTAGAGCATATCTTTGGATTGACCTGTTTCATATAATTCATACAAATGCATATCTGCCTCCTCAAGCAAAGAAGACAGATTTTGATGGTTTCATCATTTTGCATTGGACAATGCAACCTATAAATGATCTGTCTAGAAGAAAACAAACTGGTGAAATGGACCAGTTGCTGTGTTATGAGGAGTTTGCTCATTTAATGTATGAGGAATTTTACATTCTCATGTTAGGATCTCATCTGAATCTTGAAGCATATTGGTGAAAGTGATATAGAGCTATAATGAACAACACTTTTAAAAAGTTAGGAGTAAGGCCTACAATGGCATCTTTGTAAAGCTTCTTTAGGGCAGGCTGGGGGTTAACCTATACCACGCGAACTCTCAGCAGGAGTTGATTTTGTACTTGTCATCACAAACAACAACAAACAACTGTAGACCTTATCCTACTAAATGGGAGTTTTTATATATGTTGGTCTACTGGACGATTCCAGTATGTCTATTTCTATGTAATTGAAGAGAGTGGGAGTGAAAGAGACCTACTTAGCTTTATCTTTATATATTTCCTCCTAAACAGTAAGTGCATTTATCCATCGTTACATGTCGTGCAAATTTTCCCCTTATTTTTTGTCTGCATCCTGTTTACTGCTGTTAATGATAAAACGTGTTTCACTCTCCTTGTACTCCTTTACACTAGTAATAGCATATGTTCTTTATTTAGTTGGCTTCTTCCTTTGATCTGTTGGAGTAAACTTTATGTTCCTCTTTAATAAGTAGCCTCTTTTGGACTTAATAAATATGGTTAAAGGAAGTATATGTGCTTCCTCTTGTCTCTGTTGGACCATTTGGTGACATTATTACTTTGATCTTTGTCTTGTAGATTAGAGACGTCCACTTACCTGCATCCCTTGTTTTTTACAGGTTGAAGCTAAGAAGCAGACATATAACTCTTTTGATGATCTATTGGCCAAATCTGAGAAACCTGTATTAGTTGATTTTTATGCTACTTGGTAATGTACATCCTCCATAGATTTGTATCAATGATACCTGTTCTAATAAATCTTCGAGCGACTTGATTGGCATAATACTTATAATTCAAGCTTTTGTGCCCAGGTGTGGTCCTTGTCAATTTATGGTTCCCATCCTTAATGAGGTCAGCATTAGACTTAATGATACAATTCAAGTTGTGAAGATTGATACTGAGAAGTACCCCAGCATTGCTGATACATACAAGATAGAAGCATTACCTACCTTTATCATATTTAAAGATGGGAAGCCTTTTGAGCGTTTTGTAAGTTTTATCTTTTTCACCTTTGCTATCATTTGGAAATTTAATCTGCTAAGTTCTTGTAACTATTATGTTAGTAAAGGCTCATAAAAAGTTTTTGATACTGTGATGAGATGCCTTAGATATCCTAATTTGAACAAAAACCTGCAGCCACAAGTGTTTTTGGCAATTTTAATCTTTTATGATGTGAAAGATAAAGGGCGAACTCTGGAAAGAGTACTTGCATTTTGCCAAAAAAGCACAGACAACCCTTGTAATGTATATAGGCACTAAGGCCCCTCTTGTGGCATGAAGAATCTATATTGACCTATAATCAGTGGACACCCTTCTCCTCCTAAACTGTTTTTGACTAGGGAATTCCATCTCACTTCATCATTACTCTCTTGCAAAACATGGAACCAGCAATGAAACCATGATGAAGCACCAACATGTTTCTACATAATAACCGATGATAAATATGCACAAACTGCATAAGTCTTCAACAGTGATCAATGAAAGGCCTTCCCTTTGTAGAGCTTGACTGTCGTGGAAAACACAGCTTCCCTAGTTGTTAGGTTGCTGCAATCCATGTCGCTGCAATCCATGCATAGTAAGTGATACTTCTTTTAGCAATAGGCAGGGGGTATCCCTATAAATTTTCTGTGAAGGACATGGTTGCCGGCTCAATGCAGAAATGGTAATAACTGATGGCCATCACCTAAGATTTATGCATTATTCTGTGGTCTTTGAATGTTATTTAATTGGAAGTTAGGTTGATTCTCATTTATAATTTAACTGTAAGATTGGGTTGTGAAATTTTTCTGATGTTCAATTGCTTGCAACTTATACAGTTTTAAGATGTTTTAATCATCTACCCTTATCTTAATTGAGCTATTTTCAATTATCAGGAGGGTGCTCTGACGGCTGATCAACTGATCCAGCGGATTGAGGATTCGCTGAAAGTTAAGCAATAGTTTTGGTGAGCCCTAGTTATTCTTCTATTGCTCCCATTGTAGACATATCATGAAAACTGTCCTTTCACAAATCCTCCAGAATATTGCAATTTTCATTCTAGAATGATAATTGGTGGCCTCGGCCTTGTTGTATGAACTTTGAAGTGTGCATAGGAAGTTCTATTCTCCTCTTTCCATTTTTCCCCATCCTTGAACAGCCACTCGCCCAAGAGGTCATGATTCATGGTAACATTGTTCATCTGTGAAAATTGGGCTAATTAGACCTAAACTTAAAGGGAATTGAGAGGAGTAAGTTACATCATAACAATTGGGAGGGAAAGCTAGTGTGTTTGCAATTTGAAGATGACAGTCAGACCAGAGGTCGATGCATACCAAACCACTTGTTTACCTCGAACTTTATGCTGTGGAAAATTTGTCACACGCTACACTATTGAGCTTTAAATAGGCTCTAATCATATGCATGGGAGAAAAGTCTCATCCGCTTATTTTTATTGTTGTGTGCTCGTAGGCTTTTCTTGGGTGGTTGCGTGGTCATGTCATGCCATCATTTAAATGTATCATGCCCATAGACAATGCCTGCAAAACTCCTCCTTTGCCTTGTACCGTAATGATATCTAGTTCAATGACTTATTAATCCAGTTACTCAAAATTGATTAGAATGCCTCATACTTTGGGCCGTCGTTGATATACCTCTCCCAGCGGCATTGTATGTTTCTCTACCACTCTCTCTCTCTGGACAAACAATAGAGAGTGGTGCGCTGGCTGGGATCATGAACCAATTGGTTTTTGGCCTTAATTACCCTCAGATCGGAGGTCACCTGTGGGCAGAGACCTTGAATTTGAGGTAGTGACCTTAGATCACAAGTGTGGGGTGTGGTTGCGGGTGGTTGGGTGGGTGTTAGTGCCGGTGTGCGATGGTGCGATAATAATGGTGGTGGTGATCGGAGGAATGTTTGCCGACAAGTGAAGTAGAAGGCGGTCTGATGAGATACTTGTGTAGTCAGTTAACGATGGCGATGGTAGTGAAGACTAGGCTGCACGCAAACACTTGGGCGCGTGTGGGAAGGAGGACAGCTATAATGGCGCAGCCGAGAGGGAGGTTGATGGTGGTGCTGATCGTGACTGTGATGGAGGTTGGGGAAAGGGGAGAAACTAGTGGAGATGGCGGTGGAAGATTGGAGTTGCGATGTGGCCGAAGAAGAAAGGCAAGGAGAGGAAAGGAAAGGAAGAAAAGAGACGACATCAGTTCTTGAATTTTCGAAGGCTCATCCGTCCACTTCTCAAAAGGATGAACTTCATAAATTTATTTTGTAAATTGAGAGAATTCTAATGTTTATATTAAATAAGGACATGGAAAATATGAACCTCCATAATTTCATTGCGTACATTAATTTACATAAATTTGCTGAAAATATGTTTTTGAATAATAACATGCATTAGATAGAGAACAAAAAAACAGTACCAAAGACGAGCTGGACATTGTCCCAACTCTCTACGATCATCAGTGTAAAATGGTTGGTGGGCTCTTCAAGTGGCCACAATGGAGCAAAGAATAAACGTGAAGAGAGTTTTCGTGGAAACCATTGAAACCCCATTGACGTGTTCTACTTGCCTAATCCAATGGCGATTTCATTTTAACTTGTTATTAAATTGGAGTCTTAATCCTATTGGAGACAGATAAACGGAAAAGTAGCAAGTCTATTCATATGCTACATTCTTCATTCGATACAGTGACTTACGTTTTGTTATAAACATCGGTCTTCAAATCTCGCTAAATGGTGAACAAGATGATGTGACAAAGATCACTGCATGAGTCATGCCGCCTGAATTTATTCATAGATGAGGTTTGGATCTCCTGTCAAGGAGGATCAAGAAGTTGGAGCAGTTTAGTTCCTTGGTAGAATCCTTGACAATGGAAGATTAGGGGGAAAATTGTTCAAAAAGTCTTGTATCTATCGAGTCAATTCAGTTTTAAATATTTTAATTATGTTATTTTATCAATAACATATGTTATTAGTCATTTAATTCTCAAAGCTTTTTCTTGAACTAGCAATAGAATGAATTTAAATAAGTTTACTTTCAATTTTTTTTCCTTTCTATCTATATATTTATTCCTAATAGAAGAATAATTTGTCGACATATTTTTTTTTGTCAATATACAAATTTGAATGTAATGAGGAAACAATTCCACACTTCAAATTGTAAAATATTTAAACTATGTTAATTCTTAACTTTCAGATTTTAATTTAATTTACTTGTAAATAAATGGATTCAAAATAAATGGATTCAAGTCGTTACTTTATAATTATATTCATGATAAACTATATATATTTATGGAGTAACAGATGAATAAAAGTAAAATTAATTGTTGATTGTATGCAACTTATGTTTAGATTTTTAATTATTTGTGACAGACTAATTGTAAAATAATAGCGCTTGTGCAAAATGTTAACATTATTTTAATAATTTTAAGAGAAAAGTATAAGTGATTAGTATGAGTGGGTTTTGACAATAGTATGAAGAGGGTGACTATGATGGTTCCTTTTTTGTGAGAGATCATTGTGTTTTATTATAACTCTCGAACAATTTGGATAGGGATCATTGTGTTTTACTTAACTGAACATGAAGTCTTACCATTTGTTCCTTCATATATTTCGATTTGCATAATTCCCCTTTTTAATTGTGTTTGTGATTGGCTTTCTTTCTTGCAAGCTTGGCGTCTCCTCCGATGTGATTGAGCTCTTGATACGATTGCCCCCTCACGGCAGTTGTGCTTCCAGATTCAGAGGTTTTTTTTGCTTTCAATGACTGACTTATTAATGTTGAGAAGATTGTAGCTTAGAGAGAGACCATCATTGTCGAGGCCAGTAATGGCGGTACTGTGGAGATGGTGGCGGCAAGGGCCTTGCGTGGGGCAGACAGAGAGGGTGGTAGAGTTTTTGACGAGTCCTTTTTATCAGTAGTTCTTGGTGGAAAACAAGAACAACTTCCCCTTTAATTGCCTTTGAAGGTTGAAGCCTCAAGTCAGGTTTTGCAGATGGGGTACTTCCTTCGATGGTAGGGGGGAGCTGGGCAGTGCTAGCAGCCGGCTGATCCTTCGGTTCCACTATTGAATTGGCCAAATATAATTTCTCCTCTTTTAGGGAAAAAATGTGATCTTTTGGCACCTCCTTGATCAATATTAGTAGTAGATATCTTAATCTTTTAATTGAAGGAATTTTTGTCAGAGGCAAATTAAAAGGTGATAACCCAGCTAATTAGTGGCTATTTTTGTCTATGTTGGAGGAATCGCGATGGGCTTTCTATCTAGATTTAGAGGTGTCTTTTTTACTTTAGCTCGGGAGTGAGGTTGATTGAATTTCATGGAGTTTGAATTCATATTAATTGACATCTAGGGTGGGTCGATCTTATCAGGAATACTTGTAAGATAACTTGAAATAAGAGAAAGAGGAGATGGATGCAATAGATTGTGCGCGAGAGGACGACAATTGATCTGTTGATTGCTCGTGATTGGGGAATTAACATTGAACTATGCGACATCATTAACATGGTCCCAGGGTAATAGTTTCATCAAATAAATGATGAGACTTCTTATTTTATCTTATTCGATCACATCTTAATTTTTGTAACGGGGAACAAAAGTTGTTTAAGATTCCTCTTCTTTGCTGAAAAAGTAAAAAAAAAAAAAAAAAATTTGAATATGGGAAAGTGGGGATGAATATGCTGTCCATCAAAGCAAGGCCCGGTCTTCACCTTTACTTTCTCAGCTTTAACTTTACCAACCATTCAAAGCTGGAAAGTGAAAACCTCGCTTTAACTTTTCCAACCAATTCGAAGTTGGAAAGTGAAAACCCCACTGTTCAAGTTGACTAGTAAACTCAATATTAATAAAAAAGAAAATATTTGAAATGACAGCTGATATGTTTTTTATATGGTCATTTCAGAATCAATCAGGCAAAGGGAAATGTCATGAATTAGTGTCATCGCATCCTATACTATTCTCTTTAGCAATTTCCATCGTACTCGAAAGTTGGTATTATGTAGGGACCATGGGTGATTGGAGTAGCAAATTCAAGATTAGGGCTGATAAAAAATTCTAATAATATGTAGTAATATATTAAAAAAATTATAATTGGGTAATATTATAATTTTTTTTTCCTGATAGGGGCAGGGCCATCACTCATCCCAAGCCCACCACTGACTTTCCGTCGCTGTACTTTATTTCGTCGTAATGCTAGTTTCAAGGGCTACTCTTCAGAGACAATCTAGGTCACTTTATCAAATTTAGATGATGAGTTTGAAAGGATTTGCGAGCCAGGACCATTAAAAAGTTTTGCGAGGATTACTAGTGTTTGTCCAGCTGGCCACTGATCCAATCGACCAAACATAAAAGAAAAAATCTTTCAATTATAAGTTAAAGTGGCCCAATATTTTGAACATTGATAAGTGGGACGGCATAGTAATGGGAGCTTAGTATATAATAATCTGTTTACATGGAATCTCCTTAATTAGTTTATATACTAATCTGTTTTTTCCTTTATTGATAGAGAATTCGATTGTATCAAGTTTTCTTAAGAGCATAATAGTGTAACACTCGGACTTTTCTCTTTTATTGTAAAATAATAATAACACCGATAATTATAATATTCATGCGTATGGAGTTTCGCCAATCCTCGGTCCTCAGTTTTTCTTTTGTAATAGAATAGTGGCATATGAGTGACGAGTTGGCCAAAATTAGAAAAACTCATGGATACGACCATGACGAAAAAGCATATATGAACATTTCGCATCTTGCATTTTGCATGAGGAATCTCTATGGAGAAAACCTTGTGTTTTGAAAGATTACACTCACGTCTCGTGAGAATATATGATTTGATTTGATTTAGTATTTGGGATTAAAATGATGTGAATCATCTAGGATTAGAGGGTAAATGCACAACATGCAGTTTCCTCATAGCACAACCTAAGAATATTGGATTGGGAATGGCGTGAAAAAAATTTGTCTAATTTTCATGGCTACCAATACAGTGATAATTAGAGACCCACGACTCATGCCCATACCTGTACTCAGTGACAGAAACGAATGTGTTTTCATGAGTGAGCTTAATCTTTTTCATTTTCAATTTCTATTTCATATAGTTCTGGCCTTGTATTGTCCTCAACTTTTCGCCATGTTGTAAACATGAGATTTCTAACTAGATACGAGTCTACTTTTTTGCCCCATCTTCTGAGCACAACCAGATAATTGCAACCCATTAATTTTATATATGCATATCGGTGTTGCCAGATCCAAATTAAACAAAACGAATAGCATCGGCAACTAATAATCTCAAGAAGAAAGGGAGGGCATAAAACCATTCACATGCGGGGGAGCTACTAACTATCTCAAGAAGGAGGAGGGCATGTTTGGATAATTAAATGCACGATGCACGTGGATTTTAATGTCCAGTCTTTGATTTGTAAAAAAAAAAATAAAATAAGTAAAAATAATGCAATATTATTTCAAAGTCACAATTTACTATTACGCAGGTATTAATTTTACTAATTAAAGTTGCCAATTCCCATTGATTTTTTTTTTCTTCTCCCTATAATTAATCTCCTTTATGAAAATTACATAACAGTGCTAGGAAAAACCTTCTTGTATAAAATTATGAACAGTCTGCCTAATCAACAACGAATTCATGTATTTAAAAATATTACCATGTTTTTTTAACATTATCCTAAAATTCGTCGGAAAGGATCAGTGGTATCTTGCACGATAGATGCGTTATATTCAAATTTCAAGCCTCATGAATACTCAGACTGTTTGTGGAAAAGTTGTGAGTTACACTTTATTTTCATAATCCAATTTTCTAAAAGTTATTTGTCGGTATGCGCAATAATTCGACCCTGAGTTGTGTTTTGTACTTTTTACTTATATATATATATGTGTGTGTGTGTGTGGTTGCGAGGCTTTATTTTCATAATCCAACTTTCTAAAAAGTTGTTTGTCCGCGTGCGCAATAATTCAACTCCTAAGTTGTGATTTGTACTTTTGCTTGTATTATTGTCCTGTTGTGGGGCCATTAGTTGGCGCCTCTATTATTGAATCCGTAAAAGTCGTCCCTTACTAGATGACCCTCTATTATCGAACTCCACCCATTCGCCTTGCTCTCAATCCATCTGGATTACTCCTCTTTTCGATCTCTCATCTCCGAAAGAATCTATGGATTTCGCGAGTCCTCTTTCAGAACTCGTCAAAGGCTTATGGGGCTTGGCCAGCAAACCTTTGGGCTACATTTGTAATCTGAAAGATAATGTGGAGGCGTTGAACAAAGAAACTAGAATCTGGAGGCCATGAGCGGGGATGTGAGACTAACGGTGGAACGTGAAGAAGAAGAAGCACGTGTACGGCGCACGAATCAAGTGGAGAACTGGTTAGGCGAAGTGCAAGAATTTAAAGGTGGAGTAGATCAAGTTCTTCAAGAAGCCGGGGAATGTGACCAAATCAAATGTCTCAGTCGTTGTCTTCCACGGAGCTGCTGGTCAAGCTATAAATTGGGAAAAAGAGTTGATCAGTTGCTCAATGAAGTGGGAAAGCTCCAACATAAGAAAGGAGAATTCAGCAATTTCACGTCACCGTTGCCTCCTCCTGTACTTGCGATGCCTATGGACGAGACCGTGGGGCTTGATATTTCCCTTAATAAAGTGTGGAAATGGCTCGTGGACGAAAAAAAAAAAGGAGTGATTGGGTTATACGGAATAGGCGGTGTAGGAAAGACCACCCTCATGAAAAGGATCAACAATGAACTTCGGCGTGCGAATCATGGATTCGATGTCGTTATTTGGGTGGTGGTTTCCAAGCAAGTGAATGAAGATAACTTTCGAGACACCATAAGGAAAAGGCTGAACATTAAAGATGAGTCATGGGAAGGATGGTCTCATGATGAGAGGGTCTCTAATTTGTCGGAACAGTTGACCCATAAGAAGTTTGTGTTGTTGATTGATGATGTATGGGAAAGGCTGGACCTTTCCAAAATTGGAGTTCCTCCTCCTAGTCTCAAGAACGGATCCAAAGTAGTATTCACAACTCGGTCGAAGCAAGTATGCCACCAAATGGGAGCCAACGAAACATGCGAAGTATCGTGCTTGAAGCCTGAAGAAGCTCTGACATTATTTGAGAAGAACATCGGCAAATCGCTTGAAAATTGTGATGATGACATTCAAGCGCCTGGCCAAGGACATTGCTAAAGAGTGCAAAGGGTTGCCATTGGCCCTTATTACCGTCGGGCGAGCCATGGCTGGCAGAGAGAAGCCCTGATGAGTGGAATTATGCACTAACAACACTCAGGAACAAACCGCATCAACTGTCAGGTATGGAGGAAGTGTACCACATACTAGAGTTCAGTTATAATAGTTTAAGCGACTCTATTGTTAAATTTTGCTTCCTTTACTGTTGTCTCTTCCCTGAGGATTACCTCATAAACTCGCACGATCTTATTGAACTGTGGATTGGAGAGGGCTTGCTAGGAGACACCAATGATGTATACAATATGCGGGAGAGGGGGAGTATATCTTGGGGAGCTTAAAGATGGCTTGTCTATTGGAAAGTGGGCGTGATGATAATGAGGAAGAGTATGTAAAGATGCACGATGTCATCCGCGACATGGCGACTTGGATTGCTCGTGACCACGGGAAAAAGGAGAACAAGTTGCTAGTGATAGAGAAGGAAGAAGATATGTCCACAAAAGGGATGTCCAAATGGGGGGAAGCGGAGAAAGTATCTCTATGGGGAAAATGGATTTCGAATATCAACCAAGCACCACTCGAGTGTTCCCAACTCAGAACTTTGATTGTAAGGGAAACTAAAGTGAGTGTCTTGCCAAGAGGATTTTTCAGCGCCATGACGGCTTGTCTGACGGTCCTTGACCTGTCCAACAATAGAAATATCAAGTCATTCCCCCAAGAGATTTGCAATCTGGTTACCCTACAGTATTTGAACTTGTCGAGCACTTGTATCGTTGGATTGCCCATGGAAATTAGGAACTTGACTTGTTTACGGTGGTTGCTACTAAACAATACCAGATTGCTAATTTTTACAGGGGCAATCGCAAGCTTACCGTTGAATGTGTTTAGCACTTGGCGATCGAGTCTAGAGAAGGTAGAAGAGGTGGTAGAGGAACTAGGGCGCATGCAAGATCTCACCGATTTATCTATCGAAGTGCACAGATCTTCCTCCGCCCTAAAAATATTCCAATCCTTTCAGAGATGCATAAGGAGAGCGTCGATCTGGGATTGCGATGACTTGACCTCCATCTCAATAAGTCACTCATTAGAAGGGAGCAGCAATTTCTCACATTTAGAGGTGCTTCATTTAGTCAATTGCCCTATGCTCGTGAAGATGGAGATTAATCAAGGGAAAAAACAAGCGCCCAATTGCTATTGCTTCCCCAGCCTCGTTGAAGTTTTAGTTGAAAATTGCAGATTTTTGGACTTGTCTTGGCTCGTGCACGCTTTGAAACTCCAAAACTTGACGATTAAGTATTGCAATTCGATGGAGAAAATAATCGGGGATGGAATTGCAACAGAGGAATTAGCCGCTTCAAGACTATTCTCACGTCTAAAATCCCTAGAGATCCAAGATCTTCCAAAACTAAAGAGCATTTGCGACCACGCTCTACTTTTCCCTCAAGGGGTGGAATTCTGATATTTGGAGTTGCCCTGGTCTTAGAAAGTTACCGTTGGACTCGAACAGCGCGAGGGGAAGCTTCTCGATCTTCGGGGACAAAGGCTGGTGGGCGGAGTTCGAGTGGGACCCAGCCGCCCGGGTCACTTTGCAGCTGAATGGCGTGGATCCCGTAGAGGAAATGACATATGGAGAGGCGGCACGTAAAATGAAAGATGGGCCCCATCGCTACGCCCGGATCGGAATTCCCACCTCGTGAGCCGAGTGAGTGAGATGTGGTCTCTCTTTTATTTTATTGAGGGGAAGAGGGAGAGAGGGAGGTTGATCAATGTGAAATATTATTATTATTGTTAGAACAGGAGAGATCCGTTGGGCGTATGGGGAGCAGGGTCTCTTTCCATTCCATAGCTTTTTTGTATTCTCTGTTGGGATCCCTCCTACGTGACGTGTGGGGGCGTAATAAGAAAGGAAATCAAAACGAAAATTTGCAGCGATAGCTTCTGTTTGTACTTCTCTAAAATAATTTGTGTGGGGGCAGAATGAACTTGGCGGACGCATTCGGGCGGCACCCATGTGATCGATCCTTTCTCGAGACCCGGTTGAGTCGTCACAAATGGTACGCGCGCATGCGCCCACTAAATCTATCCGAACAAAATCATCATTTTCCGTTCGATTTTCAATACTATTTTACGATGATGGTATGGCGAATAAGAGGTTTTATTGATTAAAAAAAGTTCAATTTATTCTTCAGTTACCTTCCCTGATCAACCATCCATACGCAGGTCTCCAATAAAAAGAAAAAAATAGGCGTTAAGATATGATTAGTCTTGTGAGTAAGACATTTATTTGACTTAAAATTGAAATTTCAAACATTTTAATTTCAAGAAGCGGTAACAATTCGAGCTTGATCGGAATACATATATAAAATATCAATCTTCGCTGGGCAGGGATTGGATTCCTACCTCGCGACCCGAGTGAGTCAGGCTGATAAGTGTAAAATAATTGTATTTTTTTTAACAAAAAAAAAAAAAAAGAAGAGTTTCGTTTGTCTCTCTCTAGCAAAGTATCTTTATCTTTTCATAGTTTATGTATTTTCTGTTGGGATTCCTAAATGCCGGGGTACAGTGAAGAATACTGCAACGAGTAGCATCTCTTCGTACTTCTCTCGATAAATTGGTGGGGCAAAATTAAAAAAATAAAATAAAATAAAATAAAATAATGAGGACGTCGACTCCTTTAAGTATAGAAGCTTGTAGAATCCTAAAGATCCGCATCCGATGAGAGATGCCATGTTGAATGATTTATAGATAAATGCACATTTAGATGATCACCATGTTACGTGATTATTTAAACTAATTTTCGAGGGTTCGACGCACATGAAATAGACCAAGTTGTTACAAGTACAACTCCAGCAATAAATGAATTGATTCTATGTAGATGCATTTTCAATCTCTCTATTATTCTGTGGTTTGCCTATTAACTTATTCAAGATATGGACTCCCTCTAAATTCTTCCTTCCTTCACTTCCCATCCCCATGCACGTCTTTTCCTTGAAAACATAAACTAAAGTTTTTCTAGCAACATAGGTTACCTTAGCCAAACAAATAATTTTATGTCTATTTGGAATGTGTTTCTCGTGAGCGTCTCAATCTATTTCAATCATTGATGCATATTAAATTTACATATATTAACAGTAGAAAATTGATTGAGACATCAATCAATTGGACCATGCGAGGCAGAGAATATCAGTCCGTCTTTTTGCTTATCAATATTGAGAGGATGTAGCTTAGGCAGAAAGACAGACCAATGGGTGTCAAAAAGGCCCGGCCCGGCCCGGCCCGACCCGACCCTACCCTACCCGAAAATTTTGGTCACTTCAAATCCGACGGAGTTTTTGTTAGGGTTTGGGTAGGTTCGGTTTATAACCGTGCCCGGAAAAAATTGCCCGAAATACCTTCCAGTTTCCAATATTCTACGGTCGCTTCCACAAACCCAGACGACCCCCAACTCCGTCGAAGCGCCATCTCCGCCGGCGAAGGAAGCCGCTCTCATTCGTCGCCAAACCCTCTCGTGGCTTCTGAGAAGGAAGCCGCTCTCTCGCTTTCTCCTATCCCTGTCGAATTTTTAATGTGGTGGAAGCTTCGCTCGCGCGTTCAACCGGGTTTTCTTCCTCGCCCTTTGTGAGCATCGATTGCTGTTTCCATCGGATGAGTTTCGATTGTCGATTCAACGGTTCATGGGTGTGTGGTCGTGATTAGATACGAGGTCTCTCGCTCGTGAGTCGTGGGTGACTGGCTTGCGCAGGGGACTGATGTGGGCCGTTTGTTTCTTAGTGTGATGGAAGAATCGTCCGAGAAGCAGACTCGGGATTTTAAATTTTTCCCAGAGATTCTTTCGTTTGATCAAGCACGGACTTACAGGCTGCAGAGGTTCTCCAGTTGAAAAACCCAATTTTGCAAACTCTGCCCTCCCCTTAGTCTCATCTCTGTTTATTTTATTGTTAGATTCATGGGGATAGCCATGTACTGAACTTCTTTTGGGACTTATGTGAAGCTGATCTGGTGGGATGTTATATCGTCATGCAGATTTGACCAAATCGTTAAGAAGGAAATTCCTTCCGCTGTTTTCTGTGAGGATGATTAGGTAGTCTTGACTCCTTCCATCTCGTCTTGACACTGTTTAGTTTTGTTCTACTGTCGTTGCCCCGTTCTTCTGTGGCCGAACCGCCAGCCTTACTCCGTCATGCAACTTCTTTTGTTGGTTTGACGTTACCATCTTACTTATAAAACGTGCTCCTACACTCGCAAAATAAAAACGCGGTTAGCTTTGGAATTGGTTCAGTATACCCTGAGGTGATTCGATGGACTTATGTATGAGTGCGTTTGCATATATCATGGACTTTGAAGATCTCAAGTCCCACATGTACAGTCTCTTCTCATACTGATTGATTGCTAGGCAAGTGCCTTCATTTGACATGTGATGTCGTAGAGCTGGTTCTTCGACGAATTGCCTCCCCTGCCATTCATATTGAAAGGGAGTTTCGATCATGATTGTTTTTCTTCTTTTGGTTTGAGATCAATGAATCAGTGTGTAATTGTCTTCTTCTTTGTTGGTGGCCGTTGAAGTATGGATCTTTTTGGTTAGTTTTTTTTTTTTTATTTGGATGGTCTCTTTTCATGCCTTTCAGGTAAGTGTGTACATGCACAACCTTTGAAATGGTGTACTTGCACGAACCTTTGAAACTAAAAGCAGTTTGATTTTTAACATGGTGCAAACTCACTTTCTTGAGGAATTCTATTGTTTAACTTCTAGGCCATTACCATCCACATTTATGCATGATTGTAAGGATGAATAAGTCGTCTTTAATCTGTCTTTTCCTAAAGTTTCCAGTCCACATCACTTATCTGTAGGTGATGGATGCTTCGGTAACTGTATCGTTACTCTTATTAAATTTGTTGAATAATCTTGTTTTCGCTTCTCTTTTGAATGATCGTAGGACTCTTCTGGAAGCTTTCAAGAGGGTTAAAATCAGGCACGCTTTCAGGAAAGGCAACCGATTGTGCAGATAAGCTTGCTCGGAGAGGAAGGATGCTGAAAGAACCGTCTTGTACTTTGTTTGAACCTCCACCTGCTGCTATGTTTCTTTTGAACCATAACTAAGCTGGGAAATCTATCTCAAGACTTAAACTCTGTATATTTCTCTTCATGTTTAATTTAAAGCCTACTATTTTCTGGAATTTGAGGGTAATTTACTTAAGAATTCTTTTTAACTTTGTTACACACTTATATATTGGTCAATCTATAATTAGAAACAGTTTTGGTTTTTCCGACACAATCCTAGGAAATGGAATAGTTAAAACCAGATTGACAGTCTTTTCACGACACAAAAGTGCCTGATAAAGAAGAGGTGAGCGGGAGCAGCAGAAGGACCCAAATTTTCCACCAAGAAGCAATACCATGTAATTTGCCCTTTGCAACATGGATGTCTCCCATTTCTAAAGATTGACCCATCTCGCCCTCAACCTTTACGATGAACTCTTTGCTCGGCCAATTTTTATTTTCGTAGCTCCATTGGCAACAGAGCATATTTCTAGTCATGATTGACACGTTCAAATAGTTTAAGGCCAAGAAGTCTACTTTATAACAAATGCAATGAGGTTTGTTCTCTTGCGGACAAGCAATACAAAGAGGCAAGCAGCAAAAAAACCGAAAACCCGACCCGACTCTAACTTGCATTTTCAGAATCTTATATATTTCAGGTCTTGTCAGAGAAAGCACGCGACCCTTATGATTTGGGTCGGGCCAGGTAGCATATAAACCCAACCCAACCCTACCCATTGACAAACCCTAATCAAGGCCAGTAATGGTGGTGCTGTGGAGATCATGGCGGCAAGGGCTTTATGTGGGTATAGATTAGCGGCGATCAAAGGACGCAATCTACTAAGAAGCTCCGCAGATCGAAGCCTCTCAACACGAGCTCGCCAATAATTTGTCCTCTTGAGGACGAAACTTGGGTCCGAAGCGAGCATCGAGTACTAATCTCTTCGACTCAATCATTGTTCCCATCGGACACCCTCTTCAATCCTCGGCGACTTCACCACTCGAACTTTCGAATCAATCTCCAAAGGCTCTTCCTCGTGGCCAGCGAGGCCCTACGACCTTCACCAGCCACATTAAAAAGAAGTAAAGAAGGAAAAGAGAATATTCAAAAAAAAAAAAAAAAAAGGAAAAATGAAAGATAAAAATTGAAAAAACATTAAGATAGTATTGAAAATTCTCTATGCCAATACTGGTTGTATCACATATGACGGCTGGCATCCACGTCAATAATTTCTAGATAAAATTGGTCAAATTGACTCAATTGGCAAAACGTAAAAAAGTTTAGTACTAAATCAACGAAATTAAAAGATTTATGACTGAATTAACATAGTGCTATAGATTTGTGATTTTTTAGGTAGCTTTTTCGAATGTTAAGAGTGATTTACTATATCAAAAACATCGGACACGCTCTTATTGCCTGATTGAATGAGGACAACTTGTTCAAAGGTCCACCACAGCATTTCGCCCACTGATTTTGTACGAGGGCTATGTTTTCCTTCCACCATGCTTCTGATAGGCGAATAACGAATTATAAATATCACACACATACAAATTTAACGAAATGAAAATGTGGGTGTTGTCCTTCTATGTTATACCACCCAATTAGGGGCAGAAGAAAACATGATTCTTTGGGTGAACAACATATCTTGCATTATTTTAATTTTGTTCGACGAACCTGGCATTATTTTAAATGAGATGAAGAATGTAGGAAGAAGCTAGCGACCCAAAACGTGGGGACAAATAGAGGTCCCCTTTCTTCACCTGAAGACCACAATAGCACTTGGTTTTGGAGAGAGCTTGATTATTGTCTCATCTACTCTCACAAACAAAAGAGAAATATCTAAATTTTGATAGGTTCATGCTTTTCCCCATGCTAAATTAAGATCACGGCGCTATATCTTTAATGCATATGCATGCCTATCATCACATAATATCAGAAAACAAGCAGATTTTTTTGAGGAGTTTTGATCTGTAGCAACTCATTCATTATTATCTCTTGTGGGTTATTTTTCTTATTCTTCTTTTTTATTTTGCATGAATCATCAGGAAGGACAGCGCGCGAGAGTCAGAACATAATCAGCTGAGGGAAGAGAGGAAAAAAGAGAGGGACCAGAATGTGGAAGCTGAAGATAGCAGGAGTGGACGGCCCCTACTTGTACAGCACCAATAACTACGTGGAGAAGAGCATGCTGAGGTGGAGGCCGCTCGCCAGCACTTCTACGACCACCGCCACCGCGTCAAGCCCTGCAGCGACCTCCTCTGGCGCATGCAGGTAGGTAACTTATACCACGCACCTAAACACGCACACCCACGCACACTTTCTCATTCAGAGTCGGGCCCAATTTCTCGTTTCGTGTATCTGGGAAAGAATTGTCCCTGTCCATTTCTTCTTTTGGCTTTAAAGTTGAGGATGGCGTTGAGCCATAAGCACCCAAAGAGGTACTCTACGTTGCACGAAGAGGTTCCGCGCACTTCCTGGCTTTGCATTTCCTCTTCTTTCCCTTTTAGCAATATCAATCCCCTAAGTCCACCAAAACGTGAAAATTTTAGTTGTGTTCCTAAGATGAGTTCTTGACCGTAGCCTTATGAGAAATGCTAGGGGTCACATGATCTCCGGAGAACTATATTTTACGCAATATTCGGGCAAAGAGATCATCTCAATCTCGGACTTCGAATCAGGAGATCGCTAGCCCATATCGTTTGCTGCCACTACTAGTGAAGAGGGAAAGAGACATTTTACCGAAAGCCATAAGATTATAAACACACTAATGGAGGGATGGAATTATGTCTTACTCATACAAATATCTCTCTTATCATTTTAGAACTTTGGTATATCATTTGTGAACTAATCTACGAGTTGTTTGAATCCCCGTCGTAATTTAACATCTTAATCTTGTTCTGAATGTGAGAAAAACACCTAATCTCAAACGCCAATTGGAATTTTGCCCCACCTGCAACTTGTTTAGTACACCATTACTTTTGTTGTTTATTATGAAGTTTAACCCTCGTTTATGTGTGGTAATGCCAAGTGAGAGGCAAGCTTAAGCTGACGCATGTTGATTTCTGGGCAGTTCCTGAGGGAGAAGCAGTTCAAGCAGACAATCCCGCCAGTGAAGGTGGAGGACGGCGAGGAGATCACCTACGACAAGGCATCCACCGCACTGAGGCGGGCAGTCCACTTCTTCTCCGCCCTGAAGGCCAGCGACGGCCACTGGCCTGCCGAGAACGCTGGCCCTCTCTTCTTCCTCCCTCCCCTGGTCATGTGCGTCTACATCACCGGCCACCTCGACGCTGTCTTCCCCACCGAGCGCCGCAAAGAGATCCTCCGCTACATCTACAACTGCCAGGTACTCTTTCTCGCAAAACAGAGACACCCAGATGGAGATAATAGCAGAACTTAAAAAGACTTAGACTTGAAACTGTGTGAGAGTGTTTTGCATTTATTTTGTTGCAGAATGAAGATGGTGGGTGGGGCTTGCACATTGAAGGTCATAGCACCATGTTCTGCACGGCCCTGAGCTACATATGCATGCGCATTCTCGGGGAAGGGCCTGATGGTGGCCTGGACAATGCTTGTCCTCGGGCCAGGAAGTGGATTCGTGACCATGGCGGGGTCACCTACATGCCCCCCCGGGGCAAGATTTGGCTCTCGGTACTTTCTCTCTTCCTTCTTAATCGACAAAAAATTGTTCTCAAGATTGGTTTGCGTATGTGTTTATGAGTGAATCGTATAAATGACATTGTGTTTGTGCTTGTGTGTTGTCTTGTCATACATGCTCTGCAGATTCTCAGTGTTTTCGATTGGTCTGGAACCAACCCAATGCCCCCTGAGTTCTGGATCTTACCTTCATTCGTCCCCATTCATCCTGGTTTGTTTTTGCAGATATCTTAATCTTGCCCTTGATGGTATTCTATAGTAGTCCTGTATATTTAATTTTACGCAGGTATTAAGACATAGGTGTTGGATTAGTTTTCAAATTAAAACCATATGGCATTTTTGCTGCACCAACAAGAATATGGCGTGGGCTTGTTATCAAAGTGGCCACCCACCCAGAATGCCCATTAAAAGAAAGAAAGTTTCAACTTCTGTTTCGTTAATTGCATTTCTCCTTAGTTTCATGGAGATGTTGTCTGAATTGTCCCGTTTCACATAATGTAGCTAAGATGTATTGCTACTGTCAAATGACTTACATGCCCATGTCATGGGAAAAGATTCGTCGGTCCAATCACACCCCTTGTTCCACAGTTGAGAGAAGAACTTCATACCCAACCTATGACACGATTTGCTGGAGAAAAATCCACCATCTTTGTGCCAAGGGAAGTATCATTACTAGGTCCAAAATATCGATCCAGAATCAGATAGTTTGTGAGTCAGCAAATTCTTAACGAAGTGATTCAAGTTGTTGTTGCAGGAGGATCTCTACTATCCCCATCACTTAGTACAAGATCTGATCTGGGACAGTCTTCACATAATTACAGAGCCTTTTCTCAACCGTTGGCCGTTAATAAACTTAGAGAGAAGGCTCTTCAGGTGATGATGAAGCACATTCACTGTGAAGATGAGAACAGTCAATATATCACTATTGGATGTGTGGAAAAGGTAATGAGTACATAGATTTAAGGAGGAGGGAGAGAGAGATAACTCAATATTCACACATCATGGAAAACATCACTGAGTATTTCTTTTGCTTTGTAGTCAGACAGGTGTTATGCATGCTTGCTCACCGGGTAGAGGACCCAGACAGTGACTATTTCAAGAAGCATCTTGCTAGGATACCAGATTACCTTTGGGTTGCTGAAGATGGAATGAAGATGCAGGTTAGTAATAGTGTCACTGAACTATAATAGAATTGGGCTTAAATTGTACTGATAGATATTTATGCTGCATATTTGAAAGATGGAAGTCTTCTTAAAATAATGAGAAGATTGATTAAGTGATATCATCTAGAGGAAAGCTTAGTTTGGTGGTTGGCTTGTTCGTATGCAGAGTTTTGGTAGCCAAGAGTGGGACACAGGCTTCGCCATCCAAGCTTTGCTTGCCAGTAACATGACTGAGGAGATAGTACCGGTATTAGCTAGAGGACATGACTTCATTAAAAAATCTCAGGTTTGATGTTTGATTCATGTGAGCTTCTGCTTGACTCCAAACATTCTACTTTCTTTCGCTTCCTCGCATAAGCTGAACTGCATAGATCCGTTTACAACATTTCAGGTCAAGGAGAATCCTTCTGTTGACTTCAAATGCATGTACCCTCATATTTCTAAAGGACTTGGACATTATCGGATCAAGATCACGGTTGGCAAGTATCTGATTGCACTGCAGAAGCTCTGAAGGTAATACTGCTGTGAATACCTTCACTGCATCTGCAGGTTCAATCCAATGCTAAATTGCCCAGTTTTTCACTGAATCTGTTATGCTGTATATTCAGTGTTGCTTGCTTTTTTCAATGATGCCACCTGAAATTGTGGGTGACAAGATGGAGCCAGAGAAATTGTATGATGCTGTCAACATCTTACTCTCTCAACAAGTGACTATATCATCGTTTTTCTTTCTTGAGCAAGACTTTGAGAAAAATTTTTGATCTCGACAAGAAATATAGGCTAAACTTTGTTTGCTCTATGCATTCCAAAATCACGTTGCTATTTAAGTTTTTCTTAGAGTTTCATAACTTTTTTCATATGTCGAAGTGTGATAATAAATTGTAATATGGTCACATCAACCATGGATGTCACTTGTTCCAGAGTAAAAATGGCGGATTGGCAGCATGGGAGCCTGCAGGAGCGCAGGATTGGCTAGAAGTAAGTTACTAAATTTGTAGGAATTCCTTGGTGGTCCTCACTAACTAAGACATGTTTCTTTGTTCATAAATTACTAAATCAGGGCATTCTTTCTCATCATTTGTCACTTGCAATTCCCAAATCCGACAGAGTTCTTAGAGGACGTCATCATTGAGCATGAATATGTTGAATGCACATCATCAGCTATCCAAGCTTTGGTTTTGTTCAGGAACTTCTATCCTCGTCACAAAAAGGAGGAGATAGCGGATTTTATATCAAATGCTGTACAGTATCTGGAGAGCATGCAAAAGCCAGACGGCTCATGGTATGTTCCTTTTCCAATGGGTAGTTGTGAAGATTTGGGATAAGTCAAGGAAACAACTAGCTAATTGAGCAATCCTTGCAGGTACGGGTGCTGGGGAGTTTGTTTTATATACGGCTCATGGTTTGCGCTTGGAGGACTAGCAGCTGCTGGCAAGACATATATCAATTGTGCAGCTATGTGCAATGGAGTCACCTTTCTTCTACGAACACAGTTGCAGAATGGCAGGTGAGGAGAGATCAATCTTTCTTGCCCGAGGAAGGTAATTTAGAGAGGGACCTTCAACAGCATGTTCAGCTTTAGTTGTTTTAGTTGCATGCTTTTCTGGGAGCATGAAAATCTTGAATTTTCTAATGCCAGATCGGTCGACATAGGAAAACATACCACTTGAAGGAAACAGATCAAATCTGGTGCACACCGTTTGGGCTATGATGGGTCTGATTCACGCAGGGCAGGTCAGTGAATGATATTGTCGTCTGGGTCTCAATCACATTAACCGTACTTTCGCAATAGTAAAAATCAATATTCTACGTGAAGTTTCTGACTTTGATATTTCATCTGCTATCAGGTGGAGAGTGATCCAACTCCCCTGCACCGGGCTGCAAAGCTGCTAATCAATTCACAAATGGAAGACGGAGATTATCCCCAACAGGTTTGTACCTTTCTATCACTTGATCTCATATAGGTTAATATCTCAGGAAACAAGAGACTGCACTAATCCATACAACTAGTAGAGCCTAGAGATGATTATTGTCCACGTGTATTATCTCACAAGCAGTTTTGTTTAATTACTCAAAACATCATCAGAAAAACTGCAAATAAAAAAACCTTAATTAGAGAGAGAACTTGATCGATGAGAATTGCCTTACAACAAAACAACATAATCTAAGCATGAACTTTGCCTGCCCTTATTCTTAATAGTTAATAGTTTTGTGTTGCAGGAAATCACTGGGGTTTTCTTCAGGAATTGCATGTTACACTATGCCGCTTACAGGAACATATTCCCATTGTGGGCTCTTGCAGAGTATTGTCGGCGGTTTGCTTTACCGTCTAAAGGCCTTTGAAGAAACAGGGCATATCATCACAACTTACAGAGAAAACATAAATTTTATGAGCACAAAAGTAATCAAAACCCATATAGGTGGTTTTTGTTGTATGATAGATGTAGATTCGAAGGATTTGTGGTCCTAGGATTGAGGATCCAAGCTAAGACTATGGTGTATCCATATTCATTGTAATAGGATCCAAAGTATTGTTGAAATAAATGGAAATGATCAGATACGATGTGGCTGAAAGCTATGGAGCATTCATATCAGTTTTTGAATTCCCTTTCTTCTGGTGTTGAGTCAAAATGGTCTGTCATTTTCCCATCTTTCAAAATTGGGACTGATACAAGATTCACGGATATTCGTTCATATTTATTCTATTGCCGTTCTTTACTGATGTACTCTCTTTTTTCTTTGCCCTCTCGATGATACACGAGACAAGACAGTTCATCTAATTATCATTGCAAATATAGCCCATCCGTTCTGGATATGATTCATATGATGACTGTTTTTATATCCATTAATTGACTCTCCTATTTATTGGCATTTTGTTGGACTGGCTTCAAAACAAGAAAGGTCCCCCTGGGTTTAAGAATATTTCCACCGTTTCCCTTGTAAATTAAGATCGGTGTTTTGAGTAATGAATTTAATTGATAAGATCTATGCCAGAGCTTAAAATTGGAACTTTTTAGTAATGTCCGTGGAATCCAACTGCTTGCTCGCAAGCAGTGAAAGTATGAATTACTTATCTTATTTAAATGAGGATCCTACTTAAATCAGGGAAAGTCCTTATAGGCTTGAGTCAAGTATTGTTTTGTGCTGCTAACCTGCTGGGGAAATTTAAGAATTCTTCTGGGAAGAAACAGAAACTGATGAGCTGCTGTTCTTGGCAAATTGACTGTTCTAGTCCTTGCATTGTTTTCTTAATTACAGGCATGTAGAGACCAAAGTTTTACCTAAGACAAAACAAATATAAAGACAGGAGTCATGAAGAATTAAAGGAGATAATTTACATAGTAAAGATTCATGGATTGGATAGATTGTAATTTTCCATGGTTTGTTTTGTCCTGAAGGCTCCCATGATTCAAATTGTAAGCGATGCTCCCGCCAGATTGTTGTCTGTCATATCAATAAGGTGGACTGCATTTTTTATACATCCAATATGAAACTTATTGCTAACTTCTAGTCTATATATATATGTGGAATTATTAGCGGTAAGTATCGTTCTAGGTTAGAACCTAGAACCGAAGAACCAGATGGGTGGGAACATTGGTTCCAAGTCTTTGGTTCTAGAATTAAGAAACCTATTTTGATTGGTAGGTTCCAAGTTCTAAATGGTTCCACATTTGGAACCTGGAACCTAAAACAAGTTTTGTGTTTTTCTTTATCTATATCTTCGCATGATTTTGTCCGATGATGAATGTATAATATAAAACTATTAGTCTAAATTTCCATTTTATAACTGAAACTTTTTCTTTATTAATGTTTTATATTCTTTGTGTGTCTAAATATAAGTTATGCTCAATGGATAAGATAATGATTCAATTAATAATATAGGTGGAATTTGGTAGACCTTGAAACTAACCTTGGAATTCCAAGTTCCAAAAAAATAAGGAACTTATTTTAATGGGTAACTTCTAAGTTCCAAATGGAACTTGTATGAAACTTGGAACTGCTTATTCTTAAGGAATTATGAGTCAAATGAATGAGAGGACTACGGACAGAAGCTTCTTATTCCGTTATTTCATGTTTTTATCTGACAATCCTATCAGGTCTTATTCCAGTGGGTCCTGGCTCTACATCATTTAGCTCAAAACACAACCTTAGTCCAAAGGTGGTTCTAGCTTTATTTCATTTTTCGTTTTAAGATCTGGCCTTGAATCTCTACCTAAAATCCAACCACTCCATAATCCATTGCTGTTCTAATTAAAAGAAAATGCAGAATTTCAGTATCGGGATTCGTCAGTTACTTGATCCATAAAAAGCACCATCTTAGGTGACCACAATTCTTACGGCCTGAATGACAAAATTGTCTTTTATAAGGTCGGAGAACATTATCGTCCAAGAGCTGCAAGGAAAATTTGCAGTTGGTGTTTATGCACGTCAAGGCTTGTGCCTCCTAGATACCGAGTTTCTCATTGTACTTTTGCAGAAACAACTTTGCAACTTTTGCACCTCTTGTAGGTGCAAAAGCTCTCCATTAATTCAAGTTCAAGGACAATCATATAGTTTAAGGACTAAATTGAATATTTATTAAAAGTTCAAGACCATACTAAATAAATTAAAAGTTTAAAGGTAATATTGCATGTTGAACTAAAACTTAGAGACCACATCAAACAAATTAAAATTCAAAGACTACATTGAACAATTTAAAAATTAGGGATCACATTGCATACTACATCTAAATTCAGGGACAATTTGAGTCATTTTCCTCATTCTATCTCATGACTTGTGACCACATCACCAATCATGTTTATTGTTCGTGCAAATGAGAAAGTCTATTAATCTTTCTTTTTTTCTTTACATTCATCTTTGTGGATATGATTAATTCTCTACTAGCAACACAACAAAACATGATCCGTAAAACACCAAGAAGTCCTGCATTGCGAGAGAAGCTTCATTGAGTGAATCTTAAGTAAACACTCGCTATTAAATTATTATCACTTCGTGCAGTTATTCCAAATATTCTTTTTATAGACATTGTCCGCTAGGTAAGGAAGGATCTAGATTTTTTCTTTTACAAGAGGGCAAACTTAACAAACAATCATATGAATTTTATTGATTCAAGCCATTATTATAGAGCTAGCGAGGTTGATAAGTGTAATAGTGATTAAAAAATTTTGTTTGTATAGGAAGTATCCTTTCATGATTATACATTGCCTGTTGCGATTCCTAAATGTAGGGGGTAAAGAAGAAACGAGCACTGGGTTCTACGGATACTGCTCTAAAATTTTGGCGGCAAAATTGAAAAATTTTGGGAACATGAGTATATAATTTGAGAAAAACTCAGTGGAGATGTCTAGGACATGGTCGATGTCTCGCGGCGCCTCTAGCGTGCTTGCCTACTTTATCAAATTGTGGAAGGGACAGCAAATGCAAGTAGATCGAGGAGGGAGGAACAATGGATTCACATCCAACAACAATCGTTAATCTCTTCTTTGGAAGAAGATTGCTGGGATCAACTACCTTCCAACCGGTTCATGATGATATTTTACGAGGATTATATGCAAGGTTGAGACAGTGCCACGTATCCAAGCTGAAGATTCTTAACACTTGTTTTGTCATACCGTGCAAACAAACTAAATTTAAAGTGAGACACCCAAAGAAAGGCCGACAATTCATATTTTCACGTCAAATTTAATTACGCCATGTATTATAGCGTCATTATAAAATTTTATACCTTCGTTGAAATAGTCATTTTTGGATTTGACAATATCTAGTTGTATAAACTTTTCAAAACCCATGACATACTAAGATCTGTCTTGCTTATTTAAAAAGAAAATTAAAACAAAATGAATATATGGTCATGCTGTAATAGCTAATTACTACAAGCCAACACTATAACAGGCAGTCAACCTGTGGTAGATTTGTCGTGTGATAGTCATTACTACAATCAAAATGCTGTAAGTTTCAAAGGAAGTTCGATCAAGTACAAGTATAGAGTGTAACTAATAACCACTAAAAAGTAAACCCATCTAGTAGTCAAGAGTTGGATATTTGTGTTTATGTGTACTAAAATTGGGATAATGTCAGGTTGAGTCATTACAAAACTTTATATTCATATTGAACGCATAAGTATATTATGTATTTTATATTCAAAATATTTTGGATTTGACGGCATTTATTTTTACACCTGTCAAATCATGTCAATTCTTGTTAGGAGTTCAAATCCTAAGAACAAATATGGTGGCACAGATAAAAGATCAAATAAAATAAAATTTATCCTATCATGAATTCGGAGAGATATTCGGATTGGGACAAGACCGAATAGTGAGGATAGAATCATGGACAACTTATCCAAGCAATAGGGTTCAATTATCTCACCTAAGCAGAATAAAAAGATATAAAAATGAAGAAGGCAAAACACCCTCTCTTTTTCCTAAGCAACCCAACAATGATGCCACTGTTGAAGTCACGAGCAGCCACCGCACGATGGACGCACTCGACCCCGTCGCAGACGTCGCACCTTTCAAGCGACGATTGTGCTAGTGATTGCCGGTGAATATGCTCTTGCCGACACGAAGCTCAAGCTCCAACGGCAATTCAAATGGACCCACCCACCGTCCACTTTCATTTCTCCATGAAAGCGAAGGGGACCGGTCTTCGCCTTTAGCAGTTGGGGCTTTAACTGATCCATTGAATGCCAACTTTGAAAACGAAATCCTCCCCGTCCAGTTTAATAAAGCGTGGAGATGGCTTGTGGATGACAAACAAGTAGCAGTGATTAAAGCGTGGAAATGGCTTGTGGATGACAAACAAGTAGCAGTGATTGGGTTTTATGGAACGGGAGGTGTGGGAAATACCACTCTCATGGAAAGGATCAACAAGGTGCTTTCCCGCGCAAATCGTGGATGCAAGGTTGTCCTTTGGGTGGTGGTGTCTAGACAAGTGAATGGAGAAAGCATTCGAGACACCAAGAGGAAGAGGCTGCACATTCAAGCTGAGAGCTGGGATCGATGGTCCCAGAATGAGAGGGTCCATCATTGGTGTTGTGTTTGACCACGATTAAGTTTGTGTTTTTGATTGATGATAAATGGCGGAGGCTGGAACTTTTCAAAAATCGGAGTCCCATCTTGGTCAAGAGAACGGATCTAAAGTAGTGTTCACAACTCGGTTGAAGCATGTATGCAACCAAATGGGAGACCACAAAACCTTGGAAGTACATTGCTTGACACCCAAAGAAGCTCTAAAATTATTCAAGAAGAACATCGGCAAATCGCTTGTAGATTGCCATCAAGAAATTCGAGACCTCGCAAAGGACATTGTCGAAGAGTACAAAGGGTTGCCACTCACCCTTATTACTGTTAGCCGAGCCATGGCTAGAAAAGACAATCCCCATGAGTGTAGGGATGCCCTAACAGTGCTAAGGAACAATTCACACAACCTAGGAGGAAGTGTACCACGTACTAGAGTTCAATTATATAATAGCTTGAATAACTCTACACTTCAGGCTTGCTTCCTTTACTATTCTTTATTGAGGATTACCCCATAATAACGGACGAGCTTATTGAACTCTAGATTGGAGAAGGCTTGGTAGGAGACACTAATGATAAATACTGTATGCGGGATGAGGAAGAGTCCATCTTGGGGGATTTAAAGAGGGATTGTCTATTGGAAAGTGGGCATGGTGATGATGAGCGAAGGTATGTAAAGATGCACAACGGCATTCTTCGACATGACGACCTAGATTGCTTGTGACCATGGGCAAAGGGAGAACAAGTTGCTAGTGATGGAGACAGACGAAGACATGTCCACCAAGATCTCCAAATGGCAAGAAGCAGAGAAAGTATCTCTATGGAGAAAATGGATCATGATATTGACCGAATACCACCTGTGTGTTCCTCGTTCGAAACTTTCTTTGTAAGGGAAACAAAAGAGACGATTATGCCAAGAGGATTTTTTTTACTCAATTACAGCTTGTCTAACGACAAGGGCAATCGCAAGCTTGCCATTAAATGTGTTGAGCCAATGGAGTTTCCATTTAGTGAAATCGATTCAAGTGAAGGAAGAAGAGATCGTAGAGGAACTAAAGCACATGCAACATCTTACCGACTTATCTATTAAATTGTTCAAGTCTTTCTCTGCCCTAAAAATATTCCAATCCTTGAACCTGCATAGATGCATAAGGCTAGCAGGGATCACCAATTGCCACGACTTGACCCGCATCCCAATAAGTTACTCACCAATAGGCAACGGCAGTTTCTCACGTTTAGAGGTCCTCTATCTAGATAAATGCTACTTGCTCAAGGAGGTGGAAATTACTCAAGGAATAGGATGAGCACCCAATTACTCTTGCTTCCCTAGTCTCGTTGAAGTTTGTGTTGGAGGGTACCGGCTTTCGGACTTGTCCTGGCTTGGGGATGCTCCGAAACTCCGAGAACTAATGGTCCAACGGTGCAATTCGATGGAGAAAAATCATGGGGGATGGATTTGCAGCGAAGGAATCGGCTACTTTAGGACTATTCTCATGTCTCAAAACCCTAGAAATCACGAATCTTCCAAGCCTAACGTGCATTCATGACCAGCCTCTACCTTTTCCTCGGCTGGAATGACTCAACAGATATGGGTGCCCCCGTCTTGGAGAGTTGCCGTTGGACTCGAGTAGTGCTCGGGGAAGCTTGAAATAATTCTATGTGCATCGTGACCGGTGGGACAATTTGGAGTGGGACGACAACGCCGTCCGGGCCACTTTCACCGCCAAGGTCACGTATTTTAGATGGGGGCTCTCTTTCCTGAAATGGCGCTCGGCAACATCAAGTTGTTGTGAGTTTGTCTTAGAAAGAGAACTCTCTTGCTAAATGTTTCACGTGAGATTTCATGTTCATTTAGATTTAGCAGTTTATAAATTACCTCAAAGTGACAAAAAACATGGCATTTCTAAAAGAATATACCCTGACCCAAATAAAAACCCTAGTACTCTGTCCCCGTCTTCTCCACTACTGCCCTGTGCATAGCCCACCGCGCCCTGATATGGTCGATGTCTCGCGGCGCCTCCTGCTACCGGAGCCGCCATACTCCACCGTCACGCCTCGTCCCCCGTCCCTCCATCTCTCCCGCCTCCCCGACCTTGGTGCAAGCAAGGCCAGCGCAACTCGCTTTAGTGGTGGCCCCAAACTCGGGCCGGGGTCTCCCATGGCGGGCAACCTCCAATTTGATGTCGTGGCGCAATTCGATAACATGCACGTACACACAGAGAAGGTCAAGAATGGAAAGAGGGGATAGGATAAAGAAACGAAAATGGATAAAAGGGTGGATCAATTTTTTAAAGGAGTAAAGTCTAATTAAATTTCGTAATTCCTAAGGGATCTCACTTCTTCTCCATTAAGCGCGTGTGCCTAACATATCATATCGCGGACGGCACGGCAAATACAAGAAGGATTGGCATCCAACAACAATCGTTAATCTATGCTTCGGAAGGAGATTCGTGGGATCAACTACCTCCAACCGATTCATGATGATATTTTGTGGAAGATTTTATATAAAAGGTCGAGACAGCGCCACGTGTCCAAGCTGAAGATTTTTCCACTTGGTACGTCGTGCCGTGCGCCAATTGAATTGGAGATCATAGCCAGTCTTTAGTTCACATGTTTTCTGCGGACGCGCACATGGAAAAGCATAAATGAATTGTCTGACAATTAGCCCCCCGATTATCCCGGACATTCACTTGAGAAATTATTAACGTGATGATGGTCTGCTAAGCCCATCCAAATAAAGTCGTCCTGTCAATTTTCAGTACAATTTTACAATAACATTTGTATACGAATACGCGATTTTTTGCATAAAGAATCTTATGAACAGATGTTCGATTTCTTAGGAACTAATATACCATCACGGGATTATACTTCATGAATTCAATGTCAATCGATTCTCATATCAAACGCAAATCAAATCTCCCATGGGAAGTATTGGGTATAGTAGGTGCAGTTCGCCTCTCATCCGTTGGATTGTGTGGCTCCCATATGGGGCTACAATACCCTTAAATCACATCCACCGGGCATATATGCTCCTAATGGAGTTGATAATTTCCCATTTGAAAGGGGCTAAGCAGAATAAGCATTTGAGGAAGGTGGCCAAATCGTATATTGCATAACTAAGATCCGGCTCTATCTATGAGTCCCGAACATGCATAAACCAGATTTAAAGTGACACATCCTACGAAAGGTATTTTCATGTCAGATTTGAGTTATGCCATGTACTGTAGCATCATCATAAAATTTTGTAGTTTAATTGAAATATTATGCTTATGTATTTAGAAATCGTGTCATTTGTGGAGCTAATAATGTCTTGTTACATAAACTTGTCAAAATCCATGTCACTTTATATCAATTTGACATCCTAAGATTAGTTAGATTTGTCAAAATGGGTCGTAGACCCATTTGTTAACCTATTTTTGATAGATTGAGTTGTTATATGAGTTAATTATATAGTAAATGGGTTTAGAATGGTAAAACCCAAAATAATATAAGTGTTAAATGGATTCACAGCGTACTTAGATCCAATCCGCTTCTATGACTCTCTCCCTCTCTCTCAACTTTATCTTGTCCTCATTCGATCTCGCACTAGCTTGCTCCACACTCTTATCTTAGTTTAGGTATGAGTTTTTCTAAATTTAGTTAAATATGGGAGTGTTTTAGCAATATGAGTTGGGTATAAGTAGCTAAATTTGTATTACATGGAAATGAATGAAAACGGTTTAAATGAGTTGATTTGGGTCAAACCATTTTCGGCTCAAGTCACCTATTTAACGGGTCTAAGACCAATCTTGCTTGTTTAAAGAAAATTAAAACAAAATGAATATATGGTCACACTATAATAGCTATTACCACAAGCAAACATTGTAATAGGCAATCAACATGTGATAGACCCATCAGGTAATAGTGATTACTATAATCAAATGTGCTGTAAGCTTTAGAGGAAGTTTGATTAAATACATGTATGGTGTGCAATTAGTAACCACTTAAAAGTACATCGATCGAGTAGTGAAGAGTTAGATTTTAGTGTTCACGTGTACGTAAATTCGGATTATGTCACACTAAGTCATACAAAACTTAAAATTCATATTGAACACATAAATATATTACGTATTTTATGTTCATACCGTTTTGGACTTGGCAACATTTTTTTTAACCTATTAAACCATGTCAATTCGTATGCCAATTGGTGTTAGGAGTTCAGATCCCAAAAGTAGGTATCGAAGATCAGATAAAAGATTAGATAGAAGAAAAATTATTCTATCGTGAGTTTGGACATGTATTCCGATTGGGATAAGCCCGAATAAATCATGATAGAATCTTGGACAACTTATCCAAGCAATAGCGGTCAATTATGTCACCCAAGCAGAATATCGCACAATGGTCACACTCGGCCCCATCGCAAATGTCACACATTTCAGGTGACTATCGTCGTAGTGATTGCCTATGATTGCACCCTTTCCCCCTCACCCCTCTTCATGTTTTTGGATTGTAGGGGTGGTCAAGCACCACCACAATAGATGAGACAATTTTTGTTCAGGTACATATATAAAGCAAGTTAAAAAAGTGCTGCATGAGAGATTAATTTAGTGTATTGTGAAACAGTTAATATATCTCGACTAGCTCCTAACTCGCCAATTTTAAACTTCTATATAAATGTAGTTCAACTAAATATCTCGATAGACTCGAACTTAAACTTCATTGTGATGATCTCCCTACGTGAAGACATCATTCTTCTGTCCTGTGTCCTAACAATGTCATTATAGTTGGCCTTGACAGGTAACCATCACGGTGGGCACAGCGGAGAGGCAACCACGATGGTGGCATTCGACATCAAGTGGGTCGACCATTGAGACTACAGCAATCTTGCATCCACCATCTCCCCTTTAGTTTTCGTTTTCATTTTTTCTACTATTTTAAGTAACTACTTTGAATTTTATTATTTAAATTATGTTTTTGGCCATATCCATGGTAGGACATGGAACATAGTTTCATCAAACAAATGATGAGACTTCTTATTTTATCTTAACCGATCACATCTTATCTTTGTAATGCCAATCAAGAACTGCTTAAGATCCCTCTTCTTTGCTTAAATAGCAACTCTAAAACTTTAAAAAAAAAAAACAAAAAAAAAAAAAGGAGAGAGAATATACGAAGGGGGATGAGATATGCTCTTGCCGACACAAAGCGCAAACTTCAACGGCCATTCCAGTGGCCCCGCCCACCGTCCACTTTTATGTCTCCACGAAAGCAAAGCACCTGTCTTCGCCTTTCGTTTCTTGCGGGGCTTTAACGTATCCAATGAACGCGAAAGTCTTGAAAGCGAAATCCTCCCTGTCCAGTTGATATCTCACCCGATACCAGCTGCCCTGTTTAAAACCCGACTGCACTCCGTTCATATTTCTCGGATCGCGGATGCACCTTTCACACTGTAATTCGCGTCGGTCCACAAGAACGTCGAGGTTTTTATATCCACTCATTTTTTGTGGCATTGAACAGTGAAACACCATTTTTCAGCTTCGATGGAGAGTAGGACTGACTGGTCATACATGCTATGTCAACGGATCCGAGGGGCAAGTTAGGATAACTTTACAAGACTTATCCCCCCCCACCGCCCACTGTACTCTCTATTTAAGTGATCTAGAAGATGCTTTTGACAACACTTTGAGAATAGATCTCAAACCAAAACTATGTTTGAAATCATAAACCGACGGTGTGTTCTCTATCTATTATCGTTATAGGGAGATTGAAAGTTCGACAAAGTTTGTTGAGTGAGGACTATCTAATGACTGCGATGCCTATATTTGAATAATAAACCAACATTGGTCGGCAACTCTACGGGTGTTATTATAGGAGTTTCGTCATGCCCGTGATACATATTGAAGTAAAAATAGAAAGGGAAAAAAGAATAATGTTTGCAGTGCAAAATCTTCTACAAATCAGTATGAAGATAACAAATTGATCATTTAGAGATATTTTCTGATTTGTCTTTTATTCAATTTCTTTATAGAGAAAATTTTTATCTTTTATCTTAAACTTTCATCATAATTATAGGTGACGATATATATATATTATACAACATATCAATGAAAAGTAACACTTCATTGACTCAATTCTTGAGTTTCTTCATGGTATAGGAGCCACGCAATGGCTCACTGATCTTTTTTTGTTAAAAAGAAAAATCAATACAATCATGTCGCTTTCTTCTTCAAACCTAAGATTTCCATTTCTTGCAAACATTTCGATGTTTCCCTTTTGATTTGTTATTTCAATAATAAAATGTTCGGTTTAAGCCATAACTCTTGCTCATTTTGAGCAAACCCGTCACCTTCATCCCCATTATAGTGCCAGTGAGATTTAAATAAGAATCATCTTATATCATGGCCAATTCAATGCTTCAAAGGAACCGTAGGATTCAAACATATGACTAGAGGATTTCAAACCATTCGAGATTATGCTCTACTCCACTAGACCAACCACCATCATGGTAAATGAACCTTTATTTCACTATACAGGGTAGTCAATCAAAGTCGATGGGAAAAGATTTGAACATCGCAAAGATTTTTACATGTAAGGTACTATTTGTTGATTGCGAGTCATGAATCCAATATGTTCTTCACCAGATTTTGAGTGAAAATATGTGGGAATGACTTGAACGGTGGTTAGAGAAAAGCGTGAGAAGTAGAATCTATAAGGCAAAATAAAATAAAGGGGCCTGTCGTGAAAACTCTTTAAAGTGTAGGGATTTGAAATGTGATCTTTTCTTTTCTGCCTCTTTTGCAATAAGTAGAAAATAATATTAGAAAACTATATAGTTCCCCAATCACTAAATAGTACGTGCAAGCCAGGACCAAAAAGTTTTGAAAGGATAGCCACAAAAATTGAGATATTTGTCACGTCATCCACTTATCCTGTCAAACCAAACACAAAATTGGGGGGCCCTCTACTTTGGAAATAGATAAGTGGGACCCAATAATAATGGGATCTTGGCATATACTAATCTGATTTTAGGTAATGTATTTTTAATAGGGGAGAGCATCGATTTAGGATCCATCATGGATTCGATCCGACTGGCCCAACCCTGCCGATCTTGGTTCGGTTCACAGGAAAATTGGGTCAATCTTTGGTCTTGGAATTCTTGGACAAGTACTATGCGAGTTGGTAATCGATCCTAAGAATTCAAGGTTGGTCTAACCCGGATCAACCCTAACACTATATATATATATAATATTATTTATAATATTTTTATATTGAGAAAATTCTAAAATAAACGTGTTAATAACATTAAATAGTTTCTTAGTGAGGAGTTCAAGTAATTTTACACTGTTCTTTACTAACTTAGATTTTTAATGTCTTTTATGACATCAATAATCATAATTTAAAATGAGGAAAATATTTTTATAAGGAGTTCTCATGGCGTCCAAAAGAACATAAATAGCTCCTCACGGCATCCTTGTCCAATACTTGTTTTCTTCTATCTTATTTGTCTTCTTAGTTTTCAATTTGCCAAAATCGAAAGAAACAATTTCTTCGCTCGCCACTCGCCTCGCTCACTTTGGGTTACTCATGCCGCTCGCCGCTCGATGCTCGACGCTCGCCACTCGCCTGTCTTAGCTTACCTCACTCATCATCAAACTTATTGAGTCAGTCCGGTCATCGGTAACATTTTCAGGGAGTGCAAAAAATTGAAATAAAAAATTATTGGTTGACCTAGAACCAGACTAAACCCATTAGGTTTGTCCAGTCCTCGGTCGCATTTTCAAGGAGTACCAAAAATAAAAAAAAAAATTATCGGTTGGTCTTGGATTAACTTTGGATCCGAACCGAACCCACTGGGTTGATCCGGTCCTTAGTCCCAAACTCAATAAGATTAGTCCTCAATTCCAAAATTTGAGGACTAGTACTGTGCGGTTAATCCTAGGATTAGGGGTGAATCGGCCTAATCCGCATCATGCTCATCCCTACTTCTTAATCACACACCAGTTTTTTTTTTTTTTTTTTTTTTTTGAAAACGGTCCTAATGTACATACCAAATATGTGGAATGATGCCCATTTGTCTACTGAGGAAAACCTAACAATTTTCACGATTAAACAATCATCTGTTATATGTAATTATTAATTTATTTTTTATTTATGTCCACCTTCTGAGCACCACCAGAAAATTTCAACCCATTGATTTTATATGCATATAGGTGTCACCACTTGCCAGATCCGAAATGAAGGGGTTTCAACCGAATCAAACGAATAAATAAAATAGATGGTGTCGGCAAGTGATCATCGACAGAACAAAGGGCATAAAACTGTTCACATGGGAGGGAGCTACTAACCGTCCTAAAGATTTCAATGGCACAGTCAGATATTTGAGTTGATTTAGATTTGTGCTGGACCAAGATAAATTTTAAAAGCAAATAAATTTAGAGGTCGGTCGGCATTAAGAAACAAATCTATCAAATAAAATGTGAACTAGATAATTGATCGTGTGCTAAGAACATATTCCTACTATTCCACATGTTAGTATATGTAGACAAGATGTTAGCAAATGCATTGATGGAGCATATACAAACCAGCTGTGCTATCTAGCTAAATTAGGGCTTTGCCCCGAGAAATTCATATGGATATGAAGCCATGCGCCTTATCAATCTAAGAGTACATCAGGAGAAGAACAATAAAAAATGGAATTGCAATGATGGAAAATTTAACGTATTCTGTTATTCTTAAAGCATCTAAAAGGAGAAAATCCCTTTGCAAAAATGAAAATTAAGTCGGTATGAAATCATGAACGACGCGTTAAGTAAAGTATGTTTTTTCTTGATTCAAAACCCTATCATTAGAGCTTCAATCAATAGTGTATGCTGAGCACGCTCATGCGATTGGGTTCCTTAATTAAAAGTCACAACCACCCACCTACACCATGATGAAGCCTCATCTTGAGCTTTAGACTCCTACAGTTGCATTATAAAAGTTAATGAATCTTTCATTTCAAGCTTAAGGTGGGAAGAATAAATTATCAGAGAAATTGACGGAAAAAGATAAGAACACTAGAGATCTATGTGCTTTGTGAAAGCATCGATCACTTTTGGACTCAAATTAGAAAACCTATTTGGATTGAGTTTTTTTTTATGAATTCAAACTGGAAGAGATACTTTCAACACATTACATTAAATGTTCACAAGATTGCAATGTTCTCAAGATTTTTCACCATTTCCCATTTCATCTCACAAAAACTATCCACTAAATAATTTGTATTCAAAATAGGAAACGATTTCTAGAAAAGTTACTCAAATTAAAAAACCTACATAAACTAAGAAACTTACTTGGCTCGAGATTCTTTTACGGGTTCAAACTCGAGACATATTTTCAACTGGCTACATCAAATATCCACAATATTAAAATGTTATCTAAATTTTCACTGTTTCCATTTCAACTTAGGAAGATTATTTGCCAAATAATTTGTGTCCAAAAGACGAAACTCCCTTCAGGAGAGCTACTCAAACTAGAAAATCAATCAAACTAGAACCACGAGATTGGAATGTATTTTTCTACATACTCAAACTCGGCATATATTCTCAACATGTTACATTAAATATTTAGAAGATTCGCATATTCTCAAGATTTTTTATTGTTTTCCTTTTCTAAGTCAAAAAGAAATAGTCAGCCAAATATTTTGTATCAAGAATAGGAAATTCCTTGAATAAAATTCAAAACATATTCTCAACACATTACATTAAATATTTAACCAAATTGGAAGGTCCTTAAGATTTTCACTTTTTCCGTTCGAACTCATAAAAATTATTTGCCAAATAAATATTCATCTATCCAAAATATCCCCCAACTCCAACACCACAAAAAAAAAAATAATAATAATAAAAAAAGCTTATCCCCTATTTCTTTTTTCTGGCTTGACATTCAAACAACTGCTTTATCAAAAGAAGATAAAGATGCATCGAATCGAACCACACCAACCAATCCTGACCGTCCATCACGCATTTAAAGCCTCCCACGTTGGCCCGATTGGATGAGAGGCTTTGCATGTGCCAACTCTCCCTATAAATACATCCCTCCCTCTCAAACAATCTCACAGCACTTACCATTCACTCCAGCTATCTAGAGTCCTTTCCCTGGTCCATCGTCAATTCTAGCATCCCACAAAGAACAACCACCAACCATGGCCGAAGAACGCCGCCACCACCTCTTCCACCACAAGAAGGAGGATGAGCAACCCGTTGAGACTGGCGCCTATGGCAGTGAGACCACCTACGGCAGTGAGACCACCTACGGCAGTGGCCCTGATACCGCTTACGGCAGTGGCCCTACCTATGGCACTGGCCCTGATACCGCTTACGGCACTGGCCCTGCCTACGGCACTGGCCCTGATAGCACTTATGCTGAGACCACCGAAGTGACCACCGTCACGGAGCCTGAGGTCGATTACGAGAAGGAGGAGAAGCACCACAAGCACCTCGAACAAGTCGGCGGGCTCGGTGCAGTCGCTGCTGGCGCTTATGCTTTGGTAATGATTATCATCTTCTTCTCAATCCTTGCAATTATTTTCCATTTTATATATAGAATCATCATATTGATCACAAACATTGGACGCCAAGGATCTCAATTACACTAATATATTCCAATTGAACATCATGGCATGCCATGCAACGGATCATCCTTATAAATGAACAATAGTTTGAATTCATTCAATTTCCTTCCCCAATCAACTAGAGGAGTAAGATTTCCCCACGATTGGCTTAAAAAAACATAGTTGTAATCCATAACAGTATCTATATGACCAAAAACGTCTGCTCAAAGTGAATGAATGAACCTTTTTTCTTTTTCTTTTTGGGTTGAACTTATACCGTACTTAGAGCATATTTTTTAAAAATGTAAACGTGGTAGAGAGATCTTTTTTTTCTTTCTTACCTTGACTCATCTTGTTTCATTCACACAATTCCTAATCAATGATGCGCAAATTGCAGTATGAGAAGCATGAGGCCAAGAAGGACCCAGAGCACGCCCACAGGCACAAGATAGAGGAGGAAGTGGCCGCCGCCGCTGCTGTCGGGGCCGGCGGGTTCGCCTTCCATGAGCACCACGAGAAGAAGGAGACCAAGGAAGAAGAGGAAGAGGCTCATGGCAAGAAGCACCACCATCTCTTCTGAAACCGCGGACGACCTCCGCTCCTCTCTCTCTCTCTCTCTCTCTTCTTGCTCTGTGTCTTGTTTATGTAATTTTTATTTCTCTAACCAAGTACGCTACGAGCAAAAGAGACCGCCCTCGATCGCCCCCGTACTTGGCGGAGCGGGCGGTTTCTGGAGTGTTGGATCCGATGCTTGTTAATGCTTCCTGAGAGAGAGAGTGACTATGTGTGTGTTTGGGCTTTGTCTTGTACCAGTTGTATTTCGGGTGTCTTCTAATAAAGTTATTTTCTCATGATCTGATATTCCTAATACTTTTCCCTTTCATTATTTAGACTATACTCAATTCTACTTTCGGAGCCAACCCCTCGTTAATTTTAAATTATTGATAAACGCGTCCATCAAGAATAACATCCGATCGCTTTATAAAAAGATTTATTGACAAAAGATGTATCGATAGCTAAATAGCTGGACTAGCAAAGGTGCCTCACATTTTCTTTTTTCTTTTTTGGGATTGATGTTGTTTTGGGTCGCTAACATGAGGACACGTATAAATTAGCAAATTATTCGAATAATAATCCATCACGATATCTTCACTGTGACGCCACCGAGCACATTGACATTGTCCCCTACTTTGGCTGGTATCATGTGGGCACCTGTACCGGAAAGGTGTGGGTGCATGTCATTATCATCATCCATTATTGTGATTTTTTGGCTAAATCAAGCGCCGGGTCATGCGAGACATGATCTCACCCAAAACCCGGTTTTTCTTTTCAAACATGACGAAGTCAATTAATTGCGATTCGGTCTGAAATGAACTCGGAAAATAACGTAATTGACTATGTCGTCCCAAATGGACGGTATCTAATGACTCGCCCATTTACATATTTAGAAAAGTTCAATGAAGTGTCTTTAATTCCACAAAGGTAATACCTCTGACCTCATATGAGAAGTTGTCAACAACAATGCTAATCATCTGAGGGACTTGGCTCCAACCTCTTTTTGCTTTTTTATATGTAACTTAGCTCCTTAATGTTTGTATATATTTTTACTAGTACTTTATGATGTGCATGAGATTGGTCAGAGCCTGAACGTTTTAGGATAATCTCAATTACTTATAAAAAGAATTAATCGAGTCGGAAGACTGTCGGGACTTTCTTTGCCAGAAAATCCAATTACGATCGGGATGTAATCCTCTTGAGGGTAAGTTCAAACACGGTAATTTCTCGCAAAATCTTCAGTATCGCGATGGATTAATTAATAGAAAAGATTCATGATTAATTGCTGATCGAGAGGCTGAGGAATCGCCGACGTCGCACAACTCCTTGAACTCGGCTTATTCAAAGAAGGAGACGAACTGCATGAATGGGTGGAAGTTGTTCTTACGTTACCAAGACAAGAATTCGTGGGAGTTGGTTTGGCGTTACTTTTTTAGGAAGCAGAAAGAGCGTTGGCAACCCTAATTGTTGCGCTATCAACGCAACCGATATTTCTCCAAGAATCACATTTATATAATTTTTTAGTAAGATGGGGGATGGTTGTGAAAGTGACGTGATTATGGGGAAATCGTTACAACGGACAATAATGCGATCGCCATTCTCTAGTTAATTCCTTACGATTAAATGATGTGAGATGTAAATAGTTATTTAGATTCAGTCTCCTGGATTTAAGTGGACCATTGTTACTTTTTCCCTTTATTTTTTCATTGTACGAGGAAAATTACCCAAAATATCTTAAACCTATTACAATTATACCAATTCAACTTTAAACCTTTTGTTATCAATTGAGTCTTGTATCTTTTGCATTTGTATCGATTTTGGGGTTCGAAAAAAAAAATTCTGAAAAATATTAAAATATTATTGAAAATATATGTAAGTGCCAGCCACGCCTCGTAACATTGCCGGCATCCACGTTAGCAATTCAAGCCAAAATTACCCAAATATACCAAATTGGCACAAAAGAAAAATGTTTAGAACTCAATTTGTCAAAAAAAAAAATTATAATTGAATTGATACAATTATAATAAGTTTAAGACTTTTTTTTCAGCAATCGAAACTATTAGTGACTACTGATTACTCTTTCAAAGCAAATGTAAATGCTCCCCATTATTATTGATGTACGAGAATTTATTTCAAACCCCACTGCGGTCGGCATGGAGAGTAGGAAGATGATCACGAGAGCTTTCTCTTTAGCTTGAATGGCAGGTCATGGCGTAGAGAATGTTAGTTGAATCTCACGGAAAAGTATTCTGTTCCCTAGCCACTTTGGCTTCACGATGGAAAGTGACTGATCCTTTGGTGCCGCGAAAGACACGATATGTCCACTTCCTATCAAGATAATCCGAAATCGTTTACTTGGCTTTTCTCGTAAGAACGTGCTGCCTGCTAAGAAGGGCTACACGTATAAAGTGCTAATTCGATGAAGATATGATCATCGTGTATATGCCCTAAAATAAGACGTGTGCTTTCCGGTCGGTGTGTATATTTATCTATATCTGCAGCTGTCTTAGAGCTATAAGGAAGATGATAAACAGTTTGATGAGCGGTCAAGCCATAAACTAAGCGACTAGATAAACGCGTTGGCCGAATATGTATATACATATAGAAATAAACTTCTTAGCAGTCCTTCTCACAAGTGTAAACCCTAACTCGCTAACGACTTTCTGCAATCTGCAAATCACGACGTGTCATGCATCGCAATCGCACGTAAGCGTAGTTAAATTGCAGCTTAATTATGAAGACACGAGCTTAAAAAATGAATTGCTGAACTGAATTGGGTTTTAATCTCTGTATAACACAGGCGCTAAATAATCCTAGAAATATGTTAATTGCAACTGCTTGTTTTTAGCAGCATGGGTGTTTTTATTTGCGTGATTCTTGCTAAACATTTCAGTTTACTTCCATTCATTTTTGAGAGGAAGATACACAAAGCCAACCCTGGTTCGTCTTTAATTTTGTGTCCCCAGAGAGATGCAATGCTCAAAGCATTATGTGTTGGGACAACATGCTCAAAGCATTATGTATCGGGACAACCATGAGAGCAAGATTCCTGAAATGACGATTGAATATGGTCGCAATACATTGTTCCTCATGAGGGGATACATTGAAAGTCCGAAGTCAGATGAAACCAATAAAGAAAAGCCAAAGAAAAGGAAAGGTGACATCCGATTTCAGTTTTCACATGAGAAGCTGTAAAGTTTTCAGAATGCTGCCAAGTTCATGGACCGTGACTTCGTTGGTGGTTGAGCCACTTATCCACCCGGTGGCGCCCCACCATGATTTAGTCCCATCGGAGGGTCGTTTCTACGAGCACTTGAGTCATAAGACTTGAACTGCGGTCAATCAGGGTTTAACTCGGGTACGTTTTATTACTATTTATCGAAATGAAAAGGAGAAAAACCGACAGTGCGACTGAGCAGGAACGTGTCTTTGTTCTCTGTCGTGTAATCTTCTTCTTGGTTCTTAGATGATTGCATTTTCTTTGTAGATTAATGTAAATGGAGCAGAGATTGGTCAAGCCATTGACGCAATAGTAATAACATGGTTCTATAAACATGCGCGATTGCAAGTGAAGGACAAACCTCGGAAGCCTGACGCTGACCTTGACCTTTTATTAGAAAACAACAAGCAGACATTATGGGACGCTAGTGTTGAATTTCGACCATGCAAACCCAAACTTCATGAAAAAAAAAGCCCCCAAGCCCAACACACTACCTTATTTATGAGAAACAAAGTCCAGGATGACCCAAATCGCTTGTCCCAAAATCAAATGATCACCCTCCAATGTTTGGAACGCCCTTATTAGGTACCAACGGCGGTGGGGTTTCGGTGGCATCGCAGTAGCCCTCAAGGATGTCGCCCTCTTCGGTTGTGTACCCTAGCGAAGACAACAGGTTGGGCCAGCACTCGTGCTCGATGGTCCTAATGGCTTGGCAACAACCAGGACCCAAGTAGGTCTCTCCGTTGAGGAAGAACATGATCACCTCGCCGGTACAGGCCTGTAGCTGAAACATCGACTCCCAGCAGTGCGGTGAGTCCGACCCATTCTCCGCCACCTTCAGCCGAGCCGCAAGGCTCGCTGGGTTCTGCTCTGGGATGGCTCGGCCAGCTTCAGTCGTAATCGCAAAGTATGAAGACGCGAGTACGAGTAGGAAGATGAAAAGCTTGGGAATTGGAGGCATTTCTTCCCTCGACAAATTTGGCAATTGAGTAGAGAGATTACAATGTGTGTATGAATAATATTTTTGGTGGAGTTGAGGTTTTTATAGGTGTATGTTGCTTGGGGATGTTACATTGTATGGGTAAGCAAAAGGGTTCGTGGAATTATTATTATAACTATGGGGAATTTGATGAGACAGCACTAGTCATAATTAGGTTTTGTCAATTAATGACATTGTAATGCTGGAGCAAAATCAATTTGCTGGAAAAAAAAATTATTTCCGGAAGAAAATAAATACCAGTTGGGATAAGCACTTTAGAATGCACTGCTTGCTAGGAAGTATTTAAGTGCATGAACAAGAAGCACTGTATACAAAATAAAATGAAAAGATCATAATGAACAGAAAATTTGGGTGCGAATAGAAGTGATCGCAAATTTAGCACGCGATCAATCATCAAAAAAGTAATTTCTCGTTCTTATATGATTGTAAAGACAAAATCTTTCCGAAATATATAAAATTTAGAAAACCTCATTGATTGTAACAAGTAAAAGAGAAGTGAAAGGTCTTATACCAATCATAATGTGTGCAATAAAATTACAAATTTATAAATTAAAATGTGACAGAATCAGCATCATGTATTTTTAGGGGAAAAAAAAGGCATGAGAAGCATCGATGAGTAAATTCTTGAATCTTTTAAGTGGCTGCATTGCGGGTGTTGAATTAATGCTGAGTAGAAATGATGGAAGAGTTGATTTAAAGATAATTAGAAATTAAATAATGAGATTGGAAGGATTTCCCTAAATTTCCTTTTTGTAATTTTGACTATTGAGTCCAGTAACGTGACTTTGGATTGGCCGGCCCATGGGCTGACGAGTCCGACCATGTTCACGCCTTCTACAGAGAATTAATGCATTTTCAATTTCTTTTACTTCGATCGATAAAAAGAAAATGAAAAGGAAACAAACTAACTTGGATTGCCCGCCACATTTCGGGTCACCCCAAAACACTCGAGGGCTTTTCGTAGAGGTAATACCATTAAAAAAAAAAACTCTAAACTATACCTACTATGATATAAATATTCAAACTTTTTTTGTGTCATAAAAATCCTAAACTAGCCAATTTGACACATATACCCAAAAAAAAAATCATAAAGAACCCCAAACTTATACCTTAGATGAAAATGAAACAAATTATATATATGTTATACATGTATAAGTTTAGATTTTTCCGTGACACAAAAAAATTGTACAATATCTATCTCACAGTTGTTAAGTTTAAGGTTTTTAGTGACAAAAATAAAAGTTTTAAGTGCTTTTGTTAGAGTTAATATAATTTAGGGTTTTTTTTATGGTATTTGCCCAAAATGCAATAAACAATCTTTGTAACAAAGACTTGACTATGTACCGGTGGATGGACGTACAATCTCTTTATGCTCATGACAATGATCGGCCTCGCATGTAAATGAAAATAAAGTTGATTTCGAACGGACTATGTAATTCCCTTCCATAATGCAGTTTTTCCTTGTGACAATAATTATTCATTTGACAAACTTTCATCACAATTACAAAAGAAAATCATCCTTGTGTGCCACCTTAGAGCTCATCCAGTCAAGTATCTCCATCGTTACGGAAAATTCTTACAAATTCAAAGATGATACGAAACAAAATCTTTTGATAAAGTCGGTTCGTAAAAGAGATTGACATAATATTATTTATGAAAGAAATAGAAAAGATAATTGCAAAAGCCCCTCTTGTTGTGTTAATACAAAATTAATATCGACAAGATAAAGTCCCTCTCTCACATCTTATACAAAAGGTTATGTTCTAGCATTAATTTTGAAGCATGCTATGATGGTAGGATGTATAAGTGACCCCGTGATTGGGCTAAGGGAAATACTAGGGTTTGTCGAATCCAAGACCATAGATAAATTAATCAAGACAAGGAGTATATCTCATCTCTTCACTCTGGTTTCTTTAAGTTGGTCAATCTAGGGTTTTGGGTTTCACGAGGAAAACATCAAAAGGTGATTATTAGATTATTTAAGTCGGGCGAAAGCATGATTTTGATCCCTAATCTTAATTTGACGTTCACGTGTCGCAAAGATCCAAGCTCTTTCTTGGTGTTTACGGTGGTTGTTTAGTCTCTTGGATGCTAAGCAACATAACCCATTTTGGTCCTTGTGTAAATGAGTGTTCGATTTGATTTCAATATTTCAGTAATTGATGTACTTGTTTTTTTTTTTTTTTTCTCTTTTTCGTAGTAGCTAATCCTAGTTGCTTCACGAGAGCAATCTCGTAATTGGCATTTTTTTTTATATGTATATATTTTGCCTTTTTTTGGGGGGCGACTGGGAATTCGAAACGTGTCATATGGTGGAGGACATTTGATCGTGGGTCATTATTTTTCCTTATGAAAGAATCCAGGGAGATTGCCTTGCCCTACCTTGCAACGATGGCGGATAATTTCTTTGCTCTCTAGCCTATGAAGTTCTCATTGCGCTTCTTCTTCATCTTTAAGCTATGCCTAGGGTTCTCAAATGAGAAGTTTAACACAAAAATTAAGAAGTAAAAGCGACCCTAAACATAACTCAAGGAACACAAACAGTCGCCTTAAGGAAAAAAGAAATGAAAGATTGCTTGTGAATGCAATTTATATGCTAAAGACAATGTGTGTTGAAATGTGTTGTGACTTTGATGATCTTTTTGGTAAGTATTAATTTAATCATAGATTTTCTCTGTCAGGCGTCCAGTCAAACTAATGAGCTAAGCTTTACTTTTATACGAGCATAGGCCTCCTAATAGAAAATAGACTGGAAATAGGAAATCATCACTCGTAAAAGAAAATTAGGAACTCTGGTTGGCTAGCTGTGCAGAAAACAAAACTTCCCTTTTATGTATTTTAGACTATATTTTCTTCCATTCATCCATTTGATTGGTGAGTTATAAGAATGAATATCACTCATGTTACAATTTATTTGCATGTGATCATTATTCATAATATGTAAACCACCAATAAGCATCTATTTTAAAACTGTGATTGTCTTGTATTCAATTTGATATGATTTCGCTAGCATTCTAGATCCCATTTGCTGTGTTTCTCATTCCTCTTTTTCGCATTTCCATGGCATCCATTTTTTGTTTTCCAATAAAAAGTGACACCTCGTATTGGGTTCCCCAATTTGATTAACCATCGTACAAGTAACATCTCATGTTCATAAAGATTATTGATTTCTAATTTTTCCCTCTAATTATATTTAGCAATATATACTTCCTTAAAATCGGAGTTGCGCGTAGTTTTCAACTCGCTGACATTTCCGGACAAATCATGTGACGCTAGCTTCTTCTTAGGGAACTTTTATTCCATTTTGTCTGCCATCCTCAATTAACAATGCCTAGAGAGGTATTATATAATGGCAGAAAGCCCTAGACATCACCTACTTTCGGACCGCCGCCACACCATGAGGTGCTGCCACTCAGGCACGGCGGCGGATGCACGGCCACCGCCCGCCCCGCTAATGTAAAACTCTTACGGACCCCACCGGAAGTACAACAGACATTCCGAACTTCGAAGCACAGACAAAAGGCACAAGCGCACGTGGATGTAAGATTCAGACAAAGCGATACGGTCGTTGATACCGTAAGAACGAACAACTGTACATGTCTACACTACACTACAGTCGCATAGCTCTCTCTCTCTCTTCTGGTTTGTCTCTGTCCTTAACCTCGTCCTCATTATGTCATGGCGTTCAATTTTCAATTTCCTCCCCCCGCCTTTTTTAAGTTGCGGTTAGATTCTCCCTCCCTCTCCATCAGCTTGAAAGCTCGTGTCATTGGTCGAGACCACTGAGATTGCAGAGAGAGAAGCGCATTTGTACGTAGGTCCTTGAACAGGCCCCCACTCTCTCTCTTAAGGGAAAGAATCAGTCGTCTACTGTCGTTCTGCATTTTTATTAAAATCACTTACTTTTTAAATTTCTAAAATGCATTTGACAAGATTCAACAAATGTACGCAGACACTCATTAACATTCCAAAACCACCCTTTTTATACTATTTTAATTCATCTACATTTGGTTGCTTTCTCTCTCTTGGCGTGTACAGAGCCTCTGGTTTCTGGTCCATTTCTATATTATGGGGTTGTTGCTTCTTGTAATGGGTGCCTCGGTGAGAGAGAGAGAGAGAGAGAGAGAGAGAACTAAAAGCTGTGATTTTAAGGTGTTCCGAGTGATAAAGGGAAGAGGGCAATAGGTTTTGATAATGCCTAAGCAGAAGTAAAGCTCTTGTGTTTCCAAAGCTGCGGGCTTTTTGTGAGTTGAAGTGTGTTGCGCTTATGGATACAGGAAGGCTTGTGACTGGTTCTCACAACAGGAATGAGATCATTCTCATCAATGCAGATGAAGTTGGACGTGTAAGTCCCTTAAAGATTTCTTCTTTTTGCCTTGCCGCTGGACTAGATACCTCGGAAGTGACTCTCTCTCTCTCTCTTTCGGTGGGAGTTTCTCTGGTCCACTAATCGTTCCTCCCCTCCTTTCTGGTGCTTCTTCTGAAAGTCATTCGCTCTGTTGGAGTTTCATACACTACCCATTTACTACAATTTTTTCCCCATACCAGCATATGCATTTGCTTTCCTTTTATCTTCTTCATTTGTTCCTGTATTGCTTCCTTCTACAAGTTTGGGTTCAGTAACAGTTACTGAGACATACCCTGCATTTATCTTGATTTCCCGTCTGGTTATTGTGTCAATGTAGACCCATGGCCTATTTCTCACTACAGCTTCGGAAAATTTCTGCATGGTCACATATATGTGGAGCTTCTATCCACCAATCCATTGAATTGATTTGCTGAGGCGGCTTGGGACGCTTCCTCTTTATCTCGAATTCTCAACCTTTATTATCATTCCATTTGCAGGTGACTTGCGTTAAACATCTAAGTGGGAAAATTTGCCAGATCTGTGCGGATGAGATAGAGATAACAGGGGATGGAGAGCCATTTGTTGCTTGCAATGAGTGTGCATTCCCTGTTTGTAGACATTGCTATGAGTACGAAAGGAGTGAGGGAACTCAAGCATGTCCTCATTGCAAAACTCGATATAAGCGTATTAAAGGTTGCCATCTCTCCCTATCATTTCTATACCTAGTCTACACTAGTTCAATTCCAGTTCTACCACCGCCATGGAAAATTTTTTATCTGCTTAACAAGCTCTACATCATGTTTTCGCTTGATGTTCCTTATTTTTTGTATAGCTATTTCAATGAACATATTTGTAGTAATTGCCAAATTTAGGGAGTCCGAGAGTTGAGGGCGATGAAGAAGAAGAAAATACAGATGATTTGGAGCGTGAGTTCGATTTTGGAGAGAGTGGCAGAGGGAACCTGCACTGCATGGCTGAGGGCATGCCGTCCACTCACCTTAACTTTGGGCCCGACTTGCAAACGCATGCTCCTGGCGTCACTACGCCATCAGAGCTGGACGCATCTTCTGTTGTTCCTGAAATTCCGTTATTAACCTATGGTCAAGAGGTGAATGACAGTGATAAACTTGGTTTTCTTCTTCATTATGTGTGTCTTTTGATCTAAAGAGTTGCTGTATGTTTCCACAGAATGTTGGGATTTCCTTTAATAAGCATGCTTTGATTATTCCACCATTAATGGGTCAAGGAAGACGGATTCATCCAATGCCCAATTCTGATTCTTCTGTGCCATGTAATTTGTTTTCCAATTTATCGGAGACATTCTTGTTCATTTGCAGCTTATGATGTTTTCTAGGCTGGTTTCTTCCTGCTTAACACAGAGCTGACGCTTTGTTTCAGTGCCACCAAGAGCTTTGGATCCAAAGAAAGATTCAGCAGTCTATGGATATGGAACCGTGGCATGGAAGGAACGGATGGAAGAGTGGAAGAAGAAGCAAAATGAAAGACTTGAGGTTGTTAAGCATGATAGAGGAAGCGATGGACAGGAACCAGATGATGCTGATTTGCCCACGTACGTTCCTTTCCAATGTGTGCTTTTCCTATTCATGTTTCTACATGTACAAATTTGCCTTAAGCTTTTAAAAATCCACTGCGGTATCATTTGCTTAGTTTGACGTGCACATGAGATCTATATTCCATGTTTCAACACGTGAATGAGTTCCAAAAGCCCAAACTAGGCTACAATAAGCTACATATTAATGCTAAGCCATCATTACGTTTCTCGGTGACACAGCAACACTGGTTGTACAGAATTTAGCATCTCAGCTAACTTCTATAACCAAGTTAATGTGCAAATAGATGCTCATTATTTTTATATTTCAAATCCAAAGAGGGAGGTGTTGATGCCGTATCCTGCTGTGGCCATAATTTCATCTCTGTGTGAAACTTACCATCAGTGCTTCAACAGAGAAAGCCCATGGATTCTATCTTATACATTTTAGAGATTTGCTTGATCATGTTTAACTTGTTGGTCAGGTTGATAAAAACGATGGTACTTCTCTATTGTTGAATGAACTTTCCAATGTCCATCCAAGCGTCCTATCTATGAAATTTGTGAAACAACTCAATGCCAAGAAAGAATTTGATAATTCCTTTCCCATTTTTTCAGTAACCAAGACATACTCTTTATTTAATTGGCAGGATGGACGAGGGAAGACAGCCTCTCTCAAGGAAGTTACCAATTCCTTCCAGCAAGATCAGTCCTTACAGATTGATAATTATTCTGCGGCTTGTGATCCTTGGATTGTTCTTTCACTATCGAATTCTTCACCCTGTGAATGATGCATACGGATTGTGGCTTACATCAGTGATATGCGAAATCTGGTTTGCTATGTCATGGATACTGGATCAGTTTCCAAAATGGTACCCAATTAAACGAGAAACATACCTTGACCGCTTGTCACTGAGGTATTGCACCTTTCCTAATTCATTGTAATTATTCTCTTTTCTCAGCAGGTACTAAATAGAATTTCCTTTCAGGTATGAAAAAGAAGAAAGGCCCTCCAAATTAGCTGACATAGACATATTTGTGAGTACAGTGGATCCCATGAAAGAACCTCCTCTTATAACTGCAAACACTGTTCTGTCCATACTTGCTGTAGATTACCCAGTCGACAAAGTAGCATGCTATGTCTCAGATGACGGGGCAGCGATGCTCACCTTTGAAGCCCTTTCCGAGACATCAGAGTTTGCAATGAAGTGGGTCCCATTCTGTAAGAGATTCAATATTGAGCCTAGGGCCCCAGAATGGTATTTTTCTCAGAAGGTTGACTATTTGAAGGACAAAGTGAATCCTGAATTTGTGAGAGAACGCCGCGACATGAAGGTCTTCAGCTTTTAACCTTTTAAAGTTTGTTGTGTGACTTTTATCTACTCTTGTGTGTGAAAGCCAATGTGGCGTCTTTGCCTTTTCATAATCAAGGAGACTGCTTGTTTCTAGATGTCTTATATTGGCTTTCTCACCTTTATTGTTGCAGAGAGAATATGAAGAATTCAAAGTTCGGATAAATGGGTTGGTGGCAATGGCACAGAAAGTTCCTGAAGAGGGTTGGACAATGCAGGATGGCACTCCGTGGCCTGGGAACAATGTCAGAGATCATCCTGGAATGATCCAGGTGGATGCTGCTTTCGGGAATTTCTATATTATTTGTGCCATAAGATTTATTAAGTTGGTTTACATTCAGAGAATTTAAAGTCATCTTTCATTTAATCATCTTTATGCAGGTTTTCCTTGGCCAAAATGGTGACCGTGATGTTGAAGGAAATGAATTACCTCGGCTAGTTTATGTCTCTCGCGAGAAGAGACCTGGTTTTGATCATCACAAGAAAGCTGGTGCCATGAATGCTCTGGTATGAATCCCTGTCTACCCGAAGTACCTTTCAAAGTCTGGACTTACTTCTCAGCTGTTTATATCATCTCTCTCAAGTTGCTGAATTACCTACTATTTTATGAGTCGTTAATCAAGGTGCGGGTCTCAGCAGTCATCACAAATGCCCCTTATTTGCTGAACGTGGATTGTGATCATTATATAAACAACAGCAAGGCTCTTCGAGAAGCCATGTGCTTCATGATGGATCCAATTTCGGGCAAGAAGATATGTTATGTGCAATTTCCACAGAGATTTGACGGGATAGATCGTCATGATAGATACTCAAATCGTAATGTAGTATTTTTTGATGTAAGTAAACATATAAATAGGCCTCATTAATATCGTAATGTTCTTCTTTTCCTTTTTTGGAAAAAGCAAATCATTCATATATACTTATGTCTAACTGTTGAATCCAGATAAATATGAAGGGTTTGGATGGTATACAAGGACCAATTTATGTCGGAACTGGTTGTGTCTTCCGGAGGCAGGCTTTGTATGGATATGATGCCCCAATAAAAAAGAAACCTCCCGGGAAAACATGTAACTGTTGGCCAAAATGGTGCTGCTTGTGTTGTGGATCTAGAAAAAGAGGTAGGAAAATGAAGTCCAATGAGCAAAAGAAGACAGTGAGGAACAGGGAGGCTTCAAAGCAGATTCATGCACTGGAAAATATTGAAGAGGGAATTGAAGGTGTCCATTTTCTATCTAAATTAATCTTTGGACTTGCATGTTGTTCCACCTGTATCAAGTAGTTGATTTTCCAAATATATGCTTTATCTGAAATCTTCATTTTTTATGCTGCATTCATTTCTACGATTGTGATTTCACATAGTAGTCTTATGGCGCTTGCTTGTTATTTTCTCTCTGAATTTATGATTGAGCGCTTGCTTGTTGTTTTCTCTCTGAATTTATGATTGAGCAAGCATCGTTCTTATAATAGAAATGGATAGATGCAAAATGATACGTACTTTTTGGAACTATATTTCAGGTATAGACAATGAAAAATCATCACTAATGTCCCGAGTAAAGTTCGAGAAGAAATTCGGTCAATCCCCAGTTTTTATAGCTACAACCCTAATGGAAGAAGGTGGTGTCCCAAAGGGAGCCACTACTGCATCACTTTTGAAAGAAGCCATTCATGTCATTAGCTGTGGTTATGAGGACAAAACGGAATGGGGAAAAGAGGTAAAGATCTTACAATTTCAGCAGAAGTCACTGCTTTTGATACTGTATCGAGATTGTCTACTTTGCATTGCGCTTATTGTCTACTTGTAACTATCCCTTAGGTGGGCTGGATATATGGCTCCGTTACAGAGGATATTCTAACGGGCTTCAAGATGCATTGTCATGGCTGGCGATCTGTATACTGCATTCCTAAGCGGCCCGCTTTCAAGGGTTCAGCTCCAATAAACCTATCAGATCGCCTGCATCAGGTTCTCCGTTGGGCTCTTGGATCGGTTGAGATCCTTTTGAGCAGGCATTGTCCGATATGGTATGGGTATGGCTGTGGCTTAAAATGGTTAGAGCGGTTTTCTTACATCAACTCGGTCGTCTATCCTTTGACTTCCATTCCCTTGATCGCATATTGTACTCTTCCAGCTGTTTGTCTTCTAACAGGAAAGTTTATTGTCCCTGAGGTAAGTTCCACCACACTTCCAGGAGTTCTGTGCTTGCTCGAGCGATTGATTTTGCTTGATTGCAACAAGACCATTGCTGACTTTACCTTTTCAACATTGTTGCAGATAAGCAACTATGCTAGTCTCATTTTCATGGCACTCTTTATATCTATTGCGGCTACAGGCATCCTTGAGATGCAGTGGGGTGGTGTCGGCATCCACGACTGGTGGAGAAATGAGCAGTTCTGGGTAATTGGTGGGGTCTCATGTCACCTGTTTGCTCTCTTCCAGGGTCTACTAAAAGTTTTGGCTGGAGTCAACACAAATTTCACGGTCACGTCCAAAGCCGGAGATGACGGAGAATTCTCTGAGCTATACCTCTTTAAGTGGACATCACTGTTAATCCCTCCCTTGACTCTGCTCATCCTAAACATAATTGGAGTCATTGTCGGCGTTTCAGATGCCATCAATAATGGCTACGAAACTTGGGGTCCACTGTTTGGTAAACTTTTGTTTGCTTTGTGGGTCATTGTTCATCTGTATCCCTTCCTCAAGGGATTCATGGGAAAACAAGATCGGTTACCTACAATCATAATTGTTTGGGCAATTCTTCTTGCCTCGATTTTAACTCTTTTATGGGTCCGAATAAACCCTTTCATTTCCAAGGACGGCATTGTACTAGAGGTGTGTGGATTGGACTGCAACTAGGATTAGGTGAGCTGCAATGTTGTGGTAGCTAAAAAATTTACCTGTAGAAATTTTGTTGCTGTATTTTACACTTGATTTTGTTCGTTGGTTGAAGATTCGAAGAGGAGGACACCCTTTTGCAATTGGCGGTGGGATTCATCAATGAGAAGGCTCCTTGAAGGGTGTATGTACAAAAAAAGGAAAATTGAAAAGAAGAAAGGAAAAGTATGATTTTTGGCAGATGTGGACCTTGAGTTGTGCAAAATCCTCTCGATTGTTTCAGCGTGATTAGTGTTGCAATGAGGTGGATGAAACAAGATAGTTTGTAACTCCGGAAAAGTAAAGTTCATAGTGCTACTCGAGAAATGGAGCACTTTTTTCAAGTGATGATCTATCTTTTTATCAATGCTAGCAGGGGCTGCTGAATCATACCGTTTCCGCATTTTCCATTGTTTTCATACTCCAATGGGACAAGCGGGATGTTTCTGGAAATATTCTTGCTGCATATGCGAGCTTCTGCATTTGGTTTATATAGGCACCACGTCAAATCTGGATTTTCAGATTATAGCACTGGTCATTAAAATTTGCATGCGGATGTCAAATCTATTTTCAGAAAGCCGCATGCACTGTGTCAGGGGATTAACTTTGTTAGTTAAGCTATGATGATTTTTCCCCATTTTTATAATTTAGATTGAGAATTAGGATCCTGTATTCTGTGTTCTTGCATTAGTATCTTCACGCAAAAACAAAGATGACAACAATTGAAGCTCGTGGTGTTTTACTTGAATGAAGGGTATCGTGCCAAGAATCCAACACAAGCGCACTTTTAGGACGTTCAGCCTGACTCAGAATTTTCGTAGTTCACACAATTGGCTGTTTTCCCGATAAGCTTCTGTCTTACAGGAGAAGATCGACTCGATAAAATGGAAATACATAGTTCGCTGTGGTCTCGTAACACGTCTCTTTCTTCATGTCAATTCCTAATTCAATATTTTCATTGCCATCACCTTGATAACTCGGAATGACATTGAAATACATCTGAAGGAGCACTATCACTTGCATAAACTTTAGCACGTTCGTTCTCACTTGCATCAAGGCACGAACATTTCCTCGGGTACTCCCATCTTCCAACTTCTCAAGATCCATATACTCTGCAATCATGGCAGAGACTTCCCGCTCCATTGGCTCTTTCTTGTTCTTGATTGTAAGCTCATTTACAGTTTTGGCAGTCAATGCCATGGTCGTCTGGTGTGTCTGTCCCTTCATGTTCCATAGCATGGGAGTATTCTGACGTAGCCATGTCCTCAGGATGCTCATCATCGGTGACTCTGAGGACAGCTCCCCCGTCTTCTTTGGTTTTCGACAGAGACTTGTTTAAAAATTAATTTGTGCATCCTTGAATTCCGCAGTTTGCTCTGCAGGATGATCCTCGTGATCTTTCAAACCTTCTACAGCAACTACTGGAGCATTTTCTCCCAACTTTGTGCTCCTTACCTTTACGCCATTGGCAATGTTTACATTTCAATTACTAAGTCTCGCTTCCTCGGTGTCTGCATCCACTTCACTTTCTGAGTTGTCAGCAAAGACAGGGCTCATTGTAAGTATGTCTGCTACTCCACTTGACTCTCCAAAGACTTGTTTTCTGCATTGGGAAACAAAACACTAATCCAATATAATCAACAAAGCGAATGTAGGAATTAAGGGTTTACATTATGAAATGAAGATGTGAATAAGTACTTACCATGAATCAACGTATCACTGATTGATGAAACCAGAGAGATTTTAGGATATTTGCTCCTGTCTTGTTTCTAGATTTAATCTTTTCTAACTTCAAGAGGATTGTAAGTAGCTTTACTTCATTTCACTCTTAGTATGACAATGGCCATTAACACAGCATACAAAGTGAAATGAACAGCAGGTTTGCCAACTAATAATTAGGCAGGAAAACCTTCTGAACGATCTTGCTCATGGTGGAAAATGAAAGAATGAAATGTATGTTCAGCAATCAGATGGATGATCCTATAATCTTAAGGGCCAGCTGCAGGGACAAGGTCTCATGTAGATCATGAAACCAATTGCTACCGCCAGCACTGATATCCACCTCTGCAGGACCTCCTCTCATGTGTTCAGCAAACAGAAGCTTTTGATACTTTTTCAACATCTTTTGTCACCAAAAATCACCACAAGAGCAAGCTCCATCCCTAAAATGATGATAACGGACAGGATCTCTTATCACAATAATCCTCTGCTCCATCTTGGCCAGAAGTTTTGTGAAAGTATGACAGTCTCCACAAATCCTCAGATTTTTTCTGATCATTATTGTCTTCTCTCTCGGTAAGCTAATGATTCCATATGCAATGGCGAGTTTTTCGCTGTGATATTGAAGTGAAGCCTCCCTCTGTTCATCTTCAAGGTCCTGCAAAACAAAATTTGTGTCTGGGACATAGCCTATTGACATTAACCTCTGGACAATCTGGTTCAAATGTCTTTTGATCTCATCTACTTGTGGATGTGAGTCATCCCCTAAGATGAAAGCATGTATCTTCTTATTTACTTCAATCCAGCTGCATCCTGGCTCTTTTGTGATTCCTCTTACTCGCATGGACCTTCTAACCTCCGTGACCTCTTCCCACCTCTGGTTATTTGCATAAATATTTGACAAGAGTATGTAGGTACCCGCATCATCCGGATCTAGTTTTACTACCTGTTTAGCAGCATATATGGCCAGATCCGAATTCCGATGAACTCTGCAGGCACTAAGTAAGGTTCTCCAAGTAACAGCATCTGGTTCACATTCCATTTTATTAATCAACTTAACAGCTTCATCCAGCTTCCCGGCCCTTCCTAGAAGATCAACCATGCAACCGTAGTGCTCTCTCCCAGGATCAATTCCAAAACTCCTTTTCATTGAACGGAAATAGCACAAGCCATCTTCAACAAGCCCGGCATGGCTGCATGCAAAGAGAACGCCTACCATGGTAATATAGTTTGGTTCTGTACAAGAATGTTTCATTTGTTCAAACAGCCTCATCGCCTCTAGACTGCAACCATTTTGGGCCAATCCAGCAATCATGGTGCTCCAGGATATAACATCCCTTTCCACCATTCTACTAAAGACAGAGTTTGCACCCTCCAAACTGCCACATTTGCAATACATATCAAGAAGTGCATTATTGAGGATAAGATCTTGATCAAACTTTAGTACATGAACATGCACTTGTCTTCCCACTTCCAACAATGCTAAGGCAGTAGACGCTCTCAAAACACTAGTTAAAGTCGCCTGATCAGGTGCGAAACCCACTCTCTTCATGCATTTATACATTTCAAGAGCTTTGTCGCCATTGCTATTTTGTGCAAAACCCCCAATAATAGAATTCCAAACACCCAAATCCTTTGTCACCATTTCGTTGAACACGTCCAAGGCATCTTGCAGCTCACCCCATTTCGAGTAATTATCGATCAAAGCACTACGCACAAAGTCATCACACTCCATGCCAACCTTAAATATGCCACTGTGAAGTTGTCTAAGCATCCCCAGGTCCGCACAGGCCCTCAGAACCGACGAATAAGTGTACATATTAGGACGGACACCTTCCCTCAGCATCAGAATCAGAAACTCCAAGGCCCTATCGTTCATGCCCTTATTCGCGTAAGCCGATATAAGCGTCGTCCAGGAGACGACGTTTCTGTCGGGCATTTCGTCGAACAGGGCCTCCGCATCTCCCAAGAGGTTGAACCTGACGTACATGTGGAGAAGGACGTTGAGCAAGAAGGTCTTGGGCTGATACCCACCAGAGAAAACGTGCTTGCGGACCCATTTACCTTCTTCGACGGCACCCCTGGCCACGCAGCACTTGACGAGCTCGGAGTAGGTGATGGCGTCGGCCCAGATGCCGTGCCTCTGCATGGCGTGCATAGCCTGCATGGCTCTGGGAAGGTCTCTCCGAAGGCAGTGCTCGGCGAAATCGTCGAGAAGCGACGGCGGCGGCGACGGCGACGACGGGCGCGTCGTCGGGCCGTGGGAAGCTACGGGCGTCGAATGGCCAAGGCGCGAGAGCGGAAACGAGGCTATGCATTTCGTTCTCGCCGAAACGGCTCGCATGCTTGGAGCGATGGATTCTCTCTGAAAAGGGAGAATGATTTGACTTAAAGATCAAACCTTTGATGGACCAACTTGGGCATGGAGAGATGATGAGAGATAACCGTTTATTACTTTCATTTTCTTTAAAGTAGCCGAACTGGTTAAAGTCCCCTCCTATAGGTATGATTCTCCATGTTGTGCTTGGAAACGGGCAAACAACGTTACAGATACCGTACAGCGCTCAACGAGTCGGGAGCGCCACAACTTTTTTCTCGATCTCATGAATATCATAATTCATGTATAGTCATCATAATTCATGTATAGTCCTCGAGTGAGGGCTATAACTTTTTTTTCCGATCACTCAAATTCCATATAACTTTGCAATCGATTACTTAAATTCCATAACTTTTGGAATTTCGGCTTTTGGATGAAGATTTTTAAAAAAAATTGCTAGGTAAGTGATCTATTTATGACACCTGTGATGTACTTGCCCTGTAGACTATTCTTTGTACAACCAAGCAACATGCTTTTCTTCAATCAATCACCTACATTTCTCATTTATTGCTCTGCAATGATGCAACTCCATTCCTAGAATCAAACCGAGAATTCAGTTGATTCCCACTGTGAACCAGATTTGCACAGTACAAACAATTGGCTGTATTGCCATTATAAGGTTCAGAAATCAAACTATACAATTAGAATAAGTTAGTTTCATTCAATGTTACATCCTGTTTCATGAGTGCTGGCATGAGATGTGCCAAGGTCTTTCCTAGAAAGGAAAAGACCAATCGACTTTATAGAGGTTCTAAATCTGTTTCCTCTGTAGATCCTACAAGACCGTCCTGGTTTTCGTTGTTTTAGAAGCTGTGACGCTAACGGCTTGCTCCCACTTAGTGCTCAGCATGTTCTCTTTCATATCTGAAGTTACAAGCAACTTCTTCGGTGTTTTCTCACTGAAATTGCTCCTGGCTTTGGTCCTTCCCACCATTGAGGCATTGATAAGCTTCCCAGGCTCCTCCATTTTCACGTCCAAACTCTTGGTCAGAGGCGATATCAGGTTCAGCTGCTGCCTTCTGACATTTTCAGCTACATCTGCAGAGATATATACATGAAAAGAATTACTAACTCTGTAGGCACAAAATAACGTCATAAGAAGCTATCACTTTTGAAAACTGAATTCTTGATACTTTTTCTCGCAGACAAATTGACAGATGCTGGAGTATAGTTGGCTGAATTTGGAATAAATGACTCTTTCTCCTGTTTTATTCCTAATTCAACATTTTCATTGGCATAACTTGAAAATGACAAATGCTCCTTTCTTATGTCACTGGGATCATGTAGTATTGGGAATACACCTGATGGGGCACCATCACTTGCAATAACACGAACAAGTTCTTTCTCTCTGCTATCAACACAGGAAGCCCTAACCTCAACACTTCCGTCTTCCAACTTCCAACTTCTCACGATCCATTTACTCTTGAATCATGGTGGAGACTTCTCGCAGCATTGACTCTTTGTCATTCTTAATGGTAAGCTCATCTGCGGCCTGGCAGTTACTGCAATGATCCTCTGTCACATCTTTGTTTTCATGTTCAAATCATGGGAGCATTCAAATGTGGCCCCATGCTTAGAATGCTCATCATCAGTGACTCTTGATGATATCTTCCCTGTTTTCTTCGATCTTCAAGAAAGTCTCATTTAATATAGTAATTTGAGCATCAGAACGATCCACATGATCTTTTGAATCTTCTACAGCAACTACTGGAGCATTTTCTTCCAACTTGGCAATCCTTACCTCTACACTGCCAGTGCTTTTGCCATTTCCATTTTTAAGTCTCTCTTCCTCAGCGTCTGCATCCAATTTTCTTAAACTGTCGAGTGAGTTGTCTCCAAAGACAAAGCTCATTTCCCAACTAGTAAATGTCTGCAACTCCACTTGACTCTCCAAAAACTTATTTCTTGCATTAGGAAACAAACAAGTTCTCCAGCATCACCAACAAATGAAATAAGAGTCTACTTACACTATGGAATGAAGTGAATAAGTACTCACCAAAAATTGCTGGTCTCCTATCGATGAAATCAGAGAGAAGTCACTGCTAGAGTCAGCATTTGCAGAAAGTTGCTTGGATTCAGCGGCAGGCTCATCAAGCCTTCCAGAACCAGCAATATGATCTGGGCTCATCTTTGTCAGCTGGCTGGTCTGGGCTAAAGTGTGAATCTCCGTCTTCAACAATATGATCGCACCGTTCAAGATTCTGTTCTTTCAAGCATTCATGAAAGGTAACAGCCTCTGTATTACAGGCTATGTTGAGAACAGCTTTAATTTCCCAGTGCAATTGATTCAACCAGTGGGAAACTTTCACAGGCCACCCCACTAGTAACAGTATCAATCTCTGCTATTCTGCGCAAAACCGCCAATAACAGAATTCCAAACACCCAAATCCTTCGTCACCATTTCATTAAACACGTCCAAGGCATTTTGCAGCTCACCCCATTTCGAGTAATTACCAATCAAAGCATTTCACACAAAGACATCAGGCTCCATGCCAACCTTAATTATGCCACTGTGAAGTTGTCTAAGCATCCCCAAATCCGCACAGGCCCTTGAGGTTGGACACCTTCCCTCAGCATCGAAATCAGAAATTCCAAGGCCCTATCATTCATGCCCTTATTCACATAAGCTGATATCAGCGTCGTCCAGGAAACGATGTTTCTAACGGGCATTTCGTCAAACAGGTCCTCCGCATCTTCCAAGAGTTTGAACCTGAAAGTACATTTTGAGAAGGACGTTTGAGTGAGACGGTCTTGAGCCGATACCCACAAGAGTAAACGTGCTTGTGGACCAATTTACCTTCTTCCACAGCACCCCTGGCCATGCAGCACTTGACAAGCTCGGAGTAGGTGACGGCGTCGGCCCAAATACCGTGCCTTTGCATGGCGTGCGTAGCCTTCAAGGATCTGGGAAGGTCGATCTCGTGCCAGTGGTCGGCGAAATCGTTGAGAAGCGACGAGGACGATGGGCACGTTGGGCCGTGTGAAGCTACAGGCATCGAATGGCAAGGCGCGAAAGTGGAAACGAGGCTATGCATTTCGTTCTTGCTGAAATGGCTCGCATGCTTGGAGCTGTTGGGGGTCGTTGACATACAAACAACTGCTTTATCGAAAGGAGATAAAGATGCATCGAAGCTAACCACACCTACCTTTCCCGACCGTCCATCAGGCATTTAAGGCCTCCCACGTTGACCCTGATAGAAAATATTGGGTACCACTTAGATTAACAGGAGATTCCACCCTGTTAAGATCCTAGTACACTCATCGGGCTACACGTATCGCTCACGCCCCATTGCACTAAAACCCCCTCTAACATTCCCTCACCATCTCGCCTCTCTATTCCCTCTCTTCTTTTTTCCTTTATTTTTTTCTTCTTCTTCATCCTTTTCACGGTCTTCTCCTCTCTCTCCTACGCCTGCCCATTTTCCCTTCTCCCACCTCGAGGAGGTGAGTCATGATTAGAGCCTTGTCAAATAGGTGGGTCAAGTTAGGTTTAGATTAGGCCACAATTCAACTTATTTAACCCATTTATGACCTATTTATCGTAATACAAAATTCTTCACCCACATCCGATCCGACCCATTCTCAATTAATACCCAACCCATTTCGACCAATTCCCAACTAATGCCCAACCCATTTAACTAAACCTAAGAAAACTCATTTCTTATCATTTTTTTTTTTTTAAAGTTGCACTGCAAAAATACTTTCATGCAATACAAATCTAGCCGACAGTTTTTACAATTTTTAAAAAGAAATAAGTCTCCATTTATTTCTTGGAAATATTTTCCAATAAATATTTTTCAGGAGAATTACAATATTTTTTTTATTTTTGCCTGAAATTTGAAAATAAATTAAAAATAATTTTCGCCATTTGGTATGAAAAATATGATTAAATTTTCTCTGTCCACTCCTTTTAATATTTTTTTATTTTTCTTTTTTAAAATCGAATTTATAATTACTTTTATTTTTATCTTTTAAAAATCGAATTTTTAAATATTTTTTTAATAAATTTTTTTTTATTTTTCCTTTCCTTCTTCTTCCGCCGATCGTAAAGCCACAACAATAGCCGGTGACCAGCTACAAGCAAGCTAAATCAGGCTCCATCAACAGTTTGATGACGCAGGGGACTTTTTTTTCCCCTTAGGGGGAAAAAGACAACCCGCAAAAATCACTTTTTAATGAGAAAGCAGCTTGCTAGAGAGCTTTCAAGTTTAAACTAAACATTATGAATTATACTGTTAAGGCGGAAGGAGGATTGGAAGAGAGAGATCTTGCTCAAAAGTTGTACCACAGGTAAACAAACAAGATATTTATGCACTTGAAGATTTTCTTAAGTATACCACAAAGTAGTTTATTATTTAATCCCAACTACCATTTTCTCCTTACTAAAGGAAAAACAAGCACACTTTTATGAGGGAGAAACTAAAATCGAGTTCAAGAGTTCCTCACTCAACCATTACAAAAATAAAGTTGTCTCTCTCACTTTCAGATAGAGCAAACTCATACTTTTGTTCTTTTAGGTTTTCTCATGATGACTCCCTGGCGTACACTTATTTCTTTAAACACCCAGTTTGATGCGCCCCTCCAACAAAAAAAAACAAACACACTCCCCCCCCAAAAAAAGCCAATACTCAAGATCGTTTTTATATCCACCTAGGAGGAGGCCACCCCATGGGGAGAAAAACTTGTACTTAGGGCAGATGGTGTCCATTTGCTACAACAACAATTCTAAAGTTCAAAACTTCATCCTAATTGCAGAGATGAGGATATGGTAATAATGTTCCATTGCTTCCTTAATCTTTCATGAGAACCATTCTCCAAAGAATGTCACAACACTGGTGCAGCTAAATGATAAAGTAGAGATCCACACACGCTTCATCCTAACTGTGAAACTTGCGTTTTACAAAAAGACCACGCAGCTAGAGAGTAGATCAGTCCCGGCAAAACAACAAGGCTCCACAAAAATCTTACATGAGATGGTAGAGCAATTGACTTCACCTTCTTGTATTCCCTAACTGCCAAGTTGTACTCGCCCTTTCTGATGCTCCCACAAATTGTACCAGGCAAGTTGAACAGAGTTCGAAATCTTTGAAGCATTCCTTGGACAGAGCGAATTTTCTCAGCTTGAGCATGTATTTAAATTCAACAAGCCATTGATCACTTACGGTACCTCTTGCAATGAAGGGTATATATGCAGAAAGCATGAGCAGTAATTGCTGCCACTGACCTGTCTCTCAAAGAGAGGCTCGAAAGCACAACTAGCCAATGAGCTTACATCCTGGATAGAATTAAATAGGTGAGCAGTCACTGCGCCTTCAGGGTCTTCTTCAATTTGTTTTAGTTTTGACTCAATGTCTAACAAAATTGACATTTAAGTCGCCAAATCAAATAATCTGACGAAATTGGCAGGCATAATTAATTAAACAAGTAATATAATCCCCATTGCAGCAAAAATAGTAGCTTGAAAGAATCAGAGATAGGCCCTCAGATTGGACAGGATCACGGCATACCATCAATTGTGGTTTTGCATGAGACAAAGCAATCAAAGTTTTCTTCAATCAATTGCTTTCTATGTTGAGTCCTTCCTCTAAGATCAGTTTTCAGAGCAAGAGCACCAGCCTCTAAGTCTCCTGCACTGGTATCTTGGTGTATCCCGGATAAGAAAATCTTAGCATCAAAATTTTCCGAGAAGTACATCAGCTTCTCTGAAAGGGGTTGGTGTCAAAAATGGCAACTAAATTAAGATCCAAAAAACAGCTCCAAAGAACCAGTATTGCTCAGACATAGAAGAAGGAATCAATGAAGATTCCAGAACAAAAATAAGATGTAAGAAATCAGAAAAATAGCCATTACAGAAATTACCGAATCCACAAAATATTTACACATGCGGGCTCACCTGCGCCATCACAAGTCAATCAGGTAAAGCAATGAAGCATCGTAAGCTTGACAAGTAGATTTACCATAAACACCGAACTCTCTACTAAACTAGGATCCTAATGATGTGACTTTCCCCTTTTAGCAATGGCCTCTTTGCTTCTACTGGGAGCAATTCATGAAAATATAATATATGTTGAGGGGCTCAAGAATATGAGTACAAGTCTTGCAACAAGACTTACTGAGTAGTATATGTACAAGCTCATATTCATGCTTCAAGAGATACTTTTACATAACATGGACAATAGCACGCTTCACCAAGCCACTTCTGACTAAGACTTCTAATTCTGCCAGACATCTTTGCAAAATGCTCAGCAGGAGATAAACGCAGATGACAAGATGGAAGTATCAGACAAGGCCTACGAAAGAAGCTCAAAGCACGCTCAAATTATTGCTCAAATTGCTGTTGCTCTGTTGAGACCATATGATAACAACTTCCAAATAAACTAAAGAATTAATAATGTTGGAAAATAAGGTCTTCCTAGAACCAGGGCTTACCCCGACTAACTGGTTCCCTTTTTTTCTGGCCAGAAGCTAAACGAGGTTAACTATGGGGATCCTCTTCCGTCATTCCACTTGTTAATGTATCAAGTTATCAGTGAATCCAAGATCTTGGAATCTTTTGTTGTATTCTGCTTTCAAGTCGTTTTAGGTTTTCTTCAATCCCTTTTTAACATGCATCCGTACCATAGAATCACATGCTCCCAATGGATCATTTAAAAGTAGCAATCCCACATGTTCAAACTACCCCAACTGAGCGTTTCTTTTCTCAAATATATGAATAATAGGTTTACTTATGCAAGCTCTTACTTAACATCTCTCAGTTCATCTCAATTTGGCAAAAGAGAAGTAGTAACAGGAGATTTACCCATCTAGAATTAGATAAGAGAAATTCTACACCTGAAAGAATTCACAGCAAATAACAATTTCACGTGCAGAGTTCTATTCATACCACCTGGCTATATATCCATAAAGACAAAGGAGGCACAGTTTGTCTAATTATGTTTTCTCCAGAAGAAGCCAGGTTGTTAGTCATTCTTCTACTAAGATGCCAGTGCATGAGTAGTTCTGGGATATAGCCGTGCTAAGGGACAGGAATTACATGGACAACAGCAAGGGTAAACCATTTAAATTTTTACCAGGGTCAAGAACTATCCCCTTAGCTCCGCAGATCTCTTTTAGTTAGTGCAACATTAATAGGAGAGTTTTGGAGATTTAGAAGTAGATATCACCTCATTTAACAGTTGGTAGATTGAAAGATTAGACCACTAGATAAATCATTCAGCAAATAGATAGGAGCGAAGAGTTCATCCAAGTGTCCAAAGTATAAAATTCAAAAATATCCAACCTAGGGAGAGCTCCACACGAAAGCCCAACACCATTTGTCACCTTACGCTGAGTAAATGCGCTTGAAATAACTACCAGTCACTTCATATGACAGGATCATTTAACAAAAATGATAAATGCAACTAGGTCCACAACTTTGCTAATATTTTCAGTTGACACAGAAGTTTTTATGTTTTCTATAATTTTTTGACAATTTTCTAAGATCTGTCATGCAACATGCATTTTACGCCCAAAAACAAGGGACAATCAGGGTGGGATATATAGGGAAAAAATGTGCTACAGCATTAATGAAGTAAAACTGTTAATGAAAGAACTTCTCAGTAAAGTACTTCTACAGAGAATAAGCTAGGGCTCGCATACAATGAGGAACACTTTTGGGTCAATTGTCAGCTGTTTGCAGGACAACGTCTATGAATGCAGGAAGAGGAGAACATCCAAAGAGGGCATCCACTAGCAGTAGTCATACTAAAAGGTGTTAGAAGATAAAAGAGTACCACGAAGGATGTTATCCACATTGTCTTTGCCACTCTTTGATGGAGAACTTTCTGATGTTTCTTTAATCAACCGTAGTCTATTATCCTGTCAAGAAAAATGAACAAAAGGCAAAAGCAATCAAAGGACTAGATCACAAAACTCTATATTATGGGATAGTCAGTATCTACATAGCTTTGTCATTCTTAATGCAGCTGTCAATAAGTAAAGGTAAAAATAAGAACATACAGGTTCAAATCGCCTGCAAATGCAATACACACAGAATTTGCTCGCTCCAAAATAGAAGCAGAGCCGTGATAGTGTCTAACTGACAACAAGTCACTTAACATCAGACAACATTGAAAACTGAGCAGCAGGGGAACAGGCCAGAATAAAGCCAGCACAATGCCGATAACCTCAGGACCCTAGAAAAATTAGACACAGAGAAAGAGCAGAAAATTACCCCAAACCAAGTGGTCAACACATTCCATGCCACAAGGGAAAGACTGCAAAGTGTTCAGCCCCTTTACCCACTAACGATGCCTTCTTTTCCAGTTTTTGTGCTACAGGTGCTGCCCTTGTTTCCCGCATATCACAAACCCTTCAAGCAAGCTGTTGGAGAAGAGCAAATTCAACTGAAGACCGAATTACCATTACTATAATTGTGAGAACCTTGGCAGTTAGGGACAAGAATTTAACCCAAAACAATCATTTTGTAGCAAAAAGTCACACACGTGACTTCGTTCTCTCTACTAAAGAAACAGAAGATAACAAGACATTGGACATCACTTTAGTTTAATAGCTTCTGCTATCATTCAGAATTGCTGCAAGGCCGGATAATCAAGGTTTACCATCTCGCACCCACGTCGTCTTCTTCCACGCGCTTCCAGCGCTCAGATTCTTCGCCATCACACCTCTGTCGAAAAAGTGCGCTTTCGAGACGACAAGCAAAGAAATGAATGCCCTTCGATTCTATCTCTGATTGGCGATTTTGTCCTCTTTTTTTTTTTCTTTTTTTTTCTTTTCTGAATTCATCGTTTCCCCTGCTTTCTTCCTGTTTTTATTTTTATTTTGTATTTTAACTTGTATCATTTGTAACACATATCTCTCAGACTCTCTCTCTCTCTCTAAAAGAGAGAAAACCATTGTGGACGAAAATTGAAAAATGCATTATTTGCATTTTTTTAACAGAATATAGAATATGAATATCATTCAATATTTAGGAAAAATTCCAAATAAGAATTCATTTTCTTAAATAAAGACCTAAAGTTTATTTCAGATAATGATTTGAAGTGGCATTCTTTTCTTAAATAATGACTTGAAGTGAATCTTATTTTAAATAAGAATTTAATGGACATTTCACTTTTAAAGAATAGCCTAAACTTACTGTTTGATGATGGGCCATTTTGTCTTTTAATTTTTTTTTTTTAAAAAAATTTCTTTTTAAATTTAATCGACAGACTGCCCAATGGCCTAGAAGCTTAATTAGGCAGATTCCACGTCCTCCAAACATGATTATCCGAAGATGGAGAGGGCAAAACCATCCAGGAAAGGAAGGGTGGACGCACCCGTCCCACACGGCGACGTTACCATCTCCATGGGGAGAAAATATTCTGTAGTTGGCGATCACCACGTTATTAGCTCGCGTGGCATGCGTAAACCAAGCTGGCTCCATTAAAAAAATGATACGTGTGCTTTCACATGGAATATGTAGAAAATGAAAAATTAAAATAGGAAGGGCGCTCTTTTCTTTCCCCTCTGGCATATGATGACACATGTAACTATAAATGCTGGTCTTCTTCTTAAAAACTCTCTCCTATCTTTTGAATTTTCAAGGCTTCTTTAGGGCTTGTTTGTTAAAAATAATTTCTGTTCCCCGAAACAAAAATTTCTATTCTTTTGTTCTACAGAACGAAAAGGGAATAAAAACGTATTTGGTAAAATTTTTATTTTAGGAACTAGATTTGGAATAGAAATAAGAAGTAAAAAAAAAAATAACTTCTTGTTTTCAGAAATAATTTCTAGAATCAATTTTTTTCTCTTTTTTATTCTTCTCTTTTCTTCTTCTTCTTCTTCCTTTTGCCGGTCGCCGACCTTGGCCATGGCCGGCGCTGACGATCGACCAAACGAGGGCTAGCAACCTTGCCGAAGCGGCCCCGGGAGACGCCGAGCCACAGTGAGACTCAGCCTCGCTTAGGCTGGGTGAGGTCGACCTAGCTGAGCCACCTCTAGGATGGCATCACCTGGCGGAGGCCCAGCGAGGCCGAGCCTTGCTGGTGGTTAGGTGAGCTCGATATCGCTAGATTTGGGTGAGGTCGACCTCACCCGTCTAGGCGAGGTCGAGCCTTGGCTGGTGGCCCGGCGAGGCTTGCTAAACATCGCCAGTCGATCACCAGCCACCGCCATGACTAGAACCGGCTAAAGAGAAAAAGAAAAAGAAAAAAAAATAAGAAAAATTAAAAGAAATAAAAAAATCTAAGAATTTTACCAAACGTATTTCTATTTCAAGAATAGAAATTTTGGTAAGTTACCAAACGCCTTCTTTTACTCAAAATTATTTCCGAGAATAAAAACAGAAAATATCATTTCTTCTAAAAATTATTCTCTGTAACGAATGATTATCAAACCGCCCTTAGTGGGGCGCTCTCTCTCCACTCTTCTTTTCAAGTGCTTCTCGTCACCTGCTCTCTCTCTCCGAAGAAAATTTTTGCTAGTTTCTCACTTGATCAACGAAGAGACGAGATTTTTCTTCGTCCATCTTCTCCAAAAAAGCGAACATTGAAGCGATTTCCACCGACACAGATCAATCAAAAGGCGAAACCTCAGATGACCAAGGCACGGAGAGTGGGAGATCAGTCGTAGTCTCGAGAAACAATCTCGGAAGCTTAGGTTACTAACTTAAGTTGTCAAGCAAGAATCGAAGAAACAGTAATGAATTCGAGAAAATTTTTATTTTGGAAAGAATTTTAGTCCGTTTAGTTCATTATAGCCCTCTTCAACATGCAATAGGACGCCAAGCTGATTGTGCTATTTTTAGTATGCAGGTGTTGTTTTGTACATTTGATGGGCATGTAGGTGCAATGGCTGCTAAGTTTGCCGTGGAAAACTTTAATGAGAATATCGTAGATGAAGTGGTGAGAAGAGACAAGGATGAAACAGAGACAACTGTGAAGCATGGTTACCTGATGACAAGTTTGAATTTTTTGAACGAGGAATCACGAGGCGGCTTTATGCGGGGTAACTCGTTGATTAGAAGGGGCAACAACTTTGTGTAAAATGCTGGATATTGTCGATCTGTTCTTTGTAGAGCTGGCACTGCAGAGGCTCTCACATTTGATCATAGGCCCTGGTGGGGAAGATGAAAAGGAACGCATTGAGGCTCTTACAACATTCTATTCATTCTTTACATGTACAAACATACTGCCTTGCAGGTTTATACGAAATAAGTTCTTTTATCTTAGCCACGCCCATTCTATAATTGCTTGAGTTACCAAACTTTGCTTGGGTTAGAAGCTTATGAGACTTCTATCCATTTCAGGAAAAGTAGATTAAGGATCGAGTTGCTGTATCGGCGTGTATATAATGTTTTAACCTTATGTATATAGAGTGATCTACCAATTAATTTCACTTGAAAAGTTATTATTTTCCATTGTCGGGACTGTGAAAGTCGTTCAAGATACATGATCTATGTCCTAATGCTGTGGTGAGCGTCTTTGTTCATTCATTCAATATGATCATACGGTGGCTTCCATGTTCATGGAGTTAAATCAAGGCAGATTTGTCCTTCCCTTCCTTTCATTTTTATTTAAAAAATGCTACAATGAAAGAAGCGCCTTCAAACTGAAAGATCGATAAATGGGTTATGGAGTTTAGCTAGATAAGTCGATACTCGAGCAATCAGCATTTCCCAATGAGGACAACGATATACACCACACGAAAAAGAGGACCTCGTAAATGGGCAGACCATCATCTCCTTTTCTAATAAAATCAGTTGATACTTCAATAAAATAACATCTCAAGCAAGCTTATCCACTTAGCCTAGAGTTAAACAGAAAATGCAAATGATAAAATGAAGAATCACACTCTCTCTCTCTCTCTCTCTCTCCTTCGCCACGCCACAATTTCTCTCTCCTTCTCTCTCACAATTTCTCTCTCCTTCACAATCTCTCGCGGCCGTCGTCGGAACCCCTAAAAGTCAGTGATTGCCAAAGTGTTTTCTCTGCCACGGGAGTTCGAAGTGACTCTTTTGTCCCTCCAACCCTCAAATGTCTCCTCAATATTCCGTGGCTGGCCCTTGGCAGTTGGCAGTTTTTCCTTCAAATTCACTCCTCACTGCTTCTCACCGCTATAAAGAAAGACGTCCTGCGAAAACTTTCTCACAGCATTTGCCACAACCGGTTCAGCTATCTGCAAGTCCTTTCCCTGATTCATTGTCAAGTTAGCCTCCCCCCAAAAACAACCGGCCACGATGGGCGCAGGACCCCACAACTTCTTCTGGGAAACCGAGGACGAGCTACCCGTCGAGGCCGCCGTCGACCCCAAGAGGAGCTACGGCAGGGGCCCTCATGGCGCTTATGCTAAGACCACCAAGGTGGCCGCCGTCGCGGACGAGAAGTCCACTGCGGCCCCTCGCGCTTTTGCCATGGTAATAATCAGCATCTTCTTCTCAATGCTTGCAATTGTTTTCATATTCTATCTATTCTACATCTTATTGACCTGATCCATGGGGTTGATCACAAGCATTTGATGGAAAGGATCTCGATTAGACTCATATATTTCAACTGGACATCATGTTGGCATGCCGTGCAAGAATGGATCGTCCTTATAAATGAACAATAGTTTGGAATTCCTTCACCGATCAATCTCTTTTGTTGGACTTCTACCTTTTTCTATTTTCTCTTTACCTTAACTCATGTTGTTTCATTCACACAATTCCTAATTGCAGTATGAGAAGCCTGAGGGCAAGAAGGACCCAGAGCACGCCCACAGGCACAAGATAGAGGAGGAAGTGGCCGCCGCTGCTGCTGCTGTCGCGGAGCCTGACAAGAAGGAGGAGAAGCACGGCAAGTGCCTCAAGTTTCTGGGTGAGCTTGGTGCCACCGCCGCCAACAGCTATGTGTCGGTATCGATAAAGCTTAGATTGCAGTATGAGAAGAATGAGTACTAGGACTGCCTCAGTAGGCGGCTTCCTTTAAAGTGGGCAGTTCTTGAACGTTAGCCCCTGAGATTCTGGAATTATGTTATCACAGTTTTGTATCAAATAAGCATGAGTTTGAATTGACATGGAATTAACTGTTAGTTAAGCTGTGAAGATTTACCCCCTTTTTTAACTTTGTTAGTTAGGGTCAATGAATGTTAAAGTATTAAAAGATTAAACCAAGCATTCATCTAAAAGTTGAACTTTTAGAATAGTTCGCTGTGGTCTCGCAAAATTTTAATAAAAATGCATGCCTCTTTCTCTGGTTCAATTCCTAGTTCAATATTTTCATTGCCATCACCTTGAGAACTTGGAATGACATTGAAATACATCAAAGGGGCACTATCACCTGCATAAACTTTAGCAAGTTCATTCTCACTTGCATCAACACATGAACACTTGACCTCAGCACTCCCATCTTCCAACTTCTGGCAATCTGTATACTTGCAATCATGGCAAACACCTCTCTCTCCGTTAACTCTTTCTCGTCCTTAGTTGTAAAGCTCATTTATGGTTGGGTAGTCAATACAATGGTCATCTGGTGCATCTATCCCTTCCTGTTCCACAGCACAGGAATATTCTGACATAGTCACATCCTCAGGATGATCATCATCAGTGACTCTGAGGATAGCTTCCCTGTCTCCTTCGGTTTTCAATGTAGACTTGAAAAATAATTTGAGCGTCCTTGAATTTAGCAGTTTGCTCTACAGGATGATCCTCGTGATCTTTCAAATCTTCTGCAGCACTGGAGCATTTTCTTTCAACTTTGTGCTCCTTACCTTTACACTGTAGGCATGTTTTACATTTCAATTACTAAGTCTCACTTCCTCACTGTCTGCATCCATTTTACCTTCGCTTTCTGAGTTGTCAGCAAAGACAGAGCTCATTTCCCATCTAGTAAGTATGTTTGCGACTCCACTTCACTCTCCAAAGACTTGTTTTCTGCATTGGGAAACAAAACACCAATCCAATATCATCAACAAAGAGAATGTATGAATAAAGACTTTACGCTATGAAATGAAGATGTGAATAAGTATTAATGTGAATCGATGGATCTCTGATTGATGAAACCAGAGGGAGTTAGGGAATTCTCGCCTGTCTTTTTTCTAGATTTAATCTTTACTAACTTCAAGAGGATTTGTATATAGATTTACTTCATTTCATTCTTGGTATGAAAATGGCCATCAACACAGCATGGAAAGTGAACTGAACAGCAGGTTCGCCAACTAATAATTAGGCAGGAAAACCTTCTCAGAATTCTGCTCATGGTGTAAAATGAAAGATAGAAACGTATGTTCAGCAATTGGATGGGATAGTCCTACAGTCTTGAAGGTCCAGCAAAACAAAATTTGTGTCTGGGACACAGCCTATCAACATTAGCCTCTGGACAATCTGGTTTAAATGTCCATTGATCTATCTGTTTGTGGATGTGGGTGATCCCCTAAGGTGAAAGCATGAATCTTCTTGTTTGCTTTAATCCAGCTGCATCCTGGCTCTTTTGTGATTTGTCTTGAAGATCAACACTTTACTAGATCGACTCGGGCATGGAGAGATGATGAGAGTGATTGTCTTTTGTCATTACCACTTATTGCTCTCATTTAATTTTAGTAGCCAAGCTGTAAAAGTCCACTCCTTTAGGTCTAATTCTCAATGCTTTTGTTTGGAAAAAAATTTGACCTTTAACACCTTAAAATAGGCGGTCTGAAAACTATTCAACTTTTTACAACCAAGCAACTTGCTTTCTTCAGCCACTCACCTACATTTCTCATTTCTTGCTTTGCGCTGATGCAACTCCATTCTCGGAATCAAACCGAGAATTCAGTTGATTTGTACCGTGACCCAAATTTGCATAGTACAAACAATTGGCTGTATTGCCATTAGAAGGTTCAGAAATCAAACTACACAATTAGAATACGTTAGTTTCACTGGGACATCCTGGTTCATGACTGGTGGCATGAGATGTGCCAAGGTCTTTTCCCGATAAGGAAAAGACCAATCGACTCTACAGACGTTCTAAATCTGTTTCCTCTGAAGATCCTCCAAGATCCTCCTGGTTTTCGTTGTTTTAGAAGCTATGATGCTACCAACTTGCTCCCACTTAGTCCTTGGCATGTTCTCTTTCATATCTGAAATTACAAGCGACTTCTTCAGTGTTTTCTCGATGAAATTGCTCCTGGCTTTCGTCCTTCCCACGATGGAGGAATTAATAAGCTTCCCAGGCTCCTCCATTTTCACGTCCAAACTCTTGGTCAGGGGCGATATCAGGTTCAGCTGCTGCATTCTGACATTTTCAGCTGCATCTGCAGAGATATATACATGAAAAGAATTACTAACTCTGTAGACACAAAATAAAGTCACAACAAGCTATCACTGTTGAAAACCGAATTCTTGATACCTTTTCTCGCAGACGAATTGACAGATGCTGGAGTATAGTTGACTGAATTTGGAATAAATGACTCTTTCTCCTGTTTTATTCCTAATTCAACATTGTCATTGGCATAACTTGAAAATGACAAATGCTCCTTTCTTATGTCACTGGGATCATGTATTATTGGGAATACATCCGATGGGGCACTATCACTTACATTAACACCAGCAAGTTCTTTCTCCCTGCTATCAACATAGGAAGCCCTGACCTCAATACTCCCATCTTCCAACTTCTCGCGATCCATATACTCTTGAATCATGGCAGAGAATTCTTGCTCCATTGACTCTGTCATTCTTAATAGTAAGCTCATCTTTGTCATATCATGCAACTGCTGACCTCATCCAAATGAGTTTCCTTTAATAATTTATCATCATCAAATTGGACAGCATCTGTCTTGATATCCTTCGGGATGAGTCCACTTTCTGTAGTTCCAACATATATGCCGACATCTGGAGATATAGGTCGTGAGGGATTAGGATATTCCAAAATTGCTGGCACCTTTTGGTCTGGCCGCAAACTTTTTCCTCTTTCATCATCAAAAAGATCATTCTTCTGTTCATCAGAGTGTAGCATTGTTCCCAAGACTTCATTGAAATTACACATAGGATCTTCAGCAGCCACTCCTGGAATAATTGGAGTGTCAATCTCGATCTTTGTAGACTCGTCTCCATAAAATTGAACATGATCTTGGAGAAAAACTGATGTTACATTTCCATCTTCTTCCTTGTTAAGCATATCCACTTCCTTGATGGTCACAGTTGCAGAATAAGCTTCCTCTCCAACTTCATAAACTTCGCAGATGCTCCCATTGCCATGTTGATGGAAGTTTGCAGCTTCTTTTTGCACGTTCAAATCCTCTCCACCAGCACATGGCAAATGACAATTGCCAACTTCAATAACATCAGAATTTCCTTCTTCGAGTGCTTCTGTCATTTCAAGGTTTTCAGAATGGTTTGAAGATTGATTGTCTGAAAAGTTTAGAATAGATGATGCAGTCAACTCCATTTTTTCCACTTCAATCCCCATCTCCTCCTGCTGACCACCATCATCCAATTCCTCCTGCTTATGGCCATACAAGCTCAAAGAAAGAGAACTCACGGCTCCTTTCTTCTCCAGGGACTCAAAATGTGCAAATTCAGAATTAGAACTTCGTGTAATATCAACGCAGCTTTTTCCCAAAGCAACCATTCCTTCAGGACTGCAATTTAGCTGTGCAACTGCCTCCTCAAGATCATCTTTGTCAGTTAGTTGGTCTGGGCTAATGTGTGAATCTCCGTCTTCAACAATATGATCGCACCATTCAAGATTCTGTTTCTTTCAAGCCTTCGTGAAAGGTAACAGCCTCTGTATTACAGGCTATGTTGAGAACAGCTTTAATTTCAGCATGTACTTTCATATGACAACTTCCCAGCGCATTTGATTCATCCAGTGGGAAACTTTCACAGGCAACCCTACTAATAACAGTATCGATCTCTGCTATTTTGCCAAAACCCCCGATAACAGAATTCCAAACACCTAAATCCTTCGTCACCATTTCATTGAACACGTCCAAGGCATCCTGCAGCTCACCCTACTTCGAGCAATTATCAATCAAAGCACTACGCACAAAGATATGAGACTCCATGCCAACCATAATTATGCCGCTGTGAAGTTGTCTAAGCATCCCCAAGTCCGCACAGGCCCTATGATTCATGCCCTTATTCACGTAAGCCGATACCAGCGCCGTCCAGGAAACGAGGTTTCTGTCGGGCATTTCGCCGAACAGGCCCTCCGCATCGTCGTAGAGGTCGAACCTGACGTCGGCTGATACCCAAAAGAGAAAACGAGCTTGTGGACCGATTTACCTTCTTCCACAGCACCCCTGGCCACGCAACACTTGACGAGCTCGGTGTAGGTGATGGCGTCGGCCCAGACACGGTGCCTTTGCACGGCGTGCGTAACCTTCATGGATCTGGGAAGGTCTCTCTCATGGCGGTGGTCGGCGAAATCATCGAGAAGCGACGACGAGGACGACGGGCAAGTCGTCGGACTGTGCGAGGCTATGGGTGTCGAATGGCCAAGGCGCGAAAGTGGAAAGGAGGCTGCGCGTTTTCGTTCTGGATGCTTGGAGTTGTTGGGCGGTTGTTGACACGACCAACTGTTTTTATCGAAAGAGGATAAAATAGCTGGAGCTGAGCAGGTCGTTCAAAAGGCTCAAGGGAAAGAAAGGCGGGAGACCCCGCAATGGAAGTTAGGGGGCCCTCAATGACGAAGGTAGACAGTTCCTGTGCTCCCGGCTACTATAGAGTAGGCAGGTATAGTAATTTCTCGCACCTGAGGTGTGAAAAGGTGGATGAAACACCCGATTAGCACGCCCCTCGCGGGCAAAGTCAAATTAACCGATAGCTTTATCAAAAGAGGATAAAATATGCCTTGCAATTCGTATTAAGATGCATCCAGAATTCCCATTGAATTGAACCGCACCAGCCAATCCTGACAGTCCTCGCTGTGAAAAAACTGAGTAAGAAAAGAAACAAATCAAAGCAGATGAAAAGGATTTCTTGCTGCCATGGCAAATTTTTAATACCCAGGTGAAAAAATTTCATCTGAGGGCTTTTCATCTCCATAGCTCATTTACAATTTATATCCCCTTCTCATCTAGTACAACCAATACTTGAGTTGTAGCTCACCAACAGAAACAATATAATTAGAAAAAAGATATTCCTTCTGGAGGGTTCAAAGAGATTGGTGCTGCTTATTCAGTCAGAAGTAAACCATGTCGTACTGTCGGGTGCTAAACAAGATTCTTGGCAGATTCCAGCCGTACTTGTCAAAATCGGAATTGCACTTTTGACAGACGTTTTGCTGCTCTGTACCTCGGCGATGACAGTGACGGGGCTACGCGTTTTTCGCTCCTTTGCTTTCAGGTGGGGTCTGTCTTCTTTTTCCCGGCAATTGTCTGAAAACGACTCGAGGAAGATATAATCTCCAAACCATGCAACGCTCCGTAAAGAATTGAGCCCCACCAAATTGACCTGCCTATTTAAAACCCTCTCCCTCCCAGACAATCTCACGACACTTCCCATAACACACAACACCTTCCATCACTAGGAAGTCCTTTCCCTGATCCATCGTGAAGCCTAGCCTCCCCAGAAAAGACAACCTCCCACGATGTGCCAAGGACATCACCACCTCTTCCCCGGCAAGAAGGAGGACGAGCCACCCGTCGAGGCCCCCGCCCACGGCAGTGGCCCTGACAGCGCTCATGCTGAGACCACCAACCCCAAGTTCGATTTCTTGAAGGACCTTATGGATCGTGCTGAGCTCCGTGCTGCGGCCTTTCAGGCTGAGCTCCGTGATGCGGCCGTTTGCGTTATTGCCATGGTAATAATCATCAGCTTCTTCTCAACTCTCGCAATTGTTTTCCCATTCTATATATTCTACATTATTATTGACCTGTACCATCGAATTTATCACAAGCATTCGATGCGAAGGATCACGATTAGACTTATATATTTCAACTGGACATGATGCTGGCATGCCACGTGAGAATGGATCGTCCTTACAAAAATGAGCAATAGTTTGTAATTCCTTCACCGATCAACCAGAGAAATAAGATTTCCCCACAAAAAACATGGTTGTAATCCATAACAGTACTTACATGATCAAAAACTTCTGTTCAAAATGAATAAATCAATCTTTTTTGTTGAACTTATACCATACTCAGAGCATGTATAAAAAAAATTATACATAGCAAAGAACCCTTTTTACTTTTTTCTTTACCTTCACCGTTTCATTCACACAATTCCTAATTAATGATGTGCAAATTGCAGCGTGAGAAGCCCGAGGCCAATAAGGACCTGGAGGATGCCCACAGGCACAAGATAGAAGAGGAATCAGCCACCTCAACTGCAGCTGCCACGAAGCCTGAGGTCGATAACAAGAAGGAGGAGAAGCACTGCAAGCACACCAAGGTTCATGTCGGGGCCGGTGGCACTGCCACCAACAGATTTGGATCAATATCACTAATGTTTAAATTCCTGTTTGAGAAGCATGAGTCCTAGGGCTGCCCTCGGTAGTCAGTGTACTCTGTAGAGGGTGGTTCTTGAATCTTTTTTTTTTCTTTGGTGGTTCTTGAATCTTGACTCTGGAAATATTCTTGCTGCATTTGTTAGCTTTGCATTTCTGAAAATTAGCATTCTGTATTCAGTGGTCTTGCATTAATATCTTCACGCAAAAGACAAAGATAGCAACAATTGAAGCTTATGCTTTTCACTTCAATGAAGGGAGTCCTCCCAAGAATCCAACATAAGCTCACTTCTAGGACATTCAGCCTGATTAAACTCCATTGAGCAAATTCAATTATTTTGTACCAAGACTCAGAATTAGCACAGTACACACAATTGGCTGTTTTCCCAATTGTGTGTACTGTGCTAATTCTTGATTATAAGTTCATTTACAGTTGGGTAGTCAATGCAATGGTCTTATGGTTCATCTATCCCTTCATGTTTCGTAGCATAGGAGTATTCTGACGTAGCTGCATCCTCAGGATGCCTGTCATTGGTGACTCTAAGGGTAGCTTCCCTGTCTCCTTTGGTTTTCAATGTAGACTTAAAAAATATTTAAGCGTCCTTGAATTCAGCAGTTTGCTCTACATGTTTCGTAGCATGGGAGTATTCTGACGTAGCCCTATCCTCAGGATGCTAGTCATTGGTGACTCGAAGGATAGCTTCCCTGTCTCCTTTGGTTTTAAATGTAGACTTAAAAAAATTTTGAGCGTCCTTGAATTCAGCAGTTTGCTCTACAGGATGATCCTCATTATCTTTCAAATCTTCTACAGCAACTACCAGAGCATTTTCTTCCAACTTTGTGCTGCTTACCTTTACACTGTCAGCATTTTTTACATTTCAATTACTAAGTCTCACTTCCTCGCTGTCTGCATCCACATTACCTTCACTTTCTGAGTTGTCAGCAAAGACAGAGCTCATTTCCCATCTAGTAAATATGTCTGCAACTCCACTTGACTCTCCGAAGACTTATTTTTTGCATAAAAAGAGAATGAGTATCAAGATTTTACACTATGAAATGAAGATGTCAATAAGTATTAACCGTGAATAGATGGATCTCTTATTGATGAAACCAGAGGGAGTTAGGGAACTGTCTCCTGTATTGTTTCTAGATTTGATCTTTTCTAACTTTAAGAGTATTTGTAGGTAGATTTACTTCATTTCATTCTTAGTATGACAATGGCCATCAACACAGCATGGAAAGTGAAAAGAACAGCAGGTTCGCCAACTAATAATTAGGCAGGAAAACCTTCTGAAGAATTCCGCTCATGGTGTAAAATGAAAGATAGAAACGTATGTGCAGCAATTGGATGGGATAGTCCTGTAGTCTTCAAGGTCCTGCAAAACAAAATTTTTGTCCAGGACATAGCCTATCAAAATATGTCTATGGATCTATCTGTATGTGGATGTGGGTGATCCCCTAAGATTAAAGCATGTATCTTCTTCTTTACTTCAATCCAGCTGCATCCTGGCTCTTTTGTGATTTGTCTTGAAGATCAACACTTCAATAGATCGACTTGGGCATGGAGAGATGATGAGAGCGATTGTCTTATGTCATTACCACTCATTACTCTCATTTTCTTTTAGTAGCCAAGCTGTAAAAGTCCACTCCTTTAGGTCTGATTCTCGATGTTTTTGCTTGGAAAAAAAATTGACCTTTAACACCTTAAAATAGGCAGTCTGAAAACTATTCAACTTTTTACAACCAAGCAACGTGCTTTCTTCAACCACTCACCTACATTTCTCATTTCTTACTTTGCAATGATGCAACTCCATTCTCAGAATCAAACCGAGAATTCAGTTGATTTGTACCGTGACCAAATTTGCATAGTACAAACTATGGGCTGTATTGCCATTGTAAGGTTCAGAAATCAAACTGCACAATTAGAATAAGTTAGTTTCATTCAATGTTACATCCTGTTTCTTGAGTGCTGGCATGAGATGTGCCAAGGTCTTTTCCTAGAAAGGAAAAGACCAATCAACCCTACAGTGGTTCTAAATCTCTTTCCTCTGTAGATCCTCCAAGACCCTCCTGGTTTTTGTTGTTTTGGAAGCTGTGACACTACCAGCTTGCTCCCACTTAGTGCTCGGCATGTTCTCTTTCATGTCTGAAGTTATAAGCAACTTCTTCGGCATTTTCTCAATGAAATTGCTCCTGGCTTTTGTCCTTCCCACCATTGAGGAATTAATAAGCTTCTTGGTCTGAGGCGATATCAGGTTCAGCTGCTGCATTCTGACATTTTCAGCTACATCTGCAGAAAATATACATGAAAAGAATTACTAACTCTGTAGACACAAAATAAAGTCACAACAAGCTATCACTGTTAAAAACCGAATTCTTGATACCTTTTCTCGCAGACAAATTGACAGATGCTGGGGTATAATTGACTGAATTTGGAATAAATGACTCCTGTTTTATTCCTAATTCAACATTTTCATTGGTATAACTTGAAAATGACAAATGCTCCTTTCTTGTGTCACTGGGATCATGTACCATTGGGAATACATCCGATGGGGCACCATCACTTGCATTAACACAAGCAAGTTCTTTCTCTCTGCTATCGACATGGGAAGCCCTGACCTCAGTACTCCCATCTTCCAACTTCTCGCGATCCATATACTCTTGAATCATGGCAGAGACTTCTTGCTCCATTGACTCTTTGTCATTCTTAGTAGTAAGCTCATCTGTGGCCATGCAGTTGCTGCAGTCATCCTCTGTCACATCTTTCTTTTCATGTTCCAAATCATGTGAATATCCAAATGTAGCCCCGTCATTAGAATGCTCATCATCAGTGACTCTGATGATATCTTCCCTGTTTTCTTCATTCTTCAAGAAAGTGTGATTTAATATTTTAGCATTCAAAATGATCCATGTGATCTTTTGAATCTTCTACAGCAACTACTGGAGCATTTTCTTCCAACTCGTCGATGCTTACCTCTACACTGCCAGCGTTTTTGCCATTTCCATTTAGTCTCTCTTCTTCAGCCTGTGCATCCAATTTTCTTACATTGTCTAGTGAGTTGTCTCCAAAGACAAAGCTCGTTCCCCAACTAGTAAATGTCTGCGACTCCACTTGACTCCCCAAAAACTTATTTTCTGCATTAGGAAACAAACAACTTCTCTAGTATCCCCAATGTATGAAATAAGAGTCTACTTATATGATGGAATGAAGAAGTGAACAAATACTCACCAAGAATTGCTGGATCTCCTATTGATGAATTCCAAGATAAGTCACTGCTAGAGTCAGCATTTGCAGAGAGTTGCTTGGATCCAGTGACAGTGTCATCAAGCCTTCCAGAACCGTGCAATTCTTCATTGTCTTGGACAATCCTTTCATATTTGGTACAAGAAGATTCGCACAGAACAAGATCAGTTTGCACTGAAGCAACTTCATCGTCTCTAGCATACTCTTTAGCAACTTCTCGGGAAGCCTTTGAGCTATGGTCAGAGTCGCTGGCATTTTCAATTACAGCATGCTCCTCTTGAGGCTTATGAGCTTCCTGCGCTATTACTTCCTCTTCAAGAGGAAATGCATGACAGTAAGATTTCCTCTAAAATATCATGATTGAACGCTGGCTTTGCATGAATGAGTAGAATCATGGCAAGGGCAAAGCTACACTAACCTCTGTGCCCATCACTTTGCTCTTTGACATTAGTTCCAATGTCCACATTGTTTGCTTTAGATGAGTATTCCTCCCCTGCATTTTAAAACAAGATGTGCATAATATCATAAAGCAGAATGAATCGACCTCAACATGTCTTCCTCACAGCTAAAAGCTCTACTACTTTAGCACTCAGCAAGAACTCAATCAGACTTCCTAGCAAAAAACCTCACAAGGAAATAACACAACATTCAGAAGAGATGCAGCATAAGAATCTGAAGCCTTATTTGGTTCATCACATGTATGTACAACCAAACGCTCACCTGCAGAATTCATCTTATCCCATTCATAGCCAATACTCATGCCATGTGGAGACACTGCGGTTTCTCCGGCTGGCGTAGAGCCATCCTCAAGATTAAAAATTTCTGGATTTTCTTGCAATATCAATGCACTAGGTTCATCTTCCGTATGTATGATATCTTCATGAGAAGTATTCACTATCTCGGCATGAGTATCAGCATTAGGAGCAGCTTCTATCTTGCAACTGCTGACCTCATCCAAATGAGTTTCCTTTAATAATTTGTCATCATCAAATTGAAGAGCATCTGTCTTAATATCCTCCAGGATGAGTCCGCTTTCTGTATTTCCAACATATATGCCGACATCTGCAGATATAGGTTCTGAGGGATTAGGATATTCCGAGACTGCTGGCACCTCTTGGTCTGGCTGTGAACTTTTTTCTCTTTGATCATCAAAAAGATCAAACTTCTGTTCATCAGAGTGTAGTATAGTTCCCAAGACTTCATTGAAATTACGCTTAGGATCTTCAGCAGCCACTCCTGGAGTGACTGGAGTGTCAAGATTGATCTTTGAAGACTCATCTCCATGAAATTGAGCACGATCTTGGAGAAAAACTGATGTTGCATTTCCATCTTCTTCCTTCTTAATCATATTCACCACCTTGATGGTCACAGTTGCAGAAGAAGCTTCCCCTCCAACTTCATAAACTTTGCAGATGCTACCATCACTATTTTGATGGAAGTTTACAGCTTCTTTTTGCACATTCAAATCCTCTCCACCGGCATGTGGCAAATGACAATTGCCTACTTCAAAAAGATCAAAATTTCCTTCTTCAAGTGCTTCTGTCATTTCAAGGTTTTCAGAATGGTTTGCAGAATGATTGTCTGAAAAGTCTAGATTAGATGATGCAGTCATCTCCATCTTGTCCACTTCATTCCCAATCTCCTCCTGGTGACCGCTATCATCCAATTCTTCTGGCTTATGGCCATACGAGCTCAAAGAAAGAGAACTCACAGCTCCTTTCTTCTCCAGGGACTCAAAATGTGCAAATTCAGATTTAGAAGTTTGTGTAATATCAACACTGCTTTTTACCAAAGCAACCATTTCTTCAGGACCGCAATTTAGCTGTGCAACAGCCTTCTCCAGATCATCCTTGTCAGCTAGTTGGTCTGGTCTAAAGTGTGAATCTCCCTCTTGGACAGTATGATCGCACTGCTCAAGATTCTGTTCTTTCAAGCATTCGTGAAAGGTAACGGCCTCTGTATTACAGGCTATGTTAAGAACATCTTTAAATTCACCTTGTACATTCATAATACAACTTCTCAGTGCATTTGATTCATCCAGTGGGAAACTTTCACTGGCAACCCTAGTAGAAACGGTATCAATCTCTTCTCCTTTTTCAGCACTCAAATTTCCACAAACTTGGTGACTGGAACTATCATTCATGACTAAGACCTGATCCTTTCTAAGTGAAATTACTCCTAGGGCTGGTTCAATCAATGCCTCTGTTTTAACTGCCAGTCTCGCAATATTGTTCACATCACAAGAGTTAATAAAGCTCTTTTCTTCCACCTCAAATCTGTCTTCTTCTGAATTGGCATCTAGAAGACTGTGACTTGAATAGTTGGGGACCAAAAATCCATTATCTTGTCCTAGAGAATTTCCATCAATTACAGGTGAGAGAATTTCAACTTCACGGTTTCCCCCATCTGCACATTGAACAATAAAAGATCAGTAGCCAAAGCATCTCCTACAGTATGATTGTCAAATATAATGAGAATTGTTAGCATTTGGGGGAACAAGTTGCCATGATTTCAAACTGCAGTAAAAGCTCTCACATAGTTCTCGAGAATGGAGAAAGAATGTTGAATTCACCTTCATATCCATCATTATCCTTTGAAACATCATTCATGCAGGATGACATTTCATGGTCAGAATTATTGGGGGCTGCAATGAGTAAATACATCGGTAAAGGTGAAGAAGAAAAAAGCAATGCTATCTTTAGAGAAAAGATTGTAACGAAACAATAACATATTATATTCCTTACAATGCAAAGAAACCATTTCACTGGAGATTCCTTTGTCTTCAGCAATGATCCCCTCCACGGAAGTAACCAAGCCAACTGCTTGGGCATTAATTGTTTCCACGCGTGATTTGCCAGTTTCCTCAAAAACAGATTCAAAGCTTTGCATTACCAGACCCTTTTCTTTATGCTCATCAGTATCAGCAGCCGGCTCATCTGGACATGTATCTGTACAATCCACTTGCAGCGTATCTTTCAAATCATTATCACATGCATTAATTAATGCTGTTCCAAAAGGAACTACATTGTCCTCCTCTGTAGTAGAGCCCTCATCAATTTTCTCTTGATTATCCATTCCACCCTCCACACTGCTGAGGTCACTTTCACTTTTGAAAGCTGGTTTGCTGGAAATTTCCTCCCCGAAGGTAGAGAAACATTCTTCAAGCAATGGACATTGCCCTTTAACATCTTTGAAAAATCAAGCCAAGGGAAAGATTTAGCTAAAAACCTAAAATCTTTGTCAACAAATCAACAGTTCCAATTTTGTACTCTATATAACTAATTCGGCATTTGACAATTGCACAGAAGTAAAGAATGTCCCCAGTAGTAGGATTGAGTTAGTGTAGCAAATTTGTACATCATACACATCTTTGTGCTGGAAGAAGATCCAGGAAAAGGAAGATTGCAGATAAAACCAACCTTGTCCTTGCTTTTCTGAGTCGTTTTGAAGAGGGTGCTCACAAGAGAGGAAACATTTCTTAGCAACAGGAACTGCAAGAAGGAAACTTTATTGCTAAGAACTCAGCCTAGGTTCAAACAAAAGCTAAATGGAAGCAATAGTAGCAAAGAGTTCATTGCCTGCAATCTTGCTAAAAAGGACAACATCAAGAAAACGCATTTTTAACTTACTGCTACATCCATCTCGCGGGATCATGCTGAGATCTTTTCCAGAAGTCTCTTGAGTAGAATTTCCCAATGGCTTCTCAGAAGCAACAACAGAGCTTCCTTCCTCAACTTCACATACTTTTTCTCCAGTAATTTTGGCATCTGTCGGATTTGTAAGTGAGAAACTCCCATCAGCAGATTGATTTTCTTCAGCGACCTTGTCTATAGTCACCTCACAAGCTGCCAATGCTGCTTCCACACTTTCCAGTGGCTGTTGGCTTTCCCTTTGCTTCCTGCCCGGTTCTTCTGGGGTTTTTTCGGGAGTGCATAAGCCATCCTCTGCATCAATTACTGTCTGCTCTGGTTGTGCTCTTTGACTTGAAAATTCAATCTCATGGTTAGGATATCTATCTCCTCCAAAATTACTACTGCTTTGAAGTGATGAGATAACTGGACTTTGAGTTTTTATTTGATTGGCCTCTGCACAATGTAAAGAAAGCAAAGTAGATTACACATCTCTCACTCAAAAAGGAAAAAAAAAAGTAAATCAGAGTGTAGTTTTCGGTATCAGAAGAATATATGAAGTGCAAGTAATCTTATCAGAGTTAGTGATGGAGTAGACTAAGGCATAAAAAAAGAAAGATGCAAAACTAAGACACGCAACACACCTCCATCTCCTAATGCAAGCATTTTAAGAGTTCCTGTTGGCGCACTAGAGCAGCCATTGTCCAACTGAATGGCCACGACATCTTCTATAGCAGTTTTAAAAGTACCAACTCGTAGCCCTAAGTTTATTGTATGTTCTTCCCTTGCCTCGTACGCTTGATTCTGATCCTCGTTAGAGCTGGGATCAAGAAGAGCAATTTGATGAGCATGCTCATCAGCATCTACAGGGACTCTCTCCGGGATCCCTCTTTGCCCACACTCATCCATAAGATCCTCAAGAGCTAATTCCTGATCAAGCAAAGAAAAACCTGGCTTATGCTTTCTAGTCATGTTGGCCATTGCCAACTCCCTAGAAAAGGACCACTGTCACTCAGCCAAAGGTGTATAATTGTTTACCTCAACACTTCTTGAATAAACATCTTCTCCGATATATACGTGCTCTGTTTCTGGTTTATTATCCAAGCATAAGCGAGCATCAGAACATTCATCTGCAAAACTGGGAAGTGAACACGCTACCTACAGAAAATGATGTGTTTCTCCAAAACCAAATGGGAACAACACACTTACCCACGCTATCTAATTTCCGTGTGAGAGATGCATCTTGGTGGGGGACGGCATTCATATCTTCCAACTGTTCAGGAATGCTATCTTCTGCTCTACCCAAAGCTTGACATGATCGATTGACAGAATCCTGGACTTTCCCTCTGTCATCCTCAACTAGAACCATTGGCTTCTCAGTTATAACAACAGAATCACTTGAGACTTCCTCTAAACCGCCCTTCACGTCAACCTCTTGCGACTTCTCAGCTGTTGAAACCAGAGGATTACCTGGCTGTGCTGCAAGGTCATCTTTTTTATAAATGTTTGCTTCATTTAAATCAAAACTATTAACTCCTGTTATGTCGCCTGCCTTGCTATCTGATCCCTTGTTCTTGGAGCACTCGGCTTTATCTGTTTTGCCATTCTTTTCCAAACCATCTTCATGTTCCAGAACTGCTGGCACATCCAAGTAGACATAAATATTCAAAGTCCTATCCATCATCTCAGCACTTTTAGCTCTTGCTTCTAACTCTTCTGTGATTGTCGCACTGCCTTGTTGCCTCTTAGCGTCAGCTTTAACAATACTATTCATGGATGCACCATGGTCAGATTTTGAAGAACCTCTTTTAGACTGTCTGCTTCTCCTAGAATCTTCAGTTGAAGGTTCAGAATATTCCATTTCTCCATTTGGAACTTTTCCCCCCATCTGCTTGGCAGGTGCATCCGAGGACACCCTTGAATTGTGTACAAGGCCATTAGTCATCAATGTCTTCAGGGACTGCTCTTTTTCAGAAGTTTCTACTTCTGATGCGCGATTATATGGGCTCGATCGCACATTCTTTCTGTCAGTTGGATGAGCAATAAACTCTTTATCAGTAAGGACAGCTGATGGAATAGCTTTTCTTCTGGATCTTCTAAGGGGAAGGCCATTGACAGGATCAACAACTACCCCAAACTCTGAAGCCCCTAATTTTTGACATGTGTCTTTGGTTCGTTTTTGTGTCTTGTTCTCAAGAACTAGTCCATTTGCTCTTTGCCCTCATGAACAGGAGAATGCTTTCCCCTCGAAACACTTTTGCCGGAAAAATTTGATATGTGTCTGAGGCAATCAACCTCTTTATGTTTCTCTGGAACTTCAGATTTCCTACTTTCAGCTTCAATGGTGGAAGCATCAAGGCCGGACTTCTTTTGAGAACACAATTTACTACCAGCAATTTCAGCATTCACTAATTCATTGCCCAGGAGTAGAGATTTTGAACCTGTCACTGCATTGCGCTTCATACTTCTAGTCTTCCTCCTCTCCACGATCCTTGCTGTGGAAATATCAGAAATTTGACCTTCTGGACCATCATTCTCACTTGGCAGATTTTCGTCTTGTGCAGATGGTTTCCGTGTCCTTCTGCCTATGATCTTTTGTGGTTGTCCAAGTTGGACAACCTTATCAATCTCTCCCTGAACTTCTACAATATCATTTATTGCTTTAACAGTAGAAGCGCACTCCACTCTCGGAGCCCTGGACCGCGTTATTCTCCCTACAGGTTTGACTGCCTCTGATCCCTCAATCGACAATTTTGAATCTGTCTCCCCTCTTTCTATGCGCTTTGAATGCCTAGTCGTCTTCCTTTGTTGTGCCCTCACAAATGCTTGGGAACCATCTTCAAGTTTGTCGTCTGAATGCAAAAGCGCTTCAGTATCATTTCTTTTCCTCTTCTTCAAATCTGTCGTCGGTCTTACGTTCTTCCTCGTGTTCTCTATAGTTGTGCTCTCAACTTTCCCATCCTTTTCACCTCCTGCTCCCCTGCTTCTCAAGTGCCATCGATGTGGGGCCGCAACTTCAACCTGAGGATTGTCACCATTAGTGCTGCCACTCAATTCGGGTCCCATATCCCCAACATCAACGTTCTGAACCTCATTTATGCCAACCTTCACTTCTCCTCCCCTGCTCTTCTTCCTAATACCAGGCGAAAAAACTTGAGGCACATCCTTATCGACTCCCTTTTGTGCCCTCAACCTCGTTGCTCTATCCGGGCTCTGCACAGTTCTTACAGAAGCGACCCTCCTGCGAGATTTTCCCACAGCCAAACTCGGGTTATTGCTGGACCCCCTCTGAGTGGCTCGCCTCTTTCTCGAAGTACTCTTCACATTTGAACTGACAAATACAAACGTTTCGTCGACAGGGCTAAACCTCACTTTCTTCACATTCCGCAGCACAGCCTTAACGTTAGTTTCACTCGTTCGTTCAACCGAACTATCGGAGTTAGACTTCCCCTGGACAACAGACTTCTCAATCTCCTGCAAAGTGGAGAAAAAAATTGAGCCATACCCTTTCAAACCTTCATCTCTAATTTCTAGCTCGATAAGAATAAATAGGAAAAGGAACTACAACCACCATGAACAAAGTCAGTCAACGACCAACGAAACCACCGAACTCTAAAAGACCCGTCGCAAATTCATCCAGAGTCGGCCCAATCGAGGAGCGAATCGAATCCCAAACACAAAACCAAGAAAAGTTCATAAAAAAAAAAGAACCTTTCTCTCTCTTAAATTAATAATTCGGATTTTAATTGACACCCACCTCGAAAGCGAACTCAACCGATCCGCCATCTCGCGGTTCGTCAGGTTGGCGGGCACGCCGCGCTTCTTGCACAGCGCCTGCAGTTCTTTCCGCTTCATGCTACGGAACTCCATTTTCGCCGGACCCTCTACCCAGAAATCGAAAGGGGGCTGAAGCGGGACGAAGCCGCGACGAAATCACAAATCCATGCCAGCACGGACTCGGGCCGACGAAGAAGAAGAAGAAGAAGAAATCCCGCGTTTCTTGCTCCGACTGTTTCGTATCGCGGATTTTGCTTCGGGGAGAAAGGTGGTCGGTTGCTTTTTGAGGGCTTCCTCCCTGGAAAGTGGGCTTGAGCCGTTTTTCGAAATTCAAACGAAACGGTTTTTCCCGCCTTCTGAAAAAGGCACCCCCCAAAAAAAAAAAAAGGAAGAAAAAGGGAAAAAGGGAAATTCTGTCAGGGAATGATTACACGTGGACAGAACTACTTTATCCATTTGGTCGTATGTCCCGCGAAAACCAATGCGTATAGTTGAAGAAACAAAAACAAAGTACTGCCAATCTCGACCCAACTCGAGAATCGGATCGGGATCGATTGGTTCGATTCTTCAGTGGACTGGGTCGGTTCTCGATACCCAAGAGGTGAGGAATCAATTTGTCCAGTTTGGTTTCCAATTCCAAAGCAAAAATTGACTTAACTTGAAATAGATTAGCCCTATTAGTTAAAATAATGAAAAAATCTTAAGAAAAAAGTAAAATTTAAAGGAAAATCCCTAAAATATTGCAATCCAAGTATAAGTTTTTAGTTGTGCCATGATCTCTATGTGTAGTGTGGAACAGAACGTGCAGCCAATTTGTGATTGACAGAAGTCTTTTCATTTTCAAGAAAATTAAAATAGAATAATATTTTATGGTATAAACATAGTCGTAAATATCGTATATGTTCCATTCTATTTAAACTACGAAGTATTGAAATTAACTCCATGAGAATGATAAAATATTCATGTTTATATTTAAGTAAATTTGATTATATTAGACATGACATGTTATGTCGTCAAAAAAACAACAAAAAAAAAAAAAAAAAACTATTTACATGTAGGAGATCAGTTGACTTTACCGCACGCAATATAATTTATAGCAAAATAGACTAATACTATATGAAACAGTATATAAGGAAAAGATATTTAAAAAAAAAAAAATCTACAACGGTAAAGGAGATTATACTGTACACTTATTGTGTAGTCTAGAAATTATTATCATGAACCAAATCTATAACAAAGAGGTAAAATTACCTCGACTTAATCCTATATAAAATGTAGTAAAATACAATATTATAGTTAGTTTTATGATAGTTGCTTAAAAATGATAATGATTTTTAACTTGAAAAGATCCATGATAAATTCAGTTTTAGTGAAACGGGAAATACAAGACGTTTGATCAGCGTTGAGTGAATTTGAACGAAAGACAAAGAAACCTATATTATCATTTAGTAAACGATAGACATTATTTTTGCGTGATATTCTCTTCAATTATTTAAATTTCATGGCTATTGTCATTGTTATTGCTCTAAGAAGTACTATATTTTTTGCTTAAGTTGAATATGAAAAAGCATAAAATGAGTTTTCATAAACATAAAATTCAGCAAATTTTGACATATAAAGCCCATGTGAATCACAATAGTTTTTTTTTCTATACAAGACCACAACAAAAATTACTCAAAAAGTCATGAATCTATTTTAATTTTTCCAATTCGATTTTAAACTTTTTGTAATTGTGTCAATTTAGTCCATTCGGTCAATTTTAGTTAATTTGGCACTAACCGACAATATGAACAATATTTTAATAAAAAAAATTCTTTGTTATATTTTTTCTGTCTTTTTTTCTTCACTTCCTCATCCTTTCTTCAACTAGTTGCCAAGGGTCCCTTACTGGCGTCAAGGAAGCCTGGTCGTGGCTAGGTGACCTCATCCAAGCAACCCACTAGGTTGGCAAGGGTCAAGCCTTGTCGGCCATGGGCGAGGCCTGACCTCGCTAGAGGCTGCGACCTCAAGCGGCCTCAAGCGAGGGGTGCTAGTAGCTAAGTGAGGCTTGCCCTCGACGATCTAGCAAGGGTCAAGTTTTGCCGGCCATGGGCAAGTCACGGCCTCGCCAAATCTAGCGGGGCCTCGCTCAACTATCGTGAGGGTGGCCTCGCCATAGCGGGCAAAAGCTCACTCACCTTGGCCACGCCAACCAGAAGAAGGAGGAAGAATGAGAAAACCAGGAGGTAAAAAAAGAAAAAATTCGAAAAATAAAAATATTATTAAAATATTATTCACATTAGCATTGGTCGGACGGTCACCATCCACATTAGCACCGACTAGTAAATTGGCCGAATGGACTGAATTTGTGACATTTGAAAATTTCTATTTTCAATTATAGTATTTAAAACTAATTTCCACGATGGGATTGCTAGGAATTTGAAGTGATGGAATTTGGTGTATAGATTTTGATGTGTACATTGATGGTGTAGAGCAATGATATTTAATTCACTGCTAAACTATTGGCAAAACTTGGTATGTATGTCCCTAATTTCATGTTTGAAGATATTTAAGCCTTAAATTTACACCTTGAGATTTTCCTAATTTTTGATATTTTTCAAATTTTTTTATGGATTCAAAATATTTCAGCCGCATATATGTTCAAAACGAGAGAATGAAAGTCAGCTTCCTAAATTTCTATTCTTTCTCCATTTACACACCACTTCTCATTCTTCTATCAAAATTTTAAGCACGTGATTTAATTTGATGCATCGCACTTGGTAGTTTTGACTTCATTCATGACATTACTAATTTTAACCCTCATTCATTAATGCACGGATGAGTATAGGAGTGTCAATGGTTTGGTTCAGATTCGGTTCGATTCGGTTCAATGTTTCTAAAAAACCGAACTGAATCAAACCATTAAGGAAAAATGCTGCATCGAACCAAATGTGACCGAACTAAACACGAACCGAACTAAAACCCTTTGCTTCCGTTCGAATAGGTTCAGATTTTCGGTTGTTGATTTTCATTTAAATAGTAGGAATTGACGGAAAGACAAACGAAGGACATAAGGATTTTCCGGCAACGTAAGTTCTACAACTTCAACCACCTTTACGATTAGTCATTTTTACATATGTGACATAAACTCACGGCAATTTCCTTGCCGGCAACCACAATTAAATGCCGAAGGAATAAATAGAACTAAGAACAGAGAAAAGCATATTCAAGGAGGCATTCCATAATTACTCAATAAATTAGAAATTATGTTCAACAATTAACAAAGCAACCACCATGATATAAAGTGGGTTGATTCAGCCCAGAGTGACAAATAAAAAGAGGCAAATTCATATGGATCTTGTTTTAGAATTTTGTTAAACATGTGCTGTTTAATTTGAAACCAGCATATAGAGTAAGGTATGAAACTCAGTCCAATCTATAACTAACTTCAGTCACGACAAAATCCAATCAGATTACTTACCAATCCACATTTCAAGGGCGATTTTATATACATCTCACTCAGGAATCAACTAAAATACACATGAATGCACAAAAAGATTTCATATAGAGCTTACCCAAAGAGGCCGAGCACGAAGAACTAAAAAATGATGAAGATGAGGTTGACACACGCAACTTAGTCGCCAATGTTCACTCGCGTCAAGAATCGAAGAGCCAACCCTCAAATCCGTTACCCACATGTTGTCGCTCAGCTTTGCCTCCGCGGTCGCATGCAACCCAGTCGCCGTCTCTCAGCCTTGCCTCTCTCTCCCCCTCCCTCTCCGTTCTAAGTATCAGGCTTAGGATTGAGTGAGCAAAGAAACAAAACGAGATATCTATTTTAGTTCGGGGCTATTAAGTTTTAGTGGTTCGGATCGGTTTATAAACCAAATTGAACTGAAAAAATCCGAATTGGCAAAATAAAGGGTTATTTTTCCATTATTCGAACCAAAAACTGAATTGAACCAAAAATGCAGAGAATTTCGGTTCGGTTCAGTTCGATTTCGATTTCAATTCGGTTTTGACACCTTTAGTCATACACACACTTGGCCAAATGGAAGAGGCTTATCTTTATCCCTTCCAAAATATCTTCATATGTCAGAATTCTATTGGATCATTTGTGCTCTACCTAGTTCCATAGGGACACTTAAATTTCATTCATTGGGCCACTTGGTATCTTATCCTCAAGCTCATCATGATTTTTAACCATGGTTAATACTTCCTATCTTTTACAACTCCTTGGCCGAATAGAAGGATACTTGAAAATACTTAAAACCAAGATTAAAAGCTTTTCCTCCAACCATTACCGATCATCAACTCTCTCTCGAATCTTTTGCTTTGAACAAATAGAAGCAAATGTCCCACTCTTGAGATACAAAGATTATGTGTTGATTTTTTTGATTCAGGTGAGGTAAATCATGGATTTTTATTACTTTCTACCGATGAATTTTATTGTGTTTGAAAATCAAGCTCCGTTAATTTTGGTTGTGTTATTTTATTTGAAGGTGACTTAAATTTTGAACTCGAAATTACTTTTGAAGTAAGTGAAAGCTCTAGGTGTTAAGTTGGCCTAATGTATTTATCACATTCGACTTGGTTGGTTGATGATTATTAATTTTCATTTAATTTGAACTTTATGAGAAGTGTAAGCAAGTTCCAATAATGGTGAGCTGACTTATTGTGGTGATATATCTTGTTTTTGTTAAGTTTTTTTATGCAAAAAGGTATATAATCAATTTATGTGAGGTGTGATAATATGTTGAAAGTTAAAAAATGTAAAAATAACAAAAGGTAGGTTTATGAGTGTTATTTTCATCATCGGAAGCTTACTTGTTTCATTCCCATTGGACCATTTATATAATGCTATCATGACTTGTTCTATTTGTTCTCTAAGGAAAATCTTATAATAATGATGACCATATCTTTTATAGACACCTAAGCCAATGAGTCACCAACTTTTTTTCTTAGGAAAATCTCAAGTCATCATTACCAAATCTTCGAATGAACACCTAGGCGGGATGACTTATCCTTGCATTTAATGAGGTGTTTTAGAATCTCATATATGTCTTCTCTTGATTGGTCCATTTATCCAAGAGTTCCTTACTTAATTCCCAATGCGAATTTTTGGTAATCATTACCAAATCTAAAAATATCTATCCAAAGTGGTGAGTCATCATTCTCATTAAATGAGAAAGTTCTAGAATTTTCCATGCTTTTGTCTTTTTCTTCATTAATGAGGCGGTATAGAGAATTCTATCATCTAAGTTGGTTTCGGGCCAGAGAAGGGATCATTAGGTATAGCTCAAAAAATTGAATTACATACACCTAAGGTTCAGCTATCACACCTCATATTCACCCAAACCGTTTCTTTGGACGATCAATCGACCAATAGGGCCGGTTGTCCTTTGATTGGTTCGAGACCTATTCTAAGGCTACCCATGGCCTAGCATACAGCCAATGCACTCATGAACCTTAGAATAAGTGACGGAATAGCCAGGTCAATCCTTGGACTCATTCCGGTCGACACCCGATCCACCAGTAGAGTTCATGGTTAGTTCATTATCGATCCATGATTGAACATCACCAATTCAAGATTTTGTTCTGATCACTAAAAATTAAATAGGAAATGATGCATTTTTGGTCAAAAGGAAGTCACGTTTGGTCAATTTGGATCATTTGTGTATCGGTGCATAACCGGGCGAAACCACTAGCAACCAAAAACTGCGACCGATCAGATCGACCCATGACCATCCACTGATCCAAAATCATCTCGTGCCCAATTCTCATTATCAAAAGATCATCTTATGAGCTAGTGATCCTATCTCATTGGTATGGTCGATAAAAATTCACAGTTGACACCTCGACCAATTTGTAACCGGTCGGTCGGTCGATCAGTTGATTAATGACCGATCCGTGATTCATTGCCGATCGACCCAATCAATCCATGGCCAATGGCCCATGATCGATCCTTTTAGGACCTTATGGTCCATCCTTATGGGGTCGGAATCGAGGATGTTACAAAATGAATCACCTTGATGATCCTCCTCGTAACTAATCTTGATCATCCTTCTCGTAACCAATCCAATTAACTTCTTAAGATAATGAAACTGTAGAGAGTCAAATCAATGGAAATGCCAACTGTTTATCTTAAGCCTATTCGATCTCATTCTCCAATTACGTCCACCTGGCCAAATTCTCCTTGTTTTTGACATATAGCAGCTCCTTTGCTGCCCGGACATTTCCTCTACCTTGACTTCGAGAAAAGCTGCATGAGAGTTTCAACTCCACCACCTACATGCAATATTAGAGTTGATCAAACTACCTAAGTAGCATTTTTTTTTCCGGGCTCATAATGGGAGGATGGATTGATCATCCAATCGATCCTCGCCGGTAATGAAGTGATGAGATCCTAGGTATGAGTCTTTAGATTATGGGTACACAAATTAATTTCTTCTTGAATTAGGAGTGGTTCCATCATTTATGCAGAAACAATTAATTTTTAACACTCCCCCTTACACATAGGCTAGACTTTGACCTAAGCTTAAAGCGCGGAAATATGAAATTGGATAGTCAAATAGTGGTTTGGAAATAATTTTACCGAGGACCTCCTTCATTGATATAGTGTTGAGGTTTGTAGTAGAAGAGAGAAGAGTGTAATACTATGTCCATTACCAGAAGAAAAGTATAAGACCACTAAATATAGGGAGAGAAAGCAATTAGACTTAATTACAATTAAGGTGAACCACAAGTAATCTAATTGTCGCGACCTAAATTTCGGGTGCACCACCTAAAAATTAGGTCAATGGACTACTAAGTCTAACTTAGCTCGGGCTCTTCCAAGCCCATACCAATTCGCGACTTAGATTCAAATATCTAGCATGCAAAAGTGAGTCATCATTAATCAGTTTACGGTAGGTCGATTAGATACCTAAGTAAAATAATAGGAAAATTATTTTACTTCTACGAACCAGAGACTTTGGGTACGAGGACTTGGTTATACTAGACTTTTCTAATGCTCTTTCGGCACATTTCTCTTTTTATTTCGAAAAAATGTTTTGCAGGTAACTTGAATTAATTTTAATTTACCTTCCTAATATGTGAGGTGATCATGAGGGTATGCAAACCACAAATTTAACACCCAAATAAAGTAAAGTAATGAATAAATTGCAGGACTTACCTCATAGCAACGAAATCATTTGCAATGTTAAATCAGAATTCACATCAACGGTCCTAGTTATGATTTCTAATTAACATGCAATTAATTAATTTTTGTTTTCACTTATTTAATGAGAATCATGCTTTATGTAATGCATGTTACTAATCTAACATGAAATGACATGACATAACTATATGACCTAAACTATATGACGTGAGCAAAGTAATTTTTTCGTATTTTTTAAATGAGCATGCACTCTATCCTAGAAGATAAAATTAATTCTAAGACAATTCTTTTTGGTATTTTTCATGAAATTTGAAATTAAAATTTTCCAATAATTAGACATGCAATCTAAATTAACCAAATGACCTAATTCTAATGACAAACAATTTCTAATTAAATGGACCTAGCAACAATCACTAAATGATGTGCATTTCATGAACCTAATGCTATATGACATGCGCATGTTTTTTTTTTTTGTATTTTTTATAAAAATTTATAATTAAAATTGCTAAAATATAAAAAATCTAACTAAAGTGAGATATTATCTATTTTAAGTTAGGATTAGATTAATCTAAATTCTATCTTAACTTAGAAAATTATCTCATCATGCAATTTATTTCAAAAGATATTATCTAACCTAGATATCATCTAAACATGCAATTCTATCTACATGATATGCAAATGCGATTTTTTTTTGTATTTTCGGGATAAATAAAGCAATTAAAGGATAAGCACCAAATCATTCGGAATCATCAAAGATATCATACATCGTTCAAATCAGGGAACAATATCCAAATCAGCTTGATTATTTCGCTATAAAATTGATAAATTGATCTTAAGCCTTAAAGATCAAGATATCAATTTTATTCCCGCGTGATTAATTATTTCATCTAAAACCTTATAGATGGAATAAAAAATCGGTGTGCGGTTGCAAATTAGGCAGTAAAATATGCAAATATACTAGGGATGTGCATCTTACCTAATTTAAGGATATTCTTTTCAAATTTGGACCAAGTGCAATCGGACCGGGATCGCGACCAGCTTATCGACGGTGAATGGTGGCAAGTGTTACGTGCATGGCGATGAAGCACGGCTCCACGGTGCTTGGCTCGCTTAGAAACCTGCACAAAATAAGTTCTTTCTTTTTCTGTTTTAGCAACAACTCTCCGGTGGACACAATGCTCGGGATTCCGCGGCGTGGCTACATGCGACTGGAGTTGTCCAGAGATTGGTTTGCCAAAGTCAAGCACACAGTAAAGGGTTGACCCTCAATGAGTTGCTCACGGTGGGATTATGTGTGCACATTTTCCTTGGACAACATTCAGAACTTTCCTGTGAGTGCTTCTTTTGTTGGCAAAATATGGCTTCGAATAGGGTAGAACAATGAAGACGGATCTTTTGAGTACTCGAGTCGGATTTTGAGGCGTGATATCACTTTCTTTAAGGATTTATTTGCCCCACAAAAGTTGCTAATGGTCACCGGCAAATATCCTCCAGGGATACAACAAAGTCTCAAATTGAGAATACTAGATAGCAATTCTAGTATTTTCCGGATCTCTGGAAACAATTGAAATGATGGCTATCGTTTTTTCAAAAAGAAGACTCGAAAAGATGAAAAATGATCACTCGATTCTTCCTCAATCTCGACAAATATATATAAAATAGTCTTAAAAAACAAAAACAACTCTTCGTGAAAAGTTGCGAAATAAACAAACACATTCTTTCGAAAATTTGCTCAAATGAACAAAGGTGTCTATTCATAAGAAGTTAAAACCGAACAAATGCAACCCTTCGTGAAAGGTCGCAAATTGAACAGGTATTCTCTTTCAAAGGTTGTCTTGAAAAGACACAAACAAAAATTCGGAATAAAATAATAATAATAATTTAATAAATAAAATTTTGAAATTATTATTTATTAATTAATTAATTTCCGAAAATTCTCAATAGTCAAAAACAACTTTGAATTGATTAAACTTAATAAGACAACCGCACGAAATAAAATAAAATAAAAAGACAAAAGGATTAGTGCTAATTAAATCGCTAAGTGCTAAGTGCTAAGTGCGCCAAAATCGCGCATCCGCACGCGGGTATAGTGGGATCTATCCCGCCCCAACCATTCCTTTAGATTCACAAAGGAAACTCCACACTTATAAATTAGCCAATTTCCTCCCATTTCTCGTATGTGGGACAAAGAGAAAAGCATTTTAGAAAAACTAACATCTTCGTGGAGTACTCCTTTATTCAATATTCGTGGCCTTTATTTTGCTTTCAAGTGATGGTAGCCCAAAACTCTCCAAGTAATCCAACTGATGATAGAAAAAGTGAGGCTGGTTCAGACGTAAAAGAAACTTCGAACTGAGGACCCTCCACTTTGACAGGCCAAGCGTTCAGATTGACTGCACCAACTTATTTGCTGATGGAGGGGATTCGTCGTCGTCGTCGATAAGCAGCAGCTTCTCGGTGTGATTGTCGCGAGGCTATTGGTTGGTACGGGTGCCGCTCGTCGTTACGTAGTTGGGGGATCAGCGGCCTGGACTCACGGTGGATCAACAATGGATCGGCAACCGCTTTGAGGACTTGAGGAATCCCAAGAACTTGTTCCTTCTCGTGTCTTTTTCGTAAAGTGCACTACGAGATGGACCGAGCAGGGCTAGACCTAGTAGATGCGCCGGGGAGCTGTGCCAAAAAAAAAAAAAAAAAAACTAACGAAACACCTGAGACAAAGATCGACGTCTCGAGGATCACCGACAATGGTCTTCTTCTTTGCGTGCGTCTATGGCAAGTGCTCTGTGAAGACCAAGCTTGTGCCCTCCAATGTGCCGAATGTTGATCCCAGAGAAGTCCTCCAAGTGTTGCTGCTTAGGACCTTGAAGACACCCCCCCTCTCTCTCTCTCCCTCTCTCTCTTCTCTCACTCGCAATTTTTATATTGTAGCTGACCTAGATTCTATCGCCGTGTGTTTTCAATTGTGTGGCCTCTCTGAAATTATCAATTTGCCAGCCACCGCGATTCCTTCTTTTGGCTTTTTCTCTCTAAAGCTCTCTCCGTGTGCCATATAGTCAATGTGTAGCCCCCGCTCTTGCGTGAAAGTTCTTCCTTTTTAAATGCAAGACCACGTGAGGTTCCCAAGAAGAGAAAGATGATCTGCTTTCTAATTCTAGATGCACTGAAATATATCCTTTTTATTTTTTCCTTTCTGGACTTGTAACTTAAACCATGAAAAAATATTTATTTCCCTTCTTTCCTGCAAACACGAGAATCGGCCACCACAAGTGCTCTTATTGAAATATTCCACCGATTTCCTGTTTCTTTCTTTCTTTATTTCTTTCTTTCTTTTACGATTAACAGAATCAGCCATGGCTTATTTGCTCCTACGCAAGTACCTTGAGAATCATACTAATTGCTTGCTAGGTGACCAAAAGATTTATTGATATCACTATCCTAGTTTGCCTCAATATTTCCTAAGATCACGCTTAATTAGTGATTTTCCACCTTGGCATTAAGATTGACCCATTTAAAGAATAATGAGCTTGGCCAAATTCTCCCACCATGGACTTTCAACTTGTTAAATTAAAGCTCAGAACCATCGATTCAAATCCATCCCGGTCCAATGCAAATACAATAATTAAAAAGGCTAATAAAACTATATGTTATGCAATTTAATTCTATTTTTTTTAGGGGTTAAAAATTAATCCTTAATTTTTATGCAATAGATAATTGGATCGCCAAAATTTAGGTGTCAACACTAACCCTAGGTCGTAATTCTAAATATATCTCTAATACATGTATTTGGAATTAGGGGTGAGCGTGGTTCCGGGTAGAACAGGGGAAGGAGAACCGAACCGGAGGTTCCGGTTCGGTTCCCCGGTTCTTAAGAGGCGGTTCCGGTTCCCGGTTCCCTTTTCGGGGAACCGGCGGTTCTCGGTTCCGGTTCCGGTTCCCATTAGAACCGGAACCGGAACCGGAACCGACCCCGTGTGTTAGGGTTCCTAAAAGTAAAAGGTAAAAAACCCTAGCCCCAAATCACTTTCTATCGCAGTTGTTCTCTCCCATTCTTTGCCTCTCCCCCTCCGATGCTACTTGCCCTCACCCTTGATGTCGCCGCCTGACGCCGCTCGCCTCGCCCTTGCCTCCCTCGACGCCGTCGCCCCTCGCTCGCCCGACGCTCGCCCACTCGACGCCGCCGGCGGACGCCGCTCTTCCTCGACTCCACCACCGTACGCCGCTCATCCCCCGGTGGACGCCGCTCGCCCAACCACCGGACGCCGCTTGCCCCGACGCTCGCCGCTCCCCCCACCCCCTCGCCTCGACACTCGCCACTCGACGCCGCTCGCCCTCGACGCCGCCTCGGACGCCGCCGCCGCCCCCAAGCCGCTTGCCCGGTCGCCCCGATGCCACCCAACTATAGATCGTCTCAACACCGATTCGCGATGTCGGTGAGTGCTCGATTTCTCTTGCTCGTCTCGTTGCTTCGGTTTCGCCCAATGCATTTGCTTTTTCCAAGCATTCCCATTTGCAAGCAAGCCTATGTTCAATCCTTTTGTTTCGAAAAGGATCAATCTCCTCAAAATTAATCTCGATTATGCTCGATCCAATCCGCCATGTAACTCGTAACATGATTTCCGTCCACGACACTTGTAATCTCTGAGATTGAATACGTTAATGTTTTGCTTTCCCCCTGAATATGCAGGTCTCAGGGGATAATGCAGAAAGGAAAAATGGGTTGGTCCTAATCTATCATGATGCCGAATTGGACAATCAATGTATCCCAGGTGCGGTTAGTTTCGCCGAGATTTTGCAGTTTGCATAACAAGAATACTTGTCGGAATATACTAACCTTGACGCACCATATCATTGCATCAACAAAGTTTATAAACACGTGATATCATGCTCCTCCACGGACGATCAACGTCAGCAACATATCTCCAAAGAGACATTATCGCATGAAAGCAGTTTCGACCTTGTCCCTTCTTCGAAAATCGCGTGGGTACCGGCTAGTTTATCGAGTATGGAGCTGTTCCATCTATTTGGTTTGGTTATTTTTTTGTCGCATTATATGTCTTGCTAAATTCTTGAAGGACCTGAACTGTATTGTTTCAGCAAGCGCTACACACAAGACCCGCATAAGGTACCGGTGTAAAGGATCTTCGAGTAGTTTTTGACAAAGTGGGAGCACTTACACTGAATTTTGGGGAAGGAAAAGCCCAACTTCAATTGCTGCCCGAGGCTTATCTCATTGTCACGGTAAGCTTTGTTTCTTTTTTCTTTTTAGCAAGCGAGTGCAGCAGCGACCGACAAATTAAGGCTTGTATTTTTCCCTAGAGACATAGTATGAGGCACAAGCTTTGTGGTGAGTCCTCCATCCACACTCTAATTATGTTTATGAATAAGGCGTGGATAAGTCACGACTTTTTCTTTAGCTTTGTTTCTCTAGTTTAGACTTTCTCTATCTCTTCCTTGGTTACCATTAGATTCTTCCATTAGCAAACTATGGAATAGATGTGTCCATCTTTATTTGTAGAATATTTTAAGATTATGTTTGGATGTGGGTGCCTGCATTCAAATGGACCCAAATGAAAAGATATATGAAACCTTGACATACAAAAGCTTCTCTTTTGGATTTATTTCTTTGTAATGTGTCTCCAAAAGGCTGAGTTGGTTATGGCGGTCTGTTCATTTTGTTCTTTTGTGGTAGTCGGGTGGTAGGTATATGCTTTAAATTATCTGAAAATCTGCATCAGTCAATAGATTTGCTTCTAAGGTCAATAAATTAATTCTTATATACTATAAATAAGGTTGAAGGTGTTATGGGCATCGGTCAATAGATTGTTTTATTAGGTTGCTCTATAATTCTTATGGTCTACGAGTACCGTAATAAGGTTGAAGGGAGATTGGGCATAATAAAACCATATAATTGAATGTCTCTTGAAATTTCCACTTATTTTAAGGGTTATAGCCTGCTAGTTATTTGAGCTTGAACTTGACCAAATAATTATGATTTACTCCCTTTTTGCCTTTTCCAATTCGTTGATCATTAACTTGAGCTGGTAATATACTCCGAGGCATCTAAATCAGAGAATTTGAACATAGAGTTGTGAGAACCATGTTCTAATTGTATCCATTAAATTTTATTTGTTATTGGTATATTTACATTTGTTGAATTTTCCCCTTTTGCATTTAATGCAGGTGATTCCATGTGTTGTGCTGTCTCTAGTGATTCACCCCTCAACACACCATCATATCATTAACAGGATTTGCTGGGCCTTTTGTGTTTATCTTGAAGTCTGTTTGAGTGCTACCCTAGCTCCGTGTCATGCAGAACACAAAGGTACCGCAATGTCCAAATCTTGTAATGGCGATATGCGTGGAAAATATCTATGTCATTTGAAACGAGTGTAAAAGGACCTCTACTTCTTCGCGGTCACTTACACTTATAGAGATAGTTTGATGCCTGAAGCCCCCTTCATTCAGTTGATATCTTCATTTTGCATGTTTAAGTAGCAATTTTGCAACCCTTTTTATTTCATTTTGAAAAATTCGAATGATCGCTTTCCTTTTTCTTTTGCCACTCGCTCCTTTACTCGAATCTTTGGCTATTTCTTTTGTATATTCGTGTCGCCCAAGTCTCGAGATTGCTCATTTGTGAACTACAATTTCTATCCATTTGCTATCGTCCCTGCAAAGTTGGTGTTCTCGCAATCACTCCAATGCATACACATCACATCTAGTGTGTTGGCTTATACTATGCGACAGAAATTCCCATGGGTTTTTTGCTGCATAACTTTCTCAAACATTGGTCTTATGTAAATGTTGACAGCACATCTATTGGCTTTTTTTCTTCTCTCGTTACTGAGTTTGTACCACTCTTTAGAATGTTGGGGTACTAACCGATGAAGGAAAGGAGGAAGAAATAAAAAAAAAAAAACCCTGTTGGAACATGTTGGAACCGGGAACCGACTCCGGAACCCGTGACGGGGGTAGGTTGGGGTTCTAGTTTCGACGGGTAGGTTCCGGGTTCCAAAAAATGAGGAACCTGTACTGAGGGTAGGTTCCTGTGTTCCAGGGCGGAACCTGTAAGGAACCGGGAACCGCTCACCCCTATTTGGAATAGCGTAACCATGAATGGGCGGAGGAAAACACGACCTTATTGTATTAGCGTTGGCACTGCTTTATACACATGAATTTTTGTAACAATTATTGTCTAAATAATTTAATGAAAATGTAAAATATTAACACATGTTCCTAGAACATTAATGAAATTATGATAGTTGTAATTTTCCATGAAAATTCATTTTTTATGTTCAATTTTTAGGATACTTCTGTATTCAGCTCTATAATATATGTCGCTTGGCAATTGAGTCCGTCAATTTTATTTTCTGCAATCAAATATTTTAATTACATAATTACTTCAATGAAGGATTTCTTCACATCCTCGTTTACACGGTAATTAGCTCTTCTTGGAGCTAAGGATTTACTTAGAAACATGCCAGCAATCTTCGTAACAATTTCCATAACTCCCATATTACTGTTCGGCATCAATTCGTAGATAAAACAAAGCAATTTAGAACGACATTCATGAATTTCTTATTTTTCATATTAGGATGTCTCATTGAAATAGAAATTGACTTGATCGTATTGAATTCTTATCTCAAGTGGATCATCTATTGGATGTTCCTTGCTATGGTAGATACAAATCCTGATTACTAACTATTTTTTCAAGAGATGAAATGAATCTTTAAGGCCATGTGCAGAGCAATTTATTTGAGACTCATAAACTTGTTCATTTGATCACTTAATATAAAAAATCCATTTAAAATTTATTTTGCAGACTGAGAAGAACATTGACAAATAACAACCGTGCCACTCGACCGGTTGGCGTTGACAAAAGCACAGTCGGGGAGGACATTAAATTCCGTCTCGTTTTTTATTAAATGAGGGGGTAACTCTCTCCTCCCATTTTCTTGTATCCAACATGAGCTCATGGAGCAACAATTGATTGAAAGTGAGGAAAAGCGGCTAACAATTTCAAGCGCTCCTTAACTCCCTTTACAAAGTAGTTTTCATCTTTCCCTTTCTCCTCCCAGTTTCCGTACGCTTGAGTCAGAGAATTAAATGATTCATTTAATCCTAGTCGTCCCTCGTTTAGATTCGAGGGTCCTACCTCATTAGTGTGGGAGTAACTCCCTCATTAGTGAGCCCCCTCTTTCCACATTAATGAGGGAGCTCACTAATAAGGAAGCACTAGGCGTCTGCTCGACCAGTTTGTCAAGGCTCGATAATACTTTCTGGGCTCCTCCCAGTTTGACAAGGAATGAAGAATATGAGGAGTAGGAGACAGGCCACAAATGGGATAAGGAATAGGAGGAGAAATAAGCTCTCCTTTGCTTTCTGGTAGGACCCTCCTTTTCTCCGCTTTTCTTCCATGGGGAAGCCTCTCCAGAAATTTCCACGCTACGTGTTCGAAAGCTGCTTTGTGAAATTTCCACGCCATAAGAACCCCACTTCAATAGATATGAAGCCCAACACAATTTACATTCGCTGCAAGCTCTTTGCCTCTCGCATTCAGGTGAAGAAAACATTTGTTCGAAAGCTAGTAGATATCAATGTCTGACATCAACCTTACGTCAATTGAAGCTCAAAGGTTAGTTTTGCATCCAAACAATCGAAATTTAAATAGAATACTACTCTTCATTGTTTGAATATTTCCTTACTGGCGATTAGAGTGTGTTTGGTTTGCCTTTGGAAATGAGATTTGGGAGAATGCAAAGGCCTCTGGGGAAATGGGCTCTGCCGAAATACAAATTACATGTAGTGAATTGTAACTTAAAAGTCCTTTGTAAAGCAATTTTGGATTAAATAGTATTTGAAAAAACTCGTTGGTTGCATTTTTTTCTACTTCTTTTAAAATAAAATAAAAAAACCATTCGTCGAAACCGGCAAAGGGCTCAGGTTGCCTATAAGCTGGATTGAGATTACTAATGACGGATGGAGGTTGAGGATAGAACATGTTCGGTGCCTCGCCCTTGTCTCCTTCGTCGAAAACTGCAAATGATGGGAATCCTATCGAAAAAGAAGAGGTATAGGCATCGCCTCTCGATCCAATCCGTCTTCCCAGGCCTCCCCAACACACTCTTGATATGAAATAAACCTCCTGCCATATAGAAGAGATCTAAAGTCTGGGTCCCCTCGATCACCCTTCTCTTGAACCCGAACTGGTTGTGAGAGATGAAACTGCACCACATTTTATAACCTTCGAACCGAAACCCCCAACTAGAGATGAAATTCCAGAACCTAAACAACTCAGTTGAGAGCTCCATGACCGGTTCAAGGGAAGGTCCTAGATCTGGTGTTGACGACTATCGTTTGAGGTTATACAACCTCAAGCAGCCCCTGGTGACCCCTGATGAGGGTTGCCTAGGTTCATGTGAACCTTGGCAAGGGTTAGGCAACCAGGCGAGGGCTACTTGGGTTGCGCCGACAACCCTTGCCAGGGTCGCTCAACCTTTGCAAGGTGTCATGTGCGCCTCGATGACCGTCAGGCGACTATCACCTAGGTCAACGATGTAGGCGGCCCTTCGTCGATAGATCTAGCCTCGTTGACCACCGTCAAAGCAGATGAACAGTAATGATGAGGGAAAATCGAAAAACAAAAAATATTGATGAGGTAGTTTTGGAAATTTTGAAGGCCCAAGGCAACCAACATTTGGCTAAAGAGGTCACAAATAAGTTTGCCAAATACATCATATTTTTCCTAAGGGATTTTGAGAACCCTTTCGAAAAATAGAAACAAATGCAGCCTCGGTGCACCTGGCTTCTTGTGTTGCTTCAAATTTTTTTAATTTGTACAACTTTTGCAAAATTCATCTATTTCGATCATGAGTCCTTAATCAATGTAAGACTTATCATATGAAATTTGCATGTCATTAATGCTGAGCTTTTGATTTCTTTTTTGAATTCGCATACAACACGTTGAAATGCAATTTGGGAGAAATTCTCATCATCATATTTCATATGTACAATTAATTTTGCTCATTGTACAGTTTCATTTGTGGATGAGTAAGCTTCCATCGAGCAAGATTTAAGCAAATAGGTAGATAGTTCCTGCTACAAGCTTGTATTATTTACTTGCACCATAAATTGACGATTTTAGATTTGTTTTTTATTTTGGTAGACTCGAAGAATCAGAAGATGCCATTGTTGAAAAATCAAAAGATTTCTTGACATCCTCGCTAAAATGGTCATTTGCTCTTTTTGGAGTTAAGGATTTACTTGTAAACATGCAAGCGACCTTCATTGGGATTTCCGTAGCTCTCATCATGCTCTTTGGCATCAATTCGCGAACAAGACGAAGCAATCATGGAACAACATTCATCAATTTTGCATTTTACATACTAGGATGTCTCGTTGTTGGAATAGCAATCGACTCGATCATACATAATTCTTACATCAAGTGGGTTGTCTATGGTGTGTTCCTTGCTATGGTAGCTACAAATCCTGATTACCAACAAACTTTTCCGGAAATGAAACGAATCTTCAAGTCCATGTGCGGAGCAACTTCTTTGAGACTTAGAGACTTGTTCAATCAATCACAAATAATTATAAAAAATCTTTTTAAAATTGGTGTCGTGTCAAAAGAATCTTCGAAGAATAACACACCTGCAACTCGATCGGTGGGCAATGATGAGGGCGAAGTTGGGGAGAATATCGTCTAGTTGATTTCTTGATGGAATTCGACACCGTTTAGATCTCATTTTTTTTCTTTTCATTTTAAGATATTTGTGCTCTGTTTGAGATGGATATCCGAGGTCTTTTCTTTGTATGACTTGTTTTTACTATACGTAAAAAGTGTGGTCAAATTATATTAGTTCTTCATTGATACATTAAATTTGCAACTTTGCATATTTGCTCCATCTTCATGAAATAACTTTTTCTTTCATAGCAACATTTACATATCATGCTGCGTTTTAGTCTATAATTTTAATTCTGAAAGGTCACATGTCTGGATTTGAATCATTACTTCAACCATAAGTGGAAAATCCCCTTTGATGACCCTAAAGTTAAAGATACGTTAGGGATTATATGTGAAATGATATATTAAACAACAACAGATGCACAGGCACACCTGATCGTGTATGTAGTCCCACCTTTTGTACGAGCAATTAGTCGGACGATCGATCAAACCCTCCCATTACGAGCCCGGAAAAAGCAAACGAGGAAGTTCAATTTACTCTAATGTTCCATACGAGGGGGGTAGTTGAAACTCTCAAGTAGCTTTTCTCAGAGGTAAGGCAGAAGAAATGTCAGGGCTGAAGGGGAACCGCCCGAGTGCGGGCCAACTGGCACTGAGATTGGACGGTGGCTCTTGGGCGAAGAGCCGGCGTTTCATTGACTTGACCCGCCACAGCCTTTCATTATCGTAAGAAGTTTATCTGATTGATTACGGCACATAGATCTCATAAAGTCATAGTATCTCATTAATTTGTTGTGTTCCGGGGCCTAAAATCGCTTTTGCATGTTTCAACCATACTTAATTGTAATTAGTTTCTTCGTTAGTGTGATGAATGAAAATTGGTGTTTCAACCCCTCAAGAAATTCGTACAATGTTGTTATCTTGTCCTGCCACCAACTCACGAGGATGTTGTTTGGGAGGGGTCGGGAAATGTATGGATCCAGTGGGATCCCCTTCGAAAATCAAGGTGGTGTCTCGTGTCCCCATCAGAAGAACATTGAAAATCAAGAGTGTTAAGGGGTTAACACCATTAGATGTAGAACCTTGAAAATCAAGTGTTAATATTAACAACACAAGACATCCTTTGCAACGAAGTGCTTCTTCCACTTCATCTTTCACAAAATTCAAATAAAATCACGGTGTTTGTTAAGCTCCAACTTCACGAGAGGATGATGGACCGTACAGTGCCCCACTCGAAAGGTACAAAATTCGTATGTGTGAATATGTTCTCAGAACTCTACTCAAGGTGTGAACTAAGTAGCTAGTTTTTTTATTTAATCTATTTTTCTTTCAATTAATTTCTTCCTCATTCGGTACAAGACTAACAAGTAACCACAACAATAACAACGACAACAACATCATGAAAGGTTTAGCTCAACCAAGAGATTCCACATTGCATTTACTTTATTAAAGCTAATCATTGTCACGCATTTCAATTTGCAACATATTGGGGCGCTAAGCCAAACAATTATGTAGTTTATATCATTTGTGAGGCTACCTATCTCTCAAGACTAATCAAAGTGACCAGATCCATGAGCCCATACTCAATATATCAATACTTGTACATTGTATTTGGGACTCTTGGTTTGAAGTTGCTTCTCTGCACAAGCTTGTCTCTGTCCATATGGCAGGTCATCCTTATGTGCTCATTAGTGTTTGCTTTCGCATCGTCCTATATGCTTGCAAGAGGTTTCGATTGGTTTTTAGAGATTGTTCAGCTGTTGGACAATGTGACAATTGTCAAAGTTTAGTTTGATATTTTAATCTCTTGCAATCATATTATATTTGTGTATCAATTTAATTGGATGTATTTGTAATAAATACCTTTAGAGAAAAGAGAATGTCATTATGTACATGCTCTTTATTTGGGGAACCTTGCGTTATTGACATGTCATGTATGTGAATCTTTAAAATTCATTTAATTATTTTCTTGGCCAAATTATTATTTTTTTTCTAATTTCTTATGAGAAGTGTCTATGAGTTTTCTAGAGATCATTTCCTATGAATCATGCTTAAGAGGAGGAGCTTTTACGAATTGGATCAAATTAGAGTGATCAACAACTTCATCCGTCGCGACCTTCTTGAAGCAAGTTGGATCACCTAAGGTTTGGCTAATGGATTACTAAGCCTAAATTTAGCTAGGACTTTCCCAAGCCCATAACAATTCACAACTTAAGATTTAAGTTTTTAACATACAAATGATTTTCAATTAAGAGTCACCACTAATTTATTTTTAATGAATCAATTAGAAATCCAAGTAAAGTAATTCTTACGAACCAAATACTACGGGAATGGGGACTTGATTACCCTAGAATTCTCTAACGCCCTTTTAATAACTTTTCTCTTTTATTTAAAAAAAAATGTTAGCAAGTAATCTAGATTGATTTTAATTTCCTCCTTAACATGTGAGATGATCATGCGGATGCACAATTATTATTAAACACTCAATAAAACAAAATCACAAATAAATTGCAAACATGGTGAGGAAATACTTACCTTGAAGCAATTAAGCATCTGCAATGTTAGCTTAAAAATCACATCAGCTTTCCTAGATTTGATTTCTAATTAACACGGCGTCACTCAAATACTTTTTAGAGTTTTCACTTATTTAAATGAATCCTAATCTAGGTGATGTGCAAAGATGTGTAACTAAAAGGACAAACAACCTATCATGTAAACTATACATCACACGACATTAATTAAATGATCTAATCTAATGACGGGAAAATATTAAATGGAACTATCCTAATATGCCACACATTTAAGTGATCCTAAACATGCAATGACTAAACAACGAGCAAGGGATGGCATAATTCTACGTGACACATGCACGACTTTTTATGTTTTCTTTTTCCTTTTTATAAAAATCGAAATTAAATTTGCCCAATAATTAAACATGCAATTTTAATTGAGGAAAAGAAAATCTAACACCCTAAATAACGTTTTTTGGTATTTTTATTTCAAAAATTCGAAATAAATAAATTTCCTAATCTAAACATGCAAACTATGCTAAAACAGGCAATGTTCTGGCATGAATCAAATCCAACTCAAATATATTTTTTGGGTTTTATTTTCTGGAAGCAAAATCAATTCAAGCAAAGGCATCAAAAACAATACAACAGCAAATCGGGCAAGATATCATTTGTAACTGCTTGATTTTAGAAATAAATTGATGAATCATATCTCGGGCACAAGATCGGATTGGACAATTTTTCATGAAATCGCGAATCATATCTTGGGCGTGAGATTGGACTAACGATTTTCCATGCAATCGACTATCATATTTCAGGCATGAAATTAGACTGTTAATCATATGCACATTGTAAAATTAGAGAATAATCCATAACTTGAAAGGCTTTTTAGGAAACTTTGGATAAGATAAATCATTTAAAGATTATAATTTGATCACAATATTAACAAATTAAGTAAGGAAATAATTGAATTAAATTCATATAATATCTTTACCTATTTCACAATATCGTGGACTCGTTAGATGGTGTCACCGGTGATGGCTTATAGTGACACTCGGCCTGGCGAGGGTCACAAGCACCGTCGGCTTGGGATTACGGTGCAGCGGTGGCGGTAGCCTGCATATGCTCGGCTCGTTGGCTGCTGCGGTAGTGATCGGCACGATGGGGGGCTCGCACTTGCAACTCGAATCACGCGCAACAAAGGTTCTTGCTGGGCGAGTAGTCACAAGTCGCGGTCGGTTCAAGAATCTACACGTAAACTTCGAGAGGCGACTTGGACTATTCAATGAAGCACTTGGATCGTTGCAAGGACATGGTGCTGATGTGGGAGGAGCGTCCAAGGGCTGCCACCTGCTGCGGATTCACCAAAAGTCCTGCAAGAAGAAATCTACACGCGACAGAATCGCCAAGTGGCTCCAGTGATGGGGTGTGTTGTGCAATAATTTGATCAGATTTGTCAATGTAGCTCGCTGGACCCAACCAGCGCAAACTGCTTCCGTGTGAATGCGAGCGCTACGAGATGCTTCGAATATGACTCAGTATACCGTGGGCGACTGTCCTGGTCTTCGAGACAGACTCAAAGGCGGCCGGTGGAGTCAGAAACGGCAGCGAAACTCGACAAACGGCGCAACGTCACGGCTGAGAAGGGGGATGTCGACCACGACTCTGCCCATCTCAAGCACTCTCTTCTCTCGTGTGTTTCGCTATATGCCATGAGATTACTCTGTGCTCCCCACCTAAATGTGGCCATGTATTGAATATGTGTGGCCCCCCTATCCTATTGTAATGTGGCCTCCTTATATAGCCGAGGAAGGGGCTAAGAAGCTCTTCTAGGAAAGAGAATAAATTTGCATGTTACATGTTTCATCTCTTCCTGCTCATGCACATTTGATGATATATTGCCCCAAATATACGCCCCTACGTGTAATATTCTCTTTCATTTTTCAATGGGAGAAGTGCCAAAAAAGTCTTAAACCTTTTGGCTTTGTCTTTTAGTCCTTTTTTTTTTTGGTGCCAATTTAGTCCTAAACATTTTTATGTTGTGTCGATTTAGTCCTTTCCGGCCAAAATTGGCTGGATTTTCTTGTGGCCGCGGCCGCCGACGTGGCTTGATCGGCGGCGCGTGGACAACTTTTAATAATATTTTAATATTTTTGATTTACCGGCTGGAGGTAGAAGATGAGAAGAAAAAATCAAAAATCAAAAATCAAAAAATAAAATCAAGAATATTAAAATATTATTAAAAGTTGTCCACGTCGGCGCCGATCGCCACGCGTCGGCCGGGCCGTCATCAGCAAAATCCACCAATTTTGGCCGGAAAGGACTAAATTAGCACAACATAAAAAGGTTTAGGACTAAACAACACCAAAAAAAAAGGTTTAGGACTAAATCGGCACAAAGCCAAAAGGTTTAGGACTTTTTTGACACTTCTCCCTTTTTTCAATATTTCATCCAAAACCTTCCAATCTGCTACGAAATATATCACTCAATGTATATATCGCATGAATATATAAAAAGATTTACTGAATATTGGAAGAATAATACGAATCATTTCGAAAATATCAAATTGACATTCTTAGTAAGTCAATTTTCGGTCTTCAGAAAATAACGAGGTTGGGCCAATTCACTCTCTCCATGGGCTTAGTCTAACTCATTAAATTAAAGTTCAGAACCATTAATTCAAACTCATTCTGTCATTGGTCCAATGGAAATGTAATAATGAAAATGCTCTTAAAACTATATGCTACACAATTTAATTCTAGTTTTTTTAGAGGTTAAAAATTAATTCCCTAATTTTCTATGCAATAAATAAATTATTAGGTCATCAAAATTTAGGTGTCAATATCATCCCTCTACCAAAAATAGCAATTAAGTTCATCCTGAAATCCCAACTAATCAGAAGTCAAATGAAAGGTCAAATATATTAATCAATCATAATAGACAAATTATAGCTCAGCTTTGCAGTGTATAATCTTAAAATGACCTAAAAACTTTTACTACCTCCGGATTTTTGAGATCATGTCCCGTTTCAAATCATGAAAAAAAATGATAATCTCACAAGTCTTTCAGTGTTGAGTGGATCAACAAATGATTTTTCTTGCCACATAACCTTAAAAACGCCGAAGATCACTAATTGATGACTTGGACTAAAAAAACCAAAAGATTGCCTAAAAGATAGTCACGATAGTCTCTGGCTCTTTGTTCTGATTTGCTACTTTGTCCACTTGGAAGCCCAAAGCTTGAGATCAATGAGCCCATTGTTGTAGCTTCACTAAGTCAGAAGGAAATCTCTCCATATGAGGTAGCAAATGCCTAAAGGACAAGATGAATAAAGTCCCGTTGATAAAATAACTCGAACTTGTAATATCGCGAAAGATGGTGAGGAGAAATTGATAAATTTTGGCGTGGACTGTGATAATATACAAAACAAATGATTTTTTTTTTTTTTTTTTTAAGAGAATAGTCATGATAGAGTCTCCAACTCTTTATTTTGAATTTGCCACTACGCACACTTGGAACCCCAATGTCCGAGATCGATAAGCCCATTGCCGCAGCTCACCAACAAGTTAGAAGGAGGAGATCTCTCCACGTGAGGCAACAGATGTATATAACTCTGTAACCAAGTGCTTGTTCCATGCAACAAACATGAAACCAAACGTTGAAGCCAGATCATGGGAGGCCCATCACATCAAGGCGACAATAAGACCACGATCTTCATATGCCCTAGATCCATTCTCGGCCCCTATCGATCCACCTTTGAATTGCATGCAAAACTGTTTTCAAGCATGAAACAGTTCGAATCAGAATAATTCCACACATGGCATACGTAAAATTTATCGAATACTCGTTAATGGATATGGAAAATATTATAAATGAAGTAAGACACTTAGCCGTAGAGAATTAAGTGGTGGTGATTGATGATTTGCTCCTGGATATGTATGGATCTTTAAATAGGTTGGGATTTAGTTATAAGGCCATATTTGCCTGTGATTCTAATTAGGGGAAGCTAGCTCCAACTAGCCCTTTCATTGGTCGATCACAAACATGTAGGAAGATCAGTCGCATATAATTTGAATATTGTAAAATGTTTTCTCAACTCATGAATAAAAGGAGGAAAACACAATCCTTTATTATGTTTTCTTTCCTTTCTTTGTTTAAACATTTGTTGGAGTTGGAGCCGAGCAACTTAGCACATGGCTTGGCTGCTGGACTTCGCGGCTGCTGGACTTCGCGCTTGGCTTGGTGCTTGGCAGAGTATACACAGAGCTCCTCCCAGAAATATTAGAAAACGAAAGAAGGAAGACTCAGTATAGACTCTTCAAACAACCAGTGCTTGTTCCTCTTACCTCATCCACAAAAAGGGTCACGGAGTTTGCTGAGCTCCACCTTCTCCACAGCATGGCGGATCATGCAATGACATTCGAAAGGTATGTAATTCATTCATATCAATATATATGCTATGTAATTCAACACCTCTCTTATTTGGTACAAGAATGACGGACAATCACAACAACAGTAACAACAAGAAATGTTTTATTCAACCAAGAGATTCCACATTGTGTTTACCTTGTTGAAGTTGCTCGTCATTGAGCATTTCAATTCACAGCAAATTGGAGCGTTGAGTAACGCGATTTTGTGGTTTACATCATTTACGAAGTCATCTATCTCATAATACTGATCAAAGTGGCTAGAACCAAGAGCCTGAATCCAATATGTAGGTACTTTGTGGAGAAGATGCAAATTAATAAGCATGAACTCTTAGAATATGGTTAATGTGTGTTGGTCATACACAATATACCCAAAAAGTATGTAAATATTAATATGTAAAATCACTCTAAGTAAGTTTATACCCGCTTTTGCATAGTAGCTAGAGTAGTCATGGATTACAAATGCAACACATAAACTTATGAAAAGGATGATTAAGATAATGATTTATCAGTAGAATTGTCTTCAAAGTTCAGTAAATAAAAAAGATAGTTTGCATGCATGGGCAACAGGCTAGTGATCTATTTTTTTTTTCTTCTGGGTTCTGTTAAAAGTGTCCCCTGGGCATCTGTTAAAAGATAAAATAAAGAAAGTTCACAATTTCTAATACACCGCCTTTTATGATATTATGGGTAATCAGTATTTTGAAAAAAAAATCCCTTTTTTTTTTTTTAAATAAATTCTTAATCAGGGGACTGTCACTCATTAACATGACCCTTTTGTTATTAGTGCAGTATTCATTTAGCCATTCATCCAAAAAATATAAGCTAGACTTCCAATGTAGTTAATCAAGATAATTTGTGGACTTTATTCAAGATATTTTTTGTTTCTTTCCATGATTTGGGATGGCATATTACATCCAAGAGTCACTCATTTCGTGAGACATGTTAGATCTAAGTCATCCCAATTTGGTTGATTGGGATACCGATTTCTCATTTCGAATTCATAAAATCATAATTTCGATCAAATTACACATCATAATATACTAATCCTTCTCATTCGTTAAGAGGCTTATTTAAAATATCTGCGATTAACTAGGAAGACATTTCAAATAACATGCATGGGTTATTGGACATGCTAATTGATGTATCCCATATGATATTTTTGTATCCAAGAATCAACAAATTCGACCCCGTATTATTCACAAAATTTTAGGTCCTCTGCCATTCCTAACTATAGTTTTCATCTAAATATAAAAAGGTAAAACATACCAAACTAATTTATTAAACTACCCAAAATTGCATTAACCTCAAAAGATCAAGGCGATAATTGCAAGATTCAAAAGGTAAATGTCTAATTCGCCACGTCTCGGTACTCGATGGGCCTACGTGCAAGAAAAATGTCACTCATGTCTAGGTTTGCCTATTGCCTTTTGGAAGCAAATTTGAATCGATGCATATCATACATCAGACCTGGGGCCGTTGCGAAATTAACAAAAAGTGTCGGGACCATTATGTAAATTCGAAGTTCTTTATGAGCACCAGCTAGGGTTTTAGAGCTCGCGCCAGGGACGATATAAATCGCCGCTGAAGTTCATCTCTTCCGCCTCTCTCCTGCTTCTCTCTGCTGCACCGGCGCTTCTGGTACTCTCTCTCTCTCTCTCTCTCTCTCTCTCTCTCTCCTCTCCCTCTCTCTCTGTGTCTGTGGAAAATGGGCTACGTTCGATACGATGGAATGATTCTCGCGCGCGCTTCATTGCTCTCGAGATCAGCTCCGCGAACGTGTTCCGTCCGCCGCGTTCGAGCAAGAAAAATTTGGACTTTTTTCGTTTGGTTCGTCGGAACCTACCCGACATCTTATTATGTCATCGTCTTCTGCGCATTTTCTTGTTCTCGATACGGTCGACGGGTCGGAAGCGTGCCGCGGGTAGCTTGGGATGAGCTGCGTGGGTTTTCCCGGGTGCGTACGTGAGTAACGCCCGCGGGATTCTTGAAAGCACCTTCGGTTCTTTCGCGCGTTGTGCGTGAAGGGCAAGAGCTCTCTTCGTCTCTGGAAGAGAAATGTTACATTACATCTGGGAATTTGTTGAATTGGCTAGTGGTTTAGATCAGATGGGATTTCAGTACTTTCCGCCTTCCGTGTTATGCAACGGTGATTTAGCAAACATTCTATTTTTCAAGTGGCCCGTTTAGTTGTTTGTGTTGTAGTTGGATGGCTGCGAGAGGATAATACGAAAACCGTTGATAATGTTGAGTAATTGATTTTGTTTTGGTTTTTTTTTTTGGTGTAGGAGGTGAAGAATGTCTCACCGGAAGTTTGAGCATCCTAGGCATGGATCCCTTGGATTTCTGCCAAGGAAGAGGGCTGCTCGCCACAGGGGAAAAGGTAATTTAATTAATGGCGGGTTGATTGCTACATGTTCTACAGAATTCGATATGCATCCATACGTATTCTGTGTGCTTTTAACCACACAAGAACACACATTGTGCCCAGAGAAGTCATTGGAAGAAGGCCATCTGGGAGTCTGGATTGTAAATAAAGCTTTACTGAATGTCTAGCAATGTTGTTTTTATGCAAGAGTAAGATCGAGTTGCAAGTTCAGATTTTGGTCAGTACTACTAGGTTGTAAACGTGGCAGTTGCTTGTTAGCAGACTCCACTTTTTTTGGTTGCCTGGCCAAGTTTTGGCAATGAAGTGATTTTTAGCATCTGAAGGTTAATTTTAACAGGGATATTAATTATATGGCATAGTGCTGTATAAATTGTCCTGCAGGGTCCATGCATCTACTCATTTTAAATCAGTGTTCTCTTACATGGTGCAAGGGTACTGTACGTTATTTTCATCTTGTGCCGTACTGACTGGTTTATTTTCTTGATGGACTCTTCAGTGAAGGCTTTTCCAAAGGATGATCCTAGCAAGTCCCCCAGACTGACTGCTTTCCTGGGCTACAAGGCAGGGATGACTCATATTGTCAGAGAAGTGGAAAAGCCTGGATCAAGTGAGCAATGTGTAACTTTTGCCTTTTTGTTTCTTCTCATCCTTCTCTAATTGCATGTTGAATAACACAATTCTTGCTTAAGTCCAAAATTTTCAATTATGTATATGGGCAATGAATTTGGACAGGGCTTGCTTGAGTAGAAGGAATTGTCAAACTTATTGTTGATAGTGGTTGCTAATCAATTAGTTTTCCCAAAGAGTTGGTTGATCTACTGGAAATCATTTGTCTGTTCGGGGTAAAATTTTGGTGCTAGTGCAGATCTGCGTTACAATTTCTAATCGCCTGCTTCAATATTCATTGCTCGTGGCTATCTTTCTACCCTTCTTCTGTTTACATGTCTGCTTCAATATTACTTTGCAGCAGCTCGGATTGCATGCGTGTAAGCTGATGCATGTTATAAATGTCTTCTTTTGTATGGGTGGAATATCTGATGTACATAAGTTCTGTATCACACAACCCCTCCCTTAAAAAAAAAAATACTTTTGGCTGTTTCCCCATATTGGCTAAAGCTTCCGTTCTGTTTGTTGATGGTGGTCAATTAGCCAGTCACATATCAGTCACATGGCTGCGTTCTATGTGAATGGTCAGTAATCCACCTAGAACAATTCATTTTGGTGGCCTTTTCTAGTGATTTATTCATCTATTTCACTTGTAGGTTGCCATTACATTGATTCAAACAAGTCTGTTTGTCACACATGCTCTAGTCACAAATTTCAATTACTTAGTTCTCAATGAGGATGCAAATTATACATATGGTTGTGCTAAATATTCCCTTTTTTTCCTTTCAGAGCTTCACAAGAAGGAAACATGTGAAGCTGTGACTGTGGTCGAGACACCTCCTATGGTGATTGTAGGAGTTGTGGGTTACGTTAAGACTCCGCGTGGTCTGCGTACATTGAACACGGTCTGGGCTCAGCACCTGAGTGAGGAGCTGAGACGTAGGTTCTACAAGAATTGGTGCAAGTCCAAGAAGAAGGCATTTACCAAATACTCAAAGCAATATGAGACTGAAGAAGGAAAGAAGAATATCCAAGCTCAGCTTGAAAAGATGAAGAAGTATGCATCTGTGATCAGGGTTTTGGCTCACACTCAGGTATGGAGCATTTTAGGTTAGCCTAAACTGGTGATAGAGACATTGATGCATATTCCAGCTGGAGGTTGGTTGTGATGCATAAATTCATTGTGATACAAAAATCCAATTATCTTTTTTGGTTAATGCTCGACAGATTAGGAAGATGAAGGGATTGAAGCAGAAGAAGGCACACCTAATGGAGATTCAGGTTAATGGTGGTACTATTGCTCAAAAGGTGGACTATGCATATGGATTCTTTGAGAAGCAGGTTCCCGTTGATGCTGTTTTCCAGAAGGATGAGATGATTGATATCATTGGTGTGACAAAAGGTAAGGGTTATGAAGGTGTTGTGACCCGTTGGGGCGTCACTCGTCTTCCCCGTAAGACTCACAGGGGTTTGCGAAAGGTGGCTTGTATTGGTGCTTGGCATCCTGCAAGAGTTTCCTTCACAGTTGCTAGAGCTGGTCAGAATGGCTACCATCACCGCACTGAAATGAACAAAAAAGTTTACAAGATCGGCAAGACTAGCCAGGAATCTCACACAGCAATTACCGAGTTTGACAGGTGAGAACTGTGGGGCGTCTTACATTAAATTTACAAGTGTGTCCTAGGAATTAACTTTGAAAGCATCTGACATTGTGTGTTATTTGTTAGGACTGAGAAAGACATAACCCCCATGGGTGGCTTCCCTCACTATGGTATTGTGAAGGATGATTACCTTATGATCAAAGGTTGCTGTGTTGGACCTAAGAAAAGGGTTGTCACGCTGCGTCAGTCCTTGCTCAAGCAGACATCTCGTGTGGCGCTTGAAGACATCAAGCTCAAGTTCATCGACACTTCTTCAAAGTTTGGACATGGGCGATTCCAGACAACACAGGAGAAGCAGAAGTTTTATGGGCGCCTGAAGGCTTAGATCACCAAACTAGCCTTTCATTTTGCATCTTAGAGTTCGGGTTACTTTTAGTTCCATTGCATTTGGACTTAAATGTTGCGACATTGTTTGCCTTGTCTCAATTGTTTCCGGATTGAAGTTGAAGTCCCTTGGATTTTGAACATTCTTATCTATGCGGCAAATTTTGGGTTGGGAGGAAACTTTGTTTTTAATGGTAATAGCCCCTTTTTATCCAGTTTTATCTTAATGTTTACATTTAGCATACGGGTGATGCATGATATCGGTTCTGCTCGTATGCTTGTCAATTTGTGTGATAGTTCGATACAGTGACTCTTGGTGATGGGTTGAATGGATTTGGAGCAACCCGGCAAATGTTTTGCGGAGACAGGAGGTGGAAGTTTATCGCCGCAGTTTGTTGACGAAAGAGATCATTAAGGTTAGCTAAGGCTGGAACCTCGCAACAAGCAAATGGATTTAAGAAATTGAATTAGATGAGAGCCAGCCATTGGGATTAATTGCGTAATTAAAGTATAGCTCTTTCAGGTGGAACAAACGAGTGATTGTCGATGTCAGTTGAAAATCAAGAGTCTGAGCAGTACATCAGGCGCAAACAATCACAAAAAAATCTAGATCGAGCTTTTTAGGCATGGAGGATTTGGGTAATGTGTGCTAATTGACTATATCTAAGGTTCAAAAAACGGAAAGCAAGGTAGAAAGAGGGGAAAGAACGCAGGTGAATCACCAAACAGCAATTTTTCTGGCTTATTTCCAGTTTCTGTCCATCGTACACTACAGTAAGATATCAGATTTTCCAGCACTTTCTTTTGAAGTTTCAGTTTGTCGCTCAAGTCTTTCACTGCATTTTTAATATTTCAACTCCCTGCTGTCAGTGCAAATTCCACCGCCACCGCCTGGCTCAAGAAGCCACTTACCAAGCTCATGTTCATTTCTAGGTACATAATAATCTGATTAATTTGTAAGAACGAATAACTCAATACAAGATTTGCCTCTCCTGCACATGGAGCTTGAACATTCCAGGGTTAAAACAATCCATAACATGAATTGAATAAATAACATTCGTGAAATCAATAAAATTAGAAAGACGGATGGGAAGGTCAAATTCCCATCTGAAGGTACAATTCCACCAACAGAACAAATTTACAGTTATCCTAAATAAAAAATCAAGAAATTTGAAAAATATTCTTCTAAACCCTTCTTTTCTAAGAATTGAAGTTGGAACCTGCCAAAGAGTATCCATATCAACTGACCAAGGGCTTGGCCTTGCGTATATGGCCCATGCTGTTGACAAGATCTTTGCGGGTGCATACAGGGAACATGTGAATGTTTTTGAGTACCTTCAACCGCCAAAGTACATATGGGAAGCTTAGCTGATCCCTTGATGTGAACCGCACAACCTCATTGAACCAGAGGCACATGAATAGATTAGTCAAAGGTGTATGCTCCCTCACAATTACAGATGCCTCAGCTAATGCTGCACAGATTGACAATGCCATCATTTAGAATTTAGAAGCATTGTCGATAACTTAAGTTACACACTGCCCCTAACAAGACCAGGTGAAAAGCTAAAGTCTTCCTATATTTGTATCTCTTGCCAATATAGCATGCCATTCCGCGGGAAATTTGAGTTTTTTTGTATCATCACCCACCCTAAGGCTCATTTACCTCATTTTCATGCCCCCAACCCCAAATTAGAAGGCAAAGAGGAAAAACGGCTCTTCCCGGAATGATGATACTACAACAGGTGAGATATAAAAAATAGAGTCATTCCTAATGAAATATAAACCTAAATATTTGAAGGCGAGGCCCAAGTTCCAAATAAACAGTGGTAAACTTAACAAGACACATGGAGCATTTAAGCAATTAACAGTACTAGAGACAGGAACCCATGCATTGGAACTCGGCATAGAAGGAGCAATAAGACGGAAACCAAGTGATAAAATGCTTCAAACCCACCCCCTCCCCCCGCCCCCTTTTTTTCCTTTTTTTCTCCTCCCCCTCAAATATTTGGTTTTGAAAATTCCAGCTGATAAATTATGAAAATAACAGCATAACATACCTTTCTTCCCATTAAATCTCTTATCCTCAGGAAGGCCATCATGGCGATATTGAGTCAACTGCACCTCGACTTCTTCTGGAGTGGCCTTGTTCTTCTTAACAACTGCCTTAGCCTCATCATACACACTACTACGAGCTCCATGCTCAGAAATTGCAAGAACTGAATTTGACCGCCAAAGTATTGCTTCTAGCACACCTAAAGGATCCCTCCTAAATTGGGACTTTGAGTCAACCCATATAGAGTACTTTGCATTGGGAAAGAGACGGTGGCCCAACATCTGTTGACAATCAAATCAGTTTAAAACTTTGATGTGATTTTATGCATGCACACTCTAGTGCCCCTTCAAATCTTGTAACAAATGATCACACAAGCACCGGATGTAACTATAATGGATGGCATGATCTAGTGGAAGGATCTTTTATGATGATTAAAACAATATGCCCCAGTTATGCCTTGCAAGTTGAAGTAATAAGAAGTGCATGCCTTGCCAGTTATGTTACCCATTCTTTCCTGTTTGTAAAAGAAAGAGGGTGGTCGGGTTCTATGGTATTTGGTTAGCAAGGTGAAGTAGCAGGTCATGCTTCCTTTTGAATTTTACTCTGTACTCTACATTTGTCCTACTTATTACTGTTAAACTTTAATTGAAATGCTAAAGAGCAATAGCAATCAGATGAAAATCAAAGAAACATTAAGATAAAGAATGTCACGCTGACAGATAGTATGAAGTATTGTTCACTGCAGAAAATGACACCAAATTATGAGTTATGCAGGTACCTTTGGAATTTTACCATTCAATCTTTGGTCCATGAATGGGAGATTCCTAACAACTACCACACGCCATTTTCCAATGTATCCATCCTCACCAACTCTATGCCCCTCCTGTTCTTGAGATGCAAGAGTGATTTCATCCCAGAACGCGGTATAGCAAACCTGCAGCATCCACGTCATTACACCCAAGAACCCAAAGAAAGACACAAGACCTTTGTATAGCAAATGCTGACCCTTTTAATTGATGACTCAGTCATTCCTATAGGTTGATAAAGATCATCACCTCCACCAAATGCACAAGTAGCCACCGCAACCTTGCAACTTTGCAGGTAGGTCCGGTCCTCTTCAGAAATCTTAAACCCTCCACCATCACTGTAAAATCCACAATGTACTTTCATGGTGTCTTTCACCTGCACGAAACAAATTTCCGAAGTAAGCTACAGCATTGAACATACTTTGCAGCAAAGAAACTCTGAATTGACCTTTAGCTAATTTGATGAGCATTGCAGGCATAAAGCTCCCGACCTTAAAACTTTCCTCCCTCTGATCAAGAGTCTGGTTTCCGGTGAATAGATTGAATCTCATCTGCGGAGCATGCTGCCGAGAGAAGGACATATCCTCTCGATCCGAAGGGGAGCTCTCCGACAAGTATATCACATTCTTTAAGCGGCCACTGGACGCTTCCGCCACAGGAATATCCAACTGTTGAAGTTCTTCAAGAGGTAGGAGCTTCAAACAACCTGAGACGGTCGGACATTGTCGATTCAGTGGGTGCTAAATGAGCTACTGTACAAGAGAGAAAACTGCAAAAGATATCAGGCAATGAAATTGGGAACACTGATCCCGCCAAAAGAATAATTCCTAAACAGATTGCGCATTCTATGAGACGTCATCGGCCAGCATCGAGCTAAATCATGTCCCTCGACTACTTCAGCAACGGAAATTGCAAAAAGCTGGAGCTTCATTAAAAACCAACGGAAAACGAGTACACCCGCAGACGCAGCCGCGACCATCACTTACGTTCCCTGACGCCGGCGACGACTCGAGTCGTCGGATCCAAGCGATTCAAGTTGCCGTCCGAGCTCGGCTTCTTGACGGCTCGCGAGCCGAATCCGCCGCCGCCGCCGCCCGGCCTCTTCGTCTTCGCCTTGGCCTCCCCGGGCCCGGATTTCCTCCCGATCCTGGACGCCTCGAACAGGAGCAGCCCGGTGGCCGCGGCGAGGACCAAGAGGATCCAGTACCTCACCAGGAACCGGACGAGCCGCGGGGTGAGCTCCGCCTGGACGCGGAGGCCGGGCTTCCGGCGCTTCCGCCGGACGCGGGGTCGCGCCCGGCCGTGCTCGTCGGGGTCGTCGTCGGAGACGGAGATGGACACGCCACCGGTGTCGTTGAGCATTCCGATCGACGACGATGATATCGAGAGCAGAAGCAGAGCAAAAACCCCGCAACCAAATTCGGTTTTTACGAGATGCGGAAGATCGTCGACTTCCGAAAAGCATCGATTCCGCAGCGTTTTATCAGAAGATAGGACTCGTTGTGCAAATTGTGCAAATTGTGCAAATTCCGCAAATTAAGAGGACTTGACAGCAAATTCTGGAAATGCTTTCATTCCTCTTTTTTTTTTTTTTTTATTCTCTATAATTTTTTTTAATTATAAAAATGAGTCTGCAAACAATTTTAACCTGAGACCTAGCTCAATTCCGATTTAAGAACTCAATAAGGTACAACCAACTATTGCAAAATCAAAATAAAAAATCTAAGGTGCGGACCTACTCTAAGGGGGCACGAGTCCAATTACAACAATTCTAGAGGTTGGACCTAAATTAATTATTCACTTCACTTCAAAATCGAAATGTATTGAGTTTATTTTAAAATTATGAAAATTAAAAATGATATAAAATCACCCTAAGACATACATGACAAAATGACCAAATTTCAAACTAGAGCAACGTCAAAAGGTCACAACAGATATATAAAACCGATTGCGAAATTATTCCATTGAGGGCACTTAGCTAGTGCATGTGATAATACATTTTTGGATTTTTTCACCATTTAACACGTTCAAAAGGTCCTTTTCGAAGTCATACATTTCTGGAATCTCCATCAAAATTGCAAGTAAAGACTGGAATCAACTTGGTTAGTGACCGAAATTAGAGAAACAGGGACAGAGAGGTCTGCATGAGTAGTGTTCCAAAGCCCTGTCTGTACAATCGAATGGTAGTGTTCCAAAGAGACCTCAATACACAGTCCCTCGAAAGCTTCTCAACACATGAAGACGGGGAATCTTTCCAGAGAAGCTCTCTAGGTCTCAGCTACGCTGCACTATGGCCGAGAAAAGCAACTTGTTTAAGTCCTTGGTGTCTGCTACATGCTGCTCACTCCCTGCATGAATGGTAGGAAACTGCTTGAGATGTTTGCTCATAATGCCAAGCTCAGCAGACATTTCGCTTGATTCCATATTCAGAGACAAATTCACTGCCAAATTCTATGACTGGGCCCCAATTTCACTTCTTTGCAGCATTAAGAGATGATAGAAGGCAAGTCGCCTACATAATCGTAGTTCTATCACTCACAAGTCCAAACAGCGGTCCTTTACTTCTAAAGCTAAGGAAACTTGGATTTTATTTGCACATGCACTCTGAATCTGAACAACTCAACTGAAAGCGATGGACTGTGCAACAAGTGATCAAATGTACTATATGGACAGCTAATTACTTACCACCACCAGATTAGAAAATGTATAAAAAAAAGCAACCATTTGCAGATGCAATGTCTCACTTCATGTTGATTGGCCACATTTCACAGTCATAAACTCAAGAGAAATACCCCATTGTCCAACATGAGTACAATATAAGCTTTCTTAAAATGCATACATATCCAACACAGTTTAACTTGCCCGGGCCTGCACGGTGCTGCAACAACCTTGATGCACAACCGATGAAGAAATTATAAACTTTATGCTCATGCTAGAAGAAAATAAATCAAACTACAATGAAGTCAGAAAAACAAATGGCAGCTTAGTGCAGGAGAAAATGAAGAAAATATAAAGGGAACATCTGGCAAAATCTTCGTACCAGTCATTGTCTATTATTTTATAGCTTGGCAGAAACAAATTGGGGTGATAAAAATGTGGCTTTCACGGCCAATGTACAGTTAGAAGCAAAGAGTTTCATCAACTTTACCAAAATCACGCCCAAAGAAGAACACCAAAAAGAAGGCCTCTGTAAGGACAAGATGAGGCTCGTATACTGGGAAGAGAGGATGAGAGAAGGCATCCCCTGGATGTGTGATAAGAAGTGAACAGTCATCCAACTTACTAAGGTTAACTTGCTGCTTCTGCAGATTATCCCCCTCCATAACAATCAAGATGAATTATTTCTAAGGGTATGTGATGTATAGATGTTATAGAACATCATGGTGCTTATATAATATTCAAATAAAGAAGGTGAAGGTAATTGCTGCGAAGGACCGACATATAGAGAACTTATTTTAGTCTAATCAATTTGAACGATGGCCCATCAATCAGCCACAGTTTTGCAGAAAAAGGAGGTTTTCATAAACCTACTTTCCCTTCTACAGGTTCCAGGCTTATGAAAGATAACACACTTAGATTACGCCATTCCATCTCATAAAATCAGGCATGGCACTAAGGCAGCCATATTCTTTGCCAAGATCAACTATGTCACACAGAGAACATTCAGTAATAAATTAAAGAGCAGCATGATGTTACCTGATGCTGATTGGACTTGCTTTGTCCACTCATCAATAATCTGCAAGAGTTGAGGATAAATGGAATCATTGGACAGTCTCCAGCCTTCTATGCACATAATTTTAAATTCATGGATGCTTGTTTTGGAGTGACGAAAAATGGTGAAGAAACAATTTATGTGGCAAGCTGCATATGATTAAACAGCCCATATATATATCTTTCCATGGGTTATTTAAAGCAAAATCTTGCCAATCGGTTAGTATTGGTTGCTTGCTGGCAAATGGAGCACACGCTCCAGACTCCACTTGGAAAAGGGACAACTATTGTGGTAAGCATCTTTGCTAAAGCAATTTAATCAAAATTAAGAACTCCTGGTCTATTTTGAATCAAGCAATGAAGACTGTAAACTCATAGTGATAGTATGATCAATGATTTATTTATCAAAGAAAAAAAAAAAAACCTGAGAAAACCAGCATTAAGAGCTCCAGAGATCACTACTCAGTTGAGATGAGGAATTTGATTTTCTTCCATTCATTGACTATAAGTGGTGGAATGCAACATACAGTATGATCTAATGGGATTATCAGTATCCTCAATTTTTTTGAGATAACCATTTCAGTCGATCAGACCAATATTTTGACACTCTCAATTCAGCTCCTTTCAGTTAAATATGCAGAAAGTAAGATAATTGGCCACAGCATCAAGCCAACTGGAATCAAATTTTAGACTCTTGAGCTTTAGAAGGTTTCGGAAAAATTGTAACATTGAATTAAATATATTAAGCACCATAATTTTTTTTTTAAAGCATGGAATGGTGATGTCTGGGAAAAAATGATTGAATATGTGACGACATCTACATCCCAATATTTCATAATATAGTGTATACCTTCCACCTAAATTTTCTGGACTCTCATCAGTAACATAGTTTATTCTTTTGTTAGAGCTTAAAACTGAGTAAATCTTCCAGAGCATCATAAGTTTATTCTTTTGTTAGAGCTTAAAACTGTGTAAATCTTCCAGGGCATCATAAGAATGATGGAAACCTGGTTAAAGTTGGCATATGCAGGATCTTCAGAATCACTCGTCAAGGGAATTGAGACAGATGCTTGCATCTTCCTGATTAAGCTTCTATTTCCAACAAGAGTTGTCCGTGCCTGGTCAATTAAGTCCTGCAGGTTCAAATGAATGATATGAAGTAAGAAGAGCACATACCCCTCCCCCTCTCAAACAGACACACATAGAAACAAAGAGATTGAGGTAGGGGCAGGTCCAAATAGTCACTGTTCAAATTTGGTGAGGTGCCAATGTCAGCCCAATGAGTAGTCTCCTATAGGGCTCAGGTATATTTTGGTAGTTGTCATGAAAATATTCAGTTAGATGATGAAATTCAAAATCATAACAAGGATACCCGCAAAAATTACAGATGGGTCTACCAATGTCAATGTGCCTTAATTTACTAAATGAAGAAATAATTTTAAGCACAACTCAAAGTGGAATGTCATAAGAGGATCCATATAGCTAACACCACTCAGAGGCATAAGGCTCAGGTATTGTTGTTTATATCTATTAAATCAAAGAGTTTTCCCATTCATTGAGCTTTGTGAACAGCATAAACTATGAAATGCGAATCCCTTGCATTTGCAGCTGTGGTCTTTTCCTTTTCTGCCCTGATCCAGAGAAAATTTATCATGGGAAACTTTGAATTCAAAACTCCCACTTTAAAAGATGCTTATTACCAGTTGGCATTTCAATAGCAGCTGCATTATGGAATGGATTGTCATAGTTGATGCAGTGCATCCAGCTCTCCTCTATAGCCTAGGATAGGTTTGGAGAAATGGAAGAACTAATCCCAAATCAACTTCCTTCTCCATCTCAAGGTCCTCAAATGATCTTGAACCTTGAACCTTACTGGTACAGAAGAGTGATGTGATACAATCCAATTGGTCCTTTTATCTCCAACGACATCTATGATTGAGCTGAAAATTCCACTCCCAGGCTTAAATTCACAAATTTGTCCACTAGACTTAAAATGCCTTGCTAATTATCAGAACCTAAGCTAAGAGCCCATGCAATATCAACCAATTAAGACGGGTTGGTTGGCATTTATACAATAGTCTCAGATGTGAAATGCCCAGCATCACGTAAAATTTGAGATAGCATAGCCACCATAGTCGAAAGCTAAATCCAGTTATAACTAGATGAAATCACAAAATGCTTGTACATGCAACATTCCATCAGCAGTATTTATGAAAGCCAACATTACAAAGTTACAACCATACGGATAACTTGACATGCAAATTGCAGATCCTTAGCAAACAAACTGGGGAATAAATGTTTGAGTCGACATGCCCAAACCCTCAGAGCATCTCGAAATCAGATCGGAATTCAAAACATTCGAAATGAAGAAGGAACGCACCTGTTTGGCCACTAGAAGTTCCTGGCATTGATCTTTCAAGGACGACACGTCATCCAGCACCTTCTTGATCCTGGAAACCAGCTTCAACGGATTCGCCTGCACAACACAAAAAACGACTCCGCTTTTTTTCTGTACAAATCCAGACAAAACCTGAAAGAACGGAACTAAAATTTCTCTATCACAACTATCCAGGGACTTCAATCCCCGGAAATACATCGATTCCCGCGAAGTACGAAAGCAGAATCGAGACGAGGAGAGACGGAATTCCTCACGTCGTCGGGATAAATCTGACGGAACTCCCTCTCGAGCCGGTGATGGATCACGGTGAGGTCGTGGTCGGATTTGCGGAAGAGATTCACCAGCTGATCGGCCGATGCGTGGTGGTGGTCGCGGCGGTGATGATCGGGCGCCATTTCTCACTCCGTTCGCGAACTCGCTCGAGGGTTTAAATTCTGGATGGCGCTCGCGTACTGATTTCCCGAAAGAGGGAGTTTTTTCAAACGGCGTCCTTTTGACTTTCGCTTTTCCTCTTTTCAGACCCTTCAAAAGGACATTATTCCCGGATTTCCCCTAGAAAAGTCCGACATTTTCATTTTCGGTACGAAATGTCCCGCTTGGAAAGTTAGAAATTAGGAAGGTCGCCGAGCCGTGGCCCCGGATTGAGAAATGAGATTGTGATTTTGGGCTAGGGTCGGATTTAATCGTTTCGATTTGATCCGCAATTAGTATCGTAAGAAGCTTAACAGGAAAAATAAGTGAAAATAATTGAAAATAATTGTCTTTAGGTAAAAGATATATTATTTTTAAAAGAAATCACATGTCTATAAAGCCCAAAGTTGGCGCCTGCATTTTTTTTTGTATTGAGGATGAAAGTTCCTGTATTTTGCTTTTATCATCTCCACGAATATCCAATTAAATTTTGTCATATATCCATAACCAGTAGTTACTTATAACCAGTAATTACTTCCATAAAATCACTTTTTCATTATCATACACATCATAATTATCAACTTCTTCGAAATAATTATTTATTTTCTCTTTGCCAACAAAAGCATAAGCACACACTTTCTTTTCATGCATAATCACAAGTGTCATTGCTTTAGTTGGTTCAAAATGTGTGTGTTTTTAATGCAACACAAATATAATGACAACATCTGATCAAATCATACTTGATCTTAACTGATTTAAGAATATATCCAAGTCAAGGTGAGAACGTAAATCAAATGAGCACAAGATCAAATGGGCGAGAGAGTTATAAAAATAGATTAGGTCTAAATAATTTGTAAATCATTTTTAATATTCATATTATTTTGCGATTTACTACCCTAAACTCATATTATGACCTATTTACTACTTATAAATATGTCAATAAAAAATGACATTCTAATTGTGATATTCAACAATTTAAATTCGAAACACATGGCATTCGAAAAAAAAAGTGTCGTTTTCTTCGAACAGAAAAAACGACGAGAAGAAGTAAAAACAAAATCAAAACAACACAAAAAAAAAAAAAAATCCCACTAATGATCTGAAAAAGAAAAGTAAAAAAAAAAAAAAAAAAAAAGAAAAGAAAAGAAAGAGAGCAGGGGGCGTCGTCTCCTCCTCGAGTCGAGCGTGGAGGGGAAGAAGGACCGTTAAAAATGGCGAATTTAGGGCTTTTCTCTCACTCCGATGTCATCATCTTCTCCTTCCGCAAGAGCCCTCCCTCTCCACCAGCCAAGCCGTACGTGAGCAGAGCCTAAAAAGCTCAGCTAACTTCGATCCACTCCCTCCATCTCCCTCTCTCTTCTCTCCCTCCCTCCCTCTCTCGCTCGCCTTCGCATTTCCGCCGAGCACCCTCAAGCAATCGCCAGTAAGTAGGCCCGCCGCCCGCCTCGTCGGCTCGTTCCGATTCCCTATTGGTTTCGGACGCGGGGGGGCGCGCGTCCAATCGCTCCTGATGTCTGCGCGATCTTTTTTTTTTTTTTTCCTTTTGTCCTTTACGTCAATGCCTGCTCTGCTCGTGGAAATCGAGTCCCACCGCGGCGGGTTGTCGCGGGGGTCTCGGGTTTTAGGACGGCGTTCGATCGTGTCGTTGCCGCGTCGACTGGAAAGTCGGGGCGATTCTCTCTTTTTCTCGTGCGTGATGGGGGTTGTGGTTTCAGGTGGGTGAAACGATGGCCGAGGCTTCCAAGGTGATTCACATTCGCAACGTGGGTCATGAGATTTCCGAGGTATCTTGCTTTTCTCGCCGTAGACACGCATGCAAGATTGATTTTTTTCGTGGCTGTACGTCTGGCGCCTAATGGCAGTCGAAGTCCGGAATGATTTTCTTGTTTCTTTAAGAAGGGGACGAATGTAAAGGAGACATTTTTGGCTCTGTAGTTTCGGGTTTGTATTTCTGCTTGTGTTTTGACGTTTTGACTAATGGGTGTCTTGGTATCTGCTGTCGAGTTTTTAACGGGAATTTTTTGTAAAGAGGGTGCCTAGCAATTTTGTAATATTTGTGGTCGATTGTATATAAATTAGAGTAAATGCATCGATTGCTAATATGTTGCCATTTGTCGTTCAGAACGATTTGCTTCAGCTCTTTCAGCCGTTTGGAGTCATTACTAAGCTCGTAATGCTCCGCGCAAAGAATCAGGTCCAACTACTGTTAGATATGGCTCTGGGAATTGTCCATTTTCGTTTAAAGCTAAAAGATGCAACTGCTGACCGTGGTTTCTGCAGGCTCTCCTCCAAATGCAGGATGTACCATCTGCTATCAATGCTATGCAGGTTTACAGCAATGTTCAGCCAACAATCAGGTATGGTAATTCTGGTATCAACGAGCCCTTTTTTTTTCCCCAGACATATTCTTTTTGCCTGCTCTGGTGATTATTGAGGGAAACCTCGTTTTCCCTTCTTTTACAATAATATGTATCTTCCGTAGTCGTAATAAACAACTTGAAGTGCTATTTTTCTTAATTTAGGGGTAGGAATGTGTATGTCCAATTTTCATCCCATCAAGAATTGACTACTGTGGATCAGAACACTCAGGGTCGAGGAGATGAGGTCAGTGGCTTTTTTCTTTTTTCCTTTTGGAGTTTACTGTGCACTTTGGTTATTTAATTGATTTGAGTTAGCATCTTTTCTAGCAACATCTTTTTTGTGGGCTAAGAGTTTTTATTGGAATCAGAGTAGAACGGCAATCATCAGTATGGCTGTACTCAAGATACTTCTGCAGTTTATCTTTTGTAATCTTTCTGGGTCTATGCTATCTGTGTCTATTTATCAGATGTAGTAAAATCAATTACTTATCCCCTAACTTCTTGCCTGTAGATGGGCTGCATGGCCATTTTCCTGGAATTTATCAATTTTTTTAAGTAGCCTGGCCGAACACAATACTGGAGTAGCATAATCTGTAGCGTTATAAAACTTAATCATTCATTTGGTTGAGTGACCAAAAGACAATATTTCTGTTAAAAACAACGTAGCAATTTCTTTAGTGCGATTGGCAAGTGGAGAAGCTGTCAACTGCCCCAAGGTCTGGTGTCTCTTGGGTAGGAATTGTTTACCTTTGCATGGAGGATCTTGGATGTGCCAGATCAACTTTTAGATAGATCAAGGGATGATTAAGGGCAAAAGATAGATGGAGGGATGAAATTATATGGTTAGATTTCGGCCAATATCCAGCTGTAAAGAGTTCAAATTTTAAAAGCTGTTCCACAAATTATAAGTGAATAAGCATAGATCAAATGATATGTTGAAAACAAGGACTTACCTCATCTGAAGGGCTATTATGGGAAAACACCTGGATAATATTAATGTCTTCCAGGATCGTATTTGATGTTTTATACTTCTCTAGTTTGTAGTAGTTATTTCCAATCCTTATTAATTATCCATTCCTGGAGCGTGGGACACTAGGACCAATTTCTCTGGAAAGGAGCTAAGCTTGGTGGAAATTTGTACCCTTTCCCGAGCATCAACAAAAATTCAACCCTTTTCTAGCTCCATCGTTAATGGTCAGATTATGGGTGAATTGTGGCATCAATCAGCAGTATAGGTTATTTCTGGCCTTTCTTTGTTCCTTTCTTAGAACTTTGATCACTCTATTGCATCATTATGAACTAGCTATTGCATCACAGAATAGAGCAGATTTCAGAGTAGAGCTGGTATAGGTTCTTGTTAAGTGATTGTTGGACATTATACTATATGCCATGCCTTTTTTTTTTCGGCTTATCACTCCTCATGTTTCTTGGGCATTGTCATCTTCGTAACTGGAATCTGGTGATTTCAGTTTACCACGATAATTTGTATTCTCGAATCCTTCTAAAATAGATTAACAAGGTATATACACCATGAGATAATGAGCTCTGCCTTATGAAGTTGCCACCAGATGCAACTCCACTTAAAAAATTTAATAATTTTGATGTTGAAGACTTGATAACTTTGTTCAACTCGCATTTCTTGTCTTTCCAAAATCTGTCATAAATGCTTTCGATAGAGAGCTTGTTACGAACAATGTTTCGTGTAGGACATTCATAAATAATCTTTTGTGGTGCTGCTTCTTTTCTCTGCTATTCTTTTCTATTTATTCTCTTCTCTCTCTTCTTTCTCTATGTTGGTCTACTCTTGGGCACACTTCGGATGCACAGCCAAATCGAATTGTCTTAGTAACTATACATCACATGCTATACCCTATAACGGTGGAAGTGCTGCATCAAGTGTTTTCTCCTTATGGATTTGTAGAGAAGATTGTCACCTTTCAGAAGTCAGCTGGTCAGCTTCTACAAGTTTCTCTCTCTCTCTCTCTCTCTCTCTCTCTGTATTCTTTTCTCCTCGCACGTTGTACTTTAGTCAGATGGATGATACTTATCTAAGTGGGTTGCGCCTGAACTTATCTTTTTGGGCAATCACAGTACTAAACAACCCTATATGAGTTTTCCACGCGATGTGTTCGTTAGTCCCACTTTGATCTGCTAGTTCTTCATGCGCATCTGCAATGCATTTAGTCGTAAAGGAGGCATATTATCTATGTCACTTGTTATCATTATTTGTTGATCTAGCCCCTATAGTAGACAGTATATGCATGTGTCGACAAATTATATAGATAGAGAGATAAATATTTTGGTTTATATTCTTAGGTTTTCAAGCCCTTATCCAGTATCAATCACGACAGAGTGCTGTTTCAGCTATAACGTCTCTTCAGGTATTTATAAGTCCCTTATTGTTGCAGTCCTTTGGTAAGAGGCATCTTGTGGCACTTCCTATAATTGCTTCTAATGGTAGAATTAATTCTTGATGCCGCAGGGACGTAATATTTATGATGGTTGTTGTCAGCTGGATATCCAGTACTCTAAGTATGTCCAAATCCCTAGTTCAAGTTTTAATATTCTCTGTTTGGACATTTCTGGCCAATGGGCTATTCATTGCTTGTGTTTGTTTTCCCTTGACTTCTGAATATTAAATTTAGCCACTTCTCTTTTGCAGCCTTGATGAGCTGCAAGTGAACTTCAACAATGAACGGTCAAGGTAACTTAGTAGCATTGGGGAGTGTTAATTTTACATATTTGGTGATTTCATCATTTGTGGTTCATCTTTTTCAACAGGGATTTTACAAATCCAAATCTGCCTGCAGAACAGAGAGGCAGATCATCACAAGTATGTCTGGTCGTGGTCCTGTCATTAATGTTTGCTCTTTTTGTCTGAAACTCTTGTGATACTGAAAATATGTCTTTGGTCATGGTGCAGCAAGCTGGATATGGGGATGCTGGGGGTATGTATCCTTTTCCAGCTTCTGGAGCCAGTACAGGTAAACCTTTTTAAGAAAGGATCAGTTACAGACTATTCTTCATACATGCTGATGCCTGCCATTCACTAACATGAACCTTCTTTCTTCTTTCTTTTCTGCTCTTCCGTTGGTCCTCCAGTCGCATTTCCACAGGTGAGCTATGATATATATGCTAGATAACTTTCTGTTTATGGTAGTTGTGTACAATCGCTGGAGTATTATTCTAAAATCTTTGCATGTTTGTTTTTCTTTTTATCACTCTTCTCACGCATTGAATTCTTGGCACGATGCACAAAAAACGTGTTTTCTCCATGCACTTGATTGACAATAGCATCTTTTAAGTGTGAGCAAAATAATGATTAAACAACCCCTTGAATTTTTGTGAGTGTCAGCATGATCCCTTGTACTTTTATTTGGTCTGAATTTGATCACTTGGATACACACTTACACAGAAAGCATCTATTCATGAGAGGAGTACCTTTCTTTTTCAAAGGTTTTTTGGCCCCTGCGCCACGCCCCCCGGGCGGCCCGGGTTTGGTTGTTTGGGGGTGGAGGGAGGTTTTAACATGGATAAAGGTTTGAAACTTCTTGCATGGAATTATAAAAAAGACTGACTTTGGAGAAGGTTGGGGTTCCATGGAGTAAAAGAAAAAGCCAGCAACAAAAATAGTTTTGTTGTCTTGAAACCACTGGACTGACAGCCTGCAGCGACCCCATCATGTTGTTGTGACATTATCTGATCTCTCTTCTGATGTTGTCTATGTATTTTGTGCTACTAGAAATCTTTGGTGATGCATTGACTTTGTCTCCTATTCCTCTCATCTAGGTGCCCAATGCTGCAGCAATTGCAGCTGCCTTTGCAGGAGGCTTACCCCCCGGAGTTAGTGGGACAAATGATAGGTGTACTGTCCTCGTCTCCAATCTTAATCCTGATGTAAGTACTTTCTTGACTTTACTTGCTGCCTTTGGTAGCTTGTAAAGTGATTCAACTATTGGACCATTAAAAACACAATTTCTTATGTTTCAGGGAATAGACGAGGACAAGCTTTTCAACCTTTTTTCTCTTTATGGAAATATTGTCAGGATTAAACTTCTTCGAAATAAGCCAGATCATGCACTTGTTCAGATGGGTGATGGCTTCCAGGCTGAATTAGCAGTACACTTTCTAAAGGTTAGATCTGATAAACTTATCAACTGCACTTGTGCTGTTAAGACAAAGATGAGAAAATTCTTTTCTAGAACCCTCCCTAGTTATGGGATAGAGCAAATTACTTCTTCTCCCAGGATCTTAATAGTTGTATCTCTCTCCACATGGTTGATATAGGATGATCTTTTGCTGCCATGGTTTTAATTGAGTCTTTTTTATTTGCTGTTTTTTGGTTTATTATTATCCTTCCCTCTGGGTTCCTTGGATGAAGGAAACATTTTTCTCCCCAGCTGCTATTGGACTGGAGATTGAGGTGTGTTGACTTTGGGGCTGTGTTGCATATGGAATATGTAAAACAGTTTTAAATGATGACGTGCATTCCACCTTCAGGTCTCAGAATCACAGAAATCATGCACTCGATAGATTTTAGTGGCGTGAGTATATTGGATCTATAATTTAACCACCTAAGAAGCCTATTTGACACTGTGCACTTAAGCCTCGAGTAAAGATCTCAATAAGTTCACAGATTGATGAACTTATGTTCAGTGGAAGTATATCAGAATGTCAGTAATTTGTGCTCTCACAATTGCTCAATGGTCCACATGATGGAGTTTCTTTGGCAAAAATAAGACTTGGTAGATCAAAGGAGTTTTGGACATGGAGAGGGGTAGTTTGTGAAAATTTGAATTCTCCTCTGTTATAATCTGCTGCACATGTTTTATGGCTCGCAGGGCTTACTTTTTGTACATTTTAACTGTCAAGTAGCCTTAATAAAAATAACCCAAACATACAGATAATATTTAAACACTTTCTTTTTGCCAGAATGAGCATTAGTTGCTTCTGAAGTTGATCAATTTGGTCTCTAAACGGGCTTTAATTTAATGAAATTGTGTTTGATTGAATTCGATTGAGAGCTCTCTCTTCTGAGGTGAATCATTTCCATGTGTACTTTCTCATTATTTTGCATCAGTTATTATAGAGGTTTGTCAATAATCTGGGAGCTATTATGTGAGCTATAGGGGGCCATGCTTTTTGGGAAGCGATTGGAGGTTAATTTCTCAAAGCATCCGAACATTACTCCCGGTGCTGAAACACACGAGTATAGCAATTCGAATCTTAACCGCTTCAATCGTAATGCGGCAAAGAACTACCGGTATTGTTGCTCTCCTACGAAGATGATCCACCTCTCCACTCTTCCCCAGGAGATTACAGAAGAGGAGATTGTGACACTCCTGGAGGAGCACGGTGCCATTGCTAGTACCAAGGTTTTTGAGATGAACGGGAAGAAGCAAGCCCTAGTTATGTTTGAAACTGAGGAGCAAGCCACCGAAGCTCTTGTGTGCAAGCATGCCAGCTCTGTGGCGGGGTCGATAATCCGAATTTCCTTCTCTCAGTTGCAAGCTATATAAGGGAAGACAGCAGTTCAAGGTGATGATCATGATGTCACGATGTCTTGCATCGGGCTTAGTTTTCTTAGGACCCTTTATTTAGAGGATCTGTTAAGGTTACTAGCTGCATGGACTCAATCACGAGACGAGAATTTAATGGCTTCTTGCATCGAAGGTTGCTCTTTCCGACGATGGCCGTTGCTCTTTCCGACGATGGCCCCGGTGAATTCTTGTCTGCTCTCGTACTTGTACTAGCATTTTCATTCCTGTATTTGTGCCAATCTCCAACCTTTTGTTGAACTGTTAACCGTACTTTTTTCGATTTCGGGGATTTTCCATTGAGCTCTTTTGCTCTTGCCTTATGATATGGAAGCAACTTGCGTACATAATCCTGCTTTGGCCAGCTAAAAATTCCATGAGGCTATAACTAGTCTTTTGGAGACGACCAGATTGGCTCTTTGTATTTCTGGCAACCTTTGCATTTGGAGATTATTGAACTTGGAAAATCAGTGATTCATGGTTTAATGTAGACTTTTGCTGGCCGCTGTCAATAATTTTGTAGTTCTAATTTTCTAAATGAATGTGCGATTTAATATTCAGCATGAGCAAGATATAAATAATCTTGCATGTAGTTATTTGCTGATATAATATACGAGATCTTTATAAACTTCAGTGAAAACGTCTCGAACCGGCATGATATGATACTCATTATTTATGGAGGTGTCGATTCTATTTTTGCACTGTAACAAATTAGTTCTCAAGATCACTTTAGCGTACCTCTATTGATATTTTGAATTAAGGTAAAAGGTTGACGTACGGTAAAAAACAAGATAATAAGGGTGTGTTTAATAATTATTTTGTTTCTAAGAACAATTTTTGTTTAGAAATGATTTATTTTATGTTCTTCTGGAGAACAATTTCTAAATATTTGAAGGCCTTTGATAATTTTCCAAAATTTTTGTTCTCATAATAGAATTGTGTTTGGTAGGACTTTTAAATTTTTAAATACTTTTATTCTATTTTTTTATTTTTTATTTTTCCTTTTCTCTTATTCTTCCTCCTCCTTTGTGGCCGGTCGCTAGCCATGGTGGTGGCCGGCAAGTGGCAGGGCAAGGTTCGGTGAGCTCGACAAACCTTGCTCGTGGCCATTGATGAGGCAAGGCTTGACAGGCTAGGCAAGGCTCGCTTAGCCATCAGCGAGGCTTAGTCTCGCCCAAATATGTGAGGCCGAGGCTCGCGGTGGCTTGGTGAGTCTTTGGCGAACTCGCCGGTCCTCACCCAACCAATCGCTAGTGGCGGCGTCCAACGATAGGCAATGGCTGGTGACTAGCTTGGAGGAAGAAGAAGAGAAGGTGACTTGGAGGAAGAAGAAGAGAGAAAGAGAAAAGAAGAAAATAAAAGAAAAAAATAAAAATAGATTGAGCTTGATTTTAGAATTGTTCTCGAAATCAAAAAAGCTATATTTTCTTACTTCTCGATTTTGTTCCAAGCCTATTCTTGAGAGCAATTTTTTTTTTTTTGGGGAATAAAATTTTTATCAAATGGATTTGTGTTCTTTTTTTATTTTCTGAAACAAAATAATAGAATCGGTTACTATTTGACAAGTTAACAAACGGACCATAAGTGGCGATTTAATTATTTGATTTAATTATTTCAAAGTTGAAAAGAAACTAATTATGGCACAATATTTTATCACATTACACTAAGTAAATGATATTAACAATTCAATAAAGAAGTCACGTAACATCATAGCTCATGTATAACATAATAGTGATATATATATATATATATATATATATATATATATATATATATATATAAACTAAATTTGTGCTAAATAAGATAACTTTCTAAGAATTGAACTAAGATGCTTGCTAAGAACGAACAATGTGGAAATATCTTTTATGGCATGTCTATATTTGACAAGTAAATGATATCAGAGGATTAAATAAAAGTACCCGTCATCCTAAAAGAAATTATAATACATGATTTACAAACAGATAATATATTAAAAGATAAAAAAAAAAATCTAATAGCAAATCAATAGAGAAAGAGTTGTCTTTTATTACACGATTGTGCATATATGATAATCAAATATGACTATCAGCAAAATCATTGATAAATCTTATGAGTAAAACCCTACTTATGGTAGAATTTCAATTACTCTATAGTTGATGAGAACAAACTCCAAAATTTGGTCGTATCACTTTACGATTGTTAAGAACAAAGTAATTTGAATAGCGTGTTAAAACACATATAAGAAATTATTTTGTCTGATTTTTATAAATAAATTATATTAAATTATTGAGAAAAATTACATGATATGATAACCCTCATTTAACAAACAAATGATGTAAACCTGATCTAAATCAGACTATGACACATATTTTATTTACAATTTAAAACATATCGCCAAACTAATAAATGAATTAGCCATGAGCATGAATATTTTATTAAAGAAAAAATTACTTAGAAAGACTCCATGGTATAATAATGCATATTCCATAAATCTATGATGTCGGAGGATCATTAAAAATAAGTCATATGATAAACAGGGTACCCTTTGTCCGATAAATTGACGACATTAGAGGATCGGTAAAATAGCTAATCTTTTGCAGATAAAAATAACGTGTAAAGAAATTAAAATGACCCCATCATCGGTAAAATAGCTAAAAAAATTATACAAATCAACAGAACAACTATTTAATAAATAAAAAAGAAGACCCCATCATCAAAAAATTATAATACATTTCTAAAGGGTCATCCTATATGTCAAATTCAGAAAATAACGACTCGGATAACTACCTCTCACCACCACCAGATTTGGGCGCCAAAACAAGAACGCTCTCCAGCTTTATAAACCTCTGTTTCTCTGTCTCTGTCTCTCTCTCCCTGCCTTCCCAAATCCATCCCCATACTCAAGAAATCATACACAGAGAGAGAGAGAGAGAGAGAGAGAGAGAGAGAGAGAGAGAGAGAGAGAAGCGCATCAGTGTGCGACTGTGCACGATCATTTTCAAGATTCGTCCCGCCGCGAGGAAAACAGAGCAGCCGAAGAACGCACGATGAACTTTCTCGCTCATCAGGACCACCCTCAAGAACCGCCGGAAGGAGAGCATGCCCCGGTTCAAGAACGATCCCAAGAAGAAGGAGAAGAAGAAGAGCGCAACGGGGCGTGCCCTGAGTCCCTGTTGCCCCAACCCTGTGTCCTCTGCTGCGGCAGCGGCGGCGGCTCCAACCCCACGAAGCGGAGGAGACTCCCCTTCTCTTCTCCTGCACCGCTGGCCTCGAACTTCAAGAAGAGGCCCTGCTGCTCCCTGCTTGAGCGGGAGGATATTGACTATACGCTCCGCGGCTTTAGCAACATCAACCTCTCCTCCTCGCTTCCCTCCAGTCTCCGGCGCACCAGCTCCGATCCGGTCCCGCTCAGCGCTCACAAGAGCGCAAACTGTTTTCTTGCAGCTCCAAACGGTGGGGATCGCGAAGGTGTGGGGGTCGACGGCACGATCCCTTTGTCGCCACAGAAGCTTGTGTTTGGAGTCAATCCGGCAATGGCGACGACTCCTTTGCTGGGGAGGGCAAGCTCGTCGCCGTCCTCCCTCCCCCCGAGGCCTCCACTACAGAGGACGGTGTCAGACCCAACGCCACACCAATTCCCAGGGACGATCACCTCTTTTTCCAGCGGCTCGAGCTCAAGTGGCGGTCGTGGCAGCGTGGAGGATAGTCCTAATTCCAGGGTCAGTCTTTTCCAATCCTCTTGATGTTCTTTTTGGTGAAAAAAATCCTTAATGTCGTTCTGTTATGATCATCTGAATGTCACAATTGTTGGCAACTCTGATCCATTATTTTCTGGTTCTTGAATGCTCTCTCTGACCATTAAAATACATTTTTTTTTCTTGATATCTGTTGTAGGCACGTTGATCGTGAATCTCGCTTTTTTTTTTTTTTTCTTTTAAATAATCTCAAGATACTGTCGTGGAGACTTGTTTTTTCAGTCTTCTGATGAATGATAGTTGTTTTCTTCCCTATCTTCTTTGTCAATTTGGAACTTTTCTTGTGTTGTGCAACAGTAGGAACAGAGAGCATATTGTCCTAGTTTTGCTTTCCCGGGCCTTGACTCTTAAGGGAAACAGAATGAAATAAAGATCAAGCGAAAGAGCTACTGAAATTCGTTTGTTATCTCGCATGTTCTGATTTGTTGATTCGGAACTCGTCTTTCTTTAATGTGGATTTCCTTTTCAAAATCAATGCAGAGACTGAAGAGGATGCAGCGTTGCCTGAATGAGATGGGCAAGTGGTGGAATCATGTGATGTGCGAAGCCGAAGAGGATGACCAGCCAGACGAACGAGACAACACCCGGAGCCCAGAAGTATGATCTGATGAGCATAGAATTTACATTTGTACTGATGATCATGTAATGTCATGGAATTTGGAGAAAGATTTGTTACCCTGATGTTTTCATTCTTTTGTTTCAACTTGCAGATTGCGCAGCAGGTTGAGCACGAAGCCGTGCAGGAGAATCAGGAAACTGTGAGTGTGGAGGTCATCGGCGATTGCTTGGGCATCAATCTCGGTTGCACCTGCGGAAAGGGCTTCCAGATTCTGCTCTCTGGAAAAAAGTGCTACTACAAGCTTGTGTGAGACCCCAATTTTGTTGGACTGGTCCCAAAAAAAGAAGGCTTTCTTCACCGAGTCCATGGATGCACATACTTACCTCAGAACTAAAGTTCTTGTTCTCTGTTTTCTTCTTTCTTCTTCACTCAGTCTTGGTGTTCTTTGATCACTCTGTCACTGTCAAGGATCAGAAACTGCAGTCCTTTGTCACTTCTGCACTCCTAGATGGGGATTGTCTTCCTCTGTTGCTAGTTTGAAAGTGAAACACAGACACTATTTGCATTCTCTAATGGTTTCCTGATGCGTACCTATTCGTTTGCCGCAATACCATCATCTAGTTTAACTTTATCAGCCTTCAATTTCCGGGGGGGGTCACTTTCAAAATAACCTATGTCACCTTGATTTCCTTTTAAGATAAGAAATTACACTCTAATCTTCTGTTTTAAAGCTTTACGAGTTGCGGTCATATATTTTGATGTGAATACATGCTCATTTCATAGTTTAGTCCCAGGAGTGTTCAGAGAGGCAGACGACACTCATCAATTTCGTGCGCTGTATCTCAAATAATTAGACTAGAACTTGCGTATCTTTAAATGATTCTTTAGCATATTGAAGAGCAACAAAAAAACAAGCCTCAAACATGCAAAATTTTATAAGGATTTACAAGAGAAGTAATGATAATTAAGAAAACCAAACACTGAAAAACCATGGAAAGTCTCTGTTAGTTCTTACAGGTTCAGCCCCATCCATCATATTTGAAATCAGCCTAGTAATCATCCAAGATCAGCTTTTGACCGATTGAAGCGCCGATTGTCAAGCCTAGATCATCAGATGAACTATCAATGCACACACATTCGATTCACTTCATGGTCTTCTTATTTGGGCATGGGCTTTGGAAGTCACAACTCACGATTCCTCGTGATTCATGCGTAATGTAATTACTACAGATAGATCATGACCTGAAGTCAGACCAGTTCGCAGGCCAATCGTCAGAGCATGATTGAATCTGATAATCTATCGAAATACACCTCCCGCATTGGGATATTTTTGGGCTGGAATTATATGAATATGTCTTGAGGTTTCAAAGCCTTAAAGAATAGTGAAGGAAATGTGCGGGGAATGAAATTCAATTCAAGGCATAGTATGCTTGGCGCTCAGTTTAGAGTGGATCTGTCCGATCTTTGATTACATTCATTCTTTGGCATCTTTAATCTTCTCCGTTCACCCCCTGTTACATTTTCCTACCTTTGTTTCCTCACCTTTACATTTCCCTTTCAATGGATCTACCTCATTTGCGACATTTGATCTATAATTGGCATTTCCCTGTTTTCTCTTTTGCTCTCTTACTCTGTTCATCATCCTCACTTTGTTTCCCATCTTGATTTGCAGGGGTTTCGTCCCTACATCTAAGTCTTTCCAAGTAGAAGAGGCAGATGAGTCAGTTTAAAAGCAAGAGAGGGTGAATCCGACAATCTTCGTTGGTTAGATGTTGAAGAGAAAGTAGATCGTGTCTAATGGATAAAACAGCAGTGCACAATAGCATCATGAAGGCTTGGCTTGGGCCAATATGGGTAATTTCTCCATTGCCAACGTTGGAGATGATGGATTCCTGCTTATTTTTGTGTCTCGTAAAGGTATGCAGACAAATTTTCTAACGTTAGTCCATGGTCTGTTATGGAATACCACCTTGTGCTGAAGGTTTGGGATGAGAAGAGAAGATTGGAGGATCTATGTTTTAATTGAATTGCATTCCGTATACAAATATATGGTTTAGCACCAAATCATATGAAGTCAGGGAATGCTAGAAGAATCGGTTTTTTTGGTAAGAATTGCGGATGTTGATGATCCATGTGGAGGACTTGCGGATAGGAAGAGGTTTTTTGCGAATCAAGGTGGAGATGGGTGTTTGTTTTCCTCCGAACCTGGCTTGAGGATCATGTCTACTTGAAGGTGTTTAATATCGGATCGATTTAAACAGGAATTGAGTATCTGATTTTTGTTAAAGTGTGGAAGATCAGGGCATGCTTAGATTGCTAGTCAGCTGCTTGATGTCGGACAGCACCATAGTCCTGGTATGTGAGCTAATAGAGTTGGCAGATTGATAGCTAATTCCAAAAGGCGAAAAGAGGTTCTAGGAACGGGAGGGAAAGATGCCAGTATTGCTGGAAGAGATGGAAGAAACACAGAGAGTCCTTCATACCCTAAGTCCAACCTGACTCACCCTCCAATGTTACAGTCCAGTATCCGAAAACGGTCCTTTTGCATGATACTTCCGACACATATCAGCCTGATACCAACCCTTCTCATCCTTCCATCTTACAAACCCCAAACAGCCCTGGATACAATAGACCACACACATCGATGCCTGTGCAAACTCAGTTTAGGTCGTGCACATTTTAACGAAACCCATGCCAAAAATGCGGTCCCTGAACATTCAATACACACAGTCTCACAACCGACCATACGATGCATTTCTTTACACGTATTCCCAGTTCCTCTTTCTTTTCACGCACATTCTCACCCGACCCCAATGCTAGTGGTTCTTTCACTGAATCTCATGTTACTAATCACTTTGCCGATGAACCTTCATCTGATGTTTTCAAATCCATTCCATCCATTTGTGCCGATCCTAGTAAACCTGGGAGTCATAAGGAGGAGGAGGTCAAAGGAACTGGTAATTGGTTGAGTTTCCTGGAGAGGAGGACCAGCTGGATGGAAAAAAAAAGGGAGAGTGCCATTGTTTCTTTCCAAATTGAAGTGGCTTTGGAGAGCAGCCCTGATTTCCATGAGAATTAAAAGAAGAGGAGAGGCGATATGAAATCCGCCAGATGCATTGGCTGTTTTAATGCTATGGTTTTCGACACACTGCTGCTCAAGACGGACTGGTCAATAAGGGTTAAAGATTCACCTGGTGTAACGATAGGGAGGATGGGATCATAAAGGAAAGGTTGGATGGAGAGGCCTGGCTAATATTTGCATGGAGAAATCTGTTTCCAAGAGCTTGCAGGATGGTGACTCTCCAGAGGCTGACATGCAGGAGGTTTATTTCCAAAGTTAAGATGAGTCGTGGTCACAAGAATAGATGTACCAGCATCAACGAACTTGTATCAATTAGATTAGCTATGGAGACCAAAACACCGCTTTCTTTCATTAAATTATTTCAAACGATAGCGTGATTATTTTTTTCCAAACCAGTCATATTATATGAAACAGAGTCGAAGAAAAATAAGAGTTTCCATCCATTATGAAAAAAAGATGGCGAGAATTGCAAGCTTTGCTTCAGATTTGAGGCAGGAATCGTGCCCTCACCACGAAGCCCAAGCAAGTGTTGCAACCCTCACCAGCATTCATAAGAACCGTGACCCTTATCGATCTCCATTGAAAGGCGACAACCCTCACCAAATCTCTCTCTCTATTCGTTAATTTCAACTTGGCCTACTTCATCAAGCCAAACAGATCATGGGGATAGTCTTATCTATACTTCGAAGAAACGTATCAGCATAAATAATATAGGAACTAGATCTCCTTAACCCAGAAAGTGTTCAGGAACGTCATCAGAATACATTCTCATTATTGTTTTACATACGTTTTCTTCGCCCAGATTCCGACACATGGTACGAGGATATCCTGCTGGCCATAGTATATTCTCCTTCGAGATGAGAATTGGAATTGGTCAGGTGAATTTGGCAACATAAAACTGGAGACCATATGGAATCTAGATCGAGACAAACGTCGCCGATCTGACCAAATCAACATCGTTTACGATCTTCATCGGAGTCCTGTGCGAATCAGAGACACAATGATATGAACACGAAACGAAGCGGACTGATGGCGATGCAGCCGCAATGGGATTTTTCGGAAATGATGATGACATGTGCCAAGTCGTCGTCGTCGTCTCCACATAAGGGACTGTAGCTGGAGAGATTGTTCACCCTGCGAATCTCACTGATGGCTATCGCAGCCGCAATCTACGTACTTCCGTTCTTTCTGGCGACTCCCTGAAAAAGTGGTCGTGACCGCCGTCATCTGAACAAGAAATCGTCAACCAAAAAGAGGAAGACCAATGATTGGTCTCAATCGCCTGATCTTCTTAAAGTAAGATAGAAAAACGTACCCTTCTCAATGTGCACACTCTCTTCTCGAATTGTGCGTCATTACTATTTCGAGAATATGATCATTATTAGTTGCAGTATGCTTACAAGCATTCCGACCATATTCATAAATGAGACCTTTATTTCTATTTTAGAGGTCGCTCTCGATATTTAGTTTCCAACTTCTCCTTACTGCACTGCAGGAAGTTTCATTTGGGATCTCCTCCCCAGTATTAACGACACTTCAATGCAGGAAATGAAACTCTAGTTGCTGCATTGCAATCTAATCAGCTTTATATTTACTTTGAATCGGTGCTACGCTCTCTTTTGCGGTCAATTTTTCCACTAGAAATCTAACGCGGACATTTGATGATCACATGGGGCGGAGCTTACGGTCACTAATTTGCATCATGCTGGTCATGTAATAGGGAAAATGATCGAATCAGCAAAGATTTGAAGTGAATAAAAAGAGAGCAGCATGACCCAATACTTTCTTCAGTAGAGGGCATGCTGCCTCCCCCTGCCTTCTCACCTGAGAGGATTCTGTGTCAGAAGTGATCGTTGGATGGGCTCAAGGACGGATCCCGCTCTACATTCGAGTCTACTTGTTGCCCAACCCACTCATCAATGGGCAATTCTTCAGGCCAATCGGGCTTTGACTTTGGGCCAATTGAGTTGGGCTGGGCTAAGCTTAAAGAACTTAAACAAGCCTACGCTCATGAACGAAAAAATATTTATTTCCTATAAACGTTTCGGTAGGGCTTAATGAGCCCCGATTCCAGTTCCAAAGAGGGAATTGATTTATTTTTGCCCAATTGTAGCCTGAACCTAATGTCCAAGTTCACCCATTTGACGAATGGCCGTATTTGATTCATTCACTCAGTGAGCTAATGATCGGATCTAAATCTAAAAATGGAGCCGTTGGGCGATATAAATGCGTACTCACCATATATTTCTGCTTAGGTATAGCTAGAGTTGGACATTGCTCTATAATTGAAACTATGTTCACTAGTGCCCTCATAGTTGCATCATGAATTGAAAAAAAAAAACACTTTTCCAGTCTAGATTCTTTGTATTTGGCGTTGGCTTGACAAGTCAGATTCAAAAGAGACAAAGAGATAAGGAGAAATGTTGACAAATAGCATAAAATTCCAATTAGAAAACTAGAGAAGGTAAGTCCAAATTTTGACCCAATGCTTGGAGTTCAACAAAAGAAGCCAATCTGATTGGAAGCACGCTCCCTTTTAGTCCCAAATTGCTTGTGAAGAGGAAGATAGAATCTTCAAGACAAAAAGTCAAAAAAAAAAAAAAAAGGTACTAAAACAGGTTCCACATTGTGGAAAACATGACTCTACCTTTTCTTTTCTTTTCCTTGTTTTCTAAATTTCCTTTCGTTAAATCTTCTACCTGCTCCTCGTGATTATCCTAGGTTTTGATTTTTCAATATTTAATGATCAATCAATCTAATCTCCAGAGGCCTCTGGTGTTGGCGAGAGGCCTCGTTCAGGCGAGGTTGGCCCTTGTTAGAGGCTAGCGAGGGCTTCCCGATGCTCACCAACACTTGCCAAATCTGGCAAGAGGCAACCTTACCCAACCATCAAGCCGGTCTCACCTATTGTTGGTGAAGGCATCCTAGCCCTTGCCCTCGCCGACAGTTGGTAGAGGAAAATGGAAAAAAAAAATGAAAAGAAAGAAAAGGAAAAATTAATATAAAACTTTAAAAAATAATTAAATATTATATAACATGCCAACATCAATGCCGATTATGTTATGTAAGATGATTGGTGTCTATTCAGTAATTTCCAACATAAATTAGCTAAATGGACTCAATTGGTACCAATGTGATTAAATTTAGGACTAATTAGTTCAATTGAAAGGTTTAAGAGTGAATTAGTACCAATATAATATGTTTAGAGCTTTTTTGGTACTTTTCCTAAGTTCCACCTATATTCTTTATTAAATAATTATAGTAAATAATCACTTATAGTGACCACAATTTACTACAATTCACTTATCACAACTCATATTTAGATATACGAAGATTATGAAATATTAATAAAGTAAAAGTCTCAGACTAGCGGTTTCCTATTATATACTCATCATTGAATGTCATGAAATACTATAGGATCACGTAAAAACATAAAGCAAGAAAAACACGACAACTTATTTTAGGTATCAAGTTTCAAGTTCTCAATTCCACTTGTAATCTAAAACTTACTTGTTAGAATAAGTTTCACAATTTTTAGAATTTGAAACCTACCTTGCATATCCTAAAATTGGATCAAGACCAATTTCCATTGATCCAGTTTTCAGGTTCCTGATTTTATTATAAAACCATGCTCACCACTAATTTAAGCATGTCTATTTCACTTAGTCTCTGCCAAATCAAATTCCCACTAAATTCCAAATACCAACTTCCACCCCTCTCGCATATGTCTTTCCCTCTCTTAGAAAATCCAACCTAAAAATTTAAATTAATAGATGAAAAGAGACCGCATGTATAAAAAATGTATAAAAACCACACGGTAAGTGATATGAGATCATATCTCTTTCGCATGTAAATCGGATTAGAAATGATACGTGAAATTTGAAGAATAGGGTGGATGCACACAAGAAATAAATTAGTAAACAACGTGACTCTAATACCAGTGCAAACTCGGTTTAGCCCGTGCTGGTGATAGTATATACTCCTTAGAAATGAGAATAGAAATTGTTCAGGTGAATTCGGCGACATAAAACTAAAGACCATGTGAGAACATGATCCGAGACAAACATCGCCGATCTGACCAAATCAAAGTCATTTCCAATCTTCACTGGAGTCCTCCGACGACTAGAGATGCGCCGCCATGAACACGAGATGAAGCCGACGCGCGAATTCCCACCTCGCCGTCCTGGAGATGGATCTATCGGAAAGTCTAAGATGGCTTCATCAGTTCAGACCTCCCCAGCCGACGCCATCTCAGTCCCGTTGACATGACACGATATGGGTTTCGCAATGGGACTTTGGAGAACGATAATCGCATGTCCCAGGCCGCCGCCGTCGTCTCCACAGAGGGGGACTGTAGCTGGAAAGATTGTTGAGCCTGCGAATCTTTCTGATGGCGATGGCAGCCGCAATTTGCATGCTTTGGTTCTTTTTGGCGAGTCCGTGAAAGAGCGGCCTTGCCCGCCGTCATCTGAAAACAAAATCATCTCCCCAAAAGAGCAAGGCCGATGATTGGCGCCCGATCTCCTTATAAAGTAAGGTTAAAATAACTATTCAAAAAGAATATACCCTTCTTGATGTGCCTACACCCTTCTCGAATCATGCATGATTGGTGTTTGGAGAATAAGATAATCATAAGTTGATCAGTATGTGTACGAGCGCTTTGACAAAACCCTTGTTTCTATTTTAGAGACGATTTTCGGTACTTAGTTTCGGGCTTCTCCCCATTCCACTGTGGGGAGTTTTATTTACGATCTCCTTTGCAGTATTACTGATTGCCAATGACACTTTAATGTAGGAAACGGAACTGCAGTTGCAACCTTGCAATCTATTCAACTTTATATCTACTTGAAATTGATGCTACACCCTCTCTTTTGTGGTCAATTTTCCACTAGAAATCTACCGCGGACACTTGATGATCACATGGCGTGGAGCTTACGGTCACTAATTTGCATCATGCTAGTCATGTTACAGGAAAAATGATCGAATCAGCAAGGATTTGAAGTATATAAAAAGAGAACAGCATGATCCTCTACTTTCTTCAGTAGAGGGCATGCTGCCCTTCACTTCTTACCTGAGAGGATTCTGCTGTGAGTTAGAAATGATCATTGGGTGGGCTCGGGGATGGACCCCACTCTACATTCGAGTCTACTTGTTGCCTGAGCCCACCTATCAATTTGCAATTCTTCAAGCCAATCGGGCTTGACTTGGGGACAACCAGGCTGGGCTAGGTTTAAAACACTTAAACAAGCCTACATTCATGAATGAAAAATCATTTACTTCCTATAAACATTTTCATAGGTTTTAATGAGCCAAGAGTCTAGTTTCAAAGAGGGTATTGATTTACAGTCGCGCAATTGAAAAGGATTAAATCGGTTGGGCCTCACTCGGAGGGCCTAAACTTATTGTCCAAGTTCACCCATTTGATGAATGGCCATGTCTGATTCATTCATTTGCCGAGCTGATGATTGGATCTAAATCTAATTATGGAGTCATTGGACAATATAAATGTGTACTCAACCATATATTTCTGCTTAGATATAGCTAGCGTTGGAAATTTCCCGGTAGAAACTATGTTAGATAGCGCCTCCTAGTTGTTTCATGAGAAAAAAATAAAAAAGAGAGCGAAAAAAGACACTTCGCCAGCCTAGATTCTTTGTATCTGGCGTTTGGTTGGCCAGTCATATTCAAAAGAGACAAAGAGATAAGGAGCACTATCAAGAAATATAAATTTCCGAATAAAGAACTAGGGAAGGCAATTCCAAATTCTGACCCAATGCTTGGAGTTCAACTTCTTTTTCATATACTACTATTTTTTTCCCTTGACCAGAAATAGATTGGATGAGAAACAAAAGAAGCCAATCTGATCAGAAGCACGCTCCCTTTTAATCCCAAATTACTTGTGAAGAGGAAGATGGAATCTTCACGACAGAAAGTCAAAAAATAAGAAAAGAAAGAAATTACAACAAATTCCACATTGTGGAAAACGCGTCTCTACCTTTTCTTTTCTTTTCTTTTCTATGTTTTTTAAATTCCTTTTGTTAAATCTTCTACCTGTTCCTCGTGATTATCCTAAGCTTTGATTTTCCAATATTTAATGTTCTATCAATCTAATCTAACGTGCATCTGGCATTTCTGTCGAGGATTATATGTAAAGAATGACAATTATGCTACGAATGGTCATTGTTTATGCTAATTCAAACGCTTAAGAGATCAAACCGACCTCTTTCCTTCCTTACGCCCGCGGACTTTACTTGACCTACCCTTTGTTGCTTGTGGTGAAGTCACATCTAGTGTAATCCAAATTCGTCTTACTTCACATGGGTCGGTCATCGTCATTTAATATTAGGGTTCTCTAAACGTGTCATCAACACTTTTGATTTGCCTTTCAATGGATCACATCAATAGGACACGCCACCATATTCACGTTCCAATCAACAATGTCATGTAGTCTTGTTGATAAGCTTTATTTTCGATTTATTCGAATGATTTAAAGATCATCCTATGAGGATAATTGTCTAAACGGTCAATTTTGCTAATTTAATCTTAAACATTTTTTATGGCGGCAATTTAGTCCTAAATCTTTTGACGATCTTCCAATGTAGGATTTCTCTTAAATTTTGATCGAATACTGCTAACATGATGGTCTAATCAACATCGGCCAATTTTTTGAATTTTCTATTTTTTTCCTTTTGTTATTTCCTCTTGACCAGTGGTCGGTAGTAATGGCTGGTGACTAGCCACAAGCTAGGTGGGTGAGGGCCGTGAGACCTAGCTAGCCATCGCTTGTGGCTGGCAAGGCCTCGACGGGCTTGTTCGTGGAAAATGAAAAGGGATGAAAAAATAAATTGAAAAAAAGTAAAAATTTAGAAAAATTATTAAAAATTATAAAAATTATAAAAATTATCAACATCAGTGCTAACCATGCCATGTAGGACAATCAGCGGCCATATCAATGATTTTTGGCCTAAACTAGCCAAAAGGATTAAATTAGCCTTTGTAGAAAAGGTTTCGAATTAAATTGGCAATGTTAAAAGATTTACTATTAAATTGGCCATTATATAATCGATTTAGGATTTTTTGGACAATTTTCCTCATAGGATTCTTTTTGGTTATACTTGTCGTTTATCAAAATATAAAGGGTGTGAACTTAGTCAAGGTGAGGCTAATAGTCCTTACTTCAGCTCGAAAGCAAAAAGCTAGAACGTGCACATGGCATTGATGGAAAATTCAAATGACTGCAGAGATGACCTTATCCAAAAAAATTCAGACAAAGCGGGCCAAACCAAGAATATCCATATTATTTTTTTTTGGTAAAGAAGAATATCCATATCTTTCTGCATCACGTTCCACTTTTATTTTTCCGATAATCAAACCCGAAGACCAGGTCGAATCTGCATCACGTCAACCGATGTGCTCCGCATGGTGCAAAAATGATGAGATGAGAACTTGAAGATGAGAAGGTCCAAGACTCCGAGCAGAAAATTGTCTAACGAAGCAGAATTTATTTGTGTAGGATAATCCAAGGAATTAATCAACGTATAATACGAATGTTAGTCCATAAAGATGGCGTTTTCGGATCTAGTGAATCATACGATCGTTGAACGGAATCGTGGCACTTACGTGATTAACGGTCAAATTTCATCAAACCACAGTAGACTGGATTTAGGCAAGAAATTGCCTTGAATAAGAGAACTCATGTTCTAAATTATTCACTAGATTTTCTACTTGTGTGCTAGCTCGTGATTTGATTTTTTTGTACACGAATGATTTGGAGGGTCAAGCTATGGATGATGATGTCTACTATCATGCTCTATCTCATGTCCCATTCGTTAGATTTAAATTAGGGGTGAATGGTTCCAGATTTTATTCAAATTCCACCTAGACCTTGGGATCTATGCGTCAGAACAATTTCTTTAATTTTTGGAATTTAGAACTCACCCTATATATTCAGGAGCTTGATACTATATATTCAGGAGCTTGAAACCTATCATGTTGCAAATTTCAAGGTCGGTTTTAGGGTTTACTCAGGTTCAATCTATACTCTTATGATCCCAATTTGCTACAATCCACTTGTTACAACTCATATTTGGACACACAAAATTTATGAAATAGTAATGAAGTAAAAGTCTTAATCATGAATATTGTTGGAAATAGAAATGCAAACTAGTGGTTTCAAATTATACACTCATCATTGAACGCCGTAAAATATTGTTGGATCACACAAAGATATAAAACAAGAAAAATACAAAGACTTATTCTAGGTTCCAAATTTCAGATTCTCGATTCCATTTGGAATCTAAAACCTATCTATCGGAACATGTTTCTTAATTTTTAGAACTTGAAATCTATCTTGTATATTCTAAAATTTGGATCTAGAGTGGTTTCCATTGATCTAGTTCTTAGATTCCCGATTCTATCCTGGAACTATGCTCATCCCTAATTTATTCATGTCTATTTCACTTAGTCTCAACTAGCCAAATCAAATTCCCACTAAATTCTAAATACCAACTTCCACCCCCCCCTCTCATCTCTCTCACTTAGAAAATCCAACCTAAAAATTAAAATTGAAAAGTGAAGAAAGATCTCATATATATAAAAATATAGAAATCACATAAGTAAGCGATATGAGAATATTTAAAATTCCTTTTCATGTGTAAGCTGAATTAGGAATGATATGTGAAATGCGAGGAACAAAGTGGACGCACACAAGAAATAAATTATTGAAGAACCTCATTCTAATACCCGTGCAAACTCGGTTTAGCCCGGGCATATTCTAACGAAACCTAAGCCAAAAACGTGGTCCCTACACAATAGAATGCACAGAAAGCCGTAAAACTGACCATACGGCGCATTTCTTTACACATATTCCGAGTTCCTCTTTCTTTTCACGCGCATTCTCTCTTGACCCTAATGCTAGTGGTTCTTTCACTGAATCTCATGTTACTGATCACTGTGCTGATGACCCTTCACCGGATGTGTTTGAATCCATTCCATCCATTCGTACCGATCCTGGTAAACATGGGAGTCAAAAGGAGGAGGAGGGCAGAGGAACTGGCATTTGGTTGAGTTTCCTGGAGAGGAGGGCCAGCTGGATGAAAGAAAAAGGAGAGTGCCATTGTTTCTTTTCAAATTGATGTGGCTTCAGAGAATGGGGAAGGGAGGTTAAGAGTATCCTGGATCCATGGCAACCCTGATTTCCAAGAGAACCAAAAGAATTGGCAAGCTTTAAAGGAAATAGCAGCTTCCATCATTTGTCCTTGGCTCTGTGTGGGAGATTTTAATGAAATAAAGTAGCACCGTAGAGAAGAGGAGAGGCGATATGAAATCGGCCAGATGCATCGACAGTCTTAATGCTGTGATTTTGGACACACTGCTAAAGACGGACCTGGTCGATAAGGGTAAAAGATTTACCTGGTGGGATCTTAAAGGAAAGGTTGGATAGAGAGGCCTAGATAATGTTTGCATGGAGAAGTCTTTAATCAACAACTTGCAGGATGGTGATGCTCCAGAGGCTGATCTGCAGGAGGTTATTTCCAAAGTTAGACGAGTCCTTGTGACAACAAGAGATGTACTAGCATCCACGAGCTCATGTCAATAAGATTGACTATGGAGATAAAAACATTGCTTTCTTCCATCGAGTAATTATTTCAAACAATATAAGTGATCATTTTTTTTTCCAAACCACTCATTTTGTGCAAAACAAATAAAATCCAAGAGAGAAATAAGAGTTGCCACCTTTCATGGAAAAAGAAGCGAGAATTGCAAGCCCTATGTAAAATTTGAGGCGGGGATCATGCCCTCACCACGAAGCCCAAGCGATGGTTGCAAACCTCAATGGCATTCGTAAGGGCCGCAACCCTTGTTGATCTCCTTTGAGGGGCGACAACCCTCCCCAGTTGTATCTCTCTCTCTTCAATTCTTTAATTTCAATTTAGCCCAGTTCGTCAAGCCAAACTGATCATGTCGGTAGTCTTATCTATACTTTGAAGAAAAAGATGAGCATAAATAACATAGGAACTAAATCTCTTTTAACCCAAAAAGTGTTCACAAATGACATCAAAGTACATTCTCTTTATTCATTTTACATGTGTTTTCTTCGCCCACATTCCATGCATGACTCACGTTGCGAGCATATGGTGCTGGTGATAGTGTATACTCCTTAGAGACGAGAATGGGAATTGGTTACGTGAATTCGGCAACATAAAACTGAAGGCCATATGAGAACTGGATCCGAGACAAACGTCGCCAATCTGACAAATCAACATCGTTTCCAATCTTCATTGGAGTGCTCCGACGACTAGAGACGCACCGCTATGAACACGAGATGAAGCCGACGCACGAATCCCACCTCGCCGGCCCGTAGATGGATCTATCGGAAAGTCTAAGATGGCTTCATCAGTTCAGACCTCACCAGCCTACGCCATCTCAGTCCCGTTGACATGACACGATCTGGGTTTTTCAACGGGAATTTTCGAGGATGATAATCACAAGTCCCAGGCGGCCGCCGTCGTCTCCACAGAGGGGACTGTAGCTGGAGAGATTGTTGGAGCCTGCCAATCTTTCTGATGGCGATGGCAGCCGCAATTTGCATGCTTTGGTTCTCTTTGGCGGGAACGTGAAAAAAGTGGTCCCGCCCGCCGTCATCCGAAACGAAATCATCTTTCACAAAGAGCAAGGCTAATGATTGGTCATAATCGCCTGATCTTCTTCTAAAGTAAGGTTCAAATAACTATTCAAGAACAATGGACCCTTTTCGACGTGCCTACTCTCTTCTCGTATTATGCACAATTGATGTTTCGAGAATATGATAATTATAAATTGATCAGTATGCGTGCAAGTGCTTGGACTATATTTGTAAACAAGAATCTTATTTCTATTTTAGAGCCGGTTTTCGATACTCAGTTTCGTGCAAGTGCTTGACTCGGGGCCAATCGGGCTGGGCTAGGCTTTAAAAGACTTAAACAAACCCACACTCATGAATGATATAAATATTTTCATAGGACTTAGGGCGCGTTTGGTAATGTTTTTGTTGGGAGAACAATTTTTGAACAAAAATAGTTTTTTTTTTTTGTTTTTGTTCCAAGGAACAATTTTTTAGTATAAGAACGCGCTTAGTAACTGCAAAAAATTTATACTCCAGGAATAGAAATGCGTTTGGCATTTTTTGTTTATACTCCAGGGAATAGAACACGCGTTTGGTAACTACTCTCTTCTCGTATTATAATTTTTTTTGAATTAATTTTTTTGTTTCTTTTAATTTTCAATATATTTATTATATTTTTTCCTTTTTTTTTTTTTTTTCTTTTTCTTATTTTTGGCTTGCCGACGAGGGCCAACCAACCCCCGGCGAGGCCGAGCCTCCTTGGCTCGGCCTCGCCTTGGTTGGGCGAGCTTGCCGATGACCTCACCTGGCCACTGAGGCCACCAGCAACGCTCCGGTGAGGTCATCGGCCATGGCTGAGGCCGGCGACCAGCCAAAAGGAAGAAGAATGAAAGAAAAGAAGAAGAAGAAAAAAGAAGTGTTTTTCGGAAGTGTTAGGGAACAAAGAAACAAGTTTTTTATTTCTTATTTCTTTTCCAAATCTGTTCCAAGGAACAAAAAAATAGATTTTTTGTTATTGGGAACAAAAGTGTAAACAAACGCGTTTATGTTCTTTTTTTGTTCTCCGGAACAAAAGAACAGAAATTTGTGTTCCGGAGAACAAAAACAAAAATAAACAAACAGGCCCTTAATGAGCCACACTTCCGGGTTCGAAGAGGGAATTGATCTACGTTTGCCCAATTGAAAAGGATTAAATCCATTGGGCCTTGCTTGGAGGGCCTAAATTTATTGTCAAAGTTCACACATTTGATGAACCGCCATGTTTGAGCTGATAATCAAAGATCTAACTCTAATTATGGAGTCATTGGGCAATATAAATGTATACTCACCATATATTTCTGCTTGAATATAGCTAGCGTTGGAAATTGCCCTGTAATTGAAACTATGTTCAGTAGTGCCCTCCTAGTTATTTTATGAAAAAGTTACTTTGCCAGCCTAGATTCTTTTTATCTGGCATTAGCTTGACCAGTCAGATTCAAAAGAGACAAAGAAGTAAGAAGGAATATCGCGAATAGTATAAAATTCCAATTAGAAAACTAGAGAAGGTCATTTCAAATTCTGACCCAATGCTTAGAGTTCAACTTCTTTTTCATATATTACTCTTTTTTCCCTTGACCGCAAACAAAAGAAGCCAATCTGATCAGAAGCACGCTCCCTTTTAATCCCAAATTACTTGTGAAGAGGAAGATAGAATCTTCACGACAGAAAGTCAAAAAAAAGAAAAAATAAATAAATAAAATAAATTCCACATTGTGGAAAACGTGTCTCTACCTTTTCTTTTATTTTCTATGTTTTTTAAATTTCCTTTTGTTAAATCTTCTACCTGTTCCTCGTGATTGTCCTAAGCTTTGATTTTCCAATATTCAATGTTCAATCAATCTAATCTTCTGTGCATCCGGCATTGCTGTCGAGAATTATATCTAAAGAATGAAAGTTATGCTAAGAATTGTCATTCTTTATGCCAATTTAAATGCTTAAGAGATCAAATCAGTTCTTTCCTTCTTTTCGCCAGCCACCTTTAATTGACCTATCATGCCCTTTGTCGCTCGTGGCGAATTCACATGTATTATAATCCAAATTTGCCTTACTCACATGGGTAGGTCATCGCCCTTTAATTATTAGGGTTCTCTAAACGTGTCACCAACACTTTTGACTTGACTTTCAATGGATCACATCACTAGGGCACGCTACCATATTCACATTCCAATCAACCTAGTCATATAGTCTTGTCGATAAGCTCTATTTTCGATTTATTCGTATGTTTTTGAGATAATCCGATGGAGATAAATATCCAAAAAGTCTTAAAATAATGGCTAATTCAGTCCTAAACCTTTTTTACAATGGCCAACTTAGTCCTAATTTTTTTTGCAATAGCAAACATCTATGACTAGTGAGGCCTTGCTCACCCTTGCCCATAAAAAAGACAAAAGAAGAACAAAATGAAAAAAATAAAAATAAGAAAATTTATTTATAAAATGTAAATATTGCTCACATTTGTATTGACTACGACGGCCGTGCCATTGCCCATAAAAAAAGACAAAAATAGAACAAAATGAAAAAAAAAAATTATTTATAAAATGTAAATATTGCTCACATTTGTATTGACTACGACGGTCATGCCATGTACGACGGTCGGCGGCTACATTGACGATTTCAAACCTAAATCGGCCAAAGGGCTAAATTAGCCGTCTAGAAAATATTTCGAATTAAATTTATAAAATTAAAATGTTTAAAATTGAATTTGCTACAATAGACTTGAGACTTTTTAAATAATCTTCCTTTCTCCTATGCTTTTTCAGTTTTACGTGTTGTTTATGGAAGTATGAACAGCGCGATCTTATCCAAGGTGAGGTCAAAAGTCATTACTCCAACTTGAAAAGAAAAAGCCGGAACATGCGCATGGCATTGATTGAAAATTCAAATGACTACAGAGACGACCTCGTCCAAACAAATTCAGATAAAGCGAGCCAAACCCTGAATATCAATTCCTTTCTGCATCACGTTTTCGACTTTTACTTTTCCAATATTCCACCCGAAGACCGGGTCGAATCTCTTTAGGTGGTAGAATCGAGTCGATGCAAAACCTACGTCAACCAATGTGTTCCGCATGATGCAAAAATGATGAGATGAGAACTTGAAGGGGAGAAGGTCCAAGTCTCCAAGCAGAAAATTGTCTAACCAAGCAGAATTTAATTTCGTATAACGTTGATAATCCAAGGAATTAATCAATGTATAATACGCATGTTAGACCAATCATACGATCATTGAATGGAGTTGTGGCACTTGCATGATCAACGGTCAAACCATAGTAGACTGGAATTAGGCAAGAAATTGCCTCGAATAAGAGAACTTATGTTCTAAGTTATTCACTAGATTTTCTACTTGTATGTTAGGTCGCGATTTGTATTTTTTGTACACGAATGATTTGAAGGGTAAACTATGGATGAGGATGTCTACTACCATGCTCCATCTCATGTCCCATTCGCTAGATTTAAACATGTCCATTTCGCTTGGTCTCAATTTGCAAAATCAAATCCCTACAAATTCGAAATAGCAACTTCCATCCCCCCTCTCTCGCTCTCTCTCTTAGAAAATTCAACCTAAAAATTTAAACTGATAGATGGAGAGAGATTACATAAATATAAAAAGCATAAAAACGCCGTGGTTAATATGAGAGTTTAACATGTCCTCTTACGTGTAACATGGATGAGGAATGATGCATTAATTTGAGGAATGGAGTGGATGCATACACAAAATAAACTGAGGAAGAATTTGACTCTAATACCATGTTAAAATATCCAATCTAAATGGAAAATTACCAAAAAAATCATAAATTCATTGTAGTCCTAAATTTTTTTTTTTTTGTCAATTGAGTCATAAACATTTTCTAGTTGTGTCAATTCAGTCCATTCGACCAAAATTGGCTAGCTAGCGCCGGTGACAATTTTTAATACTTTATTTTTTGAATTATTTTATCTTCTCTCCCTCCCTCCCTTTTCCTTTGGCTCCGCCAATTGTTGCCGTTCGCCGGACTGAGGCAATTGGGTGAGCTTGCCATACTGTCACTGGGTGAGGGCAAGCTCTCCTAACTGCTAGTAGGGCAAGCCCCCACTAGATCTAGTGAGGCGCTCCTTCTTCCTTTGGCTCCGCCAACTGTGGCTCGCCAAACTGAGGCAGTTGGGTGAGCTCGCCTCACTGTTGCTGGGTGAGGGCAAGCTCTCCTAACCGCTAGTAGGGCAAGCCCCCACTAGATCTAGTGAGGACTCGCCTCACTATTGCTAAGTGAGGACTTGTGTTGTTATTGCTGGGGGAGGGCGAGTTTGCCTAGCCACTAGCCGAGTGAGCCCTCACCAAATCCGGCGAGGGGGACCTCGCCATCGTCAAGTTTGATGAGGGCTTGCCCCACCAATGGCTAAGCAAACTTGCACTCGCCTGACGATGGGGGCCTCGCTGTTGCTAGGTTTGGCAAGGTGAGCCCTTGCCAGGTCTAGTGAGGGCTCACCTCACTAATGGCTGGGCAAGCTCATCCTCGCCCAACAAGGCGAGCCCTCACCAAATCCGACGAGGGCTCACCTTGTCAAATCCAGCAACAATAGTAAGGCGAGCCCTTGCCAAGTTCGATGGTGGTTTGCCCTCGCCTAGTGACAGCAAGGTGAGCTCGCCCAACCGCCTCAATTCGATGACCGACTAGCTCTCCCCTTTGGCTAGTCATTGGAACCAAAGGAGGGAGGGAAAAAAAAGAAAGAAAATGTAAAAATTAATAAAATAATTAGAAAAAAATAAAATATTATTAAACAATTATTGCCAATGTTGGCCAATGGTGACATCACCGCTGGCTTGCCAATTTTTCAACTGACACAATTGCAAGATGTTTAAAATTTAATTAGCCAAAAAAATAAATTTATGATTGAATTAGCATAATTACAATAAGTTTAAAACTTTTTGGATAATTTTCCCCCGATCTAAATGCTAATGTAGCAAAGGAAGGGGGGGGGGGTTTAGGGCAAGGAGGTGGGTTGGTAATCGGGATAATGGTGATAGAGACAATGTTGAGCTAATTACGCTAGTTTGGAGCAACAAAGCTTAGTCAATGGAGAATAGTAGACTATGGCAAGCTGAAGTTGGATGGAGACTGCTAAGAGAAAGGAGGAGGGAGGGTTAAAGTTAGGGTTTTAGAGATTTGATTGACGCTCTCTACACTACGTGCGCTTTCTCTCTTGTCTTCCTCTCTCTGCTCTCCACCGTCACATCAAGCATGTCGTGTATCATAGAACTTTGAACCACAAGTTGAGCTTTCACGTGAAGTATGTTCCTTTTTTTCTTTTTCTTTTTTGTCGAAGAGCATGTTTTGTTTTTACTCACATATTAATTTGCATCATTAATTAGTCAAATTTACAGTTAGTATCTCACACTCACAACCCTTGATAAAAAGATCAAAATTCCACTTTCAAAAGACACCAAAATAATTTAGTTTGAATCGTGCACCAAACCATCAACTTCATATGCAATCAATCGTCGCAGCCCATCACTGCTGTCGCTATTGATGCACGACCTCAATCTTGTCTCTCCCCACCCCCTCTCTCTCAAAACCATCCACCGGTTTGCCACTGCATTTACCTCGAGCCACCGTCCACAATCCACATCGCTATCCGCCTTGCGACACGTGCTCACACCACACTGCTGCCCCCAAACAACTTCCTAATCGCCATGGGCTTGTACAAGCCGCGAGCTTCGCCTAGAGGGGTTTATGCGAGCCCAAAGAGCTCAGCATGATGCTATTTCAAATAAAGCAACAAAACTAAAGGTGTCAATTGCAGATTTTTAAAACGTGTACGGTTATTTGATATGAGGGCAAAACCCAAGATGCTTTGCAATTTCGCTTATCTTTCTGATATGATATGGCCACGCAAGCTGCAGAGGGAATAAAATAAGGGAAAAGAACCGGAAAAAGGTAGATGTGAGCATGTGTCGTCGTCAGCCTAGATCTTGCGAGAAAAAGGATGAGCTTTTTCTAGAAGATGTAGCTAGAAGGGCCCCCTCCAAAAGCAAAAGACGCTAGAGAGAGAATACCTCCTCCCAAGCAATCTCGTGTAGGGTGGACATGACTCGACGTGGAGTCCTAGCCTTCGTAGGTCGTGCCCTAACAAATTATAATATCAACACCTAACCCCCCACCTTAATATTAAGATACCCAAATCTCCACGTGTGGTTCTCAGATTTTCGTTGACCAACTTGGCCCACAGACTCCTCCTCATCTAAATCTCTCGTACGATACCATCGCATGTTTTGGTCGGACACAAGTACACCCACCTCGATACCTACTAGGTTGCACGTAACAGGGTAAGTTTGGCCACTTCCGGTCGGTTTCACGCTTGTCTGATTAGTGTTAGGAATCTTAGGATGCATCTGTTTTACAAAAAAATAAATAATTTAAAAATATATTTTTAAAAAATAATCACTTGAATCTCTCGTAAATAAAGTCCAAACTGATACATTGATAACAAATTTAACTTTTGTTAATTTCCATTAAATTTTCCATTAAATTGCTGAATTTGATGTCATTTGATAATTAATGGATGTACTAATTTGGAGTTAATTTGCAATTTTTTCTGGTATTAATTTGATTTAATGGAATCTAATTGAGTGTAAATTTGTCACAATTTTATCAATTTGAGGTTTTTGATAATAAAAAATTAATTTGAGATAAATTTGTCATTGATGTTCCAGCTTAAGATTTTTAGTGATCAAAAAATTAGTTTGTGATAAATTTATCATACGTGAACCGATTTAGGATTTTTCGTGGTATTAATCATAAAATAAATGAACAAAAAATTATTTTCGTCATTTACGAAAATGTATTATCAATATTAAAATATTTATTATCGATTAATTATTTCAAGAGATATAAAGAATGGTTTTCTAGGAAAATGTTGTACAAAAAATTAATCTTCTGAAAAATAAATGAAGCCTTGGGGCGTTCTTTTTTCTTTCGTCTTCACTGATTTCACATGGAGGCATATAACTTCCGAAAATCCTAAGATTACAAGAATATCTTGATCTCAATGTGAACGATCTTACCTTTGATCATGCTTGAAACATGGGATTGACGAGGTGAGCGGCATTTAGGTGCGACGGAGAAGAGATAGAGGACTAGAGCATGTGATCGGCCAATCGATCGAACAGCGCCTATTAATCTTAGATCCAAAATATGTTCGAGATTAGATTCACGGCACACAATTGGGGAAGAACGTTTAAATGAGATGCATGTGGATCTGACTTAGACCCGAAATAAACGAGCGGATACGATCTCGTCAATTATCATTATCAATCTTCAAAACAGACAAGCCCTGACGCGACGCGCCCGCTAAGAATTTCATTCATTTTGGAGGAGATAATGCCGGGCGTCGTGACTTGCGATTTAAAGCTGCTTACATTTTCCAAGGAGGAAAGATGCTCGCACTGAAACACATTCATTTGCCCTATTCGTGCGGTTACTTGTGTTTGTATTTCCATGCCAATCAGAGAGCGATTGAAGTGACTTTTATTTGTACGTATTTGAACATGTGTCAGCTCGGCGAACTTGGCATTTTGACTTGGGGTCAATATGGAAAAATTTCGATTCTCCGAAACGTTCCAAAGATATCAAAGGCATCCAAAGTTTTCCTTATAATTTTCGGAAAACTTCAAATATTACGTATTCCGTATGGGCAGAAAAAAGGTAACCGTCGAGGAAAAGAAAAGGATATATTGAGTTGAATTGTATGAATTTTCACTGCAATCTATGGCTATTGTTCGTTTTCCTAGCAGATCGATGATAAAGTCTATTGATAAGAACTCAACTAAATTTTCGGAAAAAGTACCAAAATAGTCCTAAACCTCTTGCATTGATACCAATTCAGTCATAAATTTTTTAATTGAACCAATTTAGTCATAAACCTTTTTATATTGGTACCAATTCAGTTCATCCGACTAATTTAAGCCAGAAATTGCTAACGTGGCCGCCAGCGGTCTTACGTGGCGCCACGTGGACAAATTATATATATATATATATATTTTTTTTCAGATTTTTAAAATTATTTTTTTTTTATTTTTTTCCTTTTTTTCTCTTTCTTTTCTCCTTATCCCTTGGCCGGCGAGATAGCCGACCGGCCGACCATCGCCGGCCACAGGCTGGCCGAGGCGAGGGGCCTCGCGCCATTGCCGGCCACTGGCAAGGGCTGTCGCACCCTCGCCGACCACAAGCGAGGGCGTCGGCCCCCGCCCAAATCCAGGTGAGGGCCCTCACACCCTCGCCCGTTGGCCGACGAGGCCCGTTGGCCAGCAAGGGCCTCGCCCTTGTTGGCCACGGGCGAGGGGCGACGCCTCACCCGCCACGAGCGAGGCCGCCGTGGCCCTCGCCTGGATCCGGGTGAGGGCCCGATGCCTCGTTCATGGTGGGCAAGGGCGTCATGCCCTCGCTTGGATCTAGGGGAGGGCCACCACACCTTCGCCTGTGGCCGACAAGGGTGCAAAGGCCCTCGCCGATTGGCCGGATCTCAGGCGGGGGCCGACACCCTCGCTTGTGTCGGCGAGGGCATGGCGGCCCTCGCCAATGGCCGGCGAGGGTGCGGGGCCCCTCGCCCAACCGGCGCAGGTGGCCGGCAACCGGCGCCGACCAAACAATAAGGAGAAAAGAAAAAATAATTTAAAATATGAAAAAAAATCTGAAAAAATATAAAAAATTATAAAATTTGTCCACGTGGCAATTTTCGGCTTAAATTAGCCGAATGGACTAAATTTGTACCAATATAAAAGATTTATAACTAAATTGGTCCAATTGAAAAGTTTATGACTGAATTAGTACCAATGCTAAAGGTTTAGGACTATTTTTGTACTTTTCCCCTAAATTTTCCCTAAATAGAGTATTTTTCTACAATGTATGCATTCCTCCATGATATGTACATGCCATATTGGCGAAATTTGTCAAAATGAGTTATAGACCTATTTTTTAACCCATATTTGATGGACAAAGTTATTATATGAGCTAGTTATGTTCAATAAATGGATATGAGCATTATATGAATGTTAAATGGATCATAAATTAGTTTACAACTTAGTTATACCAAACTCATCTTTGTCACTCTCTCTTTGCTTTCTCTCTTCCTCACTTGTTTTGGTAGTTACTTACTTCAAATTCTCACCTCAATTTGAGTATGAATTTTCCTAGATTAGGTTAAATATGGAAGTGTTTTAGCAATACGAGACGAGTTAAGTTATGGCTCACTAAATGTGCATTATATGAAAATAAGTGAAGACAGTTAAATGGGTCTATTTGGATCAAATTATTTTCCATCCGACCCTACCCATCCATTTGACGAGTTTACGACATCAAATAAGTGCTTGGAGGAGTCCATGGTCAAGCACGTGATGACTGATGAGGCTGCGCTTCTTTGATTTACTTGTAACGTATTTAATTCTTCTATTTTGGGCTAACTAGTGGAAGTTTGCAACATTCAATTAGTTCAGACAGAAAATTCTGCCCCAAAAAGAGAAAAACAAAAAATATATATATCAAAACATTCTAAAGATCGGATCATTCTCGTGCACAAAAGGGATTGGATTCAACTAACTCAAAAGTGGTCTTTCTCAAGTATTATTGCTTAGGTAAGTCGACAAACGTCAACTTAAGAAAACAAACAATAGGGAGACAGTCGACTATGATAAACTATGGTCAAACATGCGATCCATTTAGTCTAATTCTATAATCACCATTATTTTTTCTTTTTCATTTTACCGGATCAAAACCCAATGATGTACTTAGCTCCAATGTGAAATATAAATTAAAGTATACCCTAACTTTTTATTTTTCAGGTAAACTTTTGAATTTGCTCACAAAGATATAGTTTAAACAGAGCCCAAGTCGTACTTTAACTTTCTTCCCAGGCCCATTTTTCCAATCGGGTGGACTCCACCCCAATTATATTCACACCGCAAGCAAAGACGGTGAGCCACGTGTGCATCCGTCCAACTCATTCCCGTACGTTAAAGAAAAAGAGGTCAATTTGAACACCAATTCCTCAATTGCTAACCATTACGCAAGGATTAGCATCATTAACTTAATATAGCCAAAATTAAATAACGATAACTGTCCATTCAAATAGTCACTTTTTAAAGACTCTAGTCATTTCAAAAGATAAATAAGAATTCAAGTCGATCACCTTTTAAAGGGTCTAGTTATTTCAAAAGAAAAATGAGAAAATTCATAACACATGACATGTCTTAAATGATGTGTATTGGACCGAACGGCAAATCACTTAAAAAGGAGAGAAAAATTCATCCGCAAGCAAGTTACCTTCCCTTGGCCATGTCTATTTGCTCTGGCGACTGCTCGGTCAAAGTGTGAACACTCATCAAGGCGGCATCTTCTGATCTTTTCCACTTTTGTCCTACTCCCCTTTGCAGAGAGATTGAGAGAGAGAGAAAGAGAGGCACGCATGCATGGATCTTTATAAATTCAATTGGAAGGGAGGAGCCTCTATTCCTGTAGCAATGGCGGCTGAATGAAGCCGACAACAGTCCCTTCATATAAAGAAAATTTACACTCGCTGGAAACCCAAGAAGGGAAAGGGGGTCTTCTCTCTTCGTTCTGTAGCGACAAAGAGGGTATCTGTGCAAATCAAGCAAGCCCTCTCTTTTTCCTTTTCATAATTGAATCTTTTTTGGCAGAGAGCGTCGCATGTTCATGCGCGCTCATCATAAAAGTGGCGCACCGTCGGAGCAGAGGCGAGTACGTGGACCATCCGCCCGCTGCAGACGCCGCGGGCGATGAGGAAGAGGAGGAGGAGGAGCAACCACCACCGCTGGTGCAGCACCGACTTCTGAACCAGCAGCAAACGCAGCCGATGGAAGAGGCGGTCATGCCGATGTACTCGGCATACTGTCCGCCCGGAGAGACATCGGCAATAGTGTCGGCTCTAACGTACGTTGTCTCAGGGACGAGAGGTGGTCAGCACGGAGGAGCGTACCAATCGACATTGGCTCCTTCATTGGCTTATGATTCGGCGTCGGCAGGCAGCTCATCACAGCTTCCATGGACTTATATTGGGCAAAAGAGAGAGCGTGACGAAGCAGGGAGTTCATCACAGTTTTTGGCCGAGTCTCCTTTAAGTCAGAGGGATTACTATGCGATCTATGGTCGCGGTGTTGCATTAAGAGAGCCCTCTGTTATTTCCGCTTCCTTACCTGGTTCGTCCCTCACTCTTTCTTTCCTCCTCCTCCATCTAATCCTTTATTTTCTTAATAACTACTAAAGAAATGATAGCATCTTGTGTCATATCAAGAAAAGAAGTGTTTCAACGGAGAGAAAAGATTTAGATCGTGATAACATGAGTAAAATCTCATTTATACATATACATAGGCAATGATTTCTCCACTGACTATTTCATAAACAGAACAAATACTTCCTTTTTTTTTCTGTCTGTTAAATACTCTATTATTATCCACAAACAAAAAAACTTCTTATTTTGATTCTCAGAGTAGTGGAATGGCTAAAGGTTTACCCCTAAAATCCAAGGGACTTATCATAAGATCAATGATGTTTGTATAAATACTTCCTTGGATGGATCTAGCGATCCTGTTCACTAATTCTTCTTCTATTATTTTTTTTTTTCTTTCTTTCCATTTTTTTTTTTTTTTTTTTTTTTTTGTGTTCATCTTTCATCTTTGAGCGTTAGGGTTTTCTTGGATCTCAAGGTTTACCCTAAAAGCTAAGCAACTTATCATAAGATCAATGATGTTCGTGTAAATATTTCCTTAGATGGATCTAGCAATCTTCATCACTAATTCTTCTTTTTTCTTTCTTTCTTTCCATTTGTGTTCATCTTTCATCTTTGATCTTTGAGAGCTAGGGTTTGCTTGGAGATCTCGAGGTTTACCCCTAAAATCTAAGCAACTTAGCATAAGATCAATGATGTCCGTATAAATACTTCCTTAGATGGATCTAGCAATCCTCATCACTAATTCTTCTTCTTTTTTCTTTCTTTCTTTCCATTGCTTTTGTGTTCATCTTTCATCTTTCATCTTTGAGAGCTAGGGTTTGCTTGGATCTCAAGGTTTACCCCTAAAATCTAAGCAACTTATCATAAGATCAGTGATGTTAGTATAGATACTTCCTTAGATGGATCTAGCAATCCTCATCACTAATTCTTCTTCTTTTTTTTCTTTCTTTCTTTCCATCGCTTTTGTGTTCATCTTTTGTCTTTGAGCACTAGGGTTTGCTTGGATCTCGAGGTTTACCCCTAAAATTTAAGCAACTTATCATAAGATCAATGATGCTTGTATAGATACTTCTTAGATGGATCTAGCAGTCCTCATCACTAATTCTTCTTCTTCTTTTTTTCTTTCTTTCCTTTGCTTTTGTGTTCATCCTTCATCTTTGAGCGCTAGGGTTTGCTTGGACCTAGGTTTTCGCCATTTTCTAAACCCTAAACGCTAAATTTCAGTATATGCTACAAGGCTCATTTTCTTCCCCTGCTTTCGTATCATACTTATATGAACCTATATATTGTATTTAGTATGGCATGAAGCGATTACTTTATTTTATCCAACCACTTTTCTAGCGATGAGCTATGAAGGCCATCTCTAGGTTTTCTAACTTTGCATGCGTTGGCTAGTCATGATCATCTTCTTTTGCAGCCATTCTTTTATTTCGATTGAAGAAAATAAAAGGTTTAGACATGACATCTATACAACGGTACTAAATTATTTTCCCTATCGATTAGTGAGATGATACACCGATATTAAAATTGAAACACTATAATATCTTCGAGGGTGCAATACATTTGAAGACTTCTAGGTAGGATAATGCTATCACGATGTAATTAGATAGCTTTTTATCTTTATCCATTTATAGATTCCAACGGACCATCGGTGCATTTCAAGAATTAGTGTTTTTCAAGATGATGAACAAGAATTAAATTGAGCTGAGTGCTCATCTTTGCTTTGAAAGTGGGATTGAGTTACAAGATAATTAATACTGTGATTAACAAAAATGTCAATATGCCATAAATAGAGGTGTCATCTACTCGATTCAGTTCGATTTTTCAAGAAATATGAACCATTAAATGTATGTATATGATAAGAAACAAAATAGTTGTATTTCATTATACTAAATACGATACTAACCATTATTCCAACATAGACAATATTAAAAATAACATAATGACGAGTGTATATCTTTATTATTTTAATTTTTTTTAAGTATTAGATTAATATTCCCATGTTTCTTTTTTAAAATTAAAAATGTGCCTCTGCCTCACGTAAGAATGTGAGCTTCCGAGAATTGCCGGTGACGAAAACGCGTATGTCCTTTCTCCATACAGGACTCCAGGCAACGACTGTCGCCGCCACCTCCACCGTCCCGCCGCCACCTTCTGGAGCGGGCCCGCCGCCCTTTGAGGGCGGAGAGAGGAGGAGGAGATACAGGGGAGTGAGGCAGAGGCCGTGGGGGAAATGGGCGGCGGAGATCCGCGACCCCCAAAAAGCCGCAAGGGTCTGGCTAGGAACCTTCGACACGGCGGAGGCCGCCGCCCGGGCGTACGACGAGGCCGCCCTCCGGTTCCGTGGCAACCGTGCCAAGCTCAACTTCCCTGAAAACGTCAGAGTCATCCCGCCCAACGTCCCGACTTACGGTTCCCCTGCCACCGCCGCCCTGACCCTCGCCGCCGGCTCCGCTCCTCCGGCAATGGCAGCGGGTCAGCTGGCTTCTCCGTCTGGGGGGGCGGTCCCGCTATATCCGAGAGGAGCTGAAGGCTTCAATTTGGGAGACTACTGGGAGTACTCTCAGCCTCTTCAAGGGCATCATCAACCTGCGAGCTTGATGGAGCAAATGATGTTTTCTTCGCAGATGGCTTCTTTACAGTCGTCGTTATCGTTGGCTTCTCCGTCTCTGCCGCCGCCGCCGCCGCCGCCTTCTTTTCCTTTATCAGATTTATACGGGTCTTCGTCATCATCTGGTTTTAGTGGCGCTTCTTCGTTTTCTTCTTCACTTCCTCTGTTTTTCACTCAGCAGCCCCAGTCAGAATACTTCCGGCCTCCGCCGCCGCGGCCCCCGCACAACCAGGGAAGCGGCGGGGAAGACTTTGAGCCGCCGCCGTCATCGGATTCAAGTCATTACCATTCATCAACCAGTTGAAATTCTGTTTTTTTTCTTTTTTTTTAATTTCTATTTAGAATCATTCTTTTGGAGGGGGGGTGACGGTTTTCAGAGCATTGGTTGGTGCTCTTTCGGGATGAGGATGATGTTTTTTCCCGTGTACACCACTTTTAGACGCAAAGACTTTTTTTAGTCATCGGGATTTATTTCAGCTGGTGTTCTCTTTTCTTTTTCATTATAATATAACACTTCTTAGGTCTTACTCAACCTAATTATACCTTATTGATTATATTTGTACATCTAAATAAGGATAACAACACAGATGATCCTAGAATTATCACCAAATATCCAATAGAAACCTTAAATTTTTAATTTATTCAATATAATTCCTAAACTTTTGGTATATATTCAAATATGATTCATGAATTTTATGAAAATATTTAATGTTGTTTCCACTAATTTAAGATTATGGACAACATTGAACATTTTAGAGATTAAATAAAATATGTATCAAAAGTCTATGAGCTATATTGTACATTAAATTGAAATTCAGAGATTATATTGAATAAATTAAAAATTGAGAAACTAAACTGCACATCAAATCAAAATTCAAGGATCATTTGTGTTAATTCCCCGTCTAAATGATTTTAGTGTACTTTGTCCCATACTGTGCACATAAATGATTTTAGAATCTACCTTTACCAAAAAAAAAAATGATTTTAGAATCTACTTCCAAGGAGAGCATGAGGCACATACAATGTATGCGAGCTCGACCCACGAGGGCCGCTAGATTTGACGGGTCCCGCGTTTCGCTTTTTCGACGGCGACCCGTTCGTCGGTGTGCTCAGCATATTAAAATAGGCCTTCGCAGGTTCAAAGTCGTGGACAAGGAGAATGAGATACGTGCTTACGAAATGGACCTAATGATGCGACGCGTGGGGTCCATCTTAGACAAAAGAGTATGAGTCAAAGATGGAACTTTTGGACCGCAAACGAATTCCTTAGCATTGAACATCGCCCCTTCTCTTTCCACGAGATCAGAACGATCGCGTCGGTCTTAAAGTAATGAAAAAAAAGGAAAAGGAAAAGGAGCGAAGGAGAGGGATCGAGCGCTCTGGCGAATTAGCAAATGGGAAACGTGCGGCGACATTGGTAGCTTTTTTGAAAGGAAAAGCTTTGGTTAGCAGCTCACGCGATGCGTGTCCTGTTCACATCACGGGTCTCCAGTCGAAGACGACGCCCCCTTTAATAAGATATGAGCTCCTTTTTGGGGGGGTCATTGCTCGAGTGAAGAACGCACCCGTCCACCTCAGTGGACACGTAAATTCGAATCGCACCAACCTCGCGCAATTTCTTCGGGGCCACTTTCAAGAACATGGATCATATGCCTCCAGTCATTCTCCAATTTGCGTGAGAGGGGAGACTTGCCAAATGGAGATCGGTCGGATACCAACACATGCCCTGTTAATGGAAAATTACTTCTGTTGAAATATTTAAATATTGAATCATTGAGTCTTTTTCTTCTTTTTTTTCTAATTTGGGCATGGTCAAAAAGTCTTTCGAAGCCATTAATCAGTTGGTTGATTGTTGACATAAAGGTGTGAAAATTTATAAATCATTGTCGACCGTTTCAAAAACTTAAACTATTTAGGTATTTCATTTCTTATTTGATTTGGTTCTCATAAATAATTGTAAATATATGTAATAATATATACAGGGGGCTAATTCATACATCCTATATTCTATTCCCCTTGCTTTAAATAAAAGTTATTGAACGAACCCCCGCCAGTCAAAGAAACTACACGTAAAATGAGGAAATGCTTAATGTATTATTGTCGTTCTATTTCAATGGTAATGTTTTTTGGTTTTTTGAAAAATATTTTGGATCCGTTAATTTGAAATATTCTATATTGAATATTCATAATTCATTCCAATGACAATTGTTCAGTCTATCTGATAGAGGGAATTCTTTTTTTTATGATTTTCTTTTTCAGTATGAAATCAAAGAAAAAGAGCCTAAATATTCCTTTACATCGACTTTTTTTTATTCACTCCACGAAAAAAAGAAATAAATTTCTTTTTCTATCTATCTATATTTTTTTAATCACTGAGGTTTAATTCAAAGATGAATTATTTATGATGATAAATGCAATCTTTAGGAAAACTTTATTCAAATAGTGAGGTAGTTTTTTTTTTTTCAATTCAATAACTATTTGAATTGAATGATTTCTTTGAGTTTTTTTTTTCAATTCAATAAGTAGTGATGATTATATTTTAATCTATATAATGAGGTATGTGTAAGGAAGTGGAGAAGTCAGAAGCATTCATGGCCGTTGGTTTGGCAATTGGAGTCGTGTCTTGTTAATGGTACGGTCAAAAGAAGGGCATATTAGGTTAGCTAATTCAAACACAACGATGTTTAATTAAAGTGTCAAACTCCCTCACATGAACATGACGCATCTAATTAAGCATTTCACATGAGATGATATGATTAGTACCATTATGGAATGCGTCGCGGAGACGAACGCCACATGATACGCACATTCAACAATTATGTCCACACAACGCATTGACCCGCATTCGCGTGCTTCACAATAGAATGAAGACATAAGATCACTTCCACATCAAAACAAAAAACAAAAGTTCGCAGCTTTCTTGATTATGATGTTCTAAACGTTTGCGTCCTCAAATATGTTTCGATTTTTCTCTTATTCTTCTTAGTATGTGTGCTATTTTATATAACTCTTTTGGGAAAAAAAGTCATATGATGGCAATATTAAGGATGTTAAAACATGTTTAATAGCATCGTACTTAAAAATGACATGCTTAACAACTTAATCAGAGTCAATTTGTATCTCAACAAGATCAAGCGGGTCAATCTGCATAAGACCAATCCTTATCGTGTGATAAACGAGTCAGCCCCCTTCACGAAAATAACCCTTTAACTATGCCAGATTGGCATTGTGTTTAAGTAGGTAAATTCCCGAAATGCTAATACTAATCTCATGAAACAACCTTATTCTCATGCATTTTGCATGTCAACATGCTTCCTATACTTTATGAAGCACCGACACTCTCCAAGAGCTTTTGTGTCGTGTCGAACATTTCAACACGTATCCGACACTCTCGGACACTCTCCAACACTTGGTCAACGTGTGTCGAAAAATCTGACACCTGGTCAACTTTTCCGACACTCTCCGACACTCGAGTCGGAATTCCAACATACAATTTTGATACGTGATTCCGATATCGAGATCAATTTTAAAAAATTTCAATAAATAAGATGTCAAAATGTATATATGTAAAAAAAATAAAACACAATAATAAAAATAATAAATGGAGAAAGAAGAAAAACCTAATCTTCTCTTCTCTTCTGACTCCCACTTTCCGTGATTCTCAATTCACCCCTTAATTTTTTTTCCTCTTCCGATATATCTAACATGCGAGTTCAAAATGTCAATTGCTTGTTTTTTTTTTTTCAAGTTTTATAAATTATTGGAATAAAGTTGAATTTGTCAAATTGAAATAATGAATGATATTAATAAATGGTGAATTAATGTTTTTAGTGTAAATTCATTATAAGGCTTTTTAATTTTAATTTATTTTGAAATTTATTTGATTGAAATAATTATAAAAATGATAATTTATTATGTATAACGTGTCCTAACGTGTCGAAATTCTCTGTTTTTTTAGAAATGACGTGTGGCCGTATCGTGCCGCGTGTCGCGTGTCGCGTGTCTGTGTTACTTAGCCTATACTAACTAAAATATCCCCCACAAGTGCCACCACATACCTTTTTTTCCCGGATTGATTAAACTAAAGATGCTATTTCTCCCAACTGTAGATGAATAACGTGTCTCCATTCAATTTTTTTATTTCTAAACTTGAAACGATCTGGAGTGTGAATAGATAAGAAAGCACAGCTACCCCCTTTTTCTTGTCCACTTCCTGTCCCGAAATGCACGGCCATTCTGTCGCCGAAATCAAGATGCCACGCGGTACCTGAAGTAAAGCTTACGTTAGCCTTGGGGACCTGGTCAGATACCCGTATCACCACGTGTTGTGCTAATAATAATGGCTCGAATGGACGACAGACGACATTGCTCATGGGACTCGTCAGAATCTAGGGGTCGGGCCGGGAAACATCTAAGAAAGTTAGGCAAACTCCCATGGGATCGCGCAAAAAAAGGCATCGACGTGTCGAGTCTTCGTTGATCAAGAGCCATCGGAACACGTGCTCAAAACTGTGCGCCTTGCGACTCCGAAAGGGTGGAATTCCGATCGAGGGTCGTGGTGGGTCAATTGGTGGTTTACCTACCGTTTTCTGGTAAGGTGGATCCTTCTTGTCTTTTGACGTGGTCTTTGCTCGGTGGTGTTATCTCGACGGCCTTTGACTCGGCGTGCGGGAATCGATGACGGAGTTCGTGTTCAGATGGCATGCTCGTAGTTTCGATTCTCAGGAATACATTGATTATGCTGTAAGACATGGATGATGCGGCTCAACTTTTGGAATGGATATAACGCGTTATGATGATGATGAAGCCTAGGTGGATGCAAAGTGCCTCATTCGCTTAGAGGGTCGTCATTAAAATATGAAAAGGGTGCACGCTAACAGATAAAGAGGATGTGCTTAGTGCTAGTTTAGAGCCGTATGAAAAGAATTTACCCTTTGAGAAGTCTAAAAGGGGACGAACATCGAAAGATGCTCTACAGATTAAATCTTGAATAATCAATGGGCTTAACTCAAAGCCGTTGCTTCAACGACAAGAAAGTGCGTTGGTTCATACTGTCGGAAAGCCCGGAAAGCCCACGTTCCCATGGTTACTTGATTGAAGTGATCAAATGGTATCTTTTATGTTTTTTTAATCTATGGAATTTGTCCCTCCTGATCTTGTTGGTCATTGAAGGCTGCATCTGACATTTGGACGTTGAATTATTTCACCAAGGGGAGTCCTGTAATCGTGGCCTAGGAAAGCGCTAAATGATGTCTAGTGGTTAGGAGTTAGGTCAAGGATAGAGGTTTGGTCAGGTCGCGGGATGCTACGTTTCGGGAAACCAAAGATGACAGGTTCCAAAATTTGAGAAAAAGGAGGCAGAATCTGAGGAGGGTCTTTGCCTCGGTTAGATGATTGAGAAATGACCACAACCTAACTCCAGCACAGAAAGATTGTTACTTTATGCATGAGAATTGGGTCTTCAGCATCTAGCACTAGGTGTTCAATAATGTTCAATTGTCCCTATTTTAACTCAAATCTGTTACCATTATAACAAGCCAGTCATGTTTTAGTGTTTGGCACTTAAGTTGGACTCGGTAGCCAAAACAAAAGATTGGGTAAAAAGTTTTTCAAATTATTCATATCCTCTTGAAGATACTGGATAACTATATGACCACATAAGAAGCACCGATACTCTCCGGAAGTTTGGTGTCGTGTCCGACACTCCGACACGTCCGACACGCGGTTCAACGAGTGTCGGGAAATCCAACACGTGATCAACTCTTCCCGACACATTCTGACACGTGAGTCTGAAATTCTGACACGCGATTCTGAAATTCTGACACGCGATTCTGACACGTACAGGGTCAATTTTAAAAAAATTCAATACTTGAGGAATCAAAATATAAATATATGAAAAATAATGAAAATAACAAAAATAAAGGGGAAAGAAGAAAATTCTCACTTTTAAATTTCTCACTTATAAGTTTTGACATTCCCATGATTGACGATGGAACGCCCCTCTTCTCACCGCGTCGCTCCGCCACCCTCACAGACTTAAAGTTGTGATTTTTATTTTTTTTATTTGCTTCTTTCCGCCTCTCAAGCGTCGCCTGTGAGTTATCTCTTTTGTTCTATGTCATTAGCTTGTGAGTTTATCTCTTACATTTTCGTGGCGAATTTAGTTATTTCATTTTCTTTTGGTCGTACTTCGAGAGTTCTTGTCCTAGATTTTTATTTTTCTCAAACCTTGTTTTGCAGAGGAGCTCTAAGCTAGTCTATATCATGAACTCCGAACTCTATCTGGACTATAAGAAATCTCACTAATTTCCGACAAGTGTAAGAAAACATGACATATTCCTCCAAATTTACTCTTTTGTGTTTGCAATTTTTGAATTTCTTATTTAATCTCTGTCAAACTAAAATAATGGATGATATTAACAAATGTTGAATTAATATTTTTAGTATAAATTAATTCTATAATATTTTTATTATTTATTTTTGCATTTATATAACGTGTCGGAACGTGTCGGAATTTTCTATTTTTTTAGATATAACGTGTCGGTGTGTCGTGTCGTGTCGTGTCGTGTCGCGTGTCGCGTGTTCGTGTCGGTGCTACATAAATGACCACAACCTAACTATAGCAAAGAAAGATTTGTTTGTCTATTTGTGGATGATAATTGGGTCTTAAGCATCTAGAACTAGGTGTTAAATTATGTTTGATGGTACCTATTTTAACTTAAACTGTGACCAATATAACAAGCCTGTCATGTTTCAGCATCCAGCACTCACGTTGGACTCGGTAGCTAAAACAAAGCCGAACACGATAAGATTGGATTGGTTAAGAAATTCCTCAGATTATTCATATCTGTTCAAAGATACCGGATACAAGGGTGATGTTTCATTTCCATGTATCCTTTTAGAGAGGTGCAAGGTACCTGAAAACCGAGGTCCAAGAAAGCTCACACCTTTTCCATTTTTAGGCTAAATCAATGCACAAACTAGGCCCAAACCGAACGAGCCAGAGTCTTCATCATCTCTAGTTACACTGTCTTTTCCGCTCAATCAAAGGTGTAATATCAACGCAACCTGTTGATCCATCTTTGAGTTGATTCATTGAATAAGCGACAGCCGATCGATATTACGCATGCCATGAGTCAGATTTTGATGTACTTTAAAGATAGCGCCTCTACATTTTCCTGGATTAGGGTATAGGAGAAACAATTTCATGATAACACTTGCGTATGTAACTTTATTAATGTACGGTATGTGAAGGAGCAAAAATCTTCAATGGTGTAGTACCAAATCCTCAAATCTATAAGCTTGTATAGCTCCAAAGTTAATGGGAAGGGAGCAAATGATCAAGGGATGAACCCGAAGCTATGAACCGCTTATACACTAAAGAAACATATAAAATCTGTAAGCCTCATGAAATGAATTAAGCTTTCTCGGAATCGAGCCGACAATTCCAGGTTTTTGCTATAACGCCTGGCCATGTTCAACATGTTATCGCACTATTGCCAAATATCAAAGCAAGACCTAAAAGTGAACATGATGATACCAATTCTTCGAGGAATTCCAACCAAAGCTGCAATCACCGACTAAAGAGATCAAGAAGCAACATTCAGTGTATGAAGCGATTTGCTTCTGCAACCTTTCCATCATATGATCACAAGTGTGGATCGGGAAAATATTCGTTTGAGGTCGTGCAAAGACAAATTTGAACATTCCAAAGTTGATCCCTGCTAATGAACAATGCAAGTCAAAAGATGGCCTCTGAGTTCTAACATTTACCAAGACCATTGCCCAGCTTTTTATCTTCAACCAAGAGCGAGAGAGTGCAAGTCTAGTTTGGCATCGGACAAAAATGGGGAATGCAACTGAGCAGTCTGGACAGATAGAAAGCACAGTGTCGCGACCCAGTTTTTCGGGGTTTGCCACCTAAAACTAGGTTGATGGACTACTAAGCCTTTAAGTTTAGCTCGGGCTCTCCCAAGCCCATACCAAATCACGACTTAGGGTTTTAACATGCAAAAGCTTATTATCTAGGAGTCGCCACTAATCAGTTTAGGGTAGGTCGATTAGACACCTAAGTAAAATAATGGGAGGATTATCTTACTTCTACGAACAGGAGATTTTGGGTACGGGAACTTGATTACACTAGACTATCCTAGTGCCCTTTCGGTACCATTTCTAAAAAAATGTTTTGCGGGCGCTTGTTTTGATTTTAATTGAGCTTCCTAACATGTGAGGTGATCATACATGTGCGCATACCACCAATTTAACACATAGAAAGCAATTTAAATAATGCAAAAAGCATACCTTAAAGCAACGAAAAAGATCTACGCAATGTTAAATCGAATTCATATAAATAATCCTAGATATGATTTCTAATTAACACGCAATTTCAATTTTTTTGTTTTCACTTTATTTAATGAAAATCATGACTTATGCAAATAATCTAAAAAGACATGACGACGTGACCTAAACTATATGACATGAAGAAATGCAATAATTAAATGCAATCTAAATGATCTAATTATAATGACATGCAATGCGATACCAAATTATTTAAACTAAAATGACATGCTTCATGCAATTTAATATGAAAGCTATATGTTAGGTGACATTTATTAAATGACTTATTCTAATGACAAGAAAATTCTAATTAAATGAACTTAAATAAACTAAATGACGTGCATTTGATGTTTCTATTTTTAAAAATGCAATCTATCCTAAAAATTGAATGAATCTACCCTAAGACAATTTTTTGTATTTTTCATGAAATTCGAAATTAAGAAAAATGCAAAAATTATCTAGCTAGATTAAGATTCTATCCAACTTACATTAAGAATTGAGTTAGGTCAAATCTTAATTTAAATTAGATGTTATCTTAAGTTGAAAGTTCCTAATCTATAATGCAATCTATCTCAAAAGATCTATCTAAATAAAATCAAACATGCAATGAACCTAATATGCAATGACGTGCAAATAATGCCTTAATTCTAAATGATATATGCATGATGATTTTTTTGTGTTTTTTTTTTTTATAAAATTCGAAATTTAAAATTGCCAAATAATTAAACGTGCAATTCGAATAATAAAAAAAAAACTAACAACCTAAATGAATGCATTTTTGTTTTTATATTCTCTTAAATTCGAAATAAAATCCCTATTCTAGATATGCAAAATAACCAGAAATATTCTAAAACCAAATGAAATCCTAATCCAAATGTCTTTTGATTTTTCTTAGTGATTTTCTAAAACAAATATTAAATCTAACAAGCAAGATATTCAACAAAATAAAGGATTAAAATAAACGAAAAAATAACCTGTTATCTCACGGGTCAAGTTAACGAATATTTTTAACCCCGAACGTCACGACAAGAAATCAAAATAATTAAAAATCTAATCCGAAATCTTACGGATCAAATTAATAACTATAATGATTTAGCAATTTAAATATCATCAAAATGCCCAAAAATTAATATAATCAAAAAAATGATCCGTTGTCTCACGGCTCAAATTAAAGATTATCGCAATCTCAATCGACGCAATTATCCAATAATAAGTTGAGATAATTAGAAAAATGATCCGATATCTTTACGGATCAAATTAGTAATTAAATCAACTTTATCAATAAGCCCTAGTTGGAAATGCTTAATATCACGTATCAAATAACAATCAATCCGAATTGAGGAATGAAATATTCCATTTGAATTGGATAGAGATTATTACCTAGTCCGAACACGCGTAATCTGGATCGGAATCAAACCGGTCACGGCTTGAGGATGATGCTCAAGGGATCACTGGGTGTTTGGCTAGTCTCACGACCGGCTCATGGCGGTGCACAGCGGACTCGGCTATTGGCTTTCTCTGACAATATATTATTGACTTGGTTAGCAAGATTTGATGGAAAAAGACAAAACCCACCTCTTAGGACTCATGGCCTTCAATCCTCATCTTGGATGAATCGTTTTCTCGATGACGGAGATAATATCAGCAACTAAGAAGGGATCATCCGAAAAATCCAGCAAAGATGGCGGCTCTGGTGTCTTGCTAGAGAATCTCCAACGATCAGATCGGCAAAGTAGGGATGCCGTCAATGGGCAACGACGCACAACAGATCGATGTGTGGTCTCAAAGCAGTAGCGGGTGTAGCAACAGAGTTGTGGCGAAGACCGAGAGGGAGCTATGTCTTTGTGGGTGCAATGAACTTCACGACCAGCAATGCAACGGACTCATCGGAACAAGCTAGAAATCAACGCAGCGAGTTGTCTCTGGAACAAAGAGTGTGGCATTAGAGCATGAGACCCGTGGGAGGAGCCTTGGTCGTCGAAAGTGAAGCGCCGCAAACTGATGAAAGCAAGGTCACGGCCGAGACAGGGCTCGACCGTGACACGCTCTTCTCCGTCTCTATCTCTCTCAAAAGTGCCGTATATTCAATGTGTGTCCCCCTCAAAAACCCTATGTGTTTTACTTTATATGCCCATCGATTAGGGTTTTTAATTTTTCAAAAATCAATATCCACGAAGATCTTTTTTTTCAAACGCTTGATATTCACTTTTCGAACTTGATATCTCGTTTTTATATCCGCCTATCCAAAAAGTTCATATCTCGGAAAAATTTTGAAATCAATTTTCCCACGAGATAATTTTCTATCATTAAAAATCGAGCCGCCAATTCGTTCGTTCGGCTTCGTGGGCTTAGTCGCCTTTCAATTCCAGCTCAAAATCACCAATTTGAACCTATCCACGGCCAGTCCAATAAATAAATGCAAGACATGCAAACTAAAAATAAATGCACCTAAATCTATATGCTATGCAATTGATATATTTTTTTTTTAGGGATAAAATTAACCCCTAATTTTCTATGCAATAAGTAAATAAACTAAATCACCAAAATTTAGGTGTCAACACACAGATTTCAAGTGCCTAGAACACTGGTTATATACAGAAGCAATATAGCCAGCAATACAAATTTAATCTGCGGGGGCAGACAAATGTGCCAGGAGAAAGCAACAAATCGAGAAGACACTATTCAAACATTCCTATTGAACTGCTCAGAGGAAGATATATAGCACACAAAAAGAACTGAAACAAATGGGAGCTAAATATCAGAATTCAGACCTGAAATGACTGCTCCAGAAAGACGCCAAATTTCAACTTGAGGTCAGAGTTTCATTTTGGTTTCAAGCCAATCCTAGACACCCAAATTACAAGCGTGTTTCGCTTGAGGGAGTGTAGCTTCTCTCCGCAAATGTGGAATTCACAAGGACATCAGGTGCAATTTCCCAACTCCCACTTCTCACATAACTTGAGTGCCGATTTTCAGATTTAATGGTTGGAGCTCGATGACCTGAAGCCATAGGGGAGTCCACCATCATACTATTTTCTGGAGTTCCATTGCTTCCTCTACTTTGAACATCTTGATCGAGTTCGATATTGCGACGCTGGGAGATTTTGAGAAGATCTTCACCAATGTCCAAATCATCATCCTCCACCTTTGGGCGTGGATTTGCGCCTAAATCTTCCATCTCTGATTCTGCTCCTCGTTCACTGGGTAAAACAGGTCTGTGCACCTCTTCTTGGACAAAAGCTCGGAAATTGTTCCTTGACGGCTTTACCTCCGTGCAGAAGACTTCAAGAAAATTACTGATGCACCCTTGATCAAAGGCATTGAACCTGTTTTCTGCTCTGTACCGGAAATTCTCATATGTTGTCTGGAAAATCAAGTGTTTTTTGATTAATCAGAAGAAAGCACTATTTAGAAACTGAAATCATGTTCGCACGGGTATGAAGTTAGACATCTTAATTTACAAGCAAATGGCCAATAAATCCTTTTCAGAAACAGAGAAAGGCAGCCTTAAAGAGTTGCAATGAAAGATCAAAGGATGCACAGAAGTGCTCATCAGAAAAGATTTGTCAGGGCCTTAATCGCAATGGAAAATATGCACCAAAGTCTCGTTCAGGCTAAAGATATTTAATACATCACATCAGCAAAAATATAGAATCCTTCCTAATATCGCGAATGATGGACTGCAGAAAACTTAGTTTTCTACACAGAAATTCACCATAAAACAAATCATAAAAGACACCCTAATTCTTCATTGAACCTTCAGACTTTCAAATTCCATAGCAGATAAACTATACAATACTTCAAAATGGAATGACTACTCAGCCCCTCTATGATTAAAAAATATGACAATACTAGAAGTTCTTTTCACACTTCACTGATTTGCTAGTCTATTATAGTCACATTCAAACAAAAGACATTACTTCAGGGTATTTTTTGGTATAACAAAACCAAGAAAGTATACTATCCCAGCTATAGTGCTGGAAACCCAACAGCTTGTAACCAGAAATAAGACATAAGATGAGAGCAAACATAAGGAATAATGGTGAATGAAGAAATATTTAAAGAAAACTTTAACAGCGCCAATTCAATCCAAGAGATGGAACTAAAGGAGCTAAGAAATAATATGCAGAGACAACCAATTAAATGACATGATCCCTCTCAGATTGTATAAAAGGTGCATGGGACTTACTTGATTTGTCCCTATAAGATACAAATGGAAGCCCGTGAGTCCACCGACAAACCATAGAGAAATAAAACAGTAAGCCATAAGTACGACAGAGGCAGGTGACTCCTTCATTGCCTTCCAAACTGTACCGTGATGTTTATCCATCAGAACCTTAATGTAGAAAGCCGACATCGCAAAAACATAGATACACAGAAGAGTTCCTGAAGATACAAACATGAAGAAGAAACGGTAGTTGCGCTGCAGCAGCAAAAAGGCAACAATCAGTTAGGCAAGCATAATTTTCAAAAGTGTGACTGATTATCAGCATTAACCACAACCAAGAGGCATATGAAGAACACACAAAAGCCCCGAGTTCACAATAGCATACCAATCCAATGCATTGGCCCACCCAAGGGCAATGATGATCGAAACGCTCAACGCAGTTGTCACAGATAGAGCAATGAGAACAACGAGGAGGTCGATACAGCATGCACGTATCACAGTACTTCACTCTCACATTAACACCATTGACCATAACATCTTTCGTGCGAGGAAACTGAAGGCTAGGCGTTTGTCTTCCCCCAATTTCAACCGATGCTGAGTGGTCAAAGTGAAATACTTCTTCCGGTGGATGTGCATTCCGGGGGACTATACCAGGATCCCGGGCTGAGGTAAGAAAAAGAAGCAGCAACACCTATCAAAATCAACTTTGCAATTACAATAAGAAATGTCTCAACTAACCATAATAGGCATAACAAAAATTTATGTAAAAAAAAATCTTAATTACCAAGAAGAATTGAGAGACATAAAAGGATACAGAGGTGAACACGCATTAACAGAGTCCATCTTTTTTTTTTGGTTGGATAATAGAGCCCATTCAGAGGGCCATTTTTCAATAGATGATGGAAACAAGAGGAAGGATGTCGTCATATTTTCTCCTTCCGTAGCTATATAATCTACTCACAAACTGAACTACAGACATCTAATTCACGATAAAAGAGAATTAAACGTCCAAGTATAATGATGGCCATCAACACTGCGTTTAAAGAAAATAAAGTAGCCTCCCCACCCAGTAATTGGGCAGGAAACATCTTCAGAGTAATCTCGTTCTACACTCATGGTCTACATGGAACTATTGAAACAGTACAAAGCAATCAGATGGAATGGTTCTGTAATCTTAAGTGCCAGGTTCAGGCAGAGGGACTCACATAGATTGTGAAGACAATTGCTACCACCATCACTGCATATCCAGCATTGTGTGAAGAAAATTCATGGCGAAGATGCCTTGCAACAAATATGCAAAAGATGACTATTGGAACTATAACAAGTGCTAATGTCACAAGTAATGACCTCGCATCTGGTCCAAATATCAACCTCCCACCAAGAATGAACCTCTGCATAACCCAGAAGAGAGGAAAACAGAAAAACACCAAATATCAATAGAAAAATTTTCCAAAGCAATAAAATAGCATGTTGCACGAGTACTATAAAGTCCAGCAACATCAACAACTTAGCTCAAGAATGAAAGCTCGCACCTCAATCTAAAAACCTGGCTAGAGATAATTTAAAAATATATATTCACACAAGGAGGAAATGAATAACAAGGAGAAACATTTTAGTTGTAAAACTACATAAACCTGACATGCTGGTGCCAAATTTTAGGGAATAACAGGGGCATGTGCCTGTGCCCACATAGGCAAAACTACTCCTTTTTTATCTTTCTGTTTTTTTTTTTTCTCCCCTTTTGCAGACAGGAGACATGGCAGCGAAAAAAACCCAAACATCGATTTTGTGCAAGTAACAGTGTAGAGATGCCTCCTCTAATTAGGAATCCAGCCCAAGATTTCATGCTTAACAGTCACCGCCAATGCACTCAATAAAATTTCTGCTGACTAATAACAAGCTTGCATAATCGAACAATAACATGCACCTGATGATTAAAGCAGAAAGAATCATGGCCTTGGTGCCAATCAGCTACTTAGAGGGCTGAGACAACACTTACAACTACGAAGGCTAGTCAATGTCAATAAGTTGGTCCGATTCATAGGTGCTAAAGCAAATTATCAATGAACACGATTGAGACATCCCAAACATAAACTACATCTAAATATGTCAATATAAATCTTTCAATAGTCCCTCCCCCCTTTAGATCCACAAAGTTTCCATATTTTCGCCACTCAAACAGCAGCTCTAATAAAATAAGTTGCCAACATAGGGATAGTGAGTACTGCTAAGCTTTTAGTCTGTTTAGTAATTGTAGTTGCTGCTTGCTGAGAAGGTGTTGCAACACTCCTATCAACTTAAATTCTTTTATCGCCACATACATTGTGCCCCTTTTAACTAGCATCAGACTTCTGTCAAGGGGCTCTAAGAGAGTTCTGTTCATAAGATTCTATGCACAAAAGCCCTTCTGCTTTAAGTTGCAAGAACAAATCAAGACAACCCTACCTCAGGATTTGCCAGCAGATGCCCATGTCTACTTCTCCAGTGAAAAGTCAGGATATTTTTTAGATAACATGGGTACTTCCTCAATATTTTGCAATTCTCACAGCCTACCCCCACCCCCACACACAAGGCAGGTGACTGCAAGCCCAGTAGTTTTATGAAAGATATGCACATGTCTTCTCCAAAAAGAGACAAGAAACAGAGAAGTACATATGCATGTGTGTACATAATTACTTGCCTTCTTTTTTCATCTTAGTAATAACATCTGTGGTCTTGATAAAATGCTAGGATTAGTCAGCCTCTCCACATAATCGCAAGTCCCAAGTTCCACAAAACTCCATTCTAAGCAACAATTAGAGACAAAGGAGACCTATCAAACCAGTGAGTCTGGTCTGGTTTGGGTCAAAATGCTCCGACCTAAACTAACCCATTTAACTTATTTTGACATATTTTCATGCAATACAAATCTAATGACTCATAGCCACCCCAATCCATATTACTAAAACACTTCTAGGAAAATTCACACCCAAACTAAGGCAAAAGTACAAAGTAAGCGAGCACGAGATCGAGGGAGATTCATAAAGATGGGTTGGGTCTTAATAAATTGTGAACCCATTTAACACCTATATTAAACCCATTTATGACCCTTAGAGTTGAGTCTAAACCCATTTATAACTCATTTACTAAACATAACTAACCCATGTAACAATCTAGCCCATCAAATATGGGTTAAAAAATGCGCCTATAATCCATTTTGACAAGTTTAGTTATATGACTGTCAACAATGATGACCCCCCAATTTTTGCACCAGAATAAAGTCCATAGCTGATCACGACTTCGTGTTGGCAATTGTTCAGACTTCATAGCAGTGTCACTAGACATGGTTTTCCAATCAAAAGTGTACCAATGTCCAGCATGGATGACTGGGGAAGGAGAAAAAAGACAAGCAAACCCTAGGAATTGCACAATGAATTTGAGAACTGCATGAAGCTCACAAAGAGCTAGATTAATACATATGCATGCCCCCCAAATATTTTCCGCTAATATTAGTTCTTTCCGGCATCAATGCAAATATCCATTGCTTATTATCAATTTGTAAAAGCACATTTACTAGTTTGCCCCCCATAACCTCATCTTCCCATAATCTAAAGTCTAGAGGAAAAAGAAAACGCTGTTAAGTTTGCAGAATACTTCATGACTTCACTAATTCTTTCTAGAAGACCCCTTCAGAATCATGAAAAAGGTAACTCAAAATTCTTGGCTTTAGGCCAACTTTTAGTTCTTACCAATTACTCTCCTCCGAAATTTTGAAAACGGGGAAAAAAAAAAAAAGCCTTTGTCAAGTTTTGGATGATGATGCTGTCTTAATGTAATTATTATTTTGAAAGGATTTTTGGAAGACCAAACAATTTCCGAAGCTAAAGAAGCTTCGTTGATCATAATGGCGAGGTCAGTCTGAATTGTTCCTTTTTTCCTTGTCCAATTTTTAACAGATAATTGAAAAACCACGCTTGTGTTAACTGGCTTCAGGATCCCAAGTACTGCAAAATTACAGCTGACCACTTCCTCTATATCACATAGATTACAGACCACCAACAGCAAACCACCTGAGAACTCTCTAGACCTTGCCAATACACCTGCTATGCAGGAGCTTTTTTCATATTAATAGTTCGCTACTGGCACAAAGTAACTGCAGAACACTCATTAAAGGTCCCTGACGAACAAAAAGTGTTTGGTTCTGGTAAAATGGGCACACCTTCTCTAAGATCCAAGCAACTGGCATCCAACCATGTCTAGACTAAGGCTCCTAATCTAGAGTAGCTTAAGAAGAAAGATCCAGAAATGCAGCTTTATTTAAGTTACCTGGGGCATTACAAGAGGAGAAAGGAGTGGCAAAACACTGCGAGATAATAAAACAGATGTACACAGGAAATTGTTTCTGGGAAACTAGAAAGAAGCATTTACAAATGCTTGAATCGAGTGCCAATCACCTTTTCATTCTCAAACATGGTCCCAGCCTAGCTACACAAGAAATATATGCAAGCTGTAATGTGCTGCTAAGAAGCTCCATTACTTACTGGTAAACGAATCTCAATATGGATCTCTCTCTCTCTCTCTCTCTCTCTCTATATATATATATTCAACTCGTTGGTCCCAACTTTGCTTAAGAGACGATTCCTGAACCATCAGCTCCAATATTTAATTCAGCCTCCACAATATTTCCTTCTACATGGGTCAAACCAATGACTTTAAGCATCCAAGACATGAAGGCAACCTATCCAAATACAAGTAAAATTTCACCAGCTATAGCAACAAAAGGTAACCTTTCCTAGCACAATTCTACAAAACAGTCTTGAGTGCCCGGCTTGACCCAACATTGTCCATTATTAAGAGTAGGATTACGCTGTCATCCTGCCTCCTTCCTGTGTAGGATGACTGTAATAAATGACAAGGAACATCCAGAGGCTAACTTAAAATGAAAGAAAAGGAATTTTACAATTACGGTGAATGATCCACAACCTCTTCACCGTTTTCCAGTTACTCTCTTCATCCTCTCCATCCAGCAAAACCATATCAGCACTGCACCGGCGTCATCTCAATACCGATTCACCTACCGTAACAAGACACAGCCAGAAGCCAGAAGGGAACGAAGAACCAGGAATATCCGTCTCTTCCCCTTTCCTCCAATTCTCAGCTAAAGCAGAACCCATCCCACTATAACTAAGACAAGTCACATCAGCACCTAGAGTTCCCCCACTGTTTCTCGGAGCAGCATCATCTCGAAAGCAAACGAACCGGAAGCATTCAGCCACCCACAAAGCCAAAATCAAACACCACCCACCCCCGCCATTTCCCTCAAATACAAAACAAAAACAACATCAGGGACGCAAGCGCTCCCGCAACGAGCGGACTCGAAACGGCACGCGAAGACCTAATCCTCCCCCCACCCCCCAAAAAATCCGCACGCGCCCAGAAAGAAAAGAGAACAAGCGCATCTCGACCTAATTGCGAGCACAGGACAAGAACCCAAGAAGAAGCGAGCGAGGAGAGTCGGGAGAGCAGAGCACTCACGTTTTTTGCCCTCCAGGCTTCGTACACGCGCTTGGCCATGGAGGGAAGAAAGGGCGCGCGCGTGGGGGGGGGGGAGGGGGGTCACCGGCTCCGTCCAGGCACGACGCCGCCTCCTCTAGGCCGGCGAGGGAGCGCAGATTCGGCGCCCGCGAGCGCTCATCCTCCGATCCGCAATTCGAATTCCCACGCCCCAATCCAAAAGCGCCGCACTCCACAGTGAAGCAGCCACACAGAGAAAGATAGAGAGAGAGAGAGAGAGAGAAGGGAGGGAGGAGGTGATTCTTCGTTTTTCGGTGCGTGAGCTGGTGAGATTTCTGGGATTTTGAAAAAGGGAGGAGAGAGAAAGTGCTCTGGAATGGGAAGAGACTGTGCTCCCGAAATTTTCAAACGACGAAAAGGAGGAAAATTAAAGTAAAATCCCTCCAGCTTATATTACCACCTTTTCATTTCCTCCGTGCCCCCCGCGCCCCTAATTTATGATCACCTTTAACCGGGACGTGTCGAGGATCTTTGATGGTGGTTAATCTCACACCTCACCACCACAATCCAGCAGTCCAAAAGCTCCGATGAGGATCGCCCCGCCTGTCACGCAATTTTAGTGGATTGACATGATCGCGGGATTTCCTATTTTCACGTGTCACGTCTCAGAGGTCTCAAATTTATACTGTAGAGTTTAGATGCAGCAATTTAATGACATACTAAGGTCTAGACGGCCTTTTTAATATAGGGTGATCCTCCCTCTCTTATTAAAAAATGCCCATGAGGAATATTGGAGGGCATTGATTCAGCCACTAAAATTAATTAAAAAAGATTGTACAGAATTCAATACATTATTTTAATGGTCACCATAAAAAATTAAATGTTTCTCATTAAAAGAAAACGCATTCCGCTTCGTACGGCCCCTTGCGAATCATCCACCATAACAAATAATAAGATACGCTTAACTAACCAAGGTTTAATTTTGACCACGCCTCGATAAAAATAACATAAATGCCTTAATAATAGAAGTTTCTTTATTCGATTGGAATACTTCTCCGTAATATCGATAGCGATAGCTTCTGCAAAACTTTGGATGTTGCGATGTTCCAAGCATGCCGCAAGTACGGAGTAATCCCTTTACTTGTGGTTCAAGTTATGTATATAAGGGAAACATACTGTTCCAAATGTAAATATGCTGGTCCACTATAAATTTAGCAATAACTTCTCCAAATTTATGATTAACCTTTGTTGGGTATTCGATAAATGCTGGAAGCGTTCTTCGAGATTAAAAAATAAAAATAAAAAATCAAATTCAAACCCCATGAGCCGGCATCTAAAAAACTAGGAATCCAAGAACAGTTTGGAGGATATTCCATATTAGTCATCTAATTTATGTCCATCGTGCAATCAAATCCCTCGTCATTACAATATGCATGACATGGTACTTCATCGTTCGTGATGCATAATTACATCCATCATCGACACTCTCAACCATGTTGACATGAAAGGGTGATGCGATAACTGTTGCACAAATAGAAGATAAACAACATAGAGTTTCACAAAAAAAAAAAAAAAAGACCAAAGCAAGAATTTCGGATTAAAATTGCAAATCTTTTTTAACTTCGAACCAGTTTGATTTCCAACCGACGGGGAATTTTGCGGCGAAGTGCTGTGCAATTTCCCAACATAATTTTCTCTTTTTGTGGGTCAAAGAAACTTTACTCGATACCGAGGATAATTAGACATGAGATCCCATAAAGTGCCATTAAAATCAAGCAAATTCGAAAGAGCTTTTGTGCTACCGATTCGGTGGAAGATTGTTTTCTTTACGGGCCTTAGCTAGCTACTCAAGCTGATACTCGATTCGCCTCTCTTTTCCGATGGGCTAGTGAAACTTTCGAGAGCTTGCCCAACAGCCCACGGGCCTCCACGACAAGTGCTTCCCCATAAACGATCCGGGCTATTCCCGGCTCGAACTAAAGCCGAACAACCAGGCTGTACTGCTGGGGAGGAGGTCTGGTGGATTTGGCAAATCCGACATGATTTGGAGTGTTGGACTTGTGGGTCGAGTTTTTTGGGCTCGACTACTCCATGGGAGCTCCACTGCTTCCTCGACCTCGGGACATCTCGTGTTGCCTGATGGGCCTTTCGGCCCTTTTGAGAGTTTTGCTCACTGACTCTTGTTTGGGCATACGCGGTAGCTAGTGGGCTACTGTTGCTTCGACTACTTTAGAAGTGGCGATTCCTAGGGTCGTTTGGGAGTACTGCCTTTCTTTGAAGCCCCAAAATCTTTGGATCAAGGATGGGGTGTTTGGCAAAACAAATTTTCAAAGCCCCTTTGTAAAATGTCGGCCTTCACAGTGGTGAAAGCCCAAGGCAAGTTGGGGCGCCTTGGGCTTTCAACATGCCGAGAATCTTGGCTGAGGGGTTAAAAAAAAATTTCTTCTCAAATTATCGTCGTTGATTTTTTGTTTTTCCGATTTTTCCCTCTCATCGTCTTCTTCTTCTTCTTCTTCTTCCGCGAGTGGGTATTGTTCATCTTCTTCGCGGAGACAACCTTGCTCGCGCTGGCGCCATGCCCGCACCGGCCACTATGCCGGTAGCCCTCGACCGCGCCAGCATCACTCGCACCGGCACCCAAGCCGTTGACCACCGCGACGCCCGCCCTCGACTACGCCGGCGACCCACAAGCCCTCTCTGCTCCACCACCGTTCCGCCGACCCCGCTAGCCACCGTTGTTGCGCCTCCACCAGATCTAAACCCGAGCGAACCATTGCCCCTTTCGAATCGAAGCCCCTATACCAGCCCCCTTGCAGCAGATCGTGAAGCTCGCGCGCCGATCTTGCTCGACAACCGTGTCACCGCTAACTGCTACTCGGCTCCGCCCAATGCCATCGTCGCTCAGCAGCTCGCGACCCAGCACCTAAGGCCCTCACCGCTCGATTGTTGCTGTCCCGATCTTGCTGCTTGAGTGCCCCGACACTTGCAGATCTGAGCTCGCTTCCACCCAACGCCGTCGTCGCCCAACAGCCTGTGACCTAGCGCCTGACTTCGCCATGCTAGCTAACGCTTCCACTCGCCGTTTGTAGGACCTCCGCCTCAGCAGCTCGCCTCCATCGCGCCTTTGCCCACCGTCCTTCGCTCGGTTGCCGACCTCCGCGCCCCGCTATGACACTGGTTTTCCCCCTTCGCACGGAGCCGACGCCACCATGCCTTGGCACCACCACCCGCGAGCGATCACCGGTGAGGTCCTCCCGTGACCTCGATGCCCTAGATCTAAGTCGTGGCGGGGTCGTCGGAGGTCGAGGCGGCGTCGCGCGACCTCGCCGCCCTAAATTTGGGGTCGTCGGAGGTCGTGGCGGTGTCGTGTGACCTCAGGCGACCTTTGCGAGTGGTCTCGGGGGTTGGCGGGGTCGCCGAAGGTCGTGGCGGCATCGTGTGACCTCGAGCAGCCTTTGCCGGTGGTCTTCGGGGGTCGCTCGACCCCGGGCAGCCCTCCCCAGTGGTCTCCGAGGCTGCCGGAGTCAAATGTCCGGGCAGCGCGCAATCGCCCGGCCGCCTACCCTTGCCAGTCAATTTTTTTTTATTTTTCTTTTGATTTTTTTTATCACAAAAGCCCTTTGTAAATGTAATTGCCCCAAACACCATTTTGCTCGAAGGTACTTCACAAAGGGTTTTAAAATTACAATTTACCAAACACAGTTTGCATTTTGGAAAACACCTTTAACTTAAAGGTCTTTGCATTTTTCTAAAGACTTTCCCCAAAAACCTTCCCAAACGCACCCCTAATGCGACATGCTAACATAACTCGCATGTCATGAGAAGTTTTGGTCGATTTAGATTGAGGCTAACTGTGCTCAAGTCAGTTTCGTGCCGACCGGTGACCTGTGAGGTGTGATTAATGATCACGTCGTGTTCCATTGGACTAACCAAACATGCAATCGATCCATACGACCCATTCAAACTAAAGAGTTAGTGTCAACACGATTGTTACGTGACCTGTTTATATATTATTATTTAAATGCTTATTTGTTCCATGTCCTTTATTTCTAAGATTTTAAATTGATGGTATTATATTGACCATGGACACTTCTCTTTTTTTTTAAAAGAAAAATTGATGTGACGATGCGGTGACGGTTATTACAATTTGTAGATAAATTTTACAACACATTGAGTATGTTTTTTTGTCAAGCTTCTGTCGGTAGATGGTCATGCAACCATGTTAGACTTGTGAATCCATTGTTTGATCATATTCTGTGGATCGCGCCATGTTAACACACTAACTTTTCTCGAATCGTAGTCACATCAAATGAATTGATACAATTAAATAATTATATCACATCAAAATTGACTTATTCTGTGGTATATCTTAATTGGAAAATGACACGAACAATTAATGAATTTTGCCACAATATATAAAGTTCCCATGAACTTATAATTTATTCGATATGGTTCTTGAACTACTAGTAAATTTTTGAACTAGTTCATAGATTATCTGAAAATTTTTAATGTTGCCCTTTTGTTAATTCCAATTAACGAAATTTGCTCATGTGGCTTATAAAAAGTTACACAAGGATTATCCAAGTGAGAAATTCTTTTTAAAATCCAGTATAATAATTTACGTCATCAAATAATGTCTAGTTTGTCATTGGAGCAAAACGAAGGATTACGTTGAATATTTACCAATTATCCAAAGATTGCATCAAATAAATTAAAAAATCGGTAAATGTCACGAAAAATTTCAAATTGATATACTTGTAATAATTTTACTTCAAATTAATTTTTTGACTACTAAAGGTGCACATAATAATAATTCTATTTTTTTGTTTTTCTATTTTCAATTATTGAGAACGTGTTTAAAATAAACTGTTTGATAAAAGAATTTCATTTTTCTATTTCTGAAACAAATTTTTACTCAATAAATAGATTTGGAATAGAAATAAAAAGTGAAATTATTATACTTTTCTATTTCTGAAACAAAAGTGAAAAATAACTCTTCTCATTACTCTTTCTCATTACTACCTGATTGCCCACTCATCACCGCTCGCCACCACTTGCTCCCCAACAGTCACTTGTTATTGGCCACTAGTAACTTGATGTAGGCCACCCGCTATCGGTCGCCTGTCATCCGCCCACAACCGCCTCCCATAGCCGGTCGCCGAACATTGGATGCGCATGCCAAACGCCCACTACTAGACACCAAACATCAGACAATGGCCACCTGCCGCTAGACGCCAGTTGTTGGACATAGGTCGTTGGACATCAACCATCGGACGCCAATTACCAAACGTTGGCAACCCGCCTCCGATCGCCAATCACCTCCCACCATCATTTCAAGAGAGAGAAATTTCATCATTATCAAACGAATTTCTATTTCGGAAATATAAATTTTCTATGGTCATCAAACACTTATTTTTGCTCTGAAACGCATCTAGGGAATATTTATTTGTAGCCATAAATTGATTTTTATAATAAAATGGTTATTATTCACATCCTAAAAAACTTCAAACTGGTACATTAATGACTAATTTACTCTCTATTAGCTTCCATTAAATTAGATTAATACAATGAAAGACTACAAATTGGGTAAAATCTTAAATTGGTATACTCATTTACCGTTATTTAACTCAATAATTTGATGGTAAAATTTAATGAAAACTAATAAAGAGAATAAATTCGTTATAGATATATCGGTTTATGATTTTGTTTAAGTTAAAATTATCATAAATGTACTAGTTTATGGTTTTTCTTGATTTAACTCTTAAAAAATTCGGAAACAATTTTGCACACATCGACTCTCCATGATAAGAGCCCGGTCGACATTAACATTTATCCTGTCTCTTGGATGCTATATGGAAAAATGAAAAATTTTGCAATCGTTAGCCGAGGGTAAGCACTTCTTCAAAAGTGAACACGTATAACCGCATTAAACATTTATCAATAATTCATTAATCTTATCGAATAAAATTAAAAAGTTCAAAGATCCCGCAACGTGGTCAAATATTAACATCGACCCTGTTTTACGGATGTTGTTTGGAAAACAAGAAATCCTGCGGTGACTAGAAAAAGACGAACACTTTTTCAAAGGTGAACACAGAGCTTATAGAATAAATTAGAAAGTTCAGATACGAAGTAGCACGGTAAGACCCCGCAGCGCGGTCCAACGCTAACGTTGACCCTGCTTCCCGGATGCTGCCTGGAAAGCCGAAAGATCCTGCGGTCGCTAGCAAAAGACGAGCACTTTTTCAAAGGCCAACACGTATTGCTGATCGGAACGAAATTGAGAAAAGAAAAAAAAAAAAAAAAAAAAGAAGAAGAAGAAGGGAAGTTGCATAGTCAACAATCAATCAAACGTACAGTAGAAGTAGAGATGACCGTTGACTGGTTCATCTCAGTCCGACTGGAATGACTCATCTTCCATGAAGCAGCAACCCCCGTTCACGGCGGCTCTCCTCCCTCTTCTTCTTCTTCCTCCTCCTCCTCCTCCTCCCCTATCTCTCTCTCTCTCTCTATACTCAGTCCACTTCTCTCTCCTCCTTCTCAAACCCATTTCCGTAATCTAGCCATAGCTCCCGAATCCTCTCTCACTGTCATGAACGGTGACCTCCAGGCAATCGTCGCCGCGGCCGCGAGCTTCGCCGGCGTCTCCCTCTTCTTCGTCCTCCTCGCTTGCGCCTGCAAGCCGCCGCCGCCGCAGGCTGGAGCGCGCCCGCGAGGCCCGCATCCGGACCCGCTCGATCTCCAACCCGGATGAGGAGCTCGCCGCCACCGCCGTCGAGCAGAACGCCTCCTTCGACTCCAAGATTAAGATCACCATGGATGAGCTCCGGAAGGCCACCAAGAACTTCCACCCCAAGAAGATCATCGGCGACGGCGGCTTCGGCCTCGTCTACAAGGCCAGCCTCGCCGACGGCGGCGGCGGCCGCACCGTCGCCATCAAGAAGCTCGAGCCCGACGCCTTCCAGGGGTTCCGCGAGTTCCAGGCCGAGATGGAGACCTTGGGTAAGCTTCAGCACCCCAACATCGTCAAGATTCTTGGCTACTGTATGTTGAATTCGGATAGGGTTTTGGTCTACGAGTTCATTGAGAAGGGGAGCCTCGACCAGTGGCTGTACGACACCGCGTCGGAGAACAGCGAGCACTCGTGGTCGAGGAACTCGGGCGAGGAGGCTGCCCCTGTCCTGGGACACTAGGATGAAGATAATCAAGGGCGTGGCCAGTGGATTGGCGTATATGCACGGTTTGCCGACGCCCATCATTCATAGAGACATCAAGGCGAGCAATGTGCTATTGGATGCCGATTTCGAGGCGCACATCGCGGATTTCGGGCTGGCGAGGACCATCGAGGCCTCACATTCCCACGTGTCCACGCAATTCGCCGGGACCATGGGGTATATGCCGCCGGAGTATAAGGAAGGGTTCACGGCGGCCACTGTGAAGGCCGATGTGTATAGCTTTGGTATTCTGATGCTGGAGATTGCGACCGGTCGGAGGCCCAATTTACCAGTAATGGATGGGGAAAGGAGGTCGGGCTGACCGTGTGGGCTCGGCACATGGTGGCTCAGAACCGGCAGATGGAGATGATCGATCCGGCCGTTTCCAGGGATGGCCTGGTGAAAGCCACGGTGGAGGAGTGCTTCCACATTGCGTGTTTGTGCACTAGCGAGCATTCGAGGGAGAGGCCAGTTATGAGCCAAGTTCTCGAGTTGTTGAAGTCTGCTTTTGGATGAAAACGGTGGAATTCGTCAAAGGTATGGTTTCTGCGCCAAAGCTGAATTACCCAGAAAGAGAAGGGAATCAAGGTTTAAGCTTGTTAGCCAGTAGTCTAGTTCTGAAGGCAATTAGAGGGTACTCTTGTTTGTTGCTTGAGATGAGAAAATGTGAATAGCTTTATTGAGTTGACTGAGGTCTGAAGCAGGAAATGACCTGCTGACGCACCTTCTTTAATTGTTAATAGATGCGACATTGACAATATGAAATTATATCTATCTATATAGATTTCGTGGCTATTGCAAGACTCTGTCGATCGCACTGGATGCTGTTGTGAATCCGGATTTTTGCTGGAATGAAGGTCTCCTAATTGAGATTGATTGAAACACAGAGAGTCTAGTTTCTTTGCTATTTTCACATTTTGATGCAAAGGATCATCTTGGTCTTATTCATCGTGTGGATCTCATCTCCAACATGCGTCCCCAGAAACCTCCTCATTGAATCTTTTTTTGGAAACTAGAGACAGTCGATGCTGAGCCGACTTTGTTGGCCCATCTATGATTATGCAGCGAAAGACTGATTGAGTTTCGGTTAGAGAATTTCGCTCTTCTGACTTTATAATACTAATTGTGAGGTCATTGCATATATGTCCCTATCGATCCCACAAAGGATGTGTTTTCTTGAAGTCGTTTTGTTCCCTCCTCCCTCCCCATCTGGGCTTGGATCAGTTGGAGTAGTGCTGCAAAAATGTTTTGATGTGTGGTCGCTCCATGTCGCTCCATCTCTTTGAAACCATGTGAGATGAATTCGAGTGACAGCAAAAATTGAAGTGTGCCTTTGTATATGATTGATATAAGTGATGACGGTTCGATGGGGTTATGACATCTCGTGTGATTGCAAAACCCATCAACTTTTGTGTGAATATGATGCTGTTTGGTTTCTGTAAAGCCTGCATTTTCCAGGAAACAGTCCCGTGTTCATCGCTGCTAATCGCCGGCAGAGAAGTGTCAGAGGGCCTGGTCATAGCATTAGAATTTAGATCTTCTGTGGAGACGCTTCTCCATGTCGTGCCAAGCAATGTAGACGCTTTTCAGTCTTGCCAGTCTTGCCGTCCCGGCAAATGGGTTTGAGATCTTCTTAAAGGATGGATGATGCCATCCAATCTTTGCTTGCTCCGAAAGCTTGCGAACCAGATTTTACGTGCACCTACCTCATTTAAGAGTGCGCGTAACACCGAAACATGTATGTAGATCGATGTCGACCCTTTTGTCCATTTGAATAAGGGTAAATGGTTTCAGATTTTATATTCAAATTCCGTACACATTCTATATGGAATCTAGAATTTACCCGTTGGAAAAAAAATTCCTTATTTTTTAGAACCTAGAATCTTTCATGCATACTCTAAAACTTGAAATCTATTTTGTTGCAGGTTTAACCACGGTGGTTTTAGATTCTACCTAGGTTCAACATGTATTATTAATTGAACGATTATAGTGAATCGTTACTTTTAATTGTCACCACTTGCTATTAAAATCCACTTACCATAACTTATATTTAGACATACGAAAAGTATGAAACATTAACAACTACAAGTGTCGTCATAAAATGGAAGTTTAGATTAGTGATTCCAAATTATACACTCATCGTTGGATATCGTGAAATATCGTGGGATTGCAAGAAGACATAAATCTAGAAAAATACAAAAAATTATTTCAGATTTTAGGTTCTACCTAGAATTTGGATGAAACTTGAAACTTACCTGTGGAAATAGGTTATTTAATATTTAGAACCTAGAAAATATCTTCCGGACAGGTCCCCATGCTCATCCTTACATCTCAATACTGTAGCCTAAAAGGGAATATTCTTGTAATTTTATGAAGTCAACAAAGGATATGCCTGAGTCGAAACCATATCAGGGCAAAAGAATTGACTAGGCTGCACGTTGTTGATAAGTCGCCTAATGTCATGGTCCCTTCTGAAATTTTGACATTCACGGCCATGCTCCCGTGTGGACTGTCGGCAGTCTATTCCTAGGCTCTTTGAACAGAAGGACACCTTCGACCAAAAAAAGAGAAAAGACGAGGAGCCCCGATTGTTATGGTTCCCTAGCTTTGAACGTTCCTCTGCACACAAGTCGCAACCCGACTGGCAAGTTACAAACACGGACATCGTTCGCATTTATTTCTAGTTGAGTTTGGATTTGGTTTACATCCTATTTATGATTGAAAATACATCTCGATTTTGAGTATGAAGAGAAAACTTTCCTGTGTTGTATTTTGAATAGATTTTTCAATTGGAGAAGTTTTTTATTTTGGATCCAACTTCCTTCTATGTAAGAAGTGGGCTTTTTTCGCCAAGAAGGGCATCCAAGAGAAGCTTGTGCTTGTGAATTATATCTCAAGTGTTTGAAGCTATGGAAAGAAAAAAAGAAAAAAAAATCAAATGAAAATGTGGTAAGCATCGAAATTAAAAGGGGAGGTGAAAAGTAAAAGGATAAAAAAAAAAAAAAGGCATAGTGAGTAGATTAGACATTGAATTGCCAACAGAATTGGCGGGTATCGACTCTGCAATTGTCCTTGTGGGATTTCACGAACCTAGGCTCTATGTGTTCTGAAAAAAAAAAAAAAAAACGAATGATTTGAAGTATAATCACTTCTATCACTTGAAATAATTAGTTAATAAAAAATTCATTATCAATAATAATTTATGTATAAATATTTTTGTAAATGATGAATATCTTTCGTTTGTTCGTTTTCACGGCAATACAAAGTGATCATATTAAGAAAATATTTCCAAATCATTCATTTTTTATGAAATAAACGGAACTTAAGCATACATCCCAAATTAGGGTTTAGAATTGCATTTATAATAATAATTTACCATCTCTAAAGTGCTAATCCCTTTTAAAAAAATAAATCCAATTTTAGGTCCATTCTTAATTCTACCGTGCACTTTTTCTTTATCTAAAAAAAGATCATTAATTTTCACTTGTCTTAATTTGCCAACATGTCCAAAAATTGCACTAGTTTCTTCAAGATCATCAACTTTAGGAGGCTATCGTTGTTCCACATAAATGTGAGGGTATTGATGAAATGCTGGTTCTAAAAATGAACCTCTAATTAGCCTTGATGTTGATAACTATAAATAAATCAATCGCAGTTTTTGGACAAATGGACAGATTTGGGATTTTGAGGCAAAAAAATTTCAATGCAAAATTAAAATTGGACCTAAAGTTGGGAATTGTTTCCAGGGAATTAGGCCGTGGGGGAGGGGAAAGTATAGAAAGAAGTCAGCCTCAACTTTTCCTCGATTGCACTTTGCATCTATCTAAATCAATTATTAACATTTCGCACCATCTAATTTGAATAAATCTTCACTTTCACTTCGTCCACCGTTGCATTCAAATCTTGAGGTGTAAGCATGATAACTAAATATCTCGAGATCCAAATTGTAGGTTTCAAAAGTGGATGATGTGCAATTACAATGACGGATTGAGAGACGGTTAATGTTATGTTTGCGATAGCCGAAGAAGAAAGAGCAAGAGAGAAGGCAAGGTCAATGGAAAATGGTTCGCGCTTGCCCTTCCCATGGATCACGTTTCCTTTGGAGTCATGGACGCACACAACAATTCTGAGTATATAAATTCAATTAGTCATCGCTTTCAAGTTTCAACACAATGCAAAAGACTTCTTTTTAAACTTCTTTCTAGGGCATTCAATTTGCATCTTTCGAACAAGAAAATTAGCTTTGGTCAAGTGATGGTTATTATTAACGTTTCTTCGTACCAAAATCTGAATCTTGATGAGTGCAAGTTTTCTTCTTCATACTAGAACCGGCGATTCCAACCTTGAAATTGAGAGCTGTCTTAGGGTGGTTCTTGATTTTCAGAATCGGGAATTGAACAAGCTTTTCTCATAACCAAACTAGCCAAGCTAATTCCAACCATTTTGCCGATTGAACTAGACCCGTTGCTCATTTCTATCTCTCTTAGTGGCTTCAAGGGAATATGCAATCATCGAGTTTACATTTGTAAACGACGGGAAGCAATGTTAACACGATATGGGAATTTGAGATTTATTACTATGTATCTTATTTGATTGTTCAACATATCTCATTAGATAAGATAAAATGGGATTGTGTAAGATATCCCTACATTCTTATGACCTATTTGGCAACGTGTCAAACAATGCCTGATTCTATTTTTTCGTTTTCTGGAACATGAAAAGAATAGAAATCCATGTGATAACTTTTTTTATTCCTGATAATAGATTTGAAACAAAATAAAAAAAAGAAGAAAAAAGCTGATTTTTTGTTTTCGGGAACAACTCAAAATCAAGTCAATTCATGTTCTTTTTTTCTCTTTTCCTTTTTCTCTTCTTCTTCTTCTAGCCTACGCAAAAAATATAATAAAATTATATGATGAAATTATTGAAAATTAAAAGAAATTTTGAAAAAATAATAAAATAATAACAAAAATATTCTAAAAATATCATAAAATTACTTAATAAAATTATATTAAAATATGACAAAATTAGATAATAAAATTGAAAATATATAATAAAATATTTTAAAAATATCATAAAATTACATAACGAAATTATTTTAAAAATATGACAAAATTATATAATAAAACTAAAAATATATAATAAAATAATTTAAAAATATAATAAAATTATATATTGAAATTATTAAAAATATATATATATTAAAAAATATAATAAAAGTATATAAAATTATATGAAAAATATAATAAAATCGCATAATAAAATTATATTAAAAATATGAAAAAAATTATAATAAATTTATTAAGAATAAAATAAAATAATACTAATTTTTAAAAAAATAAAAGAGAAAAATATAATAAAATATTAAAAATTAAAAAAAATTTAAGTCATAAAAAATTTAAGGGTCATACCAAAACAATTCTATTCTAGTAATATAAATTTTGGGTAGTTGTCAAACGCTTTTAAATGCTCATAAATTTGTTCAAGGAATATAATAAAAAAGAATCATTTATGAACAAAAATTATTCTCGGAAATAAAATGGTTACCAAATTTGTCTTTACATTCCACATATTATTTGTAAAGTTATTGAATATTGCGATGAACACATATATGATGCTATCTTATACATTGATAGATAGAAATTACGATATAAAATGACGACCACCACTATACATCTTATGAAGAATTTAGGTAACAACCTATTTTAATCCTCTACACTGTGATAACACCCATCGTCACCGAGGTTACTGGGGTTGCCGCCAAGGCGGTATGTCCATTGCAATAGCTGTGAGGTGGTCAGACCTATTAAATTGTACAAATTTCATTGTATTATTTTAATAGATTATTTAAAAAATGAAACATTTCTTATTCAGAAAACGATCTCACTTTTGTTATCCTCCTCAAGTTATCACACCTATCAAATTATAAATAAAGTTCGATGAACGAAGTTTCAATTTCAAGAATGTTAATTGCAACGTACCACAAAAAGAAGAAAACTAACGCCTTGAAAATGGAAATATCTTAACTTGATTGACATTGGTAATGATTAAAGGTGACAAATGGATCGGCCAGGTCGTGTTTTAGATGGGTCATAAATGGGTTCAACCCAAATCCATTCGTTTAATCTTATTGCTCAATTAATTTACTAAGCAATTTAAATAATCCATAATGAACCCAACCCAAACCCATCCATTTAGCCTAGGAGAAAAATAAATAAAAAGGCCCAACAAGTCTTTAGTATTAAATAACCAAAAAAAATATCTACAAAATAAAATGAAAACCATAGAAGAAGTTCAAGCCTAAGAAGGCCAAGGCTGAGGTAGATCACGACGGCTACCTCAGCCCAACGGCGGCTCCCCGGATGGTAGGCCCGAAGACGACGGGCCCTAACTGGATCGAAAGCAGGCAAATCGCAGGCCTCAGGCTTCCAACACAGCACTTTCCTTTACGATCAACTCACTCATAATCGGTAAGCCAAAAGAAACGGAGTTATCGTCTAATCATGTGCCAAATGAAGGCCTCTGACAGTCCGTCCAGGTACATCAATCGAAAACCTAGATCGGATAAGAAAGACCGTGTTTTTTTTTTTTTTTTTTGAACAAGAAGCAAGACCGTGTTTTGGAGGCGATGAAAACGAAATTAACCTCGAAGAAGCAGCGGTCGATGCCGAGTCTAGACTTCCTGGAAGGCTACGCGAGCTCGCCACCGCGCGTCAGCTTCGTCCATGTTCGCGTGCCAAATCTGTTGCACTTCTTTGCCGTGCGCCTTTGAATCTCGCCGTCGATGGCGGCGCCATCTCTCACTCGTCATCTCCCTCAAGATGGAATGCGAGTGGGAATGAGAATGCGGGGCTCATGAGAATGAGCGCGTGGAGCAGAGAGAGTGACAAAACGGGTTGAAAATGGGTCTGTAAGGGAGTGCATGACAAACTAGAATTTCTGTTTCAGAAATAATTTTTCTATTCTAAACCTGTTTCCGGAATCGAAATCCGTTTGATAAACTTATTTCGTTTTTCTATTTTTCGAATAGATTTCTATTCCGTAAATGGATTTGGAATAAAAATCGAAGTAGAAATTTTCTATTTCTTTATTTCTGAACAGTAAATGAGAAATAAAAATTTTCTCATCGTTCGTCAACCGGTCTTTTATCTGTTGCCGCCGATCATCGTCCGTCGGTCGTTGGCCGCCGGTCGGCTGCCGCCGGTCGCCGGCCGCCGTCGCTGTCCGAAAAGAAGAAATTTTGTGTCGTTATCAAACGAATTTCTATTTTTAGAGTAGAAATTTTGTATCGTTATCAAACGGTTATTTTTGCTTAGAAACTCTTCTAGAAATATAAATAGAAAAATCTATTTTGTTCCAAAAACTATTTTAAGAATGGTTGTCATGCGCGACCTAAAAGACCCAATGAAATTCATTTTGTTTTAGCTTCTTTTTTTCTAAACCAATTTACGATCCATATGTTAATTTTAAGATGACTCACATATAAGTTATGTAGCACCAACACGGACACGCGATACGCGACACGACACGCCGACACATCATTTCTAAAAAAATAAAAAATTCCGACATGTTCCAATACGTTATATAAATGCAAAAATAAATAATAAAAAGAGCATATAATTAATTTATACTAAAAATATTAATTCAATATTTTTTAATATCATTCATTATTTTATTTTGACAGAGATTGAATAAAAAATTCAAAAATTGTAAACACAAAAGAGTAAATTTGAAGGAACATGTCATGTTTTCTTAAACTTATCGAAAATTAGTGAGATTTCTTATAGTCCCAGACAGAGTTCGGAGTTCATGATATAGACTAGCTCGGAGCTCCTTTGCAAAACAAGGTTCGAGAAAAATGAAAATCTAGGACAATAACTCTCGAAATATGACCAAAAGAAAAGGAAATAACTAAATTCGCCATGCAAAATGTAAGAGATAACTCACAAGCTAATGACGTAGATCAAAAGAGATAACTCACAGGCAACGCTTGTGAGAGACGGAAAGAAGCAAAAAATAAAATAAAAATCACAACTTTAACTCTACGGGGGCGACGGAGCAATGCCAGCGAGAAGAGGGGCATTTTATCGTCACTCACGTGAATGTCAAAGCTTATAATTGAGAAACTTGAGAGTAAGAATTTTCTTTTTTCCCCTTTATTTTTGTTATTTTCATTATTTTTTCATATACTTTTACTTTGACCCCTCAAGTATTGAAAATTTTTAAAATTGACCTCGTGCGTGTCGAAATCGCGTGTCGGAATTTCGGACTCGCGCGTGGAGCATGTCGAGAAGAGTTGACCACGTGTCGGATTTCCCGACACTCGTTGACCGTGTGTCGGAACGTGTCGGAGCATGTCAGACACGTGTCGGAGTGTCATACACAACACGAAAGCTTCCGGAGAGTGTCGGTGCTTATAACCCACTTTCATAAATATCTATAAGCCATTTTGACACTCCTAATAGTGATAACTTATGTAATTTTTGCAGTTTTGCAATATTTGGAATATATAGCAAGTGTATTGTAATCCGCCTCTTTCTTTACTTGCGGTACAAGTTTTATAAGTTTATGGAAGATACTTCTTAAACATAAATACACTTAGGATGCATTTCCTGAAAATATTTTTTTTTTTTAGAAATAATTTTTTCTATTTTTATTCCCTCGGTGAGTTTTTAAGCATTTGAATGCGTTTGATAACTGTACAAAATTTCCATTCCCAAATTAAAAAAATAAAAATATATAAATGTATTTGGTATGAACTTCAAATTTTTTATGATATAAAATTTCTTTTAATTTTTTAATAATTTTTTGAGATTTTTCTAATTTTTTTCTTTTCTTTTTTCATCCCTTCTTCTTCATTTCTAGTTGGCGACCTTGTCGTGGCTAGGTGAGGTCAGCCTCACCGAGGCCCCGACTGGCTAAAGGAAGAAGAAAAAGAGAAGAAAAAAAAGAAAATGTCTTGTTTCAAAATTGTTTATAAAAACCAAAAAGTAAGTTTTTTTTTTAGTTTTTGTTTCTATTTCAAATATATTCTTTGGTCACTAAGGTAGCGCATGGGATTTTTTTGTTCCTCTGTTCTTTTGCTTCCTAAAACAAGAAAAAAACAGAAATTTATTTGGTAACGTTAACTAATTTTTCTATTTCTTGAAATAAAAAATTAGTTGGGGAATAGATTTAGAACAAAAATAGTAAGTAAAAAAAAAGTAACTTTTTATTTTCGGGAACAATTTCTAGAAATAAGTACCTTACCAAAAAAAAACAATTTCTAGAAATAAGTAATTTTTTTATTTTCTATTTTTTTTTTCTTCTTCTTCTTCTTTGCCGCTCCTCGTGAGTTGTCGTCCGCCAACTAGCTATTGTCGCCAACGATTGCCGCTACTCGCCACCGGTCATGGAGGCAGCAAGCGGCAATGATCAAACGAGTTCCTATTCTTTTTATGGATTTTATCAAACGCATTCCTATTCTTTTTTTATTTCGAGAGTCGAAATTTTTTATAGTTACCAAATGTGTTATTTTACTCAGAAATGGTTCAAGAGAATAGAAATAGAAAAGATCTATTTTTGAAAAGAAATTGTTCCTCGAAACGGAATTGTTACTATCTCGCAACCTGATTTGCTTTGGAAAATAAGAAAATTAATTGACGTTACTCAACGGATTTTTATTCTTTCTCTGTTCCTGTAACAAAAAAAGAAAAAAACATTAAAATTGAGAAACAGAAACATTACCGAATACTCTCTCTCTCTATATCAATCCTAAGAATGTTCACTTCTTCTCTTAAAACTTTTATTTACAACCGTTATGTAGGGGTTAAATGGTTCGGTTCGATTTTCCCAAAAAACCAAATCATTATGGTAAACGGCTGAACTGAACCAAATGTGACCCAAACCGAAACTCTTATCGGTTTGGTTTGGTCCAAATTTTCAATTTTTACTTTTATTTTTTGTTTTGTTTCACTTTTTCTGCCAAAAGAAAAAAGAAATCGAACAAACAGAAATTTATCCATCCACTAAAAGAGATGAACTCGAACTCCACATACAAGAGTTTATCTGAAGGTATATAAATTCCTCAATAGAGAGAGAGAGAGAGAGAGAGAGAGAGTGAGAGTGCCCAGAAAGGAAAAAGGCACCGGAAGAAAGAGGGACCCTTTGGTTTTGAATCAAAGTCCCGTGACGGCTAAACCCAAAGCACCGCCCGCCATCAGCAAAGGTTGCGAGTAAAGGATGTTAAGAATATGATGAACGCACACTCTGTTGCTGCTATAACAAAGACCAGAGGAAGTGAAGTGAGCAAAATGAGCGAGCCGTCGGCTATGTCAGCAATATGTATACATGGTGGCGCTGATGCTTCAACAAGGAAGGAAAGAGATAAAGACAATAGCAAAACTCCTAGCTTCACGTGTCCACTGCTGAACCGTTACTCTGTTTTAAGCGTGTAACAGAATGTACAACTTTACTTCCTTTTTCTGTTTTTCTGTTAGTTCGTTATCTTCAATTCTTCATTAGTTGAACTGTAAAACCATCTCTTGGCGGTTCTTGAGATAAGCAGCATGTTATATAAATAAGAGAACAGAGAGCAAGCGAATGCAAGCTCTAAGATGAATGTTTTCCTTGAATACAGAGAGAACAAATCCAAAACTCTTCATCTATTCTCTTCGTTCATTCTCTCTCTCTGTTCGTAAGTCTTCACAGAGGAAACGAAGGATTTTCTTCAAACGATCGCAGATCTGAGGGAATACACAAAACAAAGCTCCCATATTGCAGATTCTAGTTTGATTCGAAAGAATGACTCACCTGAAATCCTCAGTGAAACTCTCCAATCCTTCAATCTCCTAGAGTTATGTGCAGAATGTAGTAAGTGGGTCGCTTGCTTTGTGGGCTTTGGGTCCGAAACCTAGTAGTTGGCGCCGGTGCCGTCGCTGTCCCCGGCAAAAGGGGACCTGCTGGTGGTGTTGCTTCGAAGAGACCGATGCAACTCTGTTCGTCTTGGATTCGAGCAGGAGAAGAAGAGAGAGAGAGTATTCATAGGGCTTCCAACGACTATATTTATAAGCGTGATTTTATATTTTATCATTCGATTCGATTCGGTTTGGTGAAAGGAAATGTGATTTTTACTATTATCCGAATCAAATCGAAAATACATAAAATTTTAATTCGATTCTGACAGCCCTACATGTTTTATGAAAAATTCGGACTCCTTGATGGAAACCTTACGAGAGAGGTCCACCTAGCGTGTAAAACCTCGAGATCCAAGACCAGTATTATAAAACAATTTCAAAAAATCAAGGCAGAATTTCAGATTAGATTGCACAGCTTTCTAACTTCGTACCAACTGCACGAGAGCCTGAAGCCAGCTTGATTTCCAACCAAAAGTGGAATTTGCAACGCAAGTGTTGTGCAATTTCCCAACTCGCATCTCTTCAATAAATTGGACCCATATGTAGTAAGCTAGACGGCAACCGCGTGAGCAGCTGCCGGCTCACTTTAGAGAGTGATTTCTGGCACGACCCGAAATTAGCTGACATGGGTAGGGATTAATTGTGTTCGTGTCCAGCCCGTGAGATGTGATTAATAATCGTATCGTACTCATAATCAATTCATTAGACACAAGACCGACTCATATGACCTGTTCGAATTATTGAGTCAGTAGCGACACAATCTATTATTAAGATTTTGAACCGGCGATATTTCTTCGAACAAGAATATTGTCCTAAATTTGATATGGTTATATTTCATAGGCCTTCCTTCTTTTGTGGATTTGGAAATTTCATGGGCCTCCTCGAAGTCTAGACATTTGAAAAGGTCAAGGACAGGAATATCTGCAAATCTACGACTTATTAGCTACTTTTAAGAAAAAAGACACGCGATTACGGTAACCCCAGCTTGGGGCTCAAAGCTGCACGTTCTCCGCACGGTTTACCGCAACTCTGACCGATAAAGTCAGAAGCACGGGACATCCATCGCCTATATTGATTTTTAGGTAAGTTCACAAATGGATAATGTCCATATTTGTAGACATAGCCTAATTCCAAATGTGTTTAGTAGCATCTTTTAATTCAATTTAAGGCCATAAACCAAACACCTACTCAATTGACATCGATTGAAATTTCAGCTGGCTATGTTTGACGAAGATTTCCTACTCAAACCTTGACGTGCTAAAACATGTTTTTCCCCCACGGCATCAATTGTATCTCAAACGAAGAAAGAACCCAATAAAAGGTTAGATCATAATAAACGAATTTGCAAAACTGCCCTTTACCGTTATCCATGGCAAAAAGCGAGGAAGGAAAGATGAGATGAACGCGGTAAGCACCGAAATTCAAAGGGAAAAAAAAGGGGAAAAGTAAGATGAGAAAACAAAAGGAAAAAGGCACAGCGAAAGTCCTTTGGCCCCTCGCTCCTAGGGGTGAGCATCGGTCCAGGGTCAATCCTGGACCAACCCTGGACCGGCCCAACCCTGCTGGTCTTGGTTCGGTTCCCAGGGAGACTGGGTCGGTCCTTAGTCTTAGAATTCCTTGACCAATATTGTGTGGGTTAGTTCTCGGTCTTGAGAGTTTTGGATTGGTTCAATCCGGACCAACCCTAACTATATATAATATTATTTATAATTTTTTATATAGAGAAAACCTTAAAATAAATATCGTCAACAACATTAAATAGCTATTTAGTGGGGAGTTCAAGTAATTTTCATTATTCTTTAATAACTTAGATTTTTAATATCTTCTACAGTGTCAATAGTCATAATTTACGAAGGAGGAAAATGTTTTTGTGAGGAGTCCTCACGGCGTCCAAAAAGACATAAACAACTCTTTATGACATCATCCTTTAGTATTCGTTCTCTTCTGTCTTATTTATCCTCTTAGTATTCAATTTGCCAAAATCGAAAGAAACTTAGTATTCAATTTGCCAAAATCGAAAGAAACAACTTCTCCGCTCGCCACTCGACACTTGCCTCGCTCGCTTTAGGTCATTCGTGCCACTTGCCGCTCAATGCTCGCTTGGCTTGTTGCTCCCCGCTCGACATTTGATACTCATTCTATTCGACGCTCACCCCACTTGACCCTCACCGCTTGCCTTTCTTAGTTGACCTCGCTCATCATCGAACCCATTGGGTCGGTACGGTCCTCGATTGCCCTTTCAAGGAGTACACAAAATGAAATAAAAATTATTGGTTGGTTCTAGGTTGACTTGGAAATCGGACCGAACCCATTGAGTCAGTCCGATTCTCAATCGTTTTTTAAAGGAGTACAAAAATAAAATAAAAAATTATCGGTTGGTCTCGGGTTAACCCTGGAACCAGACCGAACCCATTGGGTCGGTCTGGTCCTCGATCCCAAGCTCAATAGGGTCAGTCCTCGGTCCTAAAAATTGAGGACCAATACTGTGCGGGTTGGTTCTAAGGTTAGGGGGTGGACCGGCTCAACTCGGGCCATGCTCACCCCTACTCGCTCCCCAGCACGCGGCATTGATTAAAAGAGGTCCTAGAGAGATGCGAATTTTGGAGCCACCAATTAAAGAAGAAGAAGACCACTTCAACAGAACTTGCAGGCATTGACTAATGAGATGGTGACCGACGACTCTAAGCTTACGCCCCCAAGCCTTTGGAGTTTTGGGGTGCGGTTTTGGTGAATATCCTTGGAAAGAGCTAAAAGGATTTCACGAAATGCTAGTGATGTTTAATAAAATGTATTTCTAAAATACATTGAAAAACAACTTTAACGAAAATATCGTTCGATAAAAGTTACACTTTATAAAGGATTTTTTAATAAAAAAAGGTCAAACCATTTGCTATTAAAACTTAATTGTTGCTGGCAAACCAAATCGGCCACTGGCCAGCCTTACCTAAGTTTGGTCGACCTCAAGTGAGAGTGGCGGTCGCCCACTCATCGATAGCATGTTGGTGGCACACCAGCTTCTCATCGGTTACTCATCAATGGCTGAGGCAAAATTAGGGTTTTCAAAGATAAGATTCCGAAGTTAAGCGAGAGCAAAGTTGGCTGGAAAAAAATCTATGTGCATTTCGAGAATGCAGCATTTCAAAAATTTTCTGGACCTCCCTTGGGTCAAAGGCCTTTAAAGAGATTTGGAGATGCAACTACATCTAGCCAAAAGCAGTTGGAAAATTTTGCCAAACGGCATTTTATTGTTCATTGATTACACTTTGCATTTTAACTTTGTTGTAATTGACATTTTGTACCATCTAATTAGGAAAAGAAACATCTTCACTTTCACTTTGTCTATGTCATATTGACTTTCTTTGGTGTAAGCATGATTTCCAATAATAAACTGTAATTTTCAAAAGTGGAAGGGCAGTACAAGAATTGTGAGATGGTTACTGTTATGTTCATGATAAATGAAGAATAGAGAAAGAAAAAAAGCGTAAAGTCTTTCGAGTATCATAAGCACGTATGACAAGTTATAAACTCCCTGACATGATAATGTGTGAGCGGGTTGGTTAAATGATGTGCCAATTCAAAGACTTCTATTTTATTATCAACATAGGATTGTGAATCTACAGTGAAGAAAATGAAACTTTGTTGCTTTAGACGATGCATTTATTTCACGAAAAATAAATAATTTGAAAAATTATTTTTTAAAGATAATTGTTAGCATGTGAAAACTTAAGATTCATTTTGAGTCGTGTAATTTACATCTGAGTGTAACTATTCAATTCATACAATAGAGCACTTCATCGACCATGATTCAGAGTCAAGCCCACCATTAACACGCATAATCGCTTGATGCAATCAAAGAAGAATTTCAGATAACTTTTAAACAAATGGAAAATGAATTAAAAAATAATTTCACAAATCAAAGTAGAATTTTAGATTAAATTGCCCAGCTTTCTAACTTCGAACCGACAGCGTAAAGAATCCGAGGCCAGTTTGATTTCCGACCAAAGTGGAAGTTGCAACGCAAGTCTGGTGCAATTTCAAACACGACGTGAAATTAGCTCAAATGAAAAGAGATTAATTGTGTTCATGTCCAACCCGTGAGATGCGATTAACAATCGTAGCGTGCTCGTGACCAACTCGTCAGACACAAAATTGACCTGTATGGCCTGTTCAAACTAATGAGTCGGTGGCGACACAATCTATATATGCACCATTTCAAATATAATCAGTGAAAAGCTTATTTATATTTCATGATATCAATTATTAAGATTTTGAATAGGTGATATTTAGTCGAAGATAAATATTGTCCTAAATTTGTTATGCTTATATTTCGTTGATGGTCAATTCACTATTTAATCGAATTACACGAGCCGCTACACTGCCGCGTGTGTTTTGAAAGAGCCCTTAAAAAGTTAAAAGTTCCGTCTCATTACCAAAATTACAACTCCATTGTACAAGCTGTGATGACAAAAATAATAAAAAATCGTACAAACTCTTATAATATTCACTAAAAATCCTAAAATTTATCAAGAAAGTGTAATTAATATTTAAAATTTACAAAAAGTGTAATCGAGTTTTTTAATTTGTCAAATTGGTACAATTAAATTCTTTTGTTGACTCTATCTAATTAGAGTAACGGAAAATACAGACGTTATATTTTTAAATATTTTTCTCTCTTGCGTGACAATGAGGTGACTAAGACATGAAACACAATGCTCATTTGGGAATAAATTATAATTTTTTAGCCAAAATTTTTATTAAATAAAATAAAAAATATTCTAAACAAAAACACAAAAAAAGAAGCAAGGGCCGCCGCCCCTATTGCCGAAAAGGGCCAGCGAGGGTCACCGGGCCCTCCCTCAAATTTGGATGAATGGACTGGTATTCTCAATATAAATATAAAATTATCGCCTAATCATTTTTTAAAAAAATTAAAATTCCGTCGTCAATAATCGAACGCACAGTAGAAGCACAACACCGTCGACGAGTCCATCAAAAAGCCGACCAAGAATGACTCATCATTTTCCTAAAAGCAAATCCCCCGGTTTACGGCAGATAAGCAAAGACCCTCCCGCTTCTTCTCAGTCGTCTTCTTCTTCTTCTTCTTCTTCCACCTCTCTCTCTCTCTCTCTCTCTCTCTCTCCTCTGTATCCTCAGTCGACTTCTCTCTCCTACTCCTCACAGCCACCTCCCTCATCCAACTAAACTCCCAAACTCGCTCTCTCTTTAGCTCTCTTACATGAACCCCAAAATTCTAGCAGCCGTCGCTGCGGTTGCGAGCTTCCTCGGCGTCTTCCTTTTCTTGGTCTTCCTCGTCATCACCAACAAGTGGCGCAAGCGGAAGACGATCTCGAACTCGGAGGAGGAGCTCTCGTCCATCGCCGTCGCCGAGAGCGCCTGCTTCGACCCCAAGCTCTGGATCTCCATCACCGAGATCCGGAGGGCCACCGACAACTTCCACCCCAAGTTGATCATTGGCGACGGCAGCTTCGGCCTCGTCTACAAGGCCCGCCTCGCCAACGGCCTCACCGTTGCCATCAAGACGCTCGAGCCCGACGCCTTCGAGGGGTTCCAGGAGTTCAGGGCCGAGATGGAAACCTTAGAGAAGCTTCAACACCCGAACATTGTCAAACTCCTCGGTTACTGGATGTCGAATTTGGATAGGGTCTTGGTCTATGAGTTCATAGAGAAGGGAAGCCTCGACCAGTGGCTGTATGACATAACGTCATCGTCGGAGAACGGCGCCGTCTCGTGGTGGAGGCACTCGGTCGAGAGGCTGCCCTTGTCCTGGGCCACTAGGATGAAGATAATCAGGGGTGTGGCCAGTGGATTATCGTACTTGCATGGATTGCCGACGCCCATCATTCACAGAGGCATCAAGGCGAGTGACGTGCTGTTGGACGCCGACTTCAAGGCGCACATCGCGGATTTCGGGCACGCGAGGATGATTAAGGACTCACGATCCCATGTGTCCACGCAATTTGCTGGGACGCTGGGGTATGCGCCACCAGAGTATAAGGAAGGGTTCACGGCAGCAACCGTGAAGGCCGATGTGTATAGCTTCGGTGTTCTGATGGTGGAGATCGCCACAGGTCGGAGGCCTGATTTACCGGTGGTGTATAAGGGAGAGGAGGTCGGGATGACTGTTTGGGCTCGGAACATGGTGGATGAGAACCGGCAGATGGAGATGGTCGATCCGGCCGTTTCGAGGGATGGCCTGGTCGAAGCGAGGGTGGAGGAGTACTTCCGCATTGCGTGTATGTGCACTAGCCATCGTAAACGGGACAGGCCAGGTATGAGCCGAGTTCTCGAGTTGTTGATGTCTGCATTCGGATGAAAACCAGGGGGATTCATCAAAGGTATGGTTTCTTTGCCGAAGTTAAATTACCCGGAAAGGGAGGGAATCAAGGGTAAGCTTGTGAGTCAATAGTCTAGTTCTCGTGGCAAGTAGAAGTTATACTCTGCTCGTTGCCTTAATGAGAATTTGTGAATAGCTTTATAGAATTGACTGAGGTCTGAAGCAGGATATGACCTGCAGATGCAGCTGTACATACTCCGTCAATAAAATGATATCGCATCTAAATAGATTTTCTGGGCTATTTCAAGACTCTGTCGATCGTAGTTAATGCTGTTGTGTATTCGGATTAGCTGGAACGACGGTCTCGTATTTGAGAATGATTGAAACGGGGAGTTAAAGTTTCTTTGCTATTTTCGCATGCCGATGCAAGGATCATTTTGGTATGCATCTTGTCAATCTCACCTCCAATATGCTTCCCAAGTAACATCCTCATCGAATATTTCGGAAACAAGAACAATCGATGCTGAGTCAACTTAGTCGGTTCATCTATGATTATAGAACGAAAAACTGAGATTGAGTTTTTCACCGAGAATTTCGCTTAGACTGTATTATACTGTATTATACTTATGGTAAATTCCATGCATGTCCCTATAAATCTCACAAAGGAGGTGTTCTCTCGAAACCATTTCGATCTCTCTCCCTCCTCATCTGGGCTTGAATCTGTTGAAGCAGTGCTGCAAAAATGTTTTGACACGTTATCACTTTATGTCAACGAGATGTTTTCCAATGGAGAGTGGGGACCAATTCTTTGAAACTATGTCCTTATTTGGAAGAAATGAACTTGAGGACGTAACGAACCTTGAACCGCGCCTTAGTGTGAATGATTCGATAAAAGTCAATGGGGATTATTACATCTTGACTAATTGCTAAACCCACGGAATTTGTGTGTGAATATGAGCTGTTCGGTCTATGTTATCCTGCATTTACCGGGTACTGATCTTGCTGTCCCGGCAAGTGGGTTTAAGGCCTTCTTAAGAGATTTTGCTTCGAGAGCATGCGAGCATAATTCAGATGCACTCATACGATCTAAAGAGTGGGTGCGCATTGGGCTCATCGCGCCCAAAACATGCGAAGCCTTTCTATACCGACCCTTTTGTCCATATTGGCACGGTCCAAAATGAAATATTCTTGAAAAATCCAAAAGTCAACGAAGGATATGCCTGAACCAAAACCTGATTTTCTGAGCAAAAAGAACCGACGAGGCTGGAGATCAATACCGAGGGCTAATCTCGCGGGCCTTCCTTCTTTCGTGGACTTGGAAATCTCATGGGCCTTCTTGAACTCTAAACATTCGAAAAGGTCAAGGACAGGTCCTGCTCGCGCACGAGATATCAGCAACCTACGACTTTTAGCCACTTCCAAGGAAAGGACACACGACTCTGGTAACCTCAGCCTGGGGCCCAAAGCCGCAAGTTCCTCTGCACAGTTTTTCACTACTCTGACCGACGAAGTTATACATGCTGACATAGCCTATCGGTATCGACCTTTTAGGTCGGTTCGCAAATGGATAATGCCTATATTTGTAAACATAACCTAATTCCAAATGCATTCGACGGCATGTTTTATGTTATTACTGGTTGAACCAAGCACCGACTCAATTAGCATTCACAACCTAATGTAAACGTGTTTTTCCCCGAGTATTGATCTTATCTCAAATGAAGAAAAAAGCCCAATGAAAGGTTAAATCATAATAAATGAATTTGCGAAAGCTTCCCCTTGATGTTCTCCGTGGCTGAAGCAAGGAAAGGAAGATGAGATGAACGCGGTAAGCATCGAAATCGAAAGGCAAAAAAGGTGAAAAGTAAGGTGAGAAAACAAAAAGGAAAAAGGCACAGCGAAAGTCCTTTCGCACCTTGTTCTCTAGTGTGCATTGCTTTGATGAAAAGAGGTCCCCCGATGCTAAATTTGGGGCCACCAATTAAAGAAGAAGAAGAAGATAAGACGTTAGACCATTCAGCAGAAGTTGCAGGTATTGAATTTGACTAATGGGATTGTCCTGGCGACGACCGACGACCCCAAAGCTTACGCCCCAAGCCTTTAGGGGTTCTAGATCCAATTGCTATGATAATAATTTCTCATCTTTGCAAGGGGTGGAAAAGGGGGAAAAAGTATAGAAAGAAGTCAGCCTCAACTTCTCATTCATTACACTTTGCATCTTACCTAATCTCATAATTAACGTTTCCTACAACCATATTGAAGTTCTGAGGTCTAAGCATGATTTCTAATGATGAGATGTTAATTTTCAAAAGTGAAGGGTGTACGTATGGCGTCTAGGAAAACGATCGTGGGATGGTTAATGTTCTACTCACGATAAATGAAGAATAGAGAGGCAAACAAAAAAGGTTAAGGTCTTTCCAGCATCGTATGCACACGTGACAGGTTGCAAAGACACTCACATAATAACGTGGAAGCAGGTTGGTTATATGATATGTTGCTTTGAAGGGTTTCTCTTTTATTATCAATGATATTATGTAAAGTAGATCTGCAAACAAGAAAATGAAAGTAAGAGGTTTTACAAGATGCTTTTATTTTTAAAGAAAATGAATGATTTCAAAATTATTTTTCTAAAAATAATCATTTGTATTATTTACAAAAAAGGAACCAATGAGAAAAAAATTTCAGCCTCTACGAGAATTTACAAAAATAAATTGTTGCCGACATTAAAACAATTTCCACGAGCGATCATTTCTAAAAACAAATTTATTTTTCGCAAAATAAATTGAAGACAACATTAATTCCGAGTGAGCACGACGCATGGACTGATGAGCAGCGGTTTGTTTTTCGTATATAAATTTAATTAAAACGGTGCCAAGACTTTTCTTCAAACCTCTTTTTATTGCAATTACACGACGCCTCCAGGATTGGCTTTTTATTGCGGGCCTTTGAGGTGTTAGAATGTTAATTGACAATGATCACTAAATTTAGCACGTGCGAGAATCTTGCTTCGGTTGAAAATACATAAATTTCCAACTTTTGCAAGAATAGTTTTGTTTTATTCTTTCAAACACCCTACTAATCTCAACAATCAAATTCTATACATATGAGGTGACTATTGATCTACACGATCCATGGGTTTTACAATTGTGAGGCCAGTCGATCTAGAATAAATCAATTCTAGGCCTAGAATCAAGGATCGATATTATTTTTCATAATTGAGAATTGAACTGATTAATTTGAGTATGGCAGTTCCTGAGAATCAATCACTTTTCTTTTTAAAGGGAAAAACTTAAGAAATTATTATAAAACATCAAATATCCATGTTTTAAACAAGGGTTTACTCTGTTCGTGGCCTTATTGAGAAAATGTAATAGCTTTGTAGAGTTGATTGAGGTCTGAAGCTTGCAATGACATGCAGATGCAGCTTCTGCAATTGTTAATAACTTGATACACACTAGATAGACAACAGGATATCGTATCTAGATAGAGTTATTTCAAGACCATGTTGATTGCAGTTAATTTTGTTGAGAATCCGAATTTGCTGGAATGACCATCTCCTCTCTGAGAATGATTGAAACAAAGAGTTTAGTTTCTCTGCTATTTTCACATGCCAATGCAAGCATCATCTTGATCTGCATCATGTCTCCAATATGCTTCCTCAAAAACATCCTCATCGAATATTTTGGAAATAAGAATGATCAATGCTGAGTTGACTTGGTCGGTTCGTCTATGATTATAGAATGAAAAACTGAGATTGAGTTTCCCTCCGAGAATTTCGCTTAGACTGGAACATACTTAGGACAATCCCATGTAGGTGTTCTCTCGAAACCATTTCAATCTCTCTCCTTCTCATCTAGGCTTGAATCTGTTGAAGCAATGATGCAAAAATGTTTCCATGCATCATCTCATCGCTCCGTGTTGACAAGATGCTTTCAGATGGAGAACAACGACCATCTCTTCAATACTATGTCTTTATTTAGAAGAAATGAACTCGAGTAACGTGATGAAACTTGAACTGCGCCTTTGTGTGAATGACTCGATAAAAGTAAATGCCGGGGGTTATTACATCTTGACTAATTGCTACATCCACAAAAAATTTGTGTGTGAATATGAACTGTTCGGTCTTTGTGATCCTGCATTTACCGGGTATCGATCTTGCCGTTCCAGTGAGTGGGTTTAAGGTCTTCTTTTAAGGGATTTTGCTTTGAGAGCATGCGAGGCTAAAAACCATATGATCTAAAGAGCGGATGCGCATTGCGCTCATTGTGTCCATTACATGGGAAGTCTTTCTACACCGACCCTTTTGTCCATATTGGCATTGGTCCAAAATGAAATATTCTTGAAATTCCATAAGTCAGCAAAGGACGTGCCTAAATCAAAAACCTGATTTGTGAGCAAAAAGAAATGACGAGGCTGGAGATCAACACAGAGGCTAGTCTCGTGGGCCTTCCTTCTTCTGTGGATTTGGAAATCTCGTGGGCCTTCTTGAAGTCTAGACATTCGAAAAGGTCAAGGACAAGTCATGAAAATAAAATAAAATAAAGGACAGGTCATGCTCACCCATGTAATATCAGCAAATCTACGACTTAGCCACTTCCAAGAAAAAGGACGCACGATTATGGTACTTCCAGCCTGGGGCCCAAAAGCTACCGATTCCTCCGCACAATTTTAAAAATATTTTATTAATGTCAATTTAGTCATAAATTTTTTAAATTAATATCAATTTAGTCTTTCCGATTAATTTTGGTCCCATATTGTTGACGTGAACACCGCTTATTTTATGCCGGTATTGACTTACACAACTTTTAATAATATTTTAATATTTTTAATATTTTGATTTTTATTTATTTTTCTTTCACTTTCCTTTTAAGCGTTGGTGGTAAGGCTTGAGCCTCGCTACTGGCTGGTCGCAGAGGTCTACTGATTGGTTGGAGGAAGAAGGAAGGAAAAAAAAATAGGAAAGAGAAAGAAAAGAAAAATAGGAAAAAGAAAAGAATTATTAAATGAAAAAAAAAATGTTATCAATAGTTGTTTATGTTAGCACCAGCTATTCCACATAAAATAGCCAACATCTACGTTAGTAATATCTAGCCAAAATTATCCGAAATGTTTGAATTGACATTAAATAAAAAAAATTAGAATTGAATTTACACTAAATTAAAAATTTTATGACTAAATTGATATCATTAATATGTTTAAAATTAATTTTGCATCAATGCAATAGATTTAAAACTTCTAGCATATTTTTTTCTCCATATATGACTAGAGAAAGGAAAGAAAGATGAGATGAATGCGGAAAGCACGTGAATCGCAAGGGAAAAAAGCGAAAAGAAGTCGGTTTGGGAAAACAGAAAAGGAGAAAAAGGCATAGCGAAAGTCATATCGCACCTTGTTCTCTAGCGCCTACCACGTTTATTGAAAAAGCGGTCGCCGAATGCGAAATGCACAGCCACCAATTATGGAAGAAGAAGATAAGACCTTAGACCATTTCAGCAGAAGTTGCAGGTATCGTGTTTGAATAAATGCGACTGCCCTGGCTGCGACCGACGACCCCAAAGCTTACGCCCCATGCCTCGAGGGGTTCTAGGCCCAATTGCTGTAACAATAATTTCTGACTGACTTCTCATTTTGCTTTGCATCTCGCTAATCTCATAATCAATGTTTCCTACCATGTTGAATTCTGAGGCGCGAGCATGATTTTTCATGATTGAGATGTTAATTTTCAAAAGTGGAGGGCGTACCGTGTGTGGGAAAAGGATCGTGAGATGGTTAATGTTCCGTTCACGGTAACTGAAGAATAAAGAGACGAAAAAATAGGTCAAAGTCTTTCGAACACTATATGTACGCGTGACGAACACACTCACGTAATAAGGTATGTGCAGGTCACTTACATGACATGGCAACTCGAAGGCTTTCTCTTATATTATCAATGATAGTATGCTAAGTAAATCTGCGAACAAGAAAATAAAACTAAGGCACTTTTATTTTGCGAAAAATGAATGATTTGGAAAATAATTTTTAAGGGTCCGATTCGTTTCGCGGAAAATAATTTAAAACGTTTTCCGAATTTTTCGGCGTTCATTTCATGGAAAATGAATTCTCGGAGGAAAATGTTTTCCATTTTTTTGAAAAGTGAAAAATATTTTCCTTACTTGATTTCTCTTATCTCACACCTCTACAAATCCCGACTTCCCCATCCCCTTTCTTTTTCTTCTTTTCTTTTTTTCATTCGAATTATAATTTCCTTTTCCTTTTTATTTTTTATTTTTTATTTTTTTTTTGTTTCCCATCTTCTTCTTTCTTGGTTCGTCGGCCAAACTAAGTGTGAACCTCAAGCTCGTCGATCTCAAACTCGCGCTTGTCGATCCGGGCGAGCCTCGAGCTTGACGCTGCGCCGCCAATCGGTGAACGGAAAATATTTTTCTTATCGAACACCGGAAAATATTTTAGAAACATTTTCAAGTTTTAATTTAACACCAAAAATATTATCATTTTCTTGGAAAATGACTTATGGGAAAATATTTTCCGGAAATGGCTCATTTTCCGCAAAAACGAACGGACCCTAAGAGTAATCACCTGTATTGTTACAAAAAAGAACAAACGAAAAAAGCTTTCATCGTCTACGAGAATTTTTATATATAAATTATTGTTGATATTGACTTATTTTTCATTGACTAATTATTTAAAGTGATACAGGGTAATTATTTTTAAGAAAATATTTTTTTAATTTATTTATTTGACGCATGGATTCATGAGCAACGATTTATTTTTGGTATATAAATTCAATTAACACAGGGCAACGACTTTTCTTCAAACCTCTATTTTTTGCAATAATGCGACGCCCCTAGGATTGACTTTTTTTTGCAGGCCTTTGAGGTGTTAGTATGTTAATTGATAATGATCACTAAATTTAGCATGTGCGAGAATCTTGCTTCTGTCTAAAATTCAAAAGTTACCAACTTTTGCGAGAATAAGTTTTGTTGTATTTTTTCAAACACCCCACTAATCTCGACAGTCCAATAATTCCATGCATACAGGGTGGTTATTGATCTGCGCGATTTGTGGACTTTATAGGGGTGAATGGATCTGGAATAAATCTTTTCTTGGCCTAGAATCGAGAATCAATAGTATTCTCGAAATTGAGAAGCAAACTTATTAATACGAGAATGGCAATTCTCAAGAACCGGTCACTTTTCTTATTTAAGATAAAAATTTAAGAAATTATTATAAAACATTAAGGATGCATCTTTTAAGCAAGAAAAAAAGTTTTTTGTTAGGTAGTTATTCATATATTTCTTCGTAACAAAGATCATGATTCGAATTTTAATGAACATGGATTTTTTTTTCCTTAGTAGTAGAATCGACAATTGCAGTTTTGGAACAAGGAACCAAACTAATCTAGATTGGTTCTTGATTTTCAAATTAGGAATTGAACCGGTTTTTACTTAACTAACAAGATTAGTTCCAATCGGTTCCCCAATTAAACTGGCTTGGTGCTTAACCCTATTTTCCTAATGACTAGAAAGAGTACACAATCTTCTAATTTAGATTTTTGAGTGACGATGAACAACGTTGAATTGATTATTAAATTTTAGTTAACATAAGAATATGATATTTATCTTTTTATTGTATTTGATTGTTCAAAATGTCTAGTCAAATAGCATATTATAGGATTGTGTAAGGTATCGCTACATTCTTACATTCTGCATATCATTTGTAAACTTATTGTACATTGCAATTATCATATAGTATGTTATCTTATAGATTGACATAATTAGCACAATATATATCATGATGAAATAGGCAACATCCTATTTTAATCTTACACACTATGACATCGACCACCATTGCTGTGGCAGTCGGGGTTGCCGCCTATAGAGTATGTCCATTGCGGTGGTCACAGGGTGGTTAAGTGGTGACGACCCGAGAATGTAACCACCCCAATTATTGCCATCAATGGTCCGTCGACCTGTGATTCCTTGCTTCATTCTCTGTAGTCCGTCGGGCTCCTCTTTACTGTCCACCCTCTACTTTTCTTTTTTCCTCTCTGTCTAGTTTTGATTTTAAATATCTCATACTCTATCCCAATCAAATGGAATAATTTTATTTAATCTATATCCAAGACGATCCAAACTTAATTCTGCGCAAAGACCGCTCCATGTGCGAAATGGAACTGGTCAGAATCTGTCCAGACATCATATCCCACGTGCCAAAGGTAAGCCATCGCTGTACCTCGTCAACTTTTTTTTTTTTGAACGAACTGTACCTCGTTAAATGGGCAGAAGAAAATATGGCGGATAAGATCCTATTCGGAGGTGCTGCCTGTGTCCCAACGTCCAATAATCATCATCATGAAAATGACAAAATGGAGGGATATTACGTTTATCTTTTGTTCTGTTCACATGGCATTTTGAACTCTCAACTCCACATGCCATCCGGAAAGTCTTGAACGCGCCCTTCGTCAGATATTAACCTCACGCAAGGTAGAAAACTCAAAATTGCGTTGGCATCAAGTCAATCTAGCCGCCTGTATAAATAGGGACCCTTGCTTGGTTGATCTTACCTTGTGCAAGAACCTTAGACCAGACCCAGTTCACATCATGGCCTCCCGTTTCAGCTCTTTCGTTTTGATTTCTTGTCTCGTGATAGCTTCATCGCCTGTTCATGTCTCGAGCTCTGCTCACTTAGTGAAGGGGCTCTCGTGGTCCTTCTACGAGAAAAGCTGTCCCAAGGTTGAGTCCGTCATCAGGAAACATCTCAAGAAGGTGTTTGAGGAGGACATTGGCCAAGCTGCCGGGCTACTTCGTGTGCACTTTCATGACTGCTTTGTTAAGGTAGGTACCAAAGGAGCTCTGTCACAATCTGCATTAACTATACCGGGGAAAGTGATCTGGGATTTACTTGAAAGTTGTATCTTGATTTGCTCGTCACATGTCCTTATATATGGTAGTCAGCTGATGTTAAAATGTTTACACACCCTTTTGGCAAGATCTGTGATCATCTTTTTTCCTCAGCAAAATAGACGAGAATAAGAAAAGACAAAGGCCAAAGAACAAAAAAAGTTCTTGTCGAGTTGGTGGCCTACGTTAGCAGCTGCAAGAAGTGGACTTCTTTTCTTTTGATATTGCTAATTTTTAGAATGCTGGGTAGATTACGAAGTCGTACGGGTGCCTAAAGCCATCACGACTTTGTCTTTTAGCATACTAATCTTACTGTCTTACTAGTAAACACTTGCTGAAGTTTTGGAGGATGCTTTTTGAGCGTTTGACATAGTTGATCCTGATCTTTAGTGCTTTATATGCTAAAATGAAGAGCATAGAAGTTCATAGAACTCCCATGTTCAGGTTTTAGACAGAACTGCTGTAATAATTCTGGCAAATTGTCTTCATAAGATGATTGTACGAGCAGTCCAGTTAAGCCCGGATCGTGTGTGGCGAGAATTTTTTCGCTTTGAAGGTTAGGTTGGGTTTAAGTCATCGCGGTTTCTTTTACAATTGAATCTTGATCACTTACATTAAAATAAATGATAAAACATTCTTTGAATTCACGATTATTTTTTAAGATCTGATGAGTGATGTAGGGATGCGATGGTTCGGTGTTGCTGGACGGATCAGCAAGTGAACCAAGCGAGCAGGACGCTCCACCAAACAGGAGCTTGAGACGGACAGCATTCAAGATCATTGATGACCTCAGTCAGCTCGTGGAGAAGAAGTGTGGTCAAGTAGTCTCTTGTGCCGACATCGCCGCCATTGCCGCTCGTGATTCCGTTTTCCTGGTAAACCCCCTTCAGCCATCATTCCATCATCACTAGAGAGTAACGCACCAAAACAGAGTTCTGATTATGATACTCGCCAGATTCTGATTATCATACTATCGGAAATTTGATAGAAGTACAGATTCTTGCCGAACATGCTTATCCCTATAAATCATACTAATTTGCAGCCTTGAATGACGCTTTTGCATTTGGTGGTGGGAAGGCAAATATGATCATAAGCTTTCAAAATAGAACAACAGCAGAATACAGTATTGGTCAGTTAGCTAGCTTCCTAGATAATTGTAATAGTTCTTATGTTCAAGTTGATAAATGGATTTCCTTTTAGGGATTAATTGGATTATCGAACTAACCAAACATATAGTAAGTTACACGTTCACACAGAACTTTCACTGATTGGATGTTCCCCCTCCGTTAAACATTCAACCTCTCCCCATTAATCTGCTGTTTTTGGAAATCAAGTTGATGTATAAAAACCCCGAACCTAACAGAATGTGGACCTTCGCAAGATGGTACTGGAACTTTGATCTCGTCATGTGGCCATGTGACGACAATAGTTGTTTAAGCACTCTTGTTTAGGCTCAGGCTTGATTATACTCATTAGTTATGATGATAATTATACTTTATCGCTCTCTCAATGGTAATGTTCGATGATGCTTGGTAAGAGGAATTATAAATCACGAGAAAGTGGACTCGCTGATGTAACCAAGCGTGGTTAAACTATATTTGGATTCTTCTAGTTTCCTCCTGTTCGTGTTCTGAATGTTTTGTGAGATGTAGCAGATGTCCATGTAAGTCGGCAGCATTATCTTGGAAACTCAGGACAATTAAACCTGTCATTATGAGCCAAAAAGTTCAGTATACAGCAAATTTCAATGGTCAAAACTGAGACGTCGTCGTTGTTTATATCTGAGTTTTAACGGGTAGTTATGACCATTTTTTTAAGATCCCAACCAGTCGGAGGTTTATTCTGAATTTTGGGATCATGTTTATGGATAAAATACTGCAACTTGACATGTCTTTGGACTCTTTCAACATGGTCAGGTAAGCATGTGCTTCCAAAGTTCTTGGAAATTGCAGTTGAAATGACAACCTAGGTAGACGATTCTGTTTAATGATAATCTACTCCCAACTAGCTTCTAGTTTATGAGAGTTGACTTGCAAATGATCACCTCCACACGAAGAAGACATCAAAGTTCTCCGTTGGCTTCATGTCCTATATACATGATCGAAGTTTTCTCGATTATGATTACTATTGCCCATCATATCAATGAGCATCAACAGATGTTTTCCAAGTTCTGGATTCTAATTCTGTTATTCTTGTCGTCGTGTGCAGTCGGGTGGACCTGAGTATGATGTGCCGTTGGGAAGGCGGGATGGACTTACGCCTGCGACTGAAAATGTGGTCATAGAGAATATACCTGCACCAACTGAGAACGCCAGTGAAATTCTCTCCGCCCTAGCCAAGAAAAGCTTCGACGCTACCGACGTAGTGGCCCTCTCTGGAGGCCACACCATCGGGCTTGGGCACTGCACCTCCTTTGAGAATCGGCTCTACCCGACCCAAGACCCCACCATGGAGAAGACCTTTGCCCGTGATCTCAAGGGCGTGTGCCCCACCACAAACTCCACCAACACTACGGTCTTGGACATCCGATCACCCAACCGATTCGACAACAAGTACTTTGTCGATTTGGTGAACCGCCAAGGCCTGTTCACCTCAGACCAAGATCTGTATGAGGATCCCACAACAAGGGACATCGTCACTAGCTTCGCCGAGGACCAGGAATTGTTCTTCGAGAAGTTTGTCCTAGCTATGACGAAGATGGGACAACTCAGTGTGTTGACAGGGACGAAAGGAGAAATCCGAGCCAACTGCTCGGTCAGGAATTCTGAGAACCCCGATCTCTTGAAGTCCGTGGTGGAAGAGGACCTGGAGAGCTATGCTGAATTGAAATGACGTGACCCCTTATAAGTTTGGGTATGTATCAGCTGTGGTTAACTTTCTCTTGCTAGGATGTGTGACTTTTGCTCCTTTTGCTTGCTTGTTTATAGACCGTGGCAATGTCTAATAAATTGCATCAGCTGTTTATGAGTATGTCCAGAATATTTAATCAGCAGAAGCTCAAAATTTGTGTCACTTAGCAAGACGTTGCGTGCGAGCCTACTGTTTGGGAATTTGAATTCGGAGAACTGTGATCATTCAAAGGCTTGAGGCGTTTGTTTGCATGATCTGCACCGATCAGCATTGGTCTCGATTGCTTTTGTTTGTCAAGAGCTTTTAGATTTCGAATGCGACCAGGTTCAATCGACTCCATTCCTAATGAGATCCCGAAAATCAGGTGCAAGTCCATTATGCAGTACTCAGCAATTGCAAGCCCTTTTCGTTGAATATAATATTCAAATGACGGCTTAATTTGACGACTTAAGTTTTTAGAGCAATTAAAAATGATCTTACAAAATTTCACATCGTATCATAATAAAAAGTCCCAAATTTAAATCTTTCTAGATTGTTTATTTGACTCATCTCATATACTTTCGCGCTTTAGTGATAGGACAAGGAGGAACATAAATACACTTAGGATGTGTTTCCCGAATTTTTTTTTTTTTTCAGAAATAGTTTTTTCTATTTCTATTCACTCAATAAGTTTCAAAGCATTTAAACGCGTTTGATGATTGCATAAAATTTCCATTCCCGAAATAAAAAAAGAATAGGAATGTATTTGGTACGAACTTCAAATTTTTTTGTGATATAAGATTTCTTTTAATTTTTTAATAATTTTTTGAGATTTTTCTAAATTCTTTTCTTTTCTTTTTTTCATCCTTCTTCTTCATTTCTAGTCGGCGACCTAACCGTGGCTAGGTAAGGTTAGCCTCTATGAGGCCTAGTGACTGGCTAAATGAAGAAGAAAAGGAAAAGAAAAAAAAAGAAAATGTCTTGTTTCATAAATTGTTTCTAAAAACCAAAAATTAAGTTTTTGTTTCTATTTCAAATTTATTATTAAGGGTGCGTTTGGTAACGTTTCTATTCTAAAGAACAATTTTTTTTCAGAAATACTTTTTCTATTTTTATTTTCGGGAACAGTTTCTGAGCATTTCAACATGTTTAGTAACCATGCAAAATTTTTATTACGAGAAAGAAATGCGTTTGGTACGATCCCATATATTTTTATGAATTAGAATTTCTTTTAATTTATTAATAAATTTATTACTTTTCTTCTTTTTTTTTTCTTTTTCTTCTCCTTCCTCCAATCGGTTGTCGGCTAGCAATCGGCCAGACAAGGGCTGGCAAGGTTAGCCTCAGGGGGGCCTCGCCCAAATCTAGGTGAGGTTGGGCCTCGCCTAGCCATGGCGAGGCTCAGGGGAGCCTCCCTAGCCATGGGAGGCTTAGGGGGACCGAGCCGATGGCCGGCAAGCTCGGGGCGACCTTGCCGAGGGCTGGTGAGGCTTTGGCGAGGTAGTCGGTCGACGTCGAGGCGGCGACTGGCTAGGGGAAGAAGGGAGAAAGAGTAAGGTAAAAAAAAAAAAAAAAAAGAAAAGGAAGAAAAGGAAAGGAAAAAAAAAGCTTAATTCTTGTTTTTGAGTTGTTCATGAAAATAAGAAGTAACTTTTTTTTGTTTCTTGTTTCTATTCCAAATCTAGGAATTTGTTCCCAGGAACCTGGGAACAAAAAAACTTATAAAACGTGTTTTTGTTCTATTTCTACTCCTAGGAACAAAAGAACAGAAGCACTTGTTCCCACTCCTAGGAACAAAAAGAAGAGAAGCACTTGTTCTGGGAGCGTTACCAAACGCAGCCTAAGGTAGCGCATGGGAATGTTTTTGTTCCTCTATTCATTTGTTCTTTACTCTCCGGAACAAGAAAAGAATATAAATTCATTTGATAACGTTAATTAATTTTTTTATTCCTTGGAATAAAAAAGTAACCGGTGAATAGATTTAGAACATAAATGAAGAGTAAAAAAAAGTAGTTTCTTATTTTCGGGAACAATTTCTAAAAATAACTAATTTTTTTTTTTTTTTTCTCTTTTCTTTTCTACTTCTTCCTTGCCGCTCCCCTCGGGCTGCCGTCTGCCAGCCGGCCACTGTTGCCAACGATCACCGCCACTAGTCGCCAATTGCAGAGGCGGTGACTCAAACGTGTTCCTATTCTTTTTATGGATTGTACTAAACACATTCCTATTTTTTTTTTATTCCAATAATAGAAATTTTGTATAGTTGTCAAATGTGTTGTTTTACTCAGAAATGATTCCAAGGAGTAGAAATAAAAAAAATCTATTTCTGAAAAGAAATTATTATTCGAAATGAAAATGTTACTATCCACACCTTGATTTGCTTCGAAAAATAAGAAAATTAACTAATGTTACTAACCAGATTTCTAGTCTGAAAAAAAGAAATCGAACAAACATAAATTTATCCATCCACTACCCTTTGATTTTGAAGCAAAGTCCCGTGACGTCTAAACCCAAAGCATCGCCCGCCATCAGCAAAGGTTGCAAGTAAAGGAAACAAAGGATTTTCTTCAAACGATCGCAGATCTGGGAGAATACACAAAACAAAGCTCCCATATTGCAGGTCCTAGTTTGATTCGAAAGAATGACTCACCTGAAATCCTCAAAGTCGAGGTGAACTCTCCGAATCCTTCAATCTCCTAGAGTTATGTGCAGAAGGTAGTAAGTGGGTCGCTTGATTTGTGGGCTTTGGGTCGGAAACCTAGTGGTTGGCGCCGGTGCCGTCGCTGTCCCCGGCAATAGGGGACCTGCTGATGGTGTTGCTTCGAAGAGACCGATGCAACTCTGGTCGTCTTGGACTCGAGCAGGAGAAGAAGAGAGAGAGAGAGTATTCATAGGGCTTCCGACGACTATATCTATAAGTGTGATTTTAAATTTTATCATTCGATTCGGTTCGGTGAAAGGAAATGTGGTTTTTACTATTAGCCGAATCAAACCGAAAATACACAAAATTTTAATTTGATTGTGAGCGCCCTACTTGTTTTAAGAAAAATTCGGACTCCATGATCTCTTGGATGGAAACCTTACGAGAGAGAACCACCTAGCGTGTAAAACTTCGAGATCCAAGACAAGTATTAAAAAATAATTTCAAAAAATCAAGGTAGAATTTCAGATTAGATTGCACAACTTTCTAACTTCGGACCAACAGCACGAGAGCCTGAAGCCAGCTTGATTTCCAACCAAAAGTGGAATTTGCAACGCAAGTGTTGTGCAATTTCCCAACTCGCATCTCTTCAATATATTGGACCCATATGCAGTAAGCTAGACGGCAACCGCGTGAGCAGCCGCCGGGTCACTTTAGAGAGCGATTTCTGGCGCGACCCGAAATTAGCTGACATGGGTAGGGATTAATTGTGTTCGTGTCCAGCTCGGGAGATGTGATTAATAATCGTATTGTACTCATAATCAATTCATCAGACACAAGACTGACTTATATGGCCTGTTCGAATTATTGAGTCAGTGACGACACAATCTGTATGTGCACCCCTTCACATATAATTAGCGAAAAATCTATTTGTTTTCCATGTTATCTATTATTAAGATTTTAAACCAGTGATATTTCTTCGAACACGAATATTGTCGTAAGTTTGATATGATTATATTTCGTTGATGGTCGATGCACTATTTAATCGTGTTACACAAGTCGTCGTGTTTTGAAAGAGCCCTTAAAAGTTCCATCTCATTATCAAAACTACAACTTCATCGTCCAAGCTCTGTTAGTGTTGGTTTCAAATGTCAGTTGCAGCGGAAGACATGATCGTCGGATCAAGGAAAAATTTTGTCTTCAAAAGAGTCGGGTTCAACTCATCAGTTTGGGTTTTTTTCGTGATATTTGCTCATATCACTTTGAATCATCCATGTCGGCAAATTTAATGGTAAAATTTGACGAAAAGTAACGGATGGTGATCATATCACAAATGTATCGATTTATGATTTTTTTATAGTAAAAAAAATGAGTCTATGATAAATTTGTCATAAATATATCGATTTGAAAATTTTTACGGTAAAAAAATGAGTTTGGAGTAAATTTGTCACAAGTATGCTAATTTAAGATTTTTAATGATTAAAAAATTAATTTGAGATAAATTTGTCACATGTACATCAATATAAGATTTCTCACAATAATAATAATGAAAAAAAAAATTTGCATCGTCAATAATTGAATGTACGGTAGAAGTAGACCACCGTTGACTAAGTTCATCAAAGTCCAACTGAGAAATGACCTAAGTAGCATTGACACTGACGACACGACACGACACAATACACCGACACGTTATTTATTAAAAATGCGGAATTACGATATGTTGGGACACATATATTAAAATGTATATATATGATAAATTATCTTTTTTGTGATTATTTTATTCAAATTAACAAATAAATAAATAAAGAGCATAGAATGAATATATACTAAAAACAATAACTCATAATTCGTTAATATCATTCATTGTTTCAATTTGACAAATTCAATTCCATTTCAATAATTCATAAAAATTCGAGGAAAAAAAATAAGCAATCCACATTTTTAGACTTGTATGTCAGAACATGTCGGAAGAGAAGAGAAAAAAACAAACTTGAGAGATGAATCGTGTATCACGGGAAATGAGAGTTGGAAGAGAAGACAATATTAAGTTTTTCTTTCTTTCCTCTTTATTATTTTTATTATTTGTTTACATACTTACATTTGGACTCATAATTTATAAAAAAAATTTAAAATTGATTCATGCATGTCAGAATTACGTGTTGAAATTCCAAACTCGTACGTCGGAATTCTAGATTTGAATATGAGAGAGTGTTGGGAGAGTTAATCAGGTCTCAAATTTTCCGACACATGTGGACTTAAGTGTCAAAATGTATGGGAAAGTGTTGAATAAGTGTTCAATATGATACGAAAATACTCGGAAAGTGTTGGTGGGCCATCGGAAATTTCTCATTTTCCGATTTCATTTTCCTGGAAGCAAATAACGTAGGGACCGAAAAAAAAAAATCCCCGGTTTAAAACAAAGACCCTCCCGCGTCTTCTCAGTCGTCTTCTTCTTCCACCTCCTCTCTCTCTCTCTACATATACTCTGTCGACTTCTCTCTCCTCCTCCTCACACCCACCCCCTCATCTAACTAAACTCCCAAACTCTAACTCTCTCTCTCTCTCTCTCTCTCTGTGTGACATGAACCGCAACATCCAAATAGGCATCGCCGCGGCCGCAGGCTTCATCTGCGCCTCCCTCTTCTTCATCTTCCTCGCCCTCACCTGCAGCCGCCGCAAGCGGAAACGTGGCCGCGAGCTCCAAGTCCAGACCGGCTGCATGCCGGACGAGCTATCATCCATCGCCGTCGATGAGAGTGCCTCCTTCGACCCCAAGCTCCGGATCTCCATGGCCGAGCTCCGGATGGCCACCGAGAACTTCGACTTCCGGCGGATCATCGGTGACGGTGGCTTCGGCCTCGTCTACAAGGGCAGCCTCGCCAACGGCCTCACCGTTGCCATCAAGAAGCTTGAGCCCGACGCCTTCGAGGGGTTCCAGGAGTTCAGGGCGGAGATGGAAACCTTAGGTAAGCTTCAGCACCCCAACATCGTCAAGATTCTTGGCTACTGTATGTTGAATTCGGATAGGGTTTTGGTCTATGAGTTCATAGAAAGAGGGAGCCTCAGCGAGTGGCTGTACCCGTCGTCGGAGAACGGCGACATCTCATGGTCGACGCACTCAGACGAGAGGCTGCCCCTGTCCTGGGACATTAGGATGAAGATAATCAGGGGCGTGGCCACTGGATTAGCGTATATGCACGAATTGCCGATGCCCATCATTCACAGAGACATAAAGGCGAGTCACGTGCTGTTGGACGCCGATTTCGAGGCGCACATCGCAGATTTCGGGTTTGCGAGGATGATTAAGGACTCGCGATCCCACGTGTCCACGCAACCTGCCGGGACGATGGGGTATGCGCCGCCAGAGTATACGGAAGGGTTCACGGCGGCCACTGTGAAGGGCGATGTGTATAGCTTTGGTATTCTGATGCTGGAGATTGCGACCGGTAGGAGGCCCAATTTACCAGTGATGGATAGGGGAAAGGAGGTCGGGCTGACCGTGTGGGCTCGGCACATGGTGGCTGAGAACCGGCAGAGGGAGATGATCGATCCGGCCGTTTCCAGGGACGGTCTGGTTGAAGCGAGGGTGAAGGAGTGCTTCAGCATTGCATGTATGTGCACTAGGGAGCATTCGAGGGAGAGGCCATTTATGAGCCAAGTTCTCGAGTTGTTGAAGTCTGCTTTTGGATGAAAACGGTGGAATTCGTCAAAGGTATGGTTTCTGCGCCAAAGTTGTATTACCAGAAAGAGAAGGGAATCAAGGTTAAGCTTGTAAGTAGATAGACAATATGATATCGTATCTATATAGATTTTGTGGCTTTTGCAAGACTCTGTTGGTTACACTTGATGCTGTCGTGAATCCGGGTTTTTGCTGGAATGACGGCCTCCTAATTGAGATTGATTGAAACAGAGTCTTAGTTTCTTTGCTATTTTCACAGGCTGATGCAAGGATCTTCTTGGTCTGCATCATGTCAATCTTATCTCCAATATGTTTCCCCAGGAACATCCTCATTGAATATTTCGGAAACAAAAAGGATTGATGCTGAGTCAGATTTTGTTGGTTCATCTATGATTATTGAACAAAAATCGAGATTGAAGATATCGCTTAGACCGTATCATACTTATTCTGATGCCATTATATGCATGTCCCTGTGAATCTCACCAAGGATGTCTTTTCTCGAAACCATTTTGATCTCTCCCTCCTAATCTGGGCTTGAATCTATTAAAGGAAAAATGTTTTCTTCCGTGGTCACTCCATGTTGACTAGATGCTTTTAGATAGAGAGTAGTGACCATCTCTTTGAAACCATGTCTTCGTTTGGAAGAAATGAATTCAAGTGACATGACAAAACTCGAAGTATATCTTTATACGAATGATTCAATAGAAGTGAATGGCGGTTCAATGGGATTATCACATCTTGACTAATTGCTAAACCCACGAAACATGCATGTGAATATGAGCTATTTGGTCTTTGTGACTCTACATTTATAAGGTACCGATCTTGCCATCCCAGCGAGTGGATTAAGGTCTTCTCAAGGGACGGTATAATTGTTTGCTTGGAAAGTATATGAACCTAATTCAGGTACATCCATCTGATCTAAAAAGCAAGATGTGCGATCGGGCTCATTGCGCCCAAAACATGCGATCCTTTCGATACCAACCCTTTTGTCCATATTGGCACTGGTCTAAGAGGAGTGTTCTTCAAATTCCATAAGTCGACAAGGGACATGCCTGAATCAAAAACCTGATTTTCTGAGCAAAAAAGAATTGACGAGGCTGGAGATCGACACTAATCTCGTGGGCCTTCCTTCTTTTGTGGATTTGGAAATCTCATGGGCAGTCTAGACATTCGAAAAGGCCGAGGACAGGAATATCGGCAAAATCTACGACTTAGCCGCTTCTAATAAAAAGGACGCGATTATGGTACCCCAGCTTGGGGCCCAAAGCTGTACGTTCCTCTGCACAGTTTACCGCAACTCTAACCGATTAAGTCATTAGCACGGGACATCCATCGCCAGTATTGATTTTTAGGTAAGTTCGCAAATGGATAATGTCCACATTTTTAGACGTAGCCTAATTCCAAATGTGTTTAGTAGCATATTTTAATTCAATTGAGGCTATAAATGAAACACCTACTTGATTGACATTAATTCAAATTTTAGCTGGCTATGTTTGACGAAGATTTCTTATGTAAACATTAATTTGACATGCTATTGCTTTTGGTCGTAAATATGTCCCCCTGCCCCCAGCATCAATCGTATCTCAAACAAACAAAGAGCCCAAGAAAAGGTTAGATCATAATGAACGAATTTGCAAGACTGCCCTTTACCATTATCAAGGAAGGAAAGATGAGATGAACGCGGTAAGCACCGAAATTCAAAGGAAAAAAGGTGAAAAGTAAGATGAGAAAACAAAAGGAAAAAGGCATAGCGAAAGTCCTTTGTCCCCTTGTTCTCTAGCACGCGGCATTAACTAAAGGACGTCCCGGAGGGATGCGAATTCTGGAGCCAACAATTAAAGAAGAAGAAGACCACTTCAACAGAAGTTGCAGGCATTGACCAATGCGATGGTGACCGGCGACTCTAAGCTTACGCCCCCACGCCCTTAGAGTTTTGGGGTGCGTTTGATACAATTTTGATGAATATCTTTGGGAACTAAAAACGATTTCACGAAATGCTAGTGATGTTTGATAAAATGTATTTCAAAACAACTTTGATGAAAATATCATTTGGTAAAAATTATACTTGATAAAGGATTTTTTTGCTAATTTTTTAATAAAAAAGATCAAACTATTTGCTAGAGAAACTTAATCGTTGCCGGCAAACCAAATCGGCTGCTGGCCAGCCTCGCCTTAGGTCGCTTGACCTCAAGTGAGGGTGGCGGTAGCTCACCGGCCACTCGTTAGTGGCATATCGGTGGCACGCCAGCTACTTGTTGGTTTCTCATCAGTGACTGAGGTAAAATTAGGATTTTCGAAAGCAAAATTCTGAAGTTGAGCCAGAGTAAAGTTGGTAGGGAAAAAAAAAACAGTCTATTTGCATTTTGAAAATGCAGCATTTCAAAATATTTCCGAACCTCCTTGAGTTAAAGGCCTTTAGAGAGATTTGGAGATACAATTGCATATCGCCAAAAGTAACCTGAAAATTTTGCCAAACGGCATTTTATTTTTCATTGATTACACTTTGCATTTTAATAATTTTGTAATTGACATTACGTACCATCTAATTTCGAAAAAAAAAAACATCTTCACTTTCACTTTGTCTGTCTCATATTGAGTGTAAGCATGATTTCCAAGAATAAACTATGATTTTCAAAAGTGAAGGGGCATTACCAGAATTGTGAGATGGTTAATGTTATGTCCACGATTAATGAAGAATAGAGAAAGCAAAAAAGGGTAAAGTCTTTCGAGTATTGTACGCACACATGATGAGTTATAAACTCGCTGACATGATAATGTGTGAGCGGGTTGGTTAAATGATGTGTCGATTCAAAAAAGCGTTACCAAACAACACCAGAGAACCAGAAAGGAAAAAGGCACCAGAAGAAAGAGGGACCCTTTGGTTTTGAAGCAAAGTCGTGATAGGGTATGCGCCACCAGAGTATAAGGAAGGGTTCACGGCGGCGACCGTGAAGGCCGATGTGTATAGCTTCGGTGTTCTGATGGTGGAGATCGCCACGGGTTGGAGGCCCGATTTACCGGTGGTGTATAAGGGAGAGGAGGTCGGGATGACTGTTTGGGCTCGGAACATGGTGGATGAGAACCGGCAGATGGAGATGGTCGCTCCGGCCGTTTCGAGGAATGGCCTGGTGGAAGCGAGGGTGGAGGAGTACTTCAGCATTGCGTATATATGCACTAGCCATCTTAAACGGGACAGGCCAGGTATGAGCCAAGTTCTCGAGTTGTTGATGTCTGCATTCGGACGAAAACCGGGGGGATTCATCAAAGGTATGGTTTCTTTGCCGAAGTTAAATTACCCGGAAAGAGAGGGAATCAAGGGTAAGCTCGTGAGTCAATAGTCTAGTTCTGGTGGCAAGTAGAGGGTATACTCTGTTCGTTGCCTTAATGAGAATTTGCGAATAGCTTTATAGAATTGACTGAGGTCTGAAGCAGGATATGACCTGCAGATGCAGCTTTACATTCTCCGTCGATAAAATGATATCGCATCTAAATAGATTTTCTGGGCCATTTCAAGACTCTGTTGATCGTAGTTAATGCTGTTGTGTATTCGGATTAGCTGGAACGACGGTCTCCTATTTGAGAATGATTGAAACGGGGAGTTAAGTTTCTTTGCTATTTTCGCATGCCGATGCAAGGATCATTTTGGTATGCATCATGTCAATCTCCCCTCCAATATGCTTCCCAAGTAACATCCTCATCAAATATTTCAGAAACAAGAAGAATCGATGCCGAGTCAACTTGGTCGGTTCATCTATGATTATAAAACGAAAAACTGAGATTGAGTTTTTCACCGAGATTTTTGCTTAAACTGTATTATACTTATGATAAATTCCATGCATGTCCCTATTAATCCCACAAAGGAGGTGTTCTCTCAAAACCATTTAGATCTCTTTACCCCCTCATCTGGGCTTGAATCTGTTGAAGCAGTGCAGCAAAAATGTTTTGACGCGTTATCACTCCATGTCGATGAGATGTTTTCAGATGGAGAGCAGGGACCACCTCTTTGAAACTATGTCCTTATTTGGAAGAAATGAACTAGAGGACGTGAAGAACCTTGAACCATGCCTTCGTGTGAATGATTCGATAAAAGTCAATGGGGGTTATTACATCTTGACTAATTGCTAAACCCACGGAATTTGTGTGTGAATATGAGCTGTTCGGTCTATGTGATCCTGCATTTACCGGGTACTGATCTTGTTGTCCTGGCTAGTGGGTTTAAGGCCTTCTTAAGAGATTTTGCTTTGAGAGCATGCGAGCATAATTCAGATGCACTCATCCAATCTAAAGAGTGGGTGGGCATTAGGCTCATTGCGCCCAAAACATGCGAAGCCTTTCTATACCGACCCTTTTGTCCATATTGGCACTGGTCCAAAATGAAATATTCTTGAAATTCCATTAAGTCAACAAAGGATATGCCTGAACCAAAACCTGATTTTCTGAGCAAAAAGAACCGACGAGGCTGGAGATCAATACCAAGGCAAATCTCGCGGGCCTTCCTTCTTTCGTGGACTTGGAAATCTCATGGGCCTTCTTGAACTCTAAACATTCGAAAAGGTCAGGTCCTGCTCGCACACGAGATATCAGCCTATGTAGCACCGACACGGACACGTGACACGCGATACGACACGACACGACACGCCAACACGTTATTTCTCAAAAAATAGAGAATTCCGACACATTCTGACACATTATATATTAAATATATATTTATATATATATGCAAATATAAATAATAAAAAGAGCATAGAATTAATTTATACAAAAAATATTAATTCAATATTTGTTAATATCATTCATTGTTTTAATTTGACAAAGATTGAATAAGAAATTCAAAAATTGCAAACACAAAAGAGTAAATTTAAGGAACATGTTATGTTTTCTTACACTTGTCGGAAATTAGTTAGATTTCTTATAGTCCTAGACAGAGTTCGGAGTTCATGATATAAACTAGCTTGGAGCTCCTCTGCAAAATAAGGTTCGAGAAAAATGAAAATCTAGGACAAGAACTCTCGAAGTACGACCAAAAGAAAAGGAAATAACTAAATTCGCCATGGAAAATGTAAGAGATAACTCACAAGCGATACCTTGGAAAGAAGCAAAAAAAAAAAAAAAATCACAACTTTAAGTCTGCGAGGACGGCGGAGTGATGCCGGCGAGAAGAGGGTGTTCTATAATCACTCATAGGGATGTCAAAACTTATAAGTGAGAAACTTGAGAGTGAGGATTTTCTTCTTTCCCCTTTATTTTTGTTATTTTGATTATCTTTTCATATATTTATATTTTGACCATTAAATATTGAAATTTTTTTAAAATTGATCCCGTGGGTGTCGGAATCGCGTGTCGAAATTTTGGACGTGAGCGTGTCGGGAAGAGTTGACCACGTGTCGGATTTCCCGACACTCATTGACCACATGTCGGAGCGTGTTGGACACGTGTCGGAGTGTTGGACAGAACACGAAAATTTCTGAAGAGTGTCGGTGCTTCTTAGTTATTAACAACCTACGACTTTTAGCCACTTCCAAGGAAAGGAGACACGACTATGGTATCCTAGCTTGGGGCCCAAAGCTGCACGTTCCTCTGCACAGTTTTTCACTACTCTGACCAACGAAGTTATACCCTGTCGGTATCGACCTTTTAGGTCGGTTCGCAAATGGATAATGTCTATATTTGTAAACATAACCTAATTCCAAATGCATTCGACATCATGTTTTATGTTATTACTGGCTGAACCAAGCCTCGACTCAATTAGCATTCACAACCTAATGTAAACGTATTTTTCCCCAAGTATTGATCTTATCTCAAATGAACAAAAAAAGCCCAATGAAAGGTTAAATCTTAATAAATGAATTTGCGAAAGCCGCCCCTTGATGTTCTCGATGGCTGAAGCAAGGAAAGGAAGATGAGATGAACGCGGTAAGCATCGAAATCGAAAGGCGAAAAAGGTGAAAAGTAAGGTGAGAAAACAAAAAGGAAAAAGGCACAGCGAAAGTCCTTTCGCACCTTGGTCTCTAGCGTGTACCGCATTGATGAAAAGAGGTCCCCCGATGCTGAATTTGGAGCCACCAATTAAAGAGGAAGAAGAAGATAAGACATTAGACCATTCAGCAGAATATTGAATTTGACTAATGGGGTTGTCCTGGCGACGACCGACGACCCTAAAGTTTACACCCCAAGCCTTTAGGGGTTCTAGATCCAATCGATTGCTATGATAATAATTTCTCATCTCTGCAAGGGGTGGAAAAGGGGGAAAAGTATAGAAAGAAGTCAGCCTCAACTTCTCATTCATTACACTTTGCATCTTACCTAATCTCATAATTAACGTTTCCTACAACCATATTGAAGTTCTGAGGTCTAAGCATGATTTCTAATGATGAAATGTTAATTTTCAAAAGTAATGGGTGTACGTATGGTGTCTAGGAAAAGGATTGTGAGATGATTAACGTTCAACTCACAATAAATGAAGAATAGAGAGACAAACAAAAAGGTTTAAAGTCTTTCGAGCAAGTATGCACATGTGACAGGTTGCAAAGACACTCGCATAATAACGTGGGAGCAGGTTGGTTATATGATATGTTGCTTTGAAAGGTTTCTCTTTTATTATCAATGATATTATGTAAAGTAGATCTGCGAACAAGAAAATGAAAGTAAGAGGTTTTACAATATGCTTTTATTTTTAAAGAAAATAAATTATTTGAAAAATATTTTTCTAAAAATAATCATTTATATTATTTACAAAAAGGAACCAATGAGAAAAAAATTTCAGCCTCCACGAGAATTTACAAAAATAAATTGTTGCCGACATTAAAATAATTTCCACTAGCGATCATTTCTAAAAACAATATTTATTTTTAGCAAAATAAATTGAAGACAACATTAATTCCAAGTGAGCACGACGCATGGACTGATGAGTAGCGGTTTGTTTTTCGTATATAAATTTAATTAAAACGGTGCCAAGACTTTTCTTCAAACCTCTTTTTATTGCAATAATGCGACGCCTCCAGGATTGGCTTTTTATTGCGGGCCTTTGAGGTGTTAGAATGTTAATTGACAATGATCACTAAGTTTAGCATGTGCGAGAATCTTGCTTCGGTTGAAAATACATAAATTTCCAACTTTTGCAAGAATAGCTTTGTTTTATTCTTTCAAACACCCAACTAATCTCAACAATCAAATAATTCTATACATATGAGGTGACTATTGATCTACACGATCCGTGAGTTTTACAGTTGTGAGGCCAGTCAATCTAGAATAAATCAATTCCAGGCCTAGAATCAAGGATCGATATTATTTTCATAATTGAGAATTGAACTGATTAATTTGAGTAGGGCAGTTCCCGAGAATCAATCACTTTTCTTTTTAAAGGGAAAAACTTAAGAAATTATTATAAAACATCAAATATCCATGTTTTAAACAAGGGTTTACTCTGTTCGTGGCCTTATTGAGAAAATGTAATAGCTTTGTAGAGTTGATTGAGGTCTGAAGCTGGCAATGACATGCAGATGCAGCTTCTGCAATTGTTAATAACTTGATACACGCTAGATAGACAACAGGATATTGTATCTAGATAGAGTTATTTCAAGACCATGTCGATCACAGTTAATTTTGTTGGGAATCCGGATTTGCTGGAACGACCATCTCCTCTCCGAGAATGATTGGAACAGAGAGTTTAGTTTCTCTGCTATTTTCACATGCCAATGCAAGCATCAGCTTGGTCTGCATCATGTCTCCAATATGCTTCCTCAAAAACATCCTCATCGAATATTTCGGAAATAAGAATGATCAATGCTAAGTTGACTTGGTCAGTTCGTCTATGATTATAGAATGAAAAACTGAGATTGAGTTTCCCTCCGAGAATTTCGCTTAGACTGGAACATACTTAGGACAACCCCATGCAGGCTCGAATTTGTTGAAGCAATGATGCAAAAATGTTTCCATGCGTCATCTCATCGCTCCATGTTGACAAGATGCTTTCAGATGGAGAACAGCGACCATCTCTTCGAAACTATGTCTTTATTTAGAAGAAATGAACTCGAGTAACATGATGAAACTTGAACTACGTCTTTGTGTGAATGACTCGATAAAAGTAAATGTGAGGGGTCATTACATCTTGACTAATTGCTACATCCACAAAATTTGTGTGTGAATATGAACTGTCTGGTTTTTGTGATCCTGCATTTACCGGGTATCGATCTAGCCGTTCCGGTGAGTGGGTTTAATGTCTTCTTAAGGGATTTTGCTTTGAGAGCATGCGAGGCTAAAAACCATATGATCTAAAGAGCGGATGCGCATTGCGCTCATTGTGTCCATTACATGGGAAGTCTTTCTACACCGACCCTTTTGTCCATATTGGCATTGGTCCAAAATGAAATATTCTTGAAATTCCATAAGTCAGCAAAGGACATGCCTAAATCAAAAACCTGATTTTCTGAGCAAAAAGAAATGACGAGGCTGGAGATCAACACAGAGGCTAGTCTCGTGGGCCTCCTTCTTCTGTGGATTTGGAAATCTCGTGGGCCTTCTTGAAGTCTAGACAATCGAAAAGGTCAAGGACAGGTCATGAAAAGAAGAAAAAGAAATAAAAGGACAGGTCATGCTCGCCCATGTAATATCAGCAAATCTACGACTTAGCCACTTCCAAGAAAAACGACGCACGATTGTGGTACTTCCAGCTTGGGGCCCAAAAGCTGCACATTCCTCTGCACAGTTTTTCCACACTCCGGCATCACCTCCATTGACGTTTGGGTAAGTTTTGCAAATGGATAACGTCCATATTTGTAAACACAATCTAATTTCAAATGCGTTCAATAGCGTGTTTTGTGTTATTTCTGACCAAACCAAGCACCGACCTGATTCACATTCACTGGCATTTAGCTGGCGTTGTTAACCTTAACTTCACATTTTTCTCATAAACACATTTTTCCCTGGAATATCGATCTTTTCCCAAACAAGAGAAAAAAAAAAAAAAAGAAGCCTAATGAGAGGTGAAATCATAACAAATGAATTTATGAAAATGCCCTCGATATTCTACATAAGATGGGAAAAGTGTAAAAAGCGTTTTAAACATATTATATTTGTATCAATTTAATTATAAACTTTTTGAACTAATATCAATTCAGTCTTTTCAACTAATTTTGGCCCCATATTGTTGACATGAACATCGCTTATCTTACGCTGGGATTGACTTACACAACTTTTAATAATATTTTAATATTTTTTATTTTTTATTTTTATTTATTTTTCTTTCACTTTCCTTTTTGCGTTGGCGGTAAGGCTTGAGCCTCGCTACTGGCTGGTCGTGGAGGTCTAGTGATTGATTGGAAGAAGAAGGAAGGAAAGGCAAAAAGAAAAGGAAAGAGAAAGAAAAGAAAATTAGGAAAAATAAAATAATTATTAAATGAAAAATTCAAAAAAATGTTATCAATAGTTGTTCATGTTAAGACGGCTATTCCATATAAAGAAATAGCTTAATAATAACTACGTCAATAATATCCTGGCCAAAATTGTTTGTTGAATCGACGTTAAGTTAAAAAATTTAAAATTGAATTGATATTAAATCAAAAGATTTATGATTAAATTGATATCATTAAAATATTTAGAACTAATTTTGCATCAATGTAATAGATTTAAGACTTCTTGCATATTTTTTCCTCCATATATGACTAAAGAAAGGAAAGAAAGATGAGATGAATGCAGAAAGCACGCGAATCGCAAGGGAAAAAGGCGAAAAGAAGTCGGTTTGGGAAAACAGAAAAGGAGAAAAAGGCATAGCGAAAGTCATCTCGCACCTTGTTCTCTAGCGCCTAGTACTACCACGTCTGTTTATTGAAAAAGCGGTCGTCGAATGCGAAATGCACAGCCACCCATTATGGAAGAAGAAGATAAGACCTTTGACCATTTCAGCAGAAGTTGCAGGTACCGTGTTTGAATTAATGCGATTGTCCTGGCGGCGACCGACGACCCCTAAGCTTACGCCCCACGCCTCGAGGGGTTCTAGGCCCAATTGCTATAACAATAATTTCTGACCTTTGTCAGCCTCAACTTCTCATTCATTGCACTTTTCATCTCACCTAATCTCATAATTAATGTTTCCTACCATGTTGAATTCTGAGGCGCGAGCATGACTTTTCATGATTGAGATGTTAATTTTCAAAAGTGGAGGGCGTACTGTGTGTGGGAAAAGGATGGTGAGATGGCTAATGTTCCGTTCACAATAATTGAAGAATAAAGAGACGACAAAATAGGTAAAAGTCTTTTGAACACTATATGTACGCGTGACGGACGCACTCGCATAATAAGGTACGAGCAGGTCAGTTACATGATATGTCAACTCGAAGGCTTTCTCTTATATTATCAATGATAGTATGCTAAGTAAATTCGTGAACAAGAAAATAAAACTAAGGCGCTTTCATTTTGCGAAAAATGAATAATTTGAAAATTATTTTTTTCTAAAAGTAATCACCTATATTGTTACAGAAAAAAACAAACGAAAAAAAGCTTTCATCATTTACGAGAATTTTTATATATAAATTATTATCGATATTGACATATTTTTCATCGACTAATTATTTAAAGTGATACAAATAATTACTTTCAGGATATTATTTTTTTAATTTATTTATTTGACGCGTGGATTCATGAGCAACGATTTGTTTTTGGTATATAAATTCAATTAACACAGGGCAACGACTTTTCTTCAAACCTCTATTTTTTGCGATAATACGACGCCCCCAGTTTTCATGTTTTTTTTTTTTTTTGCAGGCCTTTGAGGTGTTAGAATGTTAATTGATAATGATCACTAAATTTAGCATGTGCGAGAATCTTGCTTCTGTTTAAAATTCAAAAGTTGGAAACTTTTGCCAGAATAAGTTTTGTTGTTTTTTTCAAACTAAAAATAATTCCATGCATACAAGGTGATTATTGATTATTGATCCGCGCGATTTGTGGACTTTATAGGGGTGAATGGATCTGGAATAAATCTTTCTTGACCTAGAATCGAGTATCAATAGTATTCTTGAATAGAGAAGCGAACTTATTAATTCGAGTATGGCAATTCTCAAGAACCAGTCACTTTTCTTTTTTAAGATAAAAATTTAAGAAATTATTATAAAACATTAAGGATGCATCTTTTAAGCAAGAAAAAAAAAGTTTTTGGTTAGGTAGTTATTCATATATTTCTTCGTAATAGAGATCATGATTCGAATCTTAATGAACATGGATTTTTTTTTCCTTAGTAGTAGAATCGACGATTGCAATTTTGGAACGAGGAACCAAGCTAATCTAGATTGGTTCTTGATTTTCGAATCGGGAATGGAACCATTTTTTACTAAACTAACAAGATTAGTTCCAATCGGTTCCCCAATTAAACTGGCTTGATGCTTAACCCTATTTTTTCTAATGACTACAAAGAGTACACAATCTTCTAATTTAGATTTTTGAGCGACGATGAACAACGCTGAATTGATTATTAAATTTCAATCAACATAAGAATGTGATATTTATCTATTTATTGTATTTGATTGTTCAAAATGTCTAGTCAAATAGCATGTTATCTTATAGACTGACATAATTAGCACAATATATATCATGATGAAATAGGCAACATCCTATTTTAATCTTACACACCGTGATATCGACCACCATTGTTGTGGCGGTCAAGGTTGCCACCCACAGAGTATATCCATTGCAATGGTCACAGGGTGGTTAGGCGGGGAGTGGGGGACAAAATCTCAAGCGACAGTGACGACCGAGAATGTAACCACCTCAATTGTTGCCATCAGTGGACCGTCGATCGGTGATTCTCTCCCTCATACTCCACAATCGGTCAGGCTCCTCTTTACCATTCACCCTCTACTTTTCTTTTTCCTCCCTATCTAGTTTTGATTTTATATATTTCATACTCTACCCATATCAAGTGGAATAATTTAATTTGATCTATATCGAAGATGATCCAAACTTAATTTTCTACACAAAGATCGCTCTAAGTGCAAAATGGAACTTGTTAGAATCCTTTTCGGGGTTGGGCGAAAACGATTTAGTTTTAAGTGTAAATTTCTATTCTCTTATCTTATAAGGAGGTGGGCAATAATTTGAAAATGAAAGTTAAAATAGGGATATAGTAAAACCGACGAAAAAAATCTGTCAAGATATTATGTCCCACTTGCCAGACGTCGGCCATCGCTGTCCTCCGTCAATTGGGCAGAAGAAAATATGGCGGATAAGGTCCTATTCGGACGTGCCTCCTGTGTCCCAACGTCCAATCATCATCATCATGAAAATGACAAAAAGGAGGGAAATTACGTTTATCTTCGTTCTGTTCACATGTCGTTTTGAACTTTCAACTCCACATGCCATCCAGAAAGTCTTGAACGCGTCCTTCGTCAGGGACCACAGTGAAGACTATTCAACCTCGTGCAAGGTAGAAGCTCAAAATTGCTTTGGCATCGAGTCAATCTACCTGCCTATATAAGTGGGGACCCTTCCTCAGTTGATCTTACCTCGTGCAAGAACCTTAGATAAGACCCAGCTCACACCATGGCCTCCCGTTTCAGCTCTTTCGTTTTGATTTCTTTTCTTGTGATAGCTGCATCACATGTTCATGTTTCGAGCTCTGCTCACTTGGTGAAGGGCCTCTCGTGGTCCTTCTACGAGAAGAGCTGTCCCAAGGTGGAGTCCGTCATCAGGAAACATCTCAAGAAGGTGTTCGAGGAGGATATTGGCCAAGCTGCTGGGCTGCTTCGTCTGCACTTCCATGACTGCTTTGTTAAGGTAGGTACCCAGCGAGCTCCGTCACAATCCGCGTTCACTCTAACGGGGCAAAGAGATTTGGGATTTTCTTAGAAGTTGTATCTTGATTTGCTCACACATGTCCTTGTGTAAGATGGTAAAGCTGATCTTTAAACGTTCACACACACTTTTTGGCAAGATGTGCGATCATCTTCAGCAAAATAGACGAGAATAAGAAATAAGAGAAGCCAACAAAAAAAAAAAAAAAAATCTTCTCGAGCTGGTGGCCTAGTTTAGCAGCTGCAAGAAGTGGACTTTAAAAAAAAAAATTATATTGCTATTTTTCATGATGCTGGGTAGATTACGAAGTCATGTGGGTGCCTAAAGCCATCGTCACTTCATCTTTTAGCATACAAATATTACTGTCTTATCAGTAAACACTTGTTGAAGTTTTGGAGGATGCTTTTTGAGCGTTTGACATAGTTGGTCCTGATCTTTAGTACTTTATATGCTAAAATGAAGAACATAGAAGTTCATAGAACTCCCATGTTCTGCTGTTATAAAGAGCTGCAGTAATAATTTCTGGTAAATTGTCTCATAAGATGATTGCACGAGCAGTCCAGTTAAGCCCGGATTGTGTGGGGTGAGGAATTTTTTCACTTTGAAGGTTAGGATGGGTTTAAGTCATCACGGTTTCTTTTACAATTGAATCTTGATCACTTACATTCAAATAAATGATAAAATATTCTTCGAATTCGTGCTTATTTTTGAGATCTGATGAGTGATGCAGGGATGCGATGCTTCGGTGTTGCTGGATGGATCAGCAAGTGGACCAAGCGAGCAGGACGCTCCACCGAACCGGAGCTTGAGACGGACAGCATTCAAGATCATCGATGACCTCCGTGCGCTCGTGGACAAGAAGTGTGGTCTAGTAGTCTCCTGTGCTGACATCGCGGCCATTGCTGCTCGTGATTCCGTTTTCCTGGTAAACCCCCTTCAGCCATCATTCCATCATCACTAGAGCGTAACGCACCAAAACAGAGTTCTGATTATGATATTTGCCACGTACAAACCATTTAGGCATTCTTGAGCTCATACTATTGAAAATTTGATAGAAATACAGATTCTCACCGAACATGCTCGTCCCTATAAATAGTACTGATTTGCAGTCTGAATGATGCTTTTGCATTTGGTGGTGGGAAGGCAATTATGATCATAAGCTTTCAAAATAGAGCAACGGCAGAAAACAGTATCGGTCAGTTAGCTAGCTTCCTAGATAATTGTAATAGTTCTTATGTTCAAGTTGATAAATGGATTTCCTTTTAGGGATTAATTGGATTATCGAACTAACCAAACATATAGTAAGTTACCCATTCACATAGAATTTTCACTGATTGGAAGTTCCCCTCTGTTAAACATTCAACCACCCCATTAATCTGCTGTTTTTGGAAATCAAGTTGATGTATAAAATACCCCAAACCTAACAGAATGTGGACCTTCGCAACATAATACTGGAACTTTGATCTTGTCATGTGGCCATGCGACGACAATAGTTGTTTAACCACTCTTGTTTAGGCTCAGGCTTGATTATACTCATTAGTTATAATGATAATTATACTTTATCTCTCTCCCAATGGTAATGTTCGATGATGCTTGGTAAGAGGAATTATAAATCACGAGAAAGTGGACTCGCTGATGTAACCAAGCGTGGTTAAACTATATTTAGATTCTTGTAGTTTCCTCCTGTTCGTGTTCTGAATATCTTGTGAGATGTAGCAGATGTCCATGTAAGTCGGCAGCATTATCTTGGAAACTCAGGACAATTAACACTGTCATTATGAGCCAAAAAGTGCAGTATACAGCAAATTTCAATGGTCAAAACTGAGACATCGTCGTTGTTTATATCTGAGTTTTAACGGGTAGTCATCACCATTTTTTTAAGATCCCAACCAGTCGGAGGTCTATTCTGAATTTTGGGATCATGTTTATGGATAAAATACTGCAACTTGACATGTCTTTGGACTCTTTCAACATGGTCAGGTAAGCATGTGCTCACAAAGTTCTTGGAAATTGCAGATGAAATGACAACCTAGGTAGAAATGATAATCTAATCCCAACTAGCTTCTAGTTTATGAGAGTTGACTTGCAAATGATCACTTCCACACGAAGAAGACATCCAAGTTCTCTGTTGGCTTCATGTCCTATCCATCATCGAAGTTTTCTCAATTATGATTACTATTGTCCATCATATCAATGAGCATCAACAGATGTTTTCCGAGTTCTGGATTCTAATTCTGTTATTCTGGTCGTCGTGTGCAGTCGGGCGGACCTGAGTATGATGTGCCATTGGGAAGGCGGGATGGACTCACGTTTGCGACTGAAAATGTGACCTTAGAGAATTTACCTGCACCAACTGAGAACGCCAGTGCAATTCTCTCCGCCCTAGCCAAGAAAAACTTGGACGCTACCGACGTAGTGGCCCTCTCTGGAGGCCACACCATCGGGCTTGGGCACTGCACCTCCTTTGAGAATCGGCTCTACCCGACCCAAGACCCCACCATGGAGAAGACCTTTGCCCATGATCTCAAGGGCGTGTGCCCCACCACAAACTCCACCAACACTACGGTCTTGGACATCCGATCACCCAACCGATTCGACAACAAGTACTTTGTCGATCTGGTGAACCGCCAAGGCCTGTTCACCTCAGACCAAGATCTGTATGAGGATCCCACAACGAGGGACATCGTCACTAGCTTCGCCGAGGACCAGGAATTGTTCTTTGAGAAGTTTGTCCTAGCTATGACGAAGATGGGGCAACTCGGCTTGTTGACGGGGACGAAAGGAGAAATCCGAGCCAACTGCTCAGTCAGGAATTCTGAGAACCCCGATCTCTTGAAGTCCGTGGTGGAAGAGGACCTGGAGAGCTATGCTGAATTGAAATGACGTGACCCCTTATAAGTGTGGGTCTGTGTATCAGCTGGGGTTAACTTTGTTTTGCTAGGATCTGTGACTTTTGCTCCTTTTGCTTTCTTGTTTATAGACCGTGGCGGTGTCTAATAAATTGCATCAGCTGTTTATGAGTATGTCAAGAATATTTAATCAGCAGAAGCTCAAAATTTGTCACTTGGCAAGACGTTGCGTGCGAGCCTACTGCTTGGGAATTTGATTTCGGAGAACTGTGATCATTCAAGGGCTTGAGGCGTTTGTTTGCATGAACTGCACCGATCAGCATTGGTCTCGATTGCTTTTGTTAGTCAAGAGCTTTTAGATTTCAAATGCGACCAGGTTCAATTGACTCCATTCCTAATGAGATCCCGAAAATCAGGTGCAAGTCCATTATGCAGTACTCAGCAGTTGCAAGCCCTTTTCGTTGAAAATAATATTCAAATGGCTTAATTTGACGATTTAAATTTTTAGAACAATTAAAAATGATCTTATAAAATTTCACTTCGTATCATAATAAAAAGTCCTGAATTTAAATTTTTTAGATTGTTTATTTGACTCTTCTCATATACTTTCACGCTTTAGTGATAGGACAAGGAGGAACATTAAAATATTTAACATTAAACCCCGCCTCATTTAACATTTTAAATTTTTAGAATAGTTAAGAATGGTCACCCAAAACTTAAACTATCTAATCATCTATCATTTTCTTTTATTAACAGTCTTTTGATGATTCTTGATATTTACTAAAATTTGCTGTCACGGAAGCAAAAATCGACATTTTTATTTGGCACAAAAAAAGAGTTTGCATTGTATCAGACAGTGAAGAGAGTTTATGGTCCTCTAGTCGATTAATCTCACAATTTGATTTCACATGAAAAATAACTCAAGTCTCATGCATGATGGAGAGAATAGCGGTTCCATTCATGTGGAAGAACGTTTGCCATGAACCAAGGATCGAGTTTCGTTGTGTCTTGTGGGGGGTTCCATGCCTTTTTTCATCATGTGCACTTCAAGCATTGTGTCATCTTCGTTGAATCATGGTTTGAGATTGAGAGAAAAGTATTTCGATCGATGAAACGTTCCTGAATCATATGGAAAATCATGATCATATCTGCTGTCCACAAAATCCTGAAAAGAATGGTATTGCTGAAAAAGAGCATGGAAAATCTCTTTGAACTGCGCTTATCCAGAGTGGCTTTGGCCCGAAGCATATGCAATCGCGACATCCGTTAATCGAAAGCATGCCTTCCAGTGTTCTTCATGGTCAATCCGATTTTTCATGGTTGCGGCCAAGAGCAAGATATGCAACTGAGTTTCGATTTCATATTTATTTCTTCAATGGTTGACAAATTCACTTACAAGAAGCAAGAATGGACCAATACTACAGCAAGAAAAGAATCTCATCGAGTACCTTTTAAGGCATTCCTAATCCTCGACGGCAAACCGTCCCAAGTGTTTCTTTTGATTGTTCAAACTTCTAAATTCTCTCGTGGAAGCAGACCTACTGACCTGATTCAACCTGTACATGCCATCTTTCTCTCTTCTGTAATCCGCAGCACGTGGTTTCAGTACGGGCAGTGGAGGAAGGTCTCGGTTTTTGCCAGCATCGGGGCTCATGCTTATTTCTGGAGACAACTTTTTGAAAGATTGTATGATGGGCCCTGGAGAAAGCAAGACAGGTGGTTCGCTTTGCTCAGGTTCGGTGTCCTTTAGCCCGGACGAGCTGCCACTCCAGCTGCTCCTGAGTTCTGGCTTTTGGTTATCAGTTTGTACCTGATGCTCCTGCTCTTGCTCCTGTATTTATTTCGATCATGCATTTTCAAGATAGAACATTCAAAATACAATTACATTACAATCAAAGTTTAGATTGTGTCGCCGCGAATGTTTACTTAGGCATGGCATTCGAAGCTGGATGAAGCGATAAAAGAATGACTTCGAGGAAGTGCGGAAGTTCAAAGCATGGAAGGCAAGATACAATGTTTGTGTAACTACTTTAGTGAGACAAGAGTACATTAAAATGCATATTGCGTCTGTTTTTCCCTCTTGAAGAATTGAATGAATGGATGCAAATTAAGTGAAGAGCCTCACCTCTTTGGTTGATTCGCCATTTCCAGTTTGATTCTCGGCGAGATTGTCTTTCTTCCTCCGTTCACGCTGTGATCGAGCCCGTCTTTTAGCCTTCCGGCGCCTAAAAGAAAAAAAAGGTGAGACAATCAATTAATTAAAGAGCACCATGGGAAATGATGATGAGAACAGATGGAAGCGACTGCTTGAATAGTTCTGCCACAAGGCGGAAACGATTGTAAATGTACCACAGGAAGAAAGTCAACATACATTTTCTGATCGTTGGTCTTAATAAATTCTTCCTCCTCGTGGTAGATTATAGGAAGACCAGAAAGGTCGCACGCTAACGGGCTTGTGTAGAAGAACTGCGAGAGAAAGGCATTGCTCAGAATAAGGCCAGTAAATAGACTCAAACATCATAATATGAACTTTCTTCCATTTTTTGGTAGCATGAAAGTATGAACTAGAAAAATGTCAGGAAAGAACAACAACACGGTCGATCATGTTTATGGCAAATGCGAAAACTAAGTCTTTCTGGTTAGTACTTACTTCATGTTGCAAGGCTAAAGACGCGCTGCCACGAGATGCAGGGTCCAAAGCGAGAAGAGAACTAAGAAGACTGACAGAGGAATCGGGGAATTCCCTGAAGATCTCTACAAGATTCGACTTGTAAAACTGTCTCTGTCTGAAGGTTGTGGGTAGCTTCATCTTCCTCCAGTAATCCTCTGGTGGCGTGCCGCAGAGTTTGAAAATCTTGTGGAGTTGCTCTACCTGAAGACCCAAATGAGAAACGAGCTCCTGTTAGTGTTTCAATTGACAAAGTGAAAAAATCAGAGCTGCATGAATTAACAGGCATTGTTGATTCACTATTGCACAGAAACATGAACTGATTCATGTACAATATTATATGTTCCAGTCAAGGAGAAGAATTTTACCTAAAAATCTAAATGAAATCACCTAGTCCAGTCACTATGATAAGGGATACTTGGAGAAACAGTTATCGAATCTTTAATCTTCATTACCTCATTCCGGCCAGGCAAAAGTGGGTGTCCTGCAAACATTTCAGCCAGGAGGCATCCAGCACTCCAAAGATCAATACCGACTCCATAATCGGTTGCACCTAACAGTAGTTCAGGAGCTCTATACCAAAGGGTCACCACCCGGTTCGTTAGAGGAAGCCTATCTCGAGGTCTGTAATAATTTGCAAGCCCAAAATCTGCAATCTTTAGCATGCCTGTTTTGTCTATCAGTAGGTTCGATCCCTTTATGTCGCGGTGCAGAACTCCTTTGTCGTGGCAGTGTTGCAGCCCCAAAAGAAGCTGATGCATATAGCACTTCACCTGCATGAGTCAATATTTTCAGAGCCACATAAGCACTTAGAATCAAACTCAGTTGAAGGAACTTTCTTATGGAATTTACCCGAAACTACAAATATGTCTACTCCACAATCGGCATTGATTTAGGTCACTAGTATTTGCTGATGAGCTATCACAAGAAATTTATTAGAAATTGACGAAAACGTTACGAGGCTCTCTCACAGATTAATTCTATGTGCAGTGTCGTACGCATACCTGCGGTTCAGTTAGTCGTCCCTCTGGACGGGTGATAATCTTCTGTAAGTCTGACAGCATGAATTCAAAGACTAGATAAAGGCTGAACTGCATTCTCGATGTCGCCAGCCCCTCCAGCTTTACCACATTGGGGTGGTCCAACTCTCGCAGGATCATAATTTCCCGTGCCATGAATTTTATGCTCTCTGGTTCTGATGTGTCGAACCGAACCTTCTTCAGGGCAACAAGTTTTCCGGTGTCTCTGTCCCATGCTTTGTAGACATTGCTGTAAGTCCCCTGGCCTACCTGGAATATCCAAAACCGCATTCTGAATGTCTTTTCTGACGAAACTTTCAATCATGATGAATCGAATGATAGTGAATCTGCAAACTACTAAAGACGTTCACATCTAACAATTTTAACCATGTCAAGAGCCGATCGACATTAGAGCTCTGAGTCCCATATTTCCTCTAATTACTTGATTTCAACAGCCTGGGCATCAAATGGAGAATTCCACTCACTGAGGAGAGAGTGTTTATTCGGACAGAGCAAGTTCAAAAAGACATTGATCTCATGCTTTCGACAGTGCACATGTTGAGACTAGTAAAAGCTCGGCACCAGATGGTAGTTTGAGCCAGCTTTACATCGAAGAAGAACGAATAAAAGAAGTTTGAATTACCTTATCGATCTTGTCATAGGAGTCGGCGCTCTTCGGTACCAAGCCTCTCAACACATGTTTGGGAACATTATCGGCGAGCCATTTGGGCCAACCATCCACAAGCTGAACTTGATCATCTCCTGACCATCCACCCTCCTTCCTCAATGCATCATCCTTCTCCAACTTACCTTCGGCCCCACCACTCCCACTCCCAAACTTCACATCTCCGCTGCCGCTGCCACCCCCACCGCCCCCACGGCCATCACTCCCGCCACCGCCGACACCACCTGATAAGCGCCCGCTGTGGTTGTTCCTCAACTCGGGGCTGCACGGCCCGCCCTGGCTTTGCTGTGCATATCCCTGGCTGGTCGACCTCCGGTCGTTCGCGTTCCCTCCTCCTCTGCCGCTCGGGACGTACCCATTGAGCTGCTTCAGCTTCTCCAGGCCTTTGGGGGGCGAGTTCTCGGATGGCTTGGTCTGAACACAGCCCATCGGTTGTCTCTGTCTGGCGGGCTGTTTATGGATTATTTTTGGTGGGTTTTCCTGTGATATAAACGAGGGCAAACAGTGTTACGATGAGTAAGACAATGGAGGAGGCCTACAAGAAGATGACATATGGTGAAGCTGGAGAGAGAGACAGTGAAGAGGTATAGAAATCAATCTGCAGAGGCCGTCCTTGGCCGGCTATTTTTGGAACATGCAGGTGACTGTAGAGAACAGAGGATCATTTTAAATTTCGTTTCGTGCTTTTGCTTCTACGTTCCACGTTTTCTTTCCCCCTTTGCGATCCCGGATGAAACGGGAGAGAGAGAGAGAGAGAGAGAGCGAGAGAAAAACGAGTTTGAGCATGGTTTGAGGAAAACACCATTTGCCTGAACGACACGGGAACTATTCGACTTGGAATTCTAGTCTCGGCCGATGCTGCGACCTTTTATCTCTTTCCTTGGCCAGTTTTCTCACGGTTCGACTTCGATGTGCGACTGGAATCGGTGGTTGCGACTGAAATGTTCATGATTGTTTGAGTTTAGTTTAGAGTAAAAGTGATTTCTACCACAGCTGAAATATCTCTCGTTACCTACTTAGCGTGCCCGTGGTTAGAATTGATGGACGCTGTTAACCGTTCATCCGACGGTAAAGCTATTGAAGAAGAGTGGGATTGACTCGTGAAACCTCCCCGTCACCTCCGCCCTACACCATCATCGCATCGGCAACCGATGCATGTCGATAAATCTGATTGCAGGAAGCACCAACTAGGTGATCGGCCGAGTGATCCAAAACTTGTTTTGCAAGCCGAAGATCATGGGCCCAATTCCCCAATCCGTTTTCAATCTCGGAACACCTTTATTAATTTGTGAGGGCGAACCTAAGTTTAGGTGTATTGCTAGCTTAGGACTTCTGCCCCACCTGGTGGGGCTGCAATGATGGACTTAAACAATACGCGTGAGGTTGATCTGGCCAAAAAAAAAACATAATGTCCGCGAGAATGAATGATGGTAAGATAATCGAAGAATCTCGGAAGTGGTACTTAGAACCATTGGTGATTAGAAATATGAGTTTAATGTGGCCCAAAAGATTAGAAAGTGAACGACTCTCTCAAGTTCTACGCTTTTTGGGGGGGAAAATCTTGTGGATGCAAAGAAAATTATGACCTCTGTACGTAGCTTTCCTTAAGGTTCACTCAAACACGCACACAACCCCTCATGAAATGCTAATTATGATCTCCATCCACTCCCCTGCCTTCCCTCCTACGGCCTCATAGATAATCTTTGCTTTCTTGCTCGCCTTTCTTTAACCCCATGTCTGCAATGACATGAAATTCCATCTTGAATAAATCTTGGGTTCATAAAATGCCTTGAATCGACGAACGGCGCAAGCTAAATCCCGAGCAGGTGAAGCCAAAGACGAATTTCACTATACTTGTGGGGAGATCAAACTTGAATTGTGCATGCAATAGGCATATGTGAAACGGTTCCTCAGTTACACACTCAACTTTGTTCGCAACTATCTTTCGGTTTAACCTTGCTGATTTCTTCATGAAGAATAAATTAATCCACGCGGCAATATTATGAAGTTCTTCTACTCATGACATTTCTTGAGGTAGAAGTGAAGTATGTGTACATGATATCTCCACAAGAATGTTCCACCGCTTACACAAAGCACTAGCAAACCAAACCATTCGTAAATCTTCTCGTTTAATGATCAGCAATGCGTATATTATGCTTAATGTCATGAAGAGAAGATAGCTACGCTTTGAGCTTCTGAACAGGAAGAAAACTGCTTTCAAATTGCCGAGGTGACGTAACTCGCAGCAAATTTAGTGCCTGATTCTAACTTCATTATAGTTAATCACTAATCATCCCATCACAAGTAAGAGCTATGTATAACTCTTACCCTAGCAAGAGCCAAATCGCCTTCTTTCTTAACCTCAAGGAAAGATTTCATTCGACAAGCGCTGTTAAGACACTTATTAAACTACAGTTAAGAGTGTCGGGAATCAAGTTTGACAAAATTGGATCCTACTTTAGGATCGTCAAGAGTGTCTGGAGATCAGATATTAAGATCTACCCAATCCTAGACATCTCAAAAAGAGTACATGAGACTTACTTTCTTTGAAGTCGACAACTTCTCCTTTTGATAGGATCGACGCACTCATAAATTGGTTGTATCGTGATAGGAAGAGAGGTTTAAATTCTATAATTTTATCGACTAGAATATGAATTCTTGAAGATCAAAGCTATGCGGGGTCCTAGTTAACATATAAGGAAAGCTTGTTCGGGCTCGGACGGTAGGATAACATCTCGATCGAGGATTTATCAGCAATTTGAAACTATAATAAGATGGACGATTCTACATATGAATGCTTTACCGTCTAGAGCAATGAAATAATGGAGAAATTATTAATAAATATGAAGATTACCATTAGCTCCTGAAAGTTGTCAGCACCTGATAAACTTCGTGATCTCAAATGCCGAAATTTTAGGATTTTCTTATTCATAGTAATAAAGTTTTACATGTTTAATATTTTTTTGTCATGTAAGTTCTTCATTGCATTATACTCCTTTCCAATGTCTTGAAAATGTATAGTTGCTTTAACCAACAGAGCGAAGGCGCTGGTTGACAAAACCCTTGGTATATAGCAAGGTACCGTCATCTTGTAAATTCACTAAATCAAGCTGTAAGGATTGACTACTGATCCAATCCTAGTCCAAGCACGAGATCAGGAGAACAGCTTACATGTATGAAAAATTGAGGAAACAATTGAGAGCATCATTCATTCGCAAGCAAATGAAGATCACAATGAAAACATTATACATTGAAAATATTACTGACTTCGAACCAAATTACATACACCAAAAAGAGTTGATGCTATGGGAACCCAGAGGAGAAGAAGTCATTCCAGATCGACTATTCCGAAGTTAGAGAGAAGTATTTTCACTTGATCCACAAAGTCCGAGCCCGTGGCATACTCTGTCAGCATCCCGACGGCAAAACCAAACATCGCCCATCTGTTTAAACAAATTCGCAACACCCATTTAAGAAACTAAAACTTTACAACCAAGTCAAGAGGCACTGTTTCTTTCAGATAAACAACAGCCAATTGCAGGAGCAAGGATTTAGACGAAATCTATGGGTAAAAAAGAACAAAATGCACCAACTGCTCTTTCTAAGATTGTGTGCAATAAATGCAACACCAGGGAAGCAGTGGAAATCATGGGAATTAGGAAAAGACATTCCACGTTAATAAAAAGACGACTATAGAAAAACAGAGAGGATATTTAACTTCCAGCAAGAACATCCCTGACAGAGTGGACTAATGCTTAATTGTTCCAATAAGGTGATAAGACCAAGGCATGATATGTAAAACTCAAACCAGTAGAAGTGTCATATAATTTTGGTCTAATCTTACACTGTTTGCACATGTAGCTTGAAGATGGTACATTCAACAATTTCATGGGGATCTAAGGATTTCGCCTGATAAGACAGTCACATCACAACTGTATTGTTTTAAGTGAAAAGGTTTCAGTGCATATAGATAACATGATAATATGTTCTGACAATGCAGACAACAATGAGAATGCGCTAGAAACGATATTTGACCCAGAACTATCTACTTGTCCTGATCCGCACATTTTGAACATTGGAAACGAGCAGCACTAGTGAAGAAAAATGTCCCTCATATCGAATAACTCTGCATAGCCAGGCTTATTATAATAGACCAAATAATTCCGCCATCAAGTAAGCAGCTCGTAAAGAACATCAAGAGCTCCTCGAATAATCTCGACAGGGGTGAACCAGAACTGAATAAGGAGATAGAAGGCCTTGAAAACATTTTTAGCTTTCAAGATTGTCAAGAAGCCAAAGGACTCATGAAAATACTATCAGAGTGAGTGCAGAGCCGACTACTCTGAAAAGAGCACTACCGCACTTATATGAAGACAAGTAAGATGACAAAAGAATGTAGTATGAAGCCTTTACGCACTTGGATAAAGGAATGGTCGAAACAACGAATCAAAAGAAGGGGGATCGACTGACAAGAACTTCATCAATCCAATAATATATTGAACAGAAACGCCACCATCGGCAGCTTTTACCAATTGGTTGAGTTGGCCTCACAGCTACCGGTGAGCGCAATAGAAAGGATAGACTGACAAGAACTTCAGATGATTAAAATTGATTGAACGGCAGATAATGAACCACAAAAGCTCGCGATGAGCCCCAGGAAACACCCATTTTTCGACTCGATATCGTCCCAAAAGGAGACCAATCAGCTTAAATGCATCACTAGCAACAAACTACTCTAATGCCCGTAAGCTAAAACTCCTAAAAGCACCCTGAATCTGATTCTCAGGGCACAACAAGCACCATCCTCGGCATCACCTCTTGATTTTGGATTACTCTATAAGGGATTTTACAAAAGAAGAATTCTAGCTCAAAAACAACTATATATTATATTACATATTATATAAATACCCGCTAAATTCTTAAAAATGCATTTTTAATCATATCGAACTTGTTAAGCAAAAGAGAAAGGAAGAAAGAAAGTGAGCTCACCTTCCATTGGAGATTTCGTTCTTGCCGATGAACCCAAAGAAAGGGCCTTGATTGGACTGCTCGAGCTTCTTCTGCTTGAAATACTCCTGCAGCTCCTTGGCCTTCTGCCTCTGGAACTCCAGCGTTATCCCTCCGCCGTCCCCCACAGCCGCCTCCGCCGCCCCCGGGGCGAGCGGCGGCTTCGGCTGCTGGGGAGGCGGGGCGACCGCGGACGACGGCGGGGAGGAGGAGGAGGAGGGCGGCGAGGGAGGCGCGGGGGCGGCGAGGGGGGACGGGCCTGAGGGGAGGGGCGACGGGCCGCCTCAGGGGGCCCTCCGTCTGGGAGCTCCGGATGGTGGTGGCGACGCTGACGACGCTGGGCCTCCTCGGGGCGGAGGAGGAGAATCGGAAGAAGGGGGCGGAGGGGGAGGGCGGGATTTTGAGGCACGGGGCGGAGGAGGAAACGCACATGACGACCGGTCCGATTCTGCTCCCTTCTCGCTCCCTTTCTGGAAGTAGTTATTGGAGTTCCTTGGTCGGGATGGGTGTGGTGGTTCTTTCGGACATGATCAAGAACGAGCTAAGAGAGAGAGAGAGAGAGAGACAAGGGGGTGGCGTCGGGTGCGTGGCGTGTGTGGATAAGACGTGGCCAAGTTTCGTTTTTGGAGAGCTTGTGTGAATGGCAACTTCACAGGTGCGCGCTTCGGCTCTCTCTCTCTCTCTCTCTCTCCTCCACCGTCAAGTGGGAATTATTAATTTATTACTGCTCATAGACATCAATTCAGTTTGGATTTCCGGTAAATTACTAGTAAGATTAATATCAAGAAAAATTTCAAATTAATACATCTATAATAAATTTATCCAAATTTTTTATGATCATTCTGTTACTTAAAAAAAGCTGAGGATGTGGTGCTTGCATTCAAAAATCAAACTAATACATTTAGCATAAATTTGTCCTTTATTAATTTCCCCTAAATGAAATTAATATCACAAATAATCATAAATTGATATACTTGTGATAATAGAAGATAAAGCTCCAAACTAATATACCCGTTAATTACTATATATCATTCAACTCAACATTTTAACAATAAAATTTAGTGAAGATTATGCTAAGGATATTTGGTTATCAAAAAATTAATCTTAACTAAATTTATCGTCAATGTGTATATTTGAAATTTTTTATAGTACCAACCCATCTTTTTATTATTTCCGGACTTTCGGATTCCTGGATTAGTGCAAAAAGAGGAACCTTATGTAATTCATTCTGGGTCATTCGAGCCACAACGAGAATTATTACCTATATAACCCATAATGCATTTTGATCGCAAGTCACCGTTTCTCTTTCGGAACTTCCAGTAAAAGAGGAAGAGATGCGGAAGAATTTACACTCGCGGCAGTACGCGGGATTTTCAGCTAAGGTATCGTCCATACAATAATAACACATTAATTTATGAATGGATGATGTGCAGCCACACACTACAATAAAGATTAATAAACCTGAACAAGCAACAACCCGAAACGACAAAACTGAAACCCCGTGTCGATCAGTTATAGACAAAAAGCATTGGCGCAACAAGCGGAGGAGAGAGGATAATCGAAGGTGGGTTTCGCGACCGGCAGGATCGTTCTAAAGGGCACTCAAAATCAGCATACACCCTCTGTTCAGGAGTCGGCCGGCCATCTGCGATCAACAAGCCCCTCTCTAGCCATGCTTACCCTGATCCTCGACTGCGTCTCTTTACAAGTTGAACATGCCATCTTTTAGGCCAAACCACTACATGATGGAACAAGCACAGCTTCTTTCATTACCGTTGTCCAGCTCATCATCAGATCCGCCGGTTTCGCTGCAATTGGTTCAAAATTTCATCTTAATTATATTCCGAAAGGTAAAATGAGAAAAGGAAAATGAAATGCAGGACAGAGTAGATGAAGGAACACACACATTGACTACCAGTGACAACTGAAGAAACACATTCAAATTTTTCACAATATCTATATCCTAATGTTGTCAGCAATATTTAGCACCCTCCAATTAAATGTCAAAGAGTGACCTTTTCCTACTCATTGATGACATCAAAAGTACAAAATTCAAGGGCCTAACAGTTCTTAGACAGTAGATTCTGTTGAGTGCATTCAAGACACTAAGTTACCAGGTTATCTAACTTGCTAGTGCATGACTTCTAAGTTGAAACGACACAGAACCATTTGATTCGGAACAGAAAACAAACTGCAACAATTTCTTTCACAACCCAAAACCAAAGCCTTTTTCTGTATGAATCTAATTCTCAATGCCAACAGTTGATGGTAAGTCATCAGAAAATTTGGGTAAACATCAAGCCGATTTATTTTGATAGATGAGGACATTACTCAAACTTGTATGTTTCAAGACTAGGCAAAATACATGCACTAGTGATAACAGCTATCTTTTCACAGATGTTGCACAAGTCAAAAAAAAAATTACCGAGTACTTTTCAAACCAGTTCATTGGTCAAATTTTCATTACTGAGGCATCACATTTTAGAGTTAACCGGCCCAAGAGCTCTGACAGGAGGTTCTCCAAGCAGGGCAAAGTTAATTGTGAAAACAAAGACAGTGGGTATCCTCCTAGGAAGTTATGAAAACCAGACTGAACAAGATAGGCAACTCAAACAATTGAACCAGATAACAGTCTAAAGCCTGGCCCAATTTAGACAACCAAAATTAGGGGTCAAATACCAGATTGAAACAGTGCTGACCCAATTGAACTGGTTCAACAGGGGTGGTTCAACCAGGTCAAAAAAAGGGTTTGACAGGGTCTTGTAGTGAAGAAAAAAGAAAAGAAAAGAAAGGAATAGAAAAGAAAAAACCTATTGCTGGAGCTAGGGGTGTTGAGCACGCAACAAGCAACCACCCATTATCCCCTTTACAATGATTGCCAAAAAATATACATACACAACGGACACAAATGTGAAAAGATATGGGTGTTGGATAAGAGTTGACTATTAGATGGGAGGCTTTCTCTAGCGCCAAATATATTTTAATAACCGGGCCAAAAATTTCTACATAGAGCATAAAAAAAAGGTTAAGGTTATTTAAAATAAGTTCACTAAAACTTTAAGAGTTGTATAGAAGGATTAACACCTGAGGACATTTCCCAACATTTTCTTACATTACATAACCAAACTTATTCAAACAAATTTATGACAAACACGAACCCACAAAGCTACTAGCATAGAAATGCAAGTACCTGGAAGAAGCGATATGTCAGTCATATGCCAAACATAAAAGAAGAAATGTGAACTGAGTGGAAACATTCTTAAAGAAAAAGACCAAGACCTGCCATTAGGTCATAGTTGGTATCTACTGGAAGGAAAAGAAACAAAGAAACGAAAATATGGACTCTTGTATGTAGTTTTGCATGATCGTGCAAAAAGAAATGGCTATATAAGAGCAGCGTCACTTGAACTCCAGTACAAGTGTAGGGTGCAGGTACAGGAGAGTCTCAAGTGTCTGACTTAAGAAATATTAGACATCCAGACTTGCTACAAGAATGAAAATACTGACATGCTTCTGGGGACACATCATCTGGTTTATCTTACATGCATACTATATGTATCAGAAGTGCCATAGCAAAAAATTCAATTCATGCTTCCATTTCCCATTCAAATATACACTGTTTTCTTTAAGTTCATATGTCAAGTATCAATGGGTTTACAGCAATTGTACAAATGCTGACCTTTTCATGAAAAGTAAGTAATTTACACCCTTTACCTCTAATTTCAGCTAGCCCACCCTTTATTGCCTAGCAGGGCTAAAGGATTTGGGCCTTTGGGCATATTACTCTATTAAAAGAAAGAAAAAATAATGAAGATTAAGGAGCCTTCTTTTGGCCTAAAGAAAAGGGCAGTAAGTTTTAGCCTATTCAGTCCCTTTGTGCAAGCAAGTAAGGGAGTATAAAAGATTATCGACCAAAAAAAAGGGAGTATAAAAGATGTAGCAATAGGACAACGTTATCATGCGTCCTTGATTTTCCATTTGAAGGTACTAAGATCAGTGGAATGTGACAGGCTGTAAATAGCTCATCATAGAAAGTTGAAAATGAATCACTTCTCTTTATAATAAATGTTATTATTCATTTTTGCTGACTTGTTGCCATTATTAGATTAAAAAATCATAACTAAATGGGAGAAGTGGTACAGATAGGGTCCAACCAACTTTTGAACTCCTCTTGTTTATATTCATGAAGGGGTAGTTTTAGTCTGCCCAACAAAGGCCGAGTTGTCTAGAATTGGATTAGTATAAATAGTTGCCTAAAGGATCTCCTCATGCCATAAACTGCTGTTGGAGCAAAAAAGCCAAGAACGTGATAATTGATGACTAAAGCATGTCCTATAATATATATGAGAGAATCCAATAAAAAAAGGTTGACCGTACAAGATGGCTTGAGAAACTGCTTCCTCACCTTATGGCAAATATTTTAAGGAAAATAAGCACAGCAATTCATTATCACACAAAGGGAAAAAACCCATTTCCAATTACTCCTTGATAAATAATTTTCATCAATCCAAGTTCATGTAGTGGGATCACGTAATGATGAAATGCCTCCTAGCTTTCCTTCACGATTCCATTTACAATAATAAAGTCAAGCTTTGGTCAAGAATGAAAAGCAAATAAAGAAACAAAAAATTTGGTCTATTTACAGCAATTTGCTCAGTCACAAGTCATCGCAAGTCAGACATCTTTTCCTTCAAAGCTCATGAGCTTGAAGACTTTTTTCCACAAAGACTTGCATTACAACTTCTTCTCTCCTGAAACTCTGCTATTCTCAAAATCAATAACATGTACAAAACTCATGCACATTTATTCAACGCTAAAACATGTTTAAGGGACAATAGACATTATATATTCATCCAGGAGTTGTATTTTTAAAAGGTTGAAAGCAGAATCCATCATATCCCTCTTTTTACCAATTAACAATTAGCCTTAGCCATGAAGTGATTATTAAAGTGATGGACTTTATCGTATTAATTTAAAGAAACAAATGCTTGATTTAGTCTGACAGTCAAACATATTCACTTGACCTGGCTCCATAAGCATGACTACACTTCGACTTGCACACATAAGAAAAAGATTATCCGAGCTCAGCAAAACTCATACTGTTCTTGTTGAGACAAACAAAACCACAATTCATGTCACATGAACTCTTTGGTTATCAGGACAATTAGTGGAGAGTACCACTACAAGTAAATAGCTAATGGGCAAGCTTTCAAAAGCATAATATAGAATAAATTTACAGAATCGAGAGGACACAACACATTTATGAAGTTGGTTTAGTATGTATGCAGAATGGTATACATATACAAGAATTATGCATCAAGCGGATGAACAGGACTAGCAAATCATCACTGTACATATGTGACAAAACAATTTAAGTTCCATACCTGGGTTCAAATTCCTTGATTTCCGCAAGCTCGCTGCCACAAGCATCTGTCCATTGAACTCTTCGTCCTTCCACTAGACCATGGGTATCATTTCCATCTTCATTAAAAGCCTGATTTTCATTAGTATTCCCCACTGGAACCATGTTAGAAGTCGATGACTTCTTCAAGCTGCTACGTAAAGCAACCTTTCGAGCATCATCATCTTCAACAATAGTTGACTGATCCTTGCTTTTATCAGAAACTAATGGATCTGGCACAAATTCCTGCTGTTGGGTTGGGCCTACTTTAAGTGGGGATGGTGTGTCGAGTCCTGCGGAGGCGCGACCAAAGCAAATAAAGGAAGCGCAACCGCGGGAAAGCCGGTTCTTTGTGGAAGCCAGCTGGAGGTCGGTGTCAGGTTCTTGGTCCACCAACTGGTAATGATTCCACGGGGATACTCTCATCTGTTTGTCTTCGTTCTTCTGACCCAAGAGAAGAAGGGTCAGGCCTTTGCTATACCCAGAAGCTGAAGCAGAGAAGAATCCTCCTCCTTCCACTGCCAATAACATTAGTCCTGCTCATTTGTGCACCATCAATCAATTTTGAGAGTACTGCTTTCTCCTCCAAGAACGAGGCGAGTAGCCCTTCATCCATAATATCAATCATTATAAGATTGTTCACACACCATTAAAAGAATTGAGAGAAACAAGATCAAAGTAAATGCATTAAACAAAAAAAATACACCAGAAAATTATAGATTGCAGGGAATGTCGAAAAGTAAAAATTGTTGAAGGGAAAAATGAATAAACAGAAGTAATGAAGTTGAAACTGAATTATATTTATGATCTCCAATGGTTCATTCTCCATGTGATATGGCTGTTTGATTGCTACATTCCACCCTAAATAGCATGTCGTTTGAATTGACTTTTTGTTGAACCAACTGGAATGAGAGAATTGTGAGGATGCCCAAAGAGCAGGTGACGATAGAAAATCGACACACGTAGTTCAGAGAAGGATGGGAATTAAAACAGCCTGAACTAAAGGAGTGCTAGTGTTCAGCTCTTACTACGATTGCTCTTATTGCTGTTACTACTATTGCAAAAATGTTTAATGGCTCCTAAGTCCTAACCTTGATGTGGCAAAGGCTAATCTCCAGATGCACTATAACCCTCTTTAGCCAAAATCAGAACACGAGACCTTTGTCTACACAGCCAAGAGAAACAAAAATTCAAAAAGCACCTCGGAGACAATCGATGTATCGCCTCTAGATTTGACGACCCTCAGAGCTCCAATGCCTTAAAAGATTATAATCGCTCTCGCAGCCACTCCAGCCAAACTAACATGTAACGCAGAGAGACCATTTCTGATGCCAATTTTAGCAGGTTGTTCCAACCTTCATTAAAATTCTCCAAATCGAGCAAAGGAAAGAGGAGAGGATATCGATCACGTTCAAATTCAGCAACGAGCAAGCCGACGCGAGAACGATACGTCTCATCCGATTTCACTCCCATCACAAGCTCCACTCGCAGCACAAAACGACATATCCAAGCTCGAGCAAGCGACAGCATTCCAAATTTCACTGAGCATCCCCGCCTCCGAAGCTAATCGAACTTACAAAAAATCAAAAAAAAAAAAAAAAGAGCAACGATGCAGAAATCAAGACGACTGGGGGCGAGCTCAATTCCAGCACCGCGCTCGCTCATCCACGTCCCCCGACTCTCCCGCCCGCGAAACGACGAAGCAAACGAACAGCAGAGGAATCCAGATCAAACGAGAGAGAGAGAGAGAGAAAGAGGCGAGGGAGCAGAACAAGCACCCGAAGAGAGACGGAGGACTGGGATCGCCGAAGGGAGACTGAGAGATCTCCTCCAGCACAGCAGGGGGCGGCGGCGGCGGCGTAGGGGGATTGGGGGCGGCGGAATCGGCGGCGCCGCCGCGGCGCGGAGAGCTGCGCCTCGCGGGATTCGACTGCGGAAGATCGCCGATAGAGAGAGAAAGAGAGAGAGAGAGAGAGAGGGGGAGGGAGGAGGAAGGAGGGGCAGGAGAAGGAATAGCGAGGGAGGAGGGGGAGCATATTATGGATAGGAATTATTAATTTTTTTTATTTTTTTTTATTTTTAAAAAAAGGAGGAGGAGGGGGGGAGGAGGCGACATGGACAGTGACTGAAATGGCGCATGATAGCGACGGGACCCCATCTCGGTGTCCCTCCCTTTCCCCCCTCCCTTTCCCCCAAATCATTTGTTTTTCCGGAGGAATATTGTCTTCTCTTCCTCTCCACCTCTCCCCCTTTCGATCCCCCTCGGCCATTATTGTCTCTCTTCCTCTCCCCCGGAAGGGGCATAAACTTAGATTTGCGGTCAAAATTCTCGAATTTTTTAAATGGTGGTCCGTTTTGAGGTCCAAATTACGTCTGATTCGACTTTCTCAAAAGGCTTTCTCGGCCCCCAAAGGTGCTCGGGGAATTATTAAAGATGTTCGGCGAGTGTTTTGAAGTAACTTCTAACTGAATATTTTACTCCCACCCGATCTTTCGGAATAGCATTTGAATATTGAAGTATTCTTTGCCCCTCTTTGTTATTCTTCATCTTCTTCACTCGAGGATGGTCGATGAGGGTCGATAAAGCTAGATCTAGACCATGAGGGTCTAGAAATCACGAGACCTGAGCGATGGCCGCTAACACTAGGTCTGGCGGCGACGTGTTGGCTTGAGCGAAGGGTTTGAGGTTTTTGTAATAAAAAAATTAAAAAGAAAATTGTAGTCAAAGCACCTTGTAATATATATATTGCCAAACAATATTTGAACACAAAGTCACTTTGTAAAGAGTTTTTATCAAAGGCAATTTGCATTTTGTTAAAGGGTTTGACTTTCAACATTTGCATTACACTCAAAACCGCTAAACTCACCTTAATACCTTGAAAAAAAAAATCAATTTTAGGTTCCAACTTTAATCTATCAAAAAAAATATCTTGTCACATAAAAAATTTACTTTTACTTGAGTCCTAAATCTACCTTTATCTACCCTCCATCCAAATCTACCCCCAAGCGCAAGTTGTTCAAGCGTCCCACGCAGAGTGTCACAAGCACAAGCTTTTCGATTGTGAGAAATGGGAGATTATTGAGCATGAGAGATTGAGCACAAAATTGAAGATTCTCGAGCAAGATGGAAACAGTAAGCATAATTAAAGAAAGCCAACCTCAATTTCACTAGTTTTTACTCAAATATCACGTCCAATAAGATGTCATTTGGCTGACGTGGAAATTCATATCCAAAAGACAACTTCTTGAGCTTGGAATTTAGGGAAAAGCTTAAAATGTCAAGTAGGATCCATAAGGGCAATTTTAAATGGAGGTCTAATCAGAACAGATATGGAATTCAAGTGAAAATTATTAATTTTTTATAAGACAAAAAAAGTTTAAAGTCTAGAATGGGCTTAGATCTAAAGTTGGAAGTTTTTTACAATATTACACCTACATTTGAGTCATGAATGTTATGTTTACTCCAAAAATTTGAAATTTCGATGCATGACTCCATTTATTTTGTGGAAAATAATGATTTAAAAAAAACATATTCCTAATAATGATAATTTCTATCGCTTAAAAAATAAAAGAATGAAAAATATTTTTATTGTCCATGAAAATATTAACATAGGAACTGTTGTCGATAATAAAAATATTTTCTATTGATTAATTACTTCAAGCAGTACAAACAATTATTTTTAGGAAAATATTTTCCAAACTATTCATTTTCCACAACCACCGGAATTTGCCCTAATGGCCACCCTTCCAACATGGAAGGGGGAGATGGGGAGTTCGAATCCCCACCTTCTCAGGAGATTGGGATGGGGACGAATTAGTTTCAGGAGTGGGTTTCGACTCCCACGCCTTACAATGGGCGTACAAAAGTCTGAGAGTGAGAGTTAAAGTAGGAATAGAATAGGATTAACCAAAAAAAAACTATTCATTTTCCACAAACGAAACGGAGTCAAAATCCCACGGTTGTATGTGGCTTTTCAGTCATTTTTCCACTTCCACTTCAATCATCGGTACCTTGATGAAGCTTCCTCATATGGATGATGTCATTCTCTGATGCCACGTCAGATTATTGAAAAAGAAATCGAGAATATATAAATTACAATAAAAAGATCTTATATAAAAGTTGAAAAGAAAAATTAAAAATGAAAAGAAGAGGAACAAAACGATACGCGGACGAGGCCTCGGTCGGGGATGGCAAGGGTCGTCCCAACCACCATCGCACCAGCGCCTTTTTTTCTATTTCGGTCCTTTTTTATCCTTCTATTCTAGTCTAGTTTTGGTGTGACATCCATTTGGCATCACTTCTACGCCATCAGTGCGAAAAAAAATAAAGGGAAATTAATAATAATAAAAAATATTATCATTGCCTAGATTTTCTTTGCAAGGAAAGCTGACCTAAGGACTAAAGGAGAAGACACTGACAATTTTTGGGATTTAAGTACGTGGAATGAAAATCTCAGGACTCTCCATATGATTGTATAAAATAAAAGAATGGACTTTTGGACATCACGAAAATTGGAAAGGTAAGGTGTTATTTTAAGCCTGTTGTTAGTGTGAAAATAGTACTTTATGCGTTCGTTGTTGGATTAGGTGATATGCATATTTAAAGTCGGTTTTGAAATTAAATTCCATCGCATGTTAATAATCTGTCTGAATGTGTAAATTCTTATTGTGCATCGGTAGTGAATGTAATAAACATCCGAAGCTAATTGTGCGAGTCGGAAATGGTTGATTGAAGGAAAGGTCGGCGACAGTGGCCATTCTACATTAGGTTGTGTGGTGCTTAATACGACATATTGGAATGAGCATTACAATTATGGCCTTGGCCCGTTATGAAGTAATGAAGTCGAAAGATGAGCAGATTTTGGGAAAATTATCAAAAAAGTTTAATTTACTATGCAAATTCCAAATTAAGTTTTGATCGCCAATTTAATCTTTAACCAATTGTAGTCAATCATGCTTCGAGATCATTGACATGGACGCCAATTGTCCTATGTGCCTCGGTCAATGTTAATGTGAATAAATTTTGAATTTTTCTTTCCTTTCTTTTTTTTTCTTTTTATTGTGGCCTACGAGGACTTGAGGCCCCTGCAGCCATGCTGCCACCATGAAAAGAAAAAATAATAATGAAAGAAAAATTTAAAATTTAAAATTTTGTAAAAACTATCAATACAACACCGACTGTGATGGCTAACATCCACATCAGTGATTTATGTTCAAAATTGATCATAAATTATTAAAAGGTTTAGAACTAATTGGACCAAATTGAAAAGTTTGGGCCTAAGTTGCATTCATGCAATATGTTTATGATTTTTCTGATAATTTTTCCTATTGATTTCTTTCGTGTGTTTGGAAAATTTTGGATTGGAAAGGAATGATATTGAAAAGTCTAGAATATCATCAAAATATGTCATTTATAAGGGAAAAATAAGAGTTAATATCATGAAAAATCACAAATTTGTGCACTTGTGACAAATTTACCAAAATCCACCAAACACTCCACACCGGTACACTTATGAGAATTTTACTCTTCATTAGTTTTCGTTAAATTTTACCATCAAATTACTAAATTAGACGACACGTGGTAGTTGGCAAGTGTATCGGTTTATGATTTTATCCTCTGTTTATCATAGTTATATTGATTTGTTTTTTTTTTTGTGATATTAATCTAATTTAAAGAAAATCAACAGATGACAAATATGGTAAAAAAATTAATTCGGGGTAAGTTTGTTATAAATATACTAGTTTAGAGTTTTTATGATCAAAAAATTAATTTTTGATAATTTTGTTATAAATATACATGTTTAAGATTTTTCGTGGTATTTAACCCAAAAAATAATATTACATCTAAATTAATTGTTTGTAATATTTGATTATAATATATATTTTTAATATTGAAATGTCCATTTTCATCGATGGAGCCATGGAATTGCCATTAAACCTTGTTTGGTGGAACGCTCCTTCATTTGGAATGAGCAGCCCACCTCCTTCTGAAAACAAATTAAAGAAGATAAATTAATCATATACTTTATGAGGAATTTATTGATGCGTCCCATGAATAGCACATGAAATGTTCCACTACTTTACTATTTTCAAATGGAGGGTTCTGAAACTTGCTCAAGGGAGGGTAGTGAGGAGATGGAAAGACGGTGCATGTGCATGTGCATGTGCGTGTATTATTCAAATCCAACAAATTTTTTCTAGAATTTTTTAATATTAATTGCTCCCACTTTTCTTTTTTAGAAATAATTCTATGTTTTGTCAGTGTACTCTTTTTCCAATTAAGTCCATCTACTTTTAATTGGCTAACGAATCCGTTCACATTTCACAAGTTGTCTAATCAAATTCTTCTAACACCAAGGCTGATTGAATCCAGCTGACATTACCTCGTAACTTTACTTCTTGGAAAAAATTCCCTTTATGGTCATTCACATGGATGTCCACCTTGGCTAAACTTTATTCACATCATACTCAAAAAATTTTCCATTTATGTCTGTATCTTTTATCCATATCATATCTTGACGTCTTTTGATGACCATATCAGTTAAATTTGATTGGATTTGGTGTCGGCAAAACTTGATAAGAAATTTTATGAAAGTATAAGAATTTGATTAGATAAATTTAAAGCACGTGGAATTGATTGCAAAAAAAATAAAAAATGCAGGGATGAAAATTACAACTTTTCCTTTCCTCTTTTCCGTGATCCATGGGCACGAGTGGAAAACCTGGCTATTTGAAGACCTTGCAATCCTGCAAATCAACTAAAACTAGCTCTTTTGGTTAAGCATAAGTGGCCTCGATTTAAGGCAGTTTGCAAGCAATTTATCATGAGATTTAAATAAGTGACTTCCCCTTTTCGAGCTAGAATTCTAAGAGTTTGTTACTTCTACTTTTTACTTACAAAATGATTTATAAGCTCAGAAAATTACAAAGTAAACCCTTCGGAATTGGCGTAGTTGATTGGGGCAAACTAAATGTCACCCATTCAAATCCAATCATCTATGTGCAGAACTACTCCGAGTTAAAACTATAGGCATAGGCTACACATCTGGACTTAATCGATTCATGAAACTTGTAGGGTGTTTCACAAACCTCCAGGCAAATGAGTCTCCATGCCACTACCTATCGATTATAAAAGAATTGCAAAGTTTCTTGAATATTAAATCTTTCAATCTATTACATAGGGCCAAACTTTCTTCATTTTTGTTTATGATAATATCTTTCACATACACATTTTTCACACACATACCACTTTTATATAAGGGGTGAGCATGTTTCAGGATAAAGATCGGGAACCGGAAAACACATGCGTCCTCTGTATTACCATAATTACTAGCACAGAGTTAGCTAATGCTTATCACACAGAGTCTAGGCCATGTCTTTGTCCCAATATGACTGATCATCCTTTCATCGCCTTAATAAACTATAGCCTCACTAGCTAGCTAATCAAACGCAAACCCCTCCTCAGGCAATTTCTTAGCCTACGGGGTATTAGTAGCCATTTCTAGCTATTGGTCTCCTCCTGAGGGTAGGTTCTTACGCCTTACTCACATGTTCGTCACTAGAAACACTACTTCCCATTTGACTTGCATGTGTTAAGCATGCCACTATAATCCATCTGGAGCAAGGATCTAATTTGATTCCATATTCCAAGGTATGCAAGGTAGATTTTAAATTTCAAAAATTGGGAAACCGATTCCGACGGATAAGTTTTATGTTCCAAATTCTTAGAATAAGTGTGCGTGTGCGTGTTAATGTTTTTGCCTAATTCTATGATATCTCATGACGTTTAATGATAAGTATGTAATTTGGAACCACTCGTCTAAGTTTCCAATTTTGGTAATATTCTATGACCGAGATTTTTACTTTGTTTTTTATTCATATTCTTCATGTGTGTAACTATGATTCATAGTCAAATAATGGTTATTAAATTTGATAATTTACTGCAATTATTCAATTAAAATACGAGTAAAACTTGAGTGAACTCTAGAATTGATCTTGGAATCTATGACAAAATATGTTTCAAGTTCTTATGTATGCAGGATAGGTTCCGGATTCTAACGAAACTGATTCCAACCGATAAGTATCTTATGGAACCTACTGAAACCGTTCACCCCTATTTCATACTCCTATTGTCAAAAATACTTTTCTAGTACCGCTAGACCAAATCTTATAATGGAAAGACCACATGGCCCCTAAGGAGAAGCCAGATCCTGAGTTCCTCTCCATCCCTATCTCCGATCTACTACCGCCACCCTTCATCGCACCTAGCCACTCCGACCATCGTCCCGCTTTGGCACCTTTGATTGATGTCACCCCTCCAAGCTATCTCTAAAATTCAACCTCGACGTCTATCTCTCTCTCTCTCTCTACATCGCAAGTCATATCCTGTCTCGAACGACCACAATGAGGTCGTTGACCTATAATGATGGCCAGCGGCGGCCTCGCTCAAAAGTGATCCAGATTTGAAGTCGAGACTGCTATGAACAACCTCGGTCGAGGTCGTCCTTTTGCATCCCCGACCTCAATCCAAGGTCACGCATCCTTAGATGCCTCACGTATTCGCAATTTCGCATGTAATGCCACGATAATTTACCGAAATTTGAATAATATCGCGAAGAAGGCCCCACGTCCCACTAGCCAAAGTAGGAGCTGCGTGGAAAAGTCAGTACTTCATTTTGTATCCCAGCATTTTAATCCCTCTCGTCTGCACGAAAAGCCCCCAAAAAAAAAAAAAAAAAAGAGGTTGCACAATTAGCGTCAACGAAAATCATGTATTTAAAAAATAAATGCGTATTAAGTGCGGTTATAAAAAGGGGGCCGAAAAACACATGGAGTGAAGCTATAATTGCAGGTTAATTAGAGCAACGTAAGCTTAATTAAAAGCTCCTTAACGAGCGAGAAGGTTGGGAACTTGGCGGCTCCGTCTCTTCTCCGGTTCGTTATTCTGCATCTCCCAGGTTCGCTCTCTCTCTCTCTCTCTCTTTCTCTCTCTTCAGCGCATCCCATCGCCGATCTCGATCCTCCTCGCATCTCCAGGTACTCGCCCGCCCTCCCGCTCGGCGATCTCTCTCCCTCCCTCGCCGGCCGTCCAGCGGAGCTCGCCGCCGGATCGGATCTAGGGTTTCTCGCGAGGTACATTCGCGCGGAGCTCGCTAGACTAGTGTCGCGCGTGTTGCATCCGGCTCGTCGTTTGAGCTCCATCGGGCTCGATCGCCCCGACCGGCGGCTGAATTCCGTTCCGGATCGGGTTGCTCGCGATCTGTCCGGTTGCGGTTCCGGCTTGTCTCCGGCTCGTAGTCGTTCGGTTTCCGTGCGTTTTGTACATCTCCCTAATGCGCTGCTTAGATCGATGATCTTGAAGCTCGAGCGCAGTCTAGTGATCGGCCGCTCCGAGGGAGAGCTCTTGCTCGAGCTCCCTGGTTTTTGTGTACCTTTTTTTAAATCCCGGAGCTTGATCGAGGCTGGCTTAGCTGGTTTGTTAGCAATTGTTGTGCAGGAGTGTCCGTTATTATGCCCGCTATTTTTTGAAATCGTGTTGGGTCTCAGTTGGGGAGAATAACGTAGTGATCTGGTTCTGGTTCTGGTTGCGTGGACGCCCTGTAGAATCGTGGCATCTTTCCATGGAAAGCATGCTAGAGATAGCTTGATTTCCTTAATAAGTTAGATATGGAATATACTGCTAAATGCCATCACGATCTTTAAATCATTCTGCCGTCTAGGTTGGAAAAGATTATACTTAATTCCAATTTAGTGAAAGCCGTACAACATTACCCTTTTTTCCAGGAAAGAACTCTATGGAGAATCACTGAGAATTCTGTGCTTGTAGTAGATAAATTTACTATACTGAGACTTCAATGCGTGAATACTCATAAGGCAGTTGGATGGAATGAGAAAGGGAAATTGTTAGGATAGGGATTCACAGAGTAGATTGTCCATCCGCATTATATGTTAGTCTGGTAAAATGCCCTTGGAGCAGCTAATTATGTCAAAATCTCCTTTACATCAGAGTTAGGGGTCCTTTCAAAGGTAAATAATTGTCGAAGCACAACTTACTGAACAGGAAGAATTGTGATTTATACGCCCACTTATTAAGTCCACGTGGAACTTTATTGCTTACAGAAACAAATCCCAGTTGAGCAAGGAGAAGAATAAGTTTCTTATCAATTTATAGTTTGCTTAATTTAGATACTAAGATTTGATTTCAGCTTAAAACGCGTTCTACACATCTCCAAAGGTTGGTTTGGGCATACTGTAATGGCACTTCAACGATATTCAATTTTTTTCAGAGCAAAGCACTAGTGATCTTTAGATTCTAGTTCAGATTCTTAATAGGATTAGTTCATCATTTTAGTTGAACTCTCTACAGAAAGAAGTGAGATGTAGTATAATTCTTGCTTCACTGTTAATATTTTTCACTGTGATGGAGGTTGACTCTTATTTTGGCTTTTGAATATCCTGGAGGTTTTTATTTCAATAATTTCTGCATGGTGCAATTTGGTTGTGTAATTTGTAGATGCTATAAATTTGATGTTTAAGATGCCAGCTTATTGAGTCGGACCTTTCTAACTCTTCTTTGTTGTTGTGATGTCTCTGCAGAAGCTTGTGTTGGCAAGTAACTCCCTCTTGGCTCTTCTTCCACGACTTTCTTTATGGAGATTGAAAGATAGACTTTAGGGAGCATAGTTGACAAAATTGAAAGATGGCTCTATCTAGCAAAGCTGATCAAAAGGCAGCTGTAGATGTAGCTGCCTGGATGTTCAATGTTGTTACTTCAGTTGGTATTATCATTGTCAACAAAGCCTTGATGGCTACTTATGGTTTCAGCTTTGGTAAGCTAATGCTTTCTTATTCTTGGAGTATCCTTTTGTCTTACTTTGACCTAGCATAAAACTTAATACTTAAGCCATACAATTCCTAGCATTATGATCGTCACATGGGTGATTTCCTCTAGTAGTTTGTTCAACATAGTGGTTAAAGATCTCAATCTTAAGCTTATGCCTTGGAGTTGCACCTGTCATCAGTGAGGTGGGAACAGGTAAGAGGAGTTGCTGAGGGTTATTAACAATAGAAGTCAAAGGAAAGGTGAAGCAATTGAATAGAGAGTGAAAAATTTTAAGTAGTTAAAATTGCAGAGAATGAGTGAAGTTTCTGCATGGCCAAAACCAAATCTATTTTGGGGAGTTTGATGTTAGGATACCATCAAAACAAATTTTGCAGTGATAGAAAGATTATCAATGGCACAGGACATATTCATGATAATCTAGAAACACTATATTTAACTGCTCTTTCATTTCAGTAATACTTTTGAGCCCAAACAATGATGCCCCCTGCCAGGAAGCTCAAGAACTCTAAATTTACTGGAATTGAGTGCTGAGTAGTCTTGAAGTTCTTGTTCCTTGCCTGCTACCTGTGAGATTTGGCTTACAGGAGTTGTTTGGTTCGTTTTATTTGAACAGCCTCAATTTCAGATAAGAACTCCGAAACAGTCCTCTATGGTAGTAACTAAATAGATCTCTACAATCGTGAGAAGAAAGTGAACATGATATCTTATCTCAGATGGATTCCTCTACAAATGTATGGTTTGGGGAGTACTTGCATAAAACTAGTAGTATTCTTGAGGTGTGAGGACAACGGATTTTTCTTGAACCAGTACCGTTATTTGTGGATAAAGTTAATCCAATTGTAATATGAAACTATTGATACTTTACGGCGATATACCCTTATTCCTGACATTAGTTCTCTTTCCTTTGCAGCTACAACATTGACTGGTTTACATTTTGTTACCACGACCTTGATGACAGTCATCTTAAGGTGGTTGGGATACATCCAATCCTCTCATCTGCCTTTCCAGGAGCTTCTGAAATTCGTCATTTTCGCCAATTTTTCTATTGTCGGAATGAATGTCAGTCTAATGTGGAACTCAGTGGGATTCTATCAGGTACATCTGATTCTTCAATTTAGTAAATAATTTTGTGAGATGCTTTACAATTTACACGTTTGCTTAATCAACTATCAGATTGCAAAGCTGAGCATGATCCCTGTTTCCTGCTTTTTGGAAGTGGTGTTGGACAAAATGCGGTACTCCAGAGATACAAAGCTGAGCATAGGAGTTGTTCTTTTAGGAGTTGGTGTTTGTACTGTCACTGATGTGAGTGTTAATACTAAAGGGTTCGTTGCTGCTCTGATTGCAGTGTGGAGCACTGCGCTTCAACAATATGTAAGTAATCTTTGTTTTATTTAATGTTAGTCTATGATTTACCCTATTTCAAGTATTTCTTAGGCATGCAAGGTCAATTATCCTGCATCCTAATTGTACTTTTTGTGGCTATGGTATGCCTTTTGTGCACCTCCAGTTAATGTTCAAGCTTCTTATAGATGTACGGAATAGCTGCCTGAGTTTACCATCGGGTAACCTTGTTTCTCCTTGTGCAGTACGTACATTACCTTCAGCGAAAGTATTCATTAAGTTCTTTCAACTTGCTGGGACATACCGCTCCTGCCCAGGCTGGTTCGCTGCTCTTGGTAGGCCCATTTCTGGACTATTGGATGACAAACAAGAGAGTTGACGCTTATGACTACACCCCAGTTGCTGTGGTAAGCCTACATATTCATAGTCTTTAAAGTAACATTTTAGTTGTCTGCACTGCAATGGACTGAGCCTCTGCTCTCTGAATCTTGTGCTACAAGTAATATATGTAATGTACAATTTCCTTGCTCCAGTTAGATTCGTAGATGAGGCTAGCACTTTGTTGAGGTATATTCTGACAGTGTTAAACCTGATTTATTGGACATTCTAGGAATGTGCTTGCCTATATTTGATCTGTTGATGAACCACATGCACCTTCCTACTGTTGTTGTTCTTGTTGGAGTTCAGAAACTGATGTTGGCCTCCTTACAGTTTTATTTACCAGGGACCAGATAACTTTCATGACCAGTATGGATGTCGTGGATATCATACACTTAATATATGGGATTTTGATATTGCTTCTTTGATTTTGCTTCATCTTTGAGTTTCCTAGCCACAGAAAATTGAAGTTTCATAGTAGGGAAACATAAAGACTCGAGGTTGTGTTGAATGATACCATAAGAATGGGCAGTTACTCTATTAAAGCTTCTCAATTAGTTCTAATCACGAAGAGCAGTTACTCAACTCTTGCTTTTCTTGTTGGATTTTGCAGATGTTTATTATTCTATCCTGCACCATTGCCGTGGGGACTAATCTCAGCCAGTTCATCTGCATCGGTAGATTTACTGCTGTTTCTTTCCAAGTAATTGGCCATATGAAGACAATCCTTGTCTTGATCATGGGCTTCCTCTTCTTTGGGAAGGAGGGTCTCAATCTCCAAGTAGTCATCGGCATGATCATAGCTGTAGTTGGAATGATCTGGTATGGCAATGCGTCATCTAAGCCTGGGGGGAAGGAGCGCAGAAGCCATTCACTTCCTACCAGCAGACAACATAAACACGGTAGTTTGTCGGAATCCACCGAAATAGATGGGAAAGTTTGAGTATTAGTGATTGCCAGTGAGCGAACATACGAGATAGCTGATTCCAATTTATCATCTGAGATTAGAAAACCAGTGTTCCTTTTCTTCTCCATTGTTTTTCCTGATTGAGTTATTCTTTGTTGTCCCCAAGCCGCTCGAAGGGAACAGATCTTGCTGAATAGGTTTAGCTGTGCTGCAAAAATTTTCCCTGCTTGATCATATAAATTATAGTAATTAAATTGTTGCTCATTTCATAATTATAAAAAGTTTTGGTTTCTTCATTCTTCTTTGTGGAGCAAGCTTGTCCAGGCTATTCTCTGTTCTTTGGCTTAAAGGCAGCACTTCATGCATGCTGCAGCTTTCAGTCCCAGTCATTTAGGGTTCCTACTTAGGTGAAGTGACTTTTTATTGAGAGGTCATCTATCTCTATTCTAAGTTGCCTTATTACTGCTTGGTAACGATCTGATGTGCATTTAAATTAAAATAATTATCAGAAATACCAAACCTATTGAATAAAGGTTCAAGCGTCATCAGGAAATTAGTTTTAGCCAATTAATTTTGCCTGTGATCGGAAGCAGCCTAATTTTTTTTTTTAATTGGCTTTTGGACGGTTACAAAAATCTATCTTCAAATTTTATCTGTCAATTACACTTTGCATCTTCTAATATTAAAACATACACTCGGCACGTCATACTTTAAAATCCTAGACATCGGATTCTGCATTTTCTGGAAGAGACCTCATACTTTTCACCTGGTATTTTCATAATTATTTCCTAGTTTTTTCGAGTCTCGGGTGCAATGTTAAATGTTCTAAAGTAAGTTTTTCCAAAGGGTAAATAAGGGGAAGAGGATCATTTTCATCTTGCATGGAAGTAGCGTGGGGAGGACTCCTGTCGCGTAGAATTGATCAAATTCATGCGGTCTGTTTCCCTCGTTTGAGGATAGAAACGTGTGGGTTCTCTTTTAACTGTTATTATGACGAAGCATGATGCAATCCGAGCGGCAGTTCTATGGTCTGTCTGAGGGGATGGACCATAACGGATAGTGGCGTTTCCATTTTTCCCACAACTCTTATGTAAAATTGTTGTAACGCACAAAATGGTAAAGCTTTACAATTAACGGACAAGATTTATTTCTTTTTTTCCTTTTTTTTTCCTATTCGATGGTCATCGAAGAGTTGAGATCGATCACCCAACACCCGAGACGAAGATTCAGACAGCAGAGGCTAAAAAAGAGAATAGCCTCTTTCTCTCGTCTGCTAACCCGAGAATGACAGTGAAACAAAAAAACGTGCGATGAGCAAAGGAAGGTGAATATGTCCCCTAGTCAGTTCATGTGGCACGATAAGGGTTGAAGATTCTAATATACACATAACATTACCTCAACAGGACAATCTGGTGGACCAAGCAAATATCGAGTAAATGAGACAGGGATGGCAGATAGATCAACGTCCACGCCTTCGTGGCTGTCAATGAAAGATTCAAAGGTGGAGGCTAGTCATGTACAACCAAAAACCGAAAAAGACTGGAATGCGAATCTTGGACTTGTCGATTGTTATCAAAATTGAACATCTCAATGGCTTCCACGGAAGGAATGTAAGAGGATAAAGAAGATAAAGCCCCTCGTCACCGCAAAACGCCCAAACCAGTGTACTTTCCCCCCAAGATTTGAAGTATTATCGTCTTGCATTAAAGTAGTTCAGACCTTCGCAAGTCCATTTTAGATGGCGACAATTATATGAAAGTTGGGTACTTAACATTTCATCTATCGATTCTCGAAGTTTCATATGCTTGAGTGACAGCCGAATTTTGATGGCAACACCAGATATACTATCACGTCCCATAAAAATGACAGAATACATGTCCAATTTACTTGCAAGCCGTATGGGATCCATGACATTGTTAGTCGTGGTATAAGTTTCAGTAGCTGTTGGCGAATGTGCCCCATTGATTCAAAGGCCTAGAATTTGTTGAAAAGGAAAACGCGAGGCCCCCAAATTAGTTAGCCAAGGCTCACAATTAGCATCAGAAGCCAAGGCAGTCATCTAATCCTGGATGAATTCAGCATAGACCATATCAACTACATGATCATTCGCCATTGAAAATAACAAACAGCAGGCTTGACGAGAAACAGCATTCTTTCAAAAATTTGATTCATGTAATTGCACTACCACTTCAGCAAAACCGGGCAAAACACATCATACAACTGAAAGGAAAAAAAATATTGAGTTTCGAATCTACTAAGTCCATGCAAGGAACTTAAACTCAGAGACCAAGCGGAAGAACTCCTCTGAAGGCATTCCATGTAATGCCAACAATTGAAAGGAATAGAACTCAACGCTTCTTGGAGACACCAACAGTTTTTCCTCTACGGCCAGTAGTCTTTGTGTGCTGGCCACGAACACGCAGGCCCCAGTAGTGCCTCAGACCACGATGGTTCCTGCATTGCAGTGTTAATGTCAGCTACTTACATCATCATGTTCAGATTCCTCTGACTAAGAGGGATGACACCCAAAATAAAGTAAGTTATGTCCAACAAAACTAGCAGAGGAAGCTACTAGCAGAAGCTAGTTTTGCAATCAGGAAAAAATCAATTTGGAAGAACATATGCTCAAGAAGTGGCGATACACATGCAGGTCTCCCAACCACATACTTGTACAGAATGAAAAGGTGACAAATTGTCTTAATCATGGGACAGCACTAAAAACCAATACACAGCAAGAAAATGGGCAAATGTTGTAGTCACCTGATCTTCTTCAACCTCTCCAAATCATCCCTCAGCTTCATGTCCAGGGCATTTGAGACAACCTGGGAATACTTTCCATCTTTGTAGTCCTTCTTTCTGTTCAAAAACCAATCTGGAATCTTAAACTGACGGGGGTTGGCAACAATAACCATGAGGTTGTCCAGCTCTGCAGCAGACAATTCACCAGCCCTGGCAGCAAAAGAGAAAATTCCCGCTTTAGATGCATCTTATAGCAGAAATGCCTATCATTTTGCAAGAAATTCAAAGACAAATCATTCACTGGACAATTATTTCACCTGCTAGAACTAGCAATGTATTAAACCAGTAGATAAAACAGAAGATTAAACAAATCATACAGACTATCTTCCAGTCCTGTAATTCAGTTTAGAAAAAGAAGTAATGAACGCCAAATCTTCCTAATCCCCCTCAGTCCACAAGACAAAACACTCCAAGTCATCATGTTGCCCAGATTACCCATTAAGTTCACGATGACTACAAAATAAGTAGCTACTTCATTTCACATGTGACAGAATGATGACCACTAGCAACTATCTTCCAAAATGCGACAGAAACTATCAAACCCAGATGCCTGTGTGAGTGGAGACGTACCACTAGCACATCAAACAGCCAGGAAGCACGAAACTTTTCTTACTCGGAAGATTTATCCTAGCGCCCACAAATAAAGAACCAATTTTTTTCCGAACTATCCTAGTCGCACCCACATCATACTCGATTCCCCAGAAGCAACCGCAAGCTTCGCACCAGCGGGAGCGAAAAGAGGAGCCGAACCTTTTGTTCATGTCGACGTCGGCCTTCTTGCAGACGATGTTGGCGAAGCGGCGGCCGATACCCTTGATGGAGGTGAGGGCGAACATGATCTTCTGCTTCCCATCGACGTTGGTGTTCAGCACACGCAGAATGTGCTGGAACTCCTCGTTCGCCACCAGCGACTGCCCATTTTTCACACCGTAAGGAATCACGAAACCGCACGGTTCGATCTCCAAACCACTCGAAACCAAGGAGGGAAAAAAGCAAGAAGAAGAAGGAGGAGGAGAGAATAGAGATGGACGGAGGTACCGCCGGCGGTTCTTACCATCGCGGTTGACACGGGCTTCGGAGGCGCGGCGGCGGCGGGCGGCGGGGAGGCAGGAGGAGGCGCGAGAACTCTCTTTCTCTTCACTGGCCGTGTAGAGCAGAACTAGGGTTTGGAGCGACTTTATATATGGCTTTTTACGGCGTGCAATGACGCTTTTGCCCTCCCCTGGTGCTGTTTCTCTGCTATTAAAATCTCCCCAAGCGCCCGAAGATGCGCAACATTTGAACCCGCCCAGCCCGCGGCGGCCTCTTGGCTCCATTCGGTAATGTTCCGATTTTTTTTTTTCATTTTTCGAAATAAAAAAGTAACTAGAAAAAAGATTTGAAAGAGAAATAATAAGTAGAAAAACTAGCTTTGTATTCCTAAGACGATATCTAAAATAAGTTATTTTTTTTTTTACTTCTTTCTTTTCTAACTGGTCGCCTTGCCACCCACCGTCGAGTGACCAGCTAGAAGAGAAAAGAATAAGAGAGGAAAAAAATCTCAAAAAATTACTAAAAAATTAAACAAAATTTTATGTCACAAATAACATTTATGTATTTATACTGTTTTTCTTTTTTGGGATTAGAAATTTTGTGCAATCACTAAATATGTTATTTTACTCATAAACTAAGGAATATAAATAGAAAATAACTATTTTTGAAAAGAAATTATTCGAGAAATAAAAATGTTATCAAATGCACTCTTACCAACCATCTAGATAATCATATGTATGTATGTTGATCCAATCACTCAATATCATAGTATTTAAAATTTCACTTATGCAAGTAATAATGGATAATGTCCACCGAATTCACATTAGATACTAGGGTATATTTTTAATTTTCTAATAGACAAGATGGATATTGGGTCACCACAAGTCAAAGTCTTTTTGTTAACTTATTTGATTTATAGGGTCATACTCAATATATAGGTTTTTTTACAAGTCTAGCTCATGATGCAATGGAATTGAAACTTTTGAAACTTTTCTAGAAAGGGTCGTTTCTGGGAATTTCCCCCTAAAATTGGTAAATCATAATTGTCCTTTTTTTTTTCGCCTTTAATCAATATAAAGTTATTAGTCATACCACATGTGCTTTACGCAAATTCATTTGCCTATGACTCTTACACGTGGGAGAAGAAAAATCTTAAGAGATAGTTCATATTATAAACATTCTAAGTCAAAATTCTCCGGGCCCTTAATGTTATATCTCCCGAAAGGGAAAAAAAATAGCTATTTATTCAAACAAAAATTGCCTCGTATAATATGTGATCAACCTAATAAATATATTTTTCTTTCTTTTTCTCTTACAATGTAACCCATACATGGATTATAATTTATGCTGGGATAATGATACAAATGATTTTTGAATTTTGACAAATATGCAATATAGTTTATGAACTATAATTGATAATATGATCACTCAACTTTTAATTTATTTAATGTGGTTTCTGAATTTTAATTCAATATACAATGTCGTTCATAAACTTTTATTTTGTTAAATATGATCCTTAAATTGTTTGTAAATGTTCAAACTAATCCTATATCTCATGTTATCCTTTCATTAATTTATGTTCGAGGATAAAATTGAATACTTTTATATAATTTAAAAATTAATTTGAACATAAACAAAAAAATGCAGAGATTACATTAAACAAATTAAAAATTTGGGGATTACATTGTACTTTGAGTTGAAATTCATGAGCAATATTGAACAAGTTAAAAGTTTAGAATGACCGAATCGCTTTTCCGTTCGTTTCGCGGAAAATAATTTCCAGGAAAAACGTTTTCGGATTTTCCGGTATTCGTTTTACGGAAAATGAATTAATTGGAGAAAATATTTTCCATTGAAGGAAAAAAAGTCTTCTTAAATGGGGGAAAATGTTTTCCACTTTTGAAAAGTGGAAAACACTTTTTCACTTGATCTTTCTTATCTCACACCTCTATAAATCCTCACTTCTTTCTCCTATTTATTCTTCTTATTTTCTTTTATTATTCGAATTATTTTTTAATTATTTTTTTCTTTTTTAATTCGAATTAATTTTAATTTACTTTTTATTTTCTATTTCTTTATTTTCTTTTATTTCTTTTCTATCTTCTTCTTTCTTGACTAATTGTCGGCTGTCACCAGGTGAACCTCAAGCTTGCACTCGTCGATCTAACAAGCCTCGAGCTTAATGCTCACGCTCGCCAATTTGGTGAGTGGAAAATATTTTTCTTATTAAACACTGAAAAATATTTTTCGAAACATTTTAAGGTTTTAGTCAAACACCATAAAATATTGTCATTTTTCTGGAAAATAACTTCTGGAAAAATATTTTTCAGAATTGATCAATTTTCCACGAAACGAACGACCTTAAGGAAAATAAAAGGATAAAAGAAACATCCAACTCTCCTCCAAATGCGCTGCGCAGTAGTTGATCAATTGGACATCAATCTTATACCATACTACTTGTCATCTTGTAGTTGGGTCTCCAAGTTTTACCATCACTATATTTTATTTGTTCAACAAAGTAATTGGTATCTATGGATTGATCACGAGTCGTAAAAAATAAGAAATAAAAAATGATTTTCTATAATCCTAGATATTTCAAAGACTAAGTATGTTCTTCCACTTCCTCCTAAATAGTAATTGGGACCAGTTCAAGGATCGCCATTACATATCGAAAGATCGCCTGTATCACTTTCCAATCGAAGGAGGGTGGATCCTACGAGAGAGAGTCCGAATTCGGCAAGAAAAGGCCACCCCACCTGGGATTCGGACCCAAGTCAACGGACCTTCGAATCGCGCGTCTCGATCGAGCATCGATCTGCGTGCCACGCCGCGTTACGTTCATCTTCAGTTTCTCTTGCACTTTCTCTGTCCGCGAAACGGACCCTGCTCCAGCTGAAACTGCCCCCCCCGCGGCGTCCCCACCCGAATGAATCCGATCCCGGAGCTCATCGCGCGATCTTGTTCCGGAGAAGAACGAGCGCCATCAATCCGCGAAGAAGCGAGGGAAAGATGAAGCTCGTCTTCTGTTCGTGCCTCCTCCATCTCGTTCTCTCCTCGTTGTTGTTCGGTCACGCGGGTGCCAGAGGCGGCGAGAGTCGATCCCTCCCTTCATCAGGTCCCTTATCCATTACACGATTTCCTCGCTGTGAATTTCGGGTGAAATGGGTTTTCATTTTTTTCATCTGGGTTCGCTTCACTTTGGTTCTTGATGCTGATGCTCGCAGGCTCTGCGACCGGTGGTTATGCTGGGGCCGCGAGGCACTTGTTCAGGGAGCGGCCGGCGGTGAGGTATGCCATTTCTGGGGCTTTCTGCTTTTTGGCTTGTGCAACTTTTCTCCTCTGTATTCGGCTGTTAGGCGGATAAAGTCTTAAAGTCTAAAGCTTTGGCTTTTCTTTGTAATTTTTTTTTGGCAGTCATGATGTGGCTCGTGGGTACATGACCAATTCTGATCTTGAAAAGGCCGTCAAAGCTTTCGGCCGGAGATGTGGCAATATCTCTAGGATATACAGGTGATTCTGTCAACTTCTGTTATTGCTTTCTTGTGATTGTATCAGTGCATTACGAGATTTTTCTCTCATAATCGAAGTTCAGACTATGTGTGGTGATGCTGACTCGTTTGGCTTCTCTCTTTGAGGGATTCGTTGTGATGGACATCAGTCTTGGCAAGAGTGTTAATGGAGTGCCCCTGGTATTGAATTTGTCAGTTTTAGCCTGCGATGTCTTTTTCCTTTTTCATATGGCTCTCTGACTGATTGCTGAACCGGGCTTTCTGATAAATTGGCAACAGTGGGTTATAGAGATCTCGGACAAGCCTGGAATAGAAGAGGCTGAACCTGCATTTAAAGTAAATCTCTTTTCCCTGCTTCTCTTAATTTCATCCTTAAACAAAGGTTTTTAAGTGTGTTGTTATGCCATCGTTGTGGAACAATTATTTGACTTACCCTTTGTCCCTTTGTTCCTGCAATCTTATTTAACTCTGATGGATGGAATTTAGCAACTTTGTTTGTGGGTTATGATATATTCAAGTGAAAGATAGTGCGATTCACCAATGGGCATTATGAGTGTAATGGTCTCTGTTATTTAAACCCTTTTGATGTGTATCGTTTCTTACCATCACATTAATTAAAGCATTAATCTTCATATAAGTTTTCCTTTTCCTTCATGCCATTCACTATGCCATCACCTTCTTCTTAGGCGTAAGTTTCCTCCAAATTAGCGTACATCTTATTTTGCCCTTTAAAGGCCTAGGCCACCTAAATGTGTCTTTGTCTGGAATTCATCTATTCCAACATTTTTTTAGAGGTTCTTGAGGAACTGAACACCATTCTCATCACTCATTAGAACTTCCCTCATTCTTTATGGGTTCTTTCTTATCTTCATGGAATCAGCTACTTGATGATTGCTGCTTTATCAGAATTTGCAATTTTTAATGTTGCACTTTTCTTTTGGTTCATAGATCTGTCATCATACATGGCATTAAGTACCATTTTCTTGCATATGTAGCTAAGTCAATTAGTTGGATGCTATTCTCTTCTGGTACTTTCATGTCAAAAATGCATGTCGTTTACAATCAGGAGACTCAGACCCTTGTGGCACATGCATTTCTTATAAATGACTTACCATTTTTTTCTCTGCTTTGGAGGTCGGAACTTAGGGTCTGAAGGTTGAATCCTGAACTGTTAATTTTTTACTTCCTTGGGAAATCCATCTTTTGACTAATTCATAGATAACTTGTAGATGTTTTCTGTGCTTTGTGTTTCTTTATGAGAAATGGCTTTTGCTCTTAGTTTCCTTCTCTCAAGGTGAATTGAGATCACCCTTCTTGATCTTTCAAGATCTTTCATCGTTTAATCACAAAATAATATAATTTGAAATTTCCCATTTTGTCAAATTCTTGCAGTTCATAGGAAATGTGCATGGGGATGAACCTGTCGGTCGTGAGCTTCTGATGCTTCTAGCGAATTGGATTTGTGATAATTACCTGAAGGATCCGTTGGTAATTCCCTCCTCCCTCCCTCTCCCTCTCTCTCTCTCTCTCTCTCTCTCTCTCTCTCTCTCTCCTTAATATCATCAGTGTAGAGGATTGGCTTCATTTTTCATTCTTCGATGGTACTCATCAAGCTGTCGTCAGCATTCCTGCATATCCATTCAAATCGAGGAAGTCCAGATTCACTAAAAATATTCCAGATATCAACATTACTTGATTGGCTTTTAGCTTGTTCTTACAACTTGCGTCATTGGTCATGTTTGGCCTCTAACTGATCAATCTATATCTGTGCATTTGTATGGATGGTGCGCTATGTAAATCTTATGTGTTGCAATGTATCTTAAGAAGTAGCATTCTGCTCATTACAGTCATGTCCAGTCTGTTGTAGATATAATTAGGCATTCTTGATGTTTTATCTCCCAATATTGGTGTTGCAGGCAAAATTAATTGTGGAGAATGTTCACCTTCATTTGCTTCCATCAATGAACCCAGATGGGTTCACACTTAGAAGGCGCGGAAATGCCAATAACATTGATTTAAATCGAGATTTTCCTGATCAGGTAGTTTATTACTGCTGCAATCTGTAGTTTTCTAAAAATTATAATGGGCTCGAGCCCCATGCATGGCTTTAATGTTAACGAACAAAGTTGTCTGTGTAGTCCATCTGCATGAAACAAGTTTTATCCATGGACCAGGTTTCCTTATATGAAGTGGACTCCCTTTTCATCGTAAAAAAAAAAAAAAAGTGATTATAATGTGCATTCGAATGTTGTGATTTAAAAATTAACCATATATTTCTTGACTGAAGTTTTAACTATCTAGTTAGACCGAACTAAGAATTGAAAGATGATAAATGAAAAATTTTTCAAATTGGGAACTCTAGGATCATCATGAAGATTTGTTCCTAGAATTTTAAAGAGGATAGTAAGCGTTCGCAAGAAGGGAGAGTAGTTTTCCTTGGAGGATATGGTGAAAAGGTTAATATTGGAAGTCTGGAGCTTTCCCTAACATGCTCGGGTATTGCTTTTTTCACCTTTTCTGAATGATAACTCCTAATCTGACATTTTCACAGGTGTCTTTTCTTTCATCAAATATTGCCATGCTTTTTATATCAAGGCTCATGTCTAATGATTTTCTCTTCAATTTCTTGTTCTCATTGTCAAATAATGTTAATAATTGCTTCCTTCATCTATAGCCCAATAATGGAACAAGTCTTCGGGTCTTGCAATTGATTCCAACTTTGATGGCTTGCATTAATTTAAGATCTTTTTCAAGAGTCACGGTGGAATTTAACTATTGTTCTCCTTTTCTCTTCATCTTTTCTAGTGGAGAAGATCTTATCATGTATGCTTTCTTCCTTTGAGGATTTGTCGCATATTCAGATATAATTCTTGCATTTTTGCAGTTGTTAGCAAAGCAATTTCCTTCTTGCTTAATATGAGTAAAGAAAAGACTTCTCTCTTTCCATGATTTATGATCAATTTCCCCTTTACTTTTAGTTTTGTTGTATTATCTTATGCTGTATGTATTTCATGAAAGGGCAGTTCTTTCCAATGAATGGAGACATAAGTTCACGACAGCCAGAAACGAGGGCAATTATGAAATGGTCGAGAGGGATTCATTTCACAGCATCTGCTTCCTTGCATGGGGTACTAAATTTAGCTGCTTTTTTTGTGCTAGATACTGTCATGCTGGCAGGGCCTTTGATGACAACGCATGATTATATACTTGTTTATTGATGCATGATTTACACTTGTTTATCACCACCCCTCTCCCTCCTGTGTGTAATGTGATTAAAATTTTAAATATGAAGAATTATTTGAACAATAAACATAACGATGTGCATCCTCTTATAATTTCTCAGGGTGCACTAGTTGCAAATTATCCATGGGATGGAACGGAGGACAAGAGGTGATTGTCTGACATTCTGGTTCATATGTTGAATTTGTGGGCCACTTATCTTGATAATTTGCTTGATTTCCCAGCCTGCATGCAGTGCCTATTGTCACTTTGATCTGTGTTGTCCTGCATCTTCTTTGCCAGATGTACTAGGCATTATTACTTTTTCATTGATTGGTTGTTCTTTCTCTATGTTCATGAATTAAATCTCCAGCTAATATGTAGGTCTGCTTTGATCTCCAGTTTGCAGCGTGTCCCAAACCTTTTCTATATTACTCCTATGTTAAGTCATCCTTTTATAGCGACGAAAAAGTTGAAATCGTTTAGTTTTAGAGGGACAGCAGAAGATAGAAACGTGCTGCACATTAATTGAAGTTTACATGGGATCTTTTACTGGCCTACTTGATTTGTTGTTGATAACTTTTCATAAATTACTGCAGTATTTATACTTTTCTTTCATATCTTGTATTCTTAATGACTATTGGCAATCCTAAATTGCAGGAGACATTACTTTGCCAGCCCTGATGATGAAGCCTTTCGGTTCATGGCAAGTATATATAGTCGTTCTCACCGTAACATGTCATTGAGTAAAGAATTTGAAGGAGGAATTACAAATGGAGCAGCTTGGTATGACAGTTTTGAGGTTAATCCATTGTAGCTCATAATATAGGAAGTGCTGATCTTTCCAGTGTTTTAATCTAATACCTTTGTGAAGTAAACTGCTGGACTTTGCAAAAGAGAAATAGTTCCATTCTATAATGGAGCGCTTTAGTGCTTTACCTGGCATTTGACTATTTAAAAAGTTTCATTAATAATATCGCTTAACTTGTTCTAGGTATCCGATATATGGTGGCATGCAAGACTGGAACTATATCCATGGTGGCTGTTTTGAATTGACATTGGAAGTTAGCGACAATAAATGGCCAAATGCTAGTGAGGTCTGCTCTCAAAATAGTCAATTTGTATGCTTTACTTATTGCGACCATCATTTACATGGTTTGGAGCTTGCATTGTGCCGTTGACATATATTTCTTCACTCCGCCAAATAATTTCTCCAGAAATTGGATGGACATGATTAACCAAATCTGGTAAATTAGAAAATTGAGTTAAAAATATTTGCAATCCAGATAGGTTCTAATAACCATAAGGATCTGGTTCTGGTATTTCGACCCTTAGCTGCTTCCCTAGTTTAAATAAGAGCCAAATTTGATGCTGAAACTGACTAATATTTTAATTTCATATGGCTCTGACTCATCACTTGCGTGTGCTAATCTATTATTCTTGTATTCGGGAAGTGATTGATTTGCTTGAGCTTTCTCCGTGTAAATTTGCAGCTTCCCACTCTATGGGAGTACAACAAAATGAGCATGCTTAATCTTGTTGCCAGTGTTAGTAAGGTAAGTGGTCTGCACAGAGTTTTATATTGCAGATAGTAAAATATCCAGAAAATCTTTAGCAAGAAATAAAAAAAAATTAATTTTACATGTACTACAAAGCTTTTCTAGTTAACTATGCAAAGTTGTGTAATCATCTTTTTCCCTAAAACTTCTTACAGACTGGAGTTCATGGAAGAATCTACTCTTCGGATAGTGGAAGGCCATTGCCTGGCTTTGTCCTGATCAAGGGAATAAATAGCACCGTATGTCCCAGCATTTGTTAGAGTCCTAATTGTTTGCATGCAGTAGCCATTTGTTGTCTTGTTCATTTATTTTCACCGTCTAGTAGTGATCTCTGTGGTTTAATAATGTATAAGCTGTTTGAAGTACAGCTGATTCTTTCTGTTAGGGGTATATAGCTGTATTGGTAGTTTCATTTATTTTTCCTTTCTTTCTAAGATGCTATATGGTCCTAAATTACTTAGCAGATTCAAGCTAGTAGAGGACTTGCTGATTACCATAGGGTGCTTGCCCCTGGAGCAAAGTATGAAGGTACTTCATTATTTGCTGTTTTGTTATTAGGAGTATCTAGTGATCTTACTAGTGATTATTGAACTTTAACAACAACAAAAAGCATTTTTCAACTACATCACGCGCTTGTTGGATAATGCATATAATATCTTAACTTTCAACTAAAAAATGTGGTGTTAATTAATGTTCTTGTCAGTATTCTGGTTAGAATAATTTCTCATTGTGACTTAAAGTAACTTCACTGCAGTTGTGGCATCTATGCCTGGGTACAAACCGAAGACCACGACCCTCTGGTTGGAGGAGGGAGCTATGACTCTGGATTTTATCCTGGATCCCGTTGCTACACCGGTCGAAAATCAGTTAAAAAGTATATGTGATTGTAGCTGCAGTGGCAAGAGCAGTATTGAATTAATGGGCTTTGTTTGGAATGCTCACTTGGGAGTGTACTTTCTTTTAATTCTTATTGTCCTTGCACTTATCTGCGTACTCTTTAGGCGGAGAATGCCTGTTTTAAACCATAGACAAACTGGAGCACTGAAAAGTCGGTCGTTGTATAGGGCTTCTGGAGTTGGTTGATCAGAAGCAAATTTTGCTCTGTATTTTATTCATCAGCTCTGTACTTCCTATGGCAGCTACATATATCAGACCATCTGAGACAGTCCTGTTGGCGAGTGCGGCAAAGGTTGAATCGGATGGTTGTCATAGACGTAATGAAGAATGGAAAAATGCAGAAACGAGAGAGGTGGTGGCTGAAGGGGAAAAAAGCCCATGTGTAGAGGGTACCTGATTGTGTAACATTGTCTTCTGACATGTGAGCAATGCTAAAGCTAAATTATATTTAGGACACTCAGAGTCAATACATCACAGAATTTTACATGAATAAAAGTTCACAGTTTTGAGTATTATTCAGATCTTGGCGCTATGGGAGGGGCACTCTATTTCTTTTGAATTATGTTGTCATTTATAGACAGGTGAACATACAGAAAATTTCCTCACCATTGACGTGTAGGTTTTGCATGCATTCATGCGTTTGAAATGGATTTATTCTCTTATACCATGCTGATATGAAACTCCTATGCCCCTCCACTTTAGGGTTGCCCTGTGGAGCCTTCAGCCACAGAACTCTATTGTCTGGACTTTGGAGCTCTCTGCTGTGCTGGGTACCCCATGGTTTATTCTTCATTTGGAGCTATCTGCTGTGCTTTTTGAACGAGGTGTAGATAGTTAAGTTGTTTCCGAAATTAATGGCAAAAAAGAAAGAGTTGCTTGATATAATTAACTAGGAACCGATCAGAGTTGCAGAGTGCATACAAGAGCAGACCGAGGGCAGTGTGTCTGCCCAGCTCAGGACACATTTATTCACTTTGTCTAGAATCACACATATTAAGGTGAGATTGACTGCTTTTCTTTCTTCACAATCACATGGTATTGGCTCCATCTTATAAACTAAGGCCTATTGCATTACTCCTTCTTCAAGAGTTCAATAATCATGACCCTTACTTTTATTTACAAAAAATACACCTATGATTTAATCACTGATCAACACGAGATTGACTGCGTTTCTTTCATCGTTTTGTCTCCATCTTACAAACTAAGACCTATCATATTACTCTTTCCTAAAGAGGTCAATAGTCATGATTCCCATTCTAGTTCACAAGAAATATACTTATGATTTATTCTTTTTGTCTAGAATTATGAATCAACGCGAAACTGACTTTTTTTTTTCCTCTTCCCAATCACATGGTTTCGTATCTCTCTTACAAACTAAGACCTATCACATGACTCTTTTTAAATGAGGTCAATAGTCATGACCCTCACTTTAGTTCACAAGAAATATACCTATGATTTAATTACTTTATCCATAATCACAAATCAACATGAGATTGACTACTATTCTTTCTCCACAGTCACATGATTTTGTCTCTATCTTACAAACTAAAACCTATCGCACTGCTTTTTTTTAAAGAGAGGTCAATAGTCATAACCCTCACTCTAATTCACAAGAAGTATACTTATGATTTAATCACTTTATCCAGAATCACAGATTAGCGCGAAATTGACAACTTTTCTTTCTTGGCAATCACATGGGTTTGTCTTGACCTTACAAATTAAGACCTATCACATTACTCTTTCTTAAAGAGGTCAATAGTCATGACTCACTCTAGTGCACATGATTATATACCTATGATTTAATTACTTTGTCCATAATCAACGCGAAATTGATGTTCTTCTTTCTTCACAATCACATGATTTTGGCTCCATCTTCCCCGGAGACTAGGCCCTCTAAATGGCTTATCAGCACGTCAAAATCGTCGTCGCTCTTAATGAGGCTGAGCCTCGCGTATCTGTCGTCGTCATGGAAGATGCTCCCTCCTCTACCAAGGATTTTGGCCGCATTTAGGATCTCAATGCAGTTCCTGTCTTCCTCCCACTCACATTTCACCCATGCATAAGCTGCCATAAATGCTCGAGTTAATTTGTGAAAAAGAATACAGTTAAAACGTGAGAGAGAACTCACATCGACACCCCTTGGAATTTGGCTTCAGTTTTGCTGATGCGTAACATAAGAGAGATCCTCTTCTAAATACATGCCTATAAGACTGCAAAGGGCATTCCTGGGGTATTTTTCAGACAAAAGCTGTGTGCCACATGTTGATAGAGAAACTCGGTCCACATTTTGAAAAGAATGCTACTGATGAATCATCATAAAATTATATTGATCTGTCATCTTATCGCATTTGCTCCTCGCGTTGTAAATAAGTTATAGGGTTGTGGCAAATTCTCACCTGGAGTTGGTTCCCTAACTTTCTGGAAATAGGTGCAGTTTTCAGGTGGTACTTTCTGGAGAGATAATCTGTTTGACATGGACAATGTCTTCCTTAGTCTGTCCCAACGTTTGGTCATGGTTTTGTATCCGAATTCAAATATTTCCCTGCCCCCATCTTTGATGATTACTTTCAGAAGCTTCAGAGCTCTTAACTGAGTGTCCCTCGAGACGCCCATCGTGTTCAATTCCAGGTACATGGTCATCCTCTGGTACACCTCTTCGTTCCTTATGAATGCCCATCTGCTTTAAGCCAACATTAACAATGAAAGAAATGATTCCGACTAAATAAGCTAGAAGATTTTACTGAAAGCTATGATACTGCCAGCTGAATCAGCAACATCAAAGTACAATTTGAACTGTGAATATATAGCAGGAAACATCAGAATCTGGGGAAAAAGTTGAGGGTTTTGGCATATTTACCCGAATCTGCTACCAGCATGACCAGTGAGCTTTGAGATGGTGAAGATAGTGAGGTCCTCATCTGCTGGGGAAGGGATCCCGGTGAAATGCGGCCAGTAATAAGCACGGTCGTAAATAGTTTTAATATTAGGGCCATGGAGAACGGCTTCATTCAACTGTCCATTAGGATTGTTCGGTGCTGTCACGAATTCGATTATGTCTCCAGTGGTGTTGGTTGCGTTCTTCCAAGGTGCCGGGTCTCCCTGAAAGCTGCAGTCTGCTGAGTTGAAGAACTCTGTTTGTTCTCGATAAAGCTGTGAAGAAGAAGAAAAACACCGATACCCGAAATGTAAAATTATGTCAAGATTGAGCATAAGGATAGAGCAGGACGAATCACAGGGTCATGACAAGCTCATAAAAGGAAAGATGCTGACCGAATAGTAGGGGATTGAGGCCACAACTGAAGCAGGAAGTGAAGAGTTGTGCGGAGAGAGAGCATGGACAGCAGCATTAAGGAGTTGGGTAGAGCCAGCACCAAACAAAATGTATTTGCCGTCCGTGATGGCATTCCCAACCAGGGAGTGCAGCTTCCTGAGGAGAGACTCAAGCTCATGGGACAAGGTGGTCTGGTCACTGAAGGAGTAGCTCATCCTGTGCCACCCCGCCACCACTACGGCACTGCTCTCTGCATGCTGCTTCCAGAACGGCTCCAAGAACAATGGATCTCCCCTGCAACCAAACAATAAAATAAAATTTATGGACTGTGAATTAAGGAAATTTCGAAAGAGTGGAAAATGCCGCTCCTTGTTCTAAAACCTTAAACTATTACCAACACGAGGTGGTTTAAATTTTATGAGTTATCACTCGCATACCTGAAGTGTGATAGCCTGACAGACCATGAAAGCCTGAAACATAAACCGCTATATGTGCCCAGTGGAAGAACGGTTCCGATCCATAAGGGACTTGTGCAGGTGCATCACTGATCCATGAGTTTTCGTGAAATGTGAATAGGAACAAAGAAGTCACGCTCGAGGTCTATAATTTGATATCGTACTGAATATGGTGATACTACAGGTGAATATGCCAATTTCACTACTCGAATGATAAACTGAGGTGAAAAGTTACTCATCTAACTCAGGCCTTGGATATTCACGTTGGCATTCCACGAGTGACGGAGAATGTTTCAAAGGACCATTAGAAATACTGATTCAGTGAATTCCTCAGGAAAACCTTCTATTTTGAATCTAATTGGGGATGAGACTGTCAGCTATCCTTATTACAGTAACAATTCAGTGAATTCTGCCCGTGTTCCAACGACGTAAGAAAGGAAAGAAAGGCTTTCATGTCCTATACCAAATGATTGACATGAGACGCGGAAACTAACTCGTGGGCATCGGCAAAGCAAGAGGGCAAGAAGAGGGAGCAGTCTGGACCCCCGTAGCAATTGTTGCATTCGCAGGCAGGCCTCCCGTCGACCACCACCCCGTCGAGGTACGCCCTCCCGTGGCCTGAGCACTCCCGTGCCGCCGCCGACTCGGCCTCGGCCGCCGCCCTCCGGCTCCAGCTCAGGCCTTGGATGCTCACCTCATCGCTGCTCCAGTTCCGCCCCCACACGCCACGGCGACCCACGTAAAGATTCACCCCGAAGAAGAGATTCGCGATCACGGAACACACCAAACACAGCTTACAGATTGAGCCCTCTGATCTGGCCATGCTCTCATCACCAAAACTCTCTCCCTCTCTCTGTATCTCCAACCAAGAATATTTTCAGAGAGAGAGAGAATGAGGGAATCAAGGAGAATAACAGGGCACAGAGAACGACGGGTGAAATACTGCCTCCTCAACGAAGTTCCAAAGCTCCAACCAATGGGAGATCGGCCACGTGGACCGTTGTATGAAAAATGCATTCACCTGACGTTCGCAAGAAAATTCAAATTGGTGCCTAAAGTTAAAGAACAGAACGCACCACCTGCGATTCTTCTGGTGCCATGACATCATGATACACTTGTGTGGACGTGAACTTGTTTATCTGTTTTTTTTTTTTTAATTACTTGATTGAGGATTTTCCACATGAATTAGGATTTTCGAGTATAATTTTGAGCGGTAGAAGCTGATTTATGGAAGCCCACGAATTCATTCTCTACACCAACGGGACATGTGCTCATAAACTTTTTCCCCGTGAGCGAACCGGAGTATGCTTCAACCGTGATCGATCACATCGGTCGGCCTTGAAAACGAGGATCACGAACTGAAATCAATCCTATAAAAATTTAGAACAGTTTAGAGAGTAGGACATCATTTCCTTTTTGAAAAACTTGAACTTTTATGGGTGCTATTCTCTTAAGACATCATTTCCTTATGTGCATGTGCATCATGTTCTGTACTTTTTTGTGTGCGGTTGGTGCTGGATTCCCTTTCCTCGATTCTCTCTATCAGTCCGTAACTATCTTTTCAGAGTGTGAATTATTAAGCCTGAATCTTTTGGCTTTTGACAGGAGGGAGAGGTTGATGAGAAGGTCTTACAAGAAGTGGGGTAAAAACATTCAAAAGAAAGATGGGACCACCTCCATGAAAACTATAAAAAATAAGACAACAACTCGATAGAACACCCCCCATCGAGAAGGGCGGATAAGGTTCTGACTTCTCTTTTGTCATATGAAAAAAAAAAAGAAAAGGGAGAAGAATTTTCAAAGCAATGTTTTGCTCAGAAGAAAGTCTCTACTAATTCTGAATTTTGTGACTTTTTTTTTTTTTATGCGGAATAACAAGCAAGATATAAAATCAAAATTAGAAGTTAAAAATAGGAAGCCCTTGAATAACTCTTGAAATTGATCCCACTTTGAGTCAATTATTTAAATTCAATCTGCCGGAGTTTATATATCTATTTACATTATTGTTTTTCTTGATAAGTTTTAGGACTTTGTATTATCGATTTCTACTTTAAAATAGCCGAAGGGTATTTTCTTGTCGAGGCACGTGAAGCACTCTCCAATAAAAAATAATAAAGAAAAGGAAAAAGAAATTGATTGATCAAGACACTAGCCAAACTAAAAATGCCTTGCATGAATCAGAGCAAGATAATTAATAGCCGTAAGGAGGATTTACATTACAACGTGGCTTCCCACAAGCATCGCTATGCCCTTACAAAGCTTCGTGAACTAGCAAGCGAGCTTGTTCCTTGCCATACATTTACTTTAAATTCACATCATACAGATAACCATTAAACCCTAAGGAGAAAGTAGATGATGTGGAAATAATTGTGTTGCCATGCCATGTTGATTCACGAGCTTTTAGGGATTGTGAGCATACTCTATAGAGAGAACTCATGTGGTTCAAGATTAGATGAAGCAGATCGTTCATCGAGGACGACGAAGAACTAATCCCAATCCCGTGAGAATCTTGTTCGTGTTGGTTGGGTTGGGGCTAAGTGAAATGAATTGAAGAGACTCTCGTGTTCAAGAGCTAGGGCTTTGTCTTAAAAAGTGGAGAAAATGATTTTCATGAAAAAGTCGAAAGGTATTTTCTTGGAAAATATTTTTTGCGAAACAAACAGAGTTTTAATATATATATATATAATAAATATATATTTTAATATATGTATAAAAATAAAACATAAAAAATGACAAAAAAAGATAAGTGCACTGGAAGTCCTTAAAAACTTGTCATGAAAGTGTAATTGAGTTTTAAAAATTTCAAAAAGTACAATTAAATCCCAAAACTTATTTCAAAAGTATAATTAAATTATAAAACTTTCAAAAAATACAATTAAGTCTCAAAATTTATTAAGTTGGTGTAATCAACCCTAAAAACTGCTATCATTTTACATTTATCAAGTTGGACGGAGTTACTGACCAAAAAAAAAAAAAAAAAGTTGGATGGAGTTAATAAAAGGATTTGATTCCACTAACTTTACAATTTTTTGGATTTAATTGCATTGTTTGAAAATTTTAGAAATTCATTGTACCTTTATGATGAGTTTTTTGGGACTTAGTTGTACTTTTTGACCGTTTTAAGATTTAATTGCATATCTATGACAACTTTTAAGACTTGCAATGCACTTATAAAAACAAATGGTCCTCAAATCGACCATTGCTTTGGGCTTCATATTGAGCAAACCCAATCGGCTGACTTTCATGGGCCTCTCTGTTTAGAGCTAAAGAAATTCAGAGGAAGCCCATTTTTCATTTAAGTAAAAAAAATTCATTTCAGAAAAATACATTTTAAGAAAATTCAATCAAAGAAATTAAACCCTAGAGAAAGCCGCCTGTTTTCCGACATCACCTTCCGTGCCTCCTCCTCTCTCTCTCTCTCTCTCTCTCTCTCTCTCTCTTTGAATTCGGCTTAAAGTCCTTAGAACTTGAGATATGACTTTTATTTGGCATAAATACATTTGAATTCTTGAAATTTGTCATAAAGTGCAGTTGAGTCATAAACTTTCAAAAAGTGAAATTAAGTCTTAAAATCCGTCACAAAGTGTAATTGAATCCTAAATCTTTTAAAAAGTGAAATTAAGTTTTAAAATTTGTCACAAAGTGCAATTGAGTCTCAAAACTTTCAAAAAATGCAATTATGTTTTAAACTTGTCAAATTAGTTCAATCTAAGTTTTTTCACTGATTACACTTTTTGAAAGTTTTCAGACTGATTGCACTTTCATGACAAGTTTTAATACTTGAATGAATCTTTTGAAAGTTTTAGGACTAAATTAAATTTTTAGGATTTAATTGTTTTTTTTTAAAGTTTAAGAACTCAATTACACTTTTGTGACAAGTTTTAGGACATCTAATGCACTTATTCCATTTTATTTGATACTAAAATTACATTCTCATAAGACCTGTGCATTAACAAATAAACTCTATTATTATTATTATTATTATTATTATTATTATTATTATTATTATTATTATTATTATTATTATTATTCAAAGATAAGAAAGTTATATTTCATTTCAGTGGAAAATGCCAAAAGTTCGTGGGAGGAGCTTTGAGTCCGGCCAAACATTCTCTCTCCCAAAGATGATGCGATCTCTTTTTTAACTTCATTGCAAATGTGGAGTTGATTTCTTCATCCATCTCTCACCCTGCAGTTCGCCATCCAATGCTTTTTCATTCTCATCACCAATGCACCTGCTTGGCTTAGATTTCTCGTCATTTAGCTCTAGCCATCTTTCTTTAGTTCGTCCGCGGCATCGAAAAGTCATTGGACTTCGCTTCAGACATCTTCGGCTTTGTACAGGGTGATTGTGGCTCTGGTATACTGAACTCTCAAAAAATGTCTAGAAACGTTAGAATACTGAAAAATGACTTTAGAATGGCGAAAAGGGCTAAAGTTCCAGAAATGGATCTCATTTTCATGTAGTTTTATTGTATTATAATGTATTTTACTGCCTGGATTTGCTAGGTTGCGCTCTCAACCCTACCAACCTGTGATAGAGTATTTCATTCTAACTCCTAGACTATATATAATACCTTAACTTTTGTCTCGAAGCTGTGGTGTTACATCAACGTTCTTGTGAGTACTTTGGTTAGAATGATTTCTCATTGTGACTTAAATTGTGTTCACCGCAGTTGTGGCATCTATGCCTTTATTCATTAGCTCTATATTTTCTATGGCAGCTAAATATGTCAAAACATCTGAGACAATCCTATCAATGAGCGTGGCAGAGGTTAAATCAGACGGTTGTTAAAGAAGAAATAAAGAAGAAAGAAATGAAGAAACAGGGGAGGGAAGGGGAAGAAGGGGAAAAGAGTTGTAGAGGGTACCTGATTTTGTAATTTTGTCTTCTGACAAATGAGCAATGCTAAACCTAAATTATTTAGGACATTCAGAATCAACACATTACAGAATTTTACATGAATAAAAGTTCACAATTTTGAGTATTATTTCAATTCAGATCCTAGCACTATGGGAGGCACTCGCTGTTTCTTTTGAACTATTTTATCATTTATAAATAGGTGAACATGTAAAAAAACTCTTCCCCATTGACATGTGTGGGCTTTTCACATGCATTCATGAGTTCGAAATGGATTTATTTTCTTATCCCATGCTGATATGAAACTCCTATGCCCCTCCATTTTAGGGTCGCATTGTGGTGCCTTCAACCATAGACTCATTATTGTCTTGACTTTGGAGCTCTCTGCTATGTTGTGTACGTATGGTTTCTTCTTCATTTTCAAATTTATAGTACTTTTTGAAGGAAGGGTAGATAGTTAAGTTGTTTTAGCAATCTATGGCAAAAAAGAAAGAGTTGTTTGACATAATTAATTGGGCACATATTAGACTTACAAAGTGCTTACAAGGGCAGACTGAGTGCAATGTGTTTGTAGAACTCCAGTAGGATGACAATGTCAAGGAGGGTGATCATCAAGCATGGCATATGATTTGTACAGATAAGAAGAAGACCACAATTAAAAGTGGCTCCTCACGAAAAGATAAATGTAGAGTCTCGCTTTATTGTCTAGTGTTACACCAATGTTTGTGATATATTACAAACTAAAATATATCACATTACTCTTTCTTAAAAAGGTTAGTAGTAATGACCCTCACTCTAATTCACAAGAAATATACCTAAGATTTAATCACTTTGTCTAGAATCACAGATCAATGCGAGATTGACTATTTTTCTTTCTTCACAATCATCTTACAAACTAAGATTTACCACATCGCACTTTCTTAAAGAGGTTTAATAGTCATGAATCATAATCCTCTTTCTAGTTCGCAGGAAATATACCTAAGATTTAATCACTTTGTCTACAATCACATATCAACATGAGATTGGCTAGGGGTGAGTATCGGTCCAGGGTCAACCCTAGACTAACCCTAGACTGGTCCAACCCTGCCGGTCCTAGCCCGATTCTTAGGGAGACTGGGTCGGTCTTTGGTCCTAAGATTCCTGGACAAGCACTGTGTTGGTTGGTCCTTGGTCCTAGGAGTTCATGGTCGGTCCAACCATATATATATATAGAAAAACTTAAAATAAAAGGCGTCAACAACATTAAACAACCATTTAGTGAGTAGTTCAAGTAATTTTACATTGTTCTTTAATAACTTAGATTTTTAATGTCTTTTACGACGTCAACAGTCATAATTTACGAAGGAGGAAAATGTTTTTATGAGGAATCCTCACGGCGTCCAAAAGGACATAAACAACTCCTTACGCATCCTCCTCTAGTACTCATTTTCTTCTGTCTTATTTGTTTTCTAAGTCTTCAATTTGCCAAAATTGAGAGAAACAATTTCTCCGCTCGCCACTCAACACTCACCTTGCTCACTTTGGGTCACTCGTGCCGCTCGCCGCTTGATACTCGCTTGGCTTGCTTCCCGCTCGATACTCGATGCTCACTTTGTTCGACGCTCACCCCACTCAACCCTCACCACCTGCCTTTCTTAGCTGACTTTGCTCATCATCGAACCATTAGGTCGGTCCGGTCCTCAGTTGCCCTTTTAAGGAATACAAAAGATGAAATAAAAAATTATTGGTTGATCCCGGGTTTGTTAGAAAAATCCTCTCAAGGTATTTTGAAGTCGACAAAACATTTTCATCAGTCTGGTCTGAGGACTTGTAGACTCTACTGACAAAGTCTGAAGACCTCCAGACTCAAGCTTCAAAGTCTACTCTCATGGACAGTTTCCAGACCGACAAAGTTAAACTTCTATTCTGATTATATCTAATGTGGTTCTTGACTCCAACGGTTAAGGAATATCTCACGACTGGATTTAGCACTTCAAGATCTTTTATTCGTATTTGAATAATCTAGATTATCTAGATTCGCAATTTTTACTTGGAATGTTTTACTTATGGAAACCGAGATCCTGATTGTATGGGCGAGCATGATTGATGGGCTATCGTCATTTTTCTTGAGGAGCTCGAGATCTCTTTAAATTGATTCTGTCTAACGGGTTGATTGGAAGAACTTCTTTGGAAGGTGCCAACGGTATTGAAGGCATGAAAAAGTATTTAAGGGAGACGCTCAAGTTGTTCAAAGTTGTCAGATAGAAGAATTCCAAAGTCTGAATCTCTTTGTTATTTTGCGATCTTATTTTTCGAGCTATACTTGTAATCAAAAGAGAGACTAAAGTTTGGTGAGATCTTGAGGAAGTGTAGTAGAGTCTCTACACTGTGGAATCAAGGGCGTGAGACTGTAAATTCTCTTTTTGATTCTTAGTGAAATCCAGCCAGTGGGCTGTCCGTGCGGGAGAGTGGACGTAGGCTTGGTCTAAGCCGAACTACTATAAACTTGGAGTCTTGATTCTCTATCCCTAATCCTTTTACTTTACATTGCTTTAACTTACATCGATTATTGTTTTTAATCTCTTTGTCCATCATCAAATAAATCGTCTATACATTTTGTTACGTTTTATAAAATCATCTTAATCACCTATTCACCCCCCTCTAGGTGCTTGTACTAGTCCTAACAGAGTTGACCCTGGAATCGGACCGAACCCATTGAGTCAATCCGGTCCTCAATCGCTTTTTCAAGGAGTATTAAAAATGAAATAAAAAATTATCGATTGGTGTCGGATTAATCTTAGAATCGGACCGGAGACCGAACCCACTAGGTTGGTCCGGTCCTTGGTCCCAAACTTAATAGGGTTGGTCCTCGGTCCCAAAAATTAAGGACTGGCACTGTGTGGGTTGGTCCTAGGGTTAGGGAGTGGACCGACCTAATTCGAACCATGCTCACCCCTAAGATTGGCTACTTTTTTACCTTCACAATCACATGGTTTTGGCTCCATCTTACAAACTAAGACCTATCGCATTGCGCTTTCTTAAAGAGGTCAAAGTCATGATCTTCACTCTAGTCCATAGGAAATATACTATGATTTAATCACTTTATCCAAAATCACAAATCAATGTGAGATTGACTGCCTTTCTTTCTTCATAATCATAAGATTTTGGTTCCATCTTACAAACTAAGGCTTATCACATTATCTTTCTTAAAGAGGTCAATAGTCATGACCCTTCCTCTAGTTCACAAAAAATATATTTATGATTTAATCACTTTGTTTAGAATCACGAATCAATGTGAAATTGACATTTTCCCCCTTCACAATCACATGGTTTTGTCTCCATCTTACAAACTAAGACTTGTCATGTTACTCTTTCTTAAAGAGGTCAATGGTCACTCTAATTCACGCAAAATATACATATGATTTAACTACTTTGTCCATAATCACAAATCAACGTGAGATGATTGCTTTTTTTACCCCGTAACAATTACATGGTTTTGGTATTATCTTACAAACTAAGACCCATCACTTTGCTTTTTCCTAAAGAGGTTAATAGTCATGACCCCACTCTAGTTCACAGGAAATATACATATGATTTAATCATTTTATCCAGAATCACTGATTAACGCGAGATTGACTATTTTTCTTTCTTCACAATCACATGGTTTTGCCTCTATCTTGCAAACTAAGATCTGTCACATTACTATTTCTTAAAGAGGTCGGTAGTCATGATCCTCACTCTCGTCCACAAGAAACATGCCTATGATTAAATCCCTTTGTCTAGAATCACATAGATCAACATGAGATTGAGTATTACATTTCTTCACAATGACATGATTTTGGTTCCATCTTTTCATTCTAAGACCTATCATGTTACTCTTTCTTAATGAGGTCAATAGTCATGACCCTCACTCTAGTTCACAATAAATATACTTATGATTTAATAACTTTGTCCACAATCACAAATCAAAGCGAGATTGACTATTTTTCTTTCTTCCCAATCACATGGTTTTGGTTCCATCTTACATACTAAGACCTATCACATCACTCTTTCTTAAAGAGGCCAATAGTCGTGGCCCTCACTCTAATTCACACGATATATACCTATGATTTAATCACTTTGTCCAGAATCACAGAGCAATGCGAGATTGACTGTTCTTCTTTCTTCACAATCACATGGTCTTGTCTCCATCTTACAAACTAAGACCTATCACATTACTCTTTCTTAAATAGGTCAATAGTCATGACCCTCACTCTAGTTCACACGATATATACCTATGATATAATCATTTTGTCCAGAATCTCAATTCAACGCGAGATTGACCATTCTTCTTTCTTCACAATCACATGATTTTGGCTCCATCTTCCCCGGAGACTAGGCTCTCTAAACGGCTTATCAGCATGTCAAAATCATCGTCGCTCCTAATGAGGCTCAGCCTTGCGTATTTATCGTCGTCATGGAATACGCTCCCTCCTCTGCCGAGGATTTTGGCTGCTTTTAGGATCTCAATGCAGTTCCTGTCTTCCTCCGTCTCACATTTCACCCATGCATAAGCTGCCATAAATGCTCGAGTTAATTTGTGAAAAAGAATACAGCCAAAACGGGAAAGAGAGAACTCACATCGACACCCCTTGGAATTTGGCTACAGTTTCGCTGATGCGTAACGTAAGAGAGATCCTCTTCTAAATATATGTCTATAAGATTGCAAAGGGCAGTACTGGGCTATTTTTCAGACAAAAGCTGTGTGACACATGTTGTCGATAGAGAAACTCGGTCCACATTTTGAAAAGATTGCTACTGACGAATCATTGTACAATTATATCGATCTGTCATCTTATCACATTTGCTCCTCCCGTTGTAAATAAGTTATAGGGTTGTGGCAAGTTCTCACCTGGAGTTGGTTCCCTAACTTTCTGGAAATAGGTGCAGTTTTCAGGTGCTACTCTCTGGAGAGAGAATCTGTTCGACATGGACAGTGTCTTCCTCAGTCTGTCCCAACGTTTGGTCATGGTTTTGTATCCGAACTTGAAAATTTCCCTCCCTCCATCTTCGACGATTACTTTCAGAAGCTTCAGAGCTCTTAACTGAGTGTCCCTCGAGACGCCCATCGTGTTCAATTGCAGGAATGTGTTCATCCTTTGGTACACCTCTTCATTTCTTATGAATGCCCATCTGTTTATGGCCAATGTAAACAATGAAAGAATTGATCTCCACCGGGCAAGCTAGAAGACTTTACCGAAAGCAACGATACAGTCAGCTGAATCAGCAACATCAAAGTACAATTTGAACCGTGAATATATAGGAGGAAACATCAGAATTTGGGGAAAAAGTTAAGGGTTTTGGCATATTTACCCGAATCTGCTACCCGCATGACCAGTGAGCTTAGAGATAGTGAAGATAGTGAGGTCCTCGTCCGCTGGGGAAGGAATCCCGGTGAAATGTGGCCAGTAATAAGCGCGGTCGTGAATAGTTTTAACATTAGGGCCATGGAGAATGGCCTCATTCAACTGTCCATTGGGATTGTTCGGTGCAGTCACGAACTCGATGATGTCTCCAGTGGTGTTGGTTGCGTTGTTCCAACGCGCCGGGTCTCCCTGAAAGCTGCAGTCTGCTGAGTTGAAGAACTCTGTTTGCATTTGATAAAGCTGTGAAGAAGAAGAAAAACACCGATACCAGAATGGTGAAATTACGTCAAAATTGAGCGTAAGGATGGAGCAGGACGAAACACAGGGTCCATGACAAGCCCGTGAAAGGAAAAATGCTGACCGCATAATAGGGGATTGAGGCCACAACTGAAGCAGGAAGTGAAGAGTTGAGAGGAGAGAGAGCATGGACAGCAGCATTGAGGAGTTGGGTAGAGCCAGCACCAAACAAAATGTATTTGCCGTCCGTGATGGCATTCCCAACCTGGGAGTGTAGCTTCCTGAGGAGAGACTCAAGTTCTTGGGACAAGGTGGTCTGGTCACTGAAGGAGTAGCTCATCCTGTGCCACCCCGCCACCACTACAGCACTGCTCTCTGCATGCTGCTTCCAGAATGGCTCCAAGAACAATGGATCTCCGCTGCAACCAAACAATAAAATAAAATTAAAGGACTGTGAATTAAGGAAATTTTGAAAGAATGGAAAATGCCGTTCCCTGTTCTAAAACCTTAAACCGTTACCAACACAAGGTGGTTTAGACTTAATGAGTTAACACTCGCATACCCAAAGTGTCATAGCCTGACAGGACCATGAAAGCCTGAAACATAAAACCCCAAGATGTGCCGAGTGGAAGAATGGTTCCGATCCATAAGGGGCACGTGCAGGTGCACCACTGATCTATGAATTTTCGCAAAATGTGAATAGGAACAAAGAATCACGCTCAAGGCTTATAATTTGAGTATCATATTGAAGATGGTGATACTACAGGTGAGCATGCCAACTTTCACTACTCGAATGATAAACTGAGGCGAAAAGTTACATGTTTGCATCTAACTAAGGCCTTGGATATTCACATTGGCATTCCACGAGTGACCAAGAATGTTTCAAAGGGCAAATAGTAATACTGATTCAGTGAATTCCTCGGGAAAACCTTTTATTTCGAATCTAATTCGGGATGAGACTGTCAACTATCCTTACTAAAGTAACAATTTAGTGATTTCTGCGCATGTTCCAACGACGTAAATAAGGAACGAAAGGCTTTCATGTCCTGTAGTAAATGATTGACATGAGTTCGACTTAAAACGACAGATAATTGAGAATTGTCAGTGTTCTTCCCCAAGGGGGAAGTTATGTGGTCGTTGTCGTGATCTGACGAGATTAGTTTGACCGTTTGTTCGGGATTGATCGAGACGCAGAAACTAACTCGTCGGCATCGGCAGAGCAAGAGGGCAAGAAGAGGGAGCACTCTGGACCGCCGTAGCAAGTGTTGCACTCGCAGGCCGGCCTCCCGTCGACCACCACCCCGTCGAGGTACGCCCTCCCGTGGCCCGAGCACTCCCGTGCCGCCGCTGACTCGGCCTCCGCCGCCGCCCTCCCGCTCCAGCTCAGGCCTTGGAAGCTCACCTCATCGCCACGCCACTTCCGCCCCCACACGCCACGGCGACCCACGTAGAGATTCACCCCGAAGAAGAGATTCGCGATCACGGAACACAAGAAGCACAGCTTAAAGATTGAGCTCTCTGATCCGGCCATGCTCTCATCACCAAAACTCTCTCCCTCTCTCTGTATCTCCAACCAAGAAGATTTTCACAGAAAGAGAGAGAGAGAGACAGAGACAGAGACAGAGACAGAGAGAGAATAAGGGAATCAAGGAGAAGAACAGAGCATAGAGAACGACGGGTGGAATACTCTAAAGTAGTTGGTGAAAGGAAAAGCCAAGAGTATCAGATGGAGATGAAGGTGACGGGATTTAGCTCGTCCTCCCTCCTGCGTCCTCAACGACGTTCCAACGCTCCAACCAATGGGAGATCGGCTACGTGGACCGTTGTATGAAAAATTGATCCACCTGACGTTCGCAAGAAAATTCAAATTCAAATTCCTGCCTAAAGTTAAAGAACACAGCGCACCACCTGCGATTTTTCTAGTGCCATGACATCATGATACACGAGTGTGGACGAGAATTTGTTTTTTTTTAATTACTTGATTGAGGATTTTCCATATGGATTAGGATTTTCGAGTATAATTCTGAGCGGTAGAAATTGATTTACGGAAACCCACGAATTCATTCTCTACACCGACGACACATGTGCTCATAAACTTTTTCCCCCCGTAAGCGAACGGGAGTACGGTTTAACCTTGATCGATCATATCGGTCGGCCTTGAAAACGACGAGCACGAAGCAAAATCAATCCTATAAAAAGTCAGAACATTTTAGAGAGTAGGACATCATTTCCTTACTGTAAAACTTGAACTTTTATGGGTGCTATTCTCTTAGAGATTAGGTCTTCTACAGGTGCCCCTTCTGTGCATCACGTTCTGTACTTTCTTGTGCGTGGTTGGTGCTGGATTCCCTTTCCTCGATTCTCTCTATCAGGCGGACAGGGTTCTGACTTCTCTTTTGTCATATGAAAAAAAAAAAAAAAAAAGGGAGAAGAATTTTCAAAGCAATGTTTAGCTCCGAAGAAAGTCTCTACTAATTCTGAATTTTATGACTCATTTTTTATGCGGAATAACAAGCAAGATATAAAATCAAAATTATAAGTTAAAAATAGGAAGCCTTTGAGTAACTCTTGAAATTGATCTCACTTTGAGTCAATTATTTAAATTCAACTTGCCGGAGTTTAAATATCTATTTATATTATTGTTTTTCTCGATAAGTTTTAGGACTTGTATTATCGATTTCTACTTTAAATTTAGTCAAAGGATATTTTCTTCTCAAGGCATGCGAAGCAGACCCTTCAATCAAAATAATAAAAAAATGAAAAAAAGAAATTGATTGATCAAGACACTAGCCAAACTAACAAAGCATTGCATGAATCAAAGCAAGATAATTGATAGCCATAAGAAGGATTTGAATTACAATGTGGCCTCCCACAAGCATCGCTATGCCCTTACAGAGCTTCGTGAATTAGCAAGCTAGTTCGTTCCTTGCCATACATTTACTTCAAATTCACATCATACAAATAACCATTGAACCCTAAGGAGAAAGTAGATGATGTGGAAAGAATTGTGTTGCCATGCCATGTTGATTGTGTGGTTCAAGGTTAGATGGAGTAGATCGTTCATCGAGGACGACGAAGAACAAATCCCAATCTCGTGAGAATCTTGTTCGTGTTGGTTGGGTTGACGTTAAGTGAAATGAATCGCAGAGACTTTCTAATTCGAGAGCTAGGATTTTGTCTTAAAAAGTGCGGAAAATGATCTTCATGAAAAATTCGAAAGGTATTTTCTCAGAAAATATTTTTTACGAAACAAACGGAGTTTTAATATATATAGAAAAATAAAACATAAAAAATGACAAAAAAAGAATAAGTTCACTCGAAGTCCTAAAAAACTTGTCATAAAAATGCAATTGAATTTTAAAACTTCCAAAAAGTGTAATTGAATCTGGAAATTTATTTTAAAAATATAATTAAGTTCTAAAACTTTCAAAAAGTACAATCAAGTATAAAAATTATCAAGTTGGTGCAATCAATCCTAAAAACTGCTATCATTTTACATTTATCAAGTTGGACGGAGTTGACCGACCAAAAAAAAAAAGTTGGACGGAGTTAATGAAATGATTTAATTCCACCAACTTTATAATTTTTGGATTTGATTATACTTTTTGAAAATTTTAAAAATTCATTATACTTTTATAATGAATTTTTTATGACTTAGTTGTACTTTTTGACCGTTTTAAGATTCAATTACACATTTATGACAACTTTTAAGACTTGCAATACACTTATAAAAAAAAAAAAAAAAAAAACCAAATGGTCCTCAAATCGACCATTGATTTTGGGCACCCAATCAACTGACTTTCATGGGCCTCTCTATTTAGAGCTAAAGAAATTCAGAGGAAGCCCGTTTTTTTATTTAAGTAACAAAAAAAAACACATTTCAGAAAAATACATTTTAGAAAAATACATTTTAAGAAAATTCAATCAAAGAAATTAAACCCCGGAGAAAGCCGCCTGTTTTGTTTTCCGACATCACCTTCCGTGCCCCCCTCTCTCTCTCTCTCCCTCTCCCTCTCAATTCCACTTAAAGTCCTTAGAACTTGAGATATGACTTTTACTTGGAATAAATGCATTGGAATTCTTAAAATTTGTCATAAAGTACAATTGAGTCTTAAACTTTTAAAAAATGAAATTAAGTCTTAAAATCTATCACAAAGTGCAATTGAATCCTAAAACTTTCAAAAAGTGAAATTAAGTCTTAAAACTTATCACAAAATACAATTAAGTTCTAAAACTTTCAAAAAATGCAATCAAGTTCTAAAACTTGTCATATTAATCTAATCTAAGTCTTTCCAATGATCACACTTTTTGAAAGTTTTAAGACTTAATTGCACTTTCATTACAAGTTTTAAGACTTGATTGAAACTTTTGAAAATTTGAGGACTCAATTGAACTTTCATAATAAATTTTATGACTTGATTGCTCTTTTTGAAAGTTTTATGATTCAATTGCACTTTTGTGACAAGGTTTAAGACATCCAATGTATTTATTCCATTTTATTTGATACTAAAATTACATTCTCATAAGACGTATGCATTAAAAAATAAACTCTATTATTATTATTATCATTCAAAGATAAGAAAGTTATATTTCATCTCAATGGAAAATGCCAAAAGTTCGCGGGAGGAGATTCGAGTCCGGCCAAACATTTGCTTGCTCGCCCAAAGATGATGCGATCTCTTTATTAACTTCATTGCAAATGTGGAGTTGATTTCTTCATCCATCTTTCACCTTGCAGTTCGCCATCCAATGCTTTTTCATTCTCATCACCAATGCACCCACTTGGCCCATATTTCTCGTCATTTAGCTCTAACCATCTTTCTTTAGTTCATCCGTGGAATCGAAAAGTCACTGGACTTCGTTTCAGACATCTTTGGCTTTGTACAGGGTGATTGTAGCTCAGGTATACTGAACTCTCAAAAAATGTCAAGAAAGGTTAGAATACTAAAAATTACTTTAGAATGGTGAAAAGGGCTAAAGTTCCGGAAATGTATCTCATTTTCATGTAGTTTTATTGTATTATATTGTATTTTACTGCCTGGATTTGCTAGGTTGCGCTCTCAACCTTACCAACTTGTGATAGAGTATTTCATTCTAACTCCTAGACTATATATATAATACCTTAACTTTCGTCTCAAAGCTGTGGTGTTACATCAACATTCTTGTGAGTACTCCGATTAGAATAATTTCTCATTGTGACTTAAATTGTCTTCACCGCAGTTGCGGCATCTATGCCTTTATTCATCAGCCCTGTATTTTCTATGGCAGCTAAATACGTCAAACCATTTGAGACAATCCTATTAGTGAGTGTGGCAGAGGTTAAATCAGAGGGTTGTTAAAGAAGAAATGAAGAAGAAAGAAATGTAGAAATGGGAGAGGAGGGGCAAGAAGGGGAAAAGAGCCCATTTGTAGAGGGTACCTAATTTTGTAACTCTGTCTTCTGACAAATGAGCAATGCTAAACCTAAATTATTTAGGACATTCAAAATCGACACATTACAGAATTTTACACGAATAAAAGTTCACAGTTTTGAGTATTATTTCAATTTTAGATCCTGGCACTATGGGAGGCACTCCCTATTTCTTTTGAACTATTTTGTCATTTATAAATAGGTGAACATATAAAAAAACTCTTCCACATTGACATGTGTGGGCCTTTCGCATGCATTCATGAGTTCGAAATGGATTTATTCTCTTATCCCATGCTGATATGAAACTCCTATGCCCCTCCATTTTAGGGTTGCACTGTGGAGCCTTCGACCATAGACTCATTATTGTCTAGATTTTGGAGCTCTCTGCTGTGCTCTATACATATGGTTTCGTCTTCATTTTCAACTTTATAGTACTTTTTGAAGGAAGGGTAGATAGTTAAGTTGTTTTAGCAATCTTTGGCGAAAAAGAAAGAGTTGTTTGATCTAATTAATTGGGCACAAATCAGACTTACAAAGTGCTTACAAGGGCAGAGTGCAATGTGTCTACAGAACTCCAGTAGGATGACAGTGTCGAGGAGGTGATCATCAAGCGTAGCGTATGATTTGTACATATAAGAAGAAGACTACAATTAAAAGTGGCTTCTCATGAAAAGAGAAACGTATAGTCTTGCTTTGTTGTCTAGTGTTATACCAATGTTTGCAATATATTACAAACTAAAATATATCACATTACTCTTTCTTAAAAAGGTCAGTAGTTATGATCCTCACTCTAATTCAAAAGAAATATGCCTATGATTTAATTATTTTGTCTAGAATCACAGATCAACGCAAGATTGATTGTTTTTCTTTTTTGACAATCATCTTACAAACTAAGATTTACCACATTGCACTTTCTTAAAGAGGTCAATAGTCATGATCCTCTCTTTAGTTCATAGGAAATATACCTAGGATTTAATCACTTCGTCTACAATCACATATCAACACGAGATTGGCTACTTTTTTTCCTTCACAATCACATGGTTTTGGCTCCATTTTATAAACTAAGACCTATCACATTGCACTTTTTTAAAGAGGTCAAAGTCATGATCCTCACTCTAGTTCATAGGAAATATAATATGATTTAATTACTTTATCCAAAATCACAAATCAATGTAAGATTGACTGCTTTTCTTTCTTTGTAATCATATGATTTTGGCTCCATCTTACAAACTAAGGCTTATCACATTATCTTTCTTAAAGAGGTCAATAGTCATGACCCTTACTCTAATTAACAAAAAACATATTTATGATTTAATCACTTTGTTCATAATCACAAATCAACGCGAAATTGACTTTTTTTCTTTTTCCCTTCACAATCGCATGGTTTTGTCTCCATCTTACAAATTAAGACCTATCACATTACTCTTTCTTAAAGAGGTCAATGGTCACTATAGTTAATGGGAAATATACATATGATTTAATTACTTTGTCCATAATCACAAATCAACACGAGATGATTGCTTCTTTTATATTTTTTTTCCCTTAACAATTACATGCTTTTGGTATTTTCTTACAAACTAAGACCTATCACATTACTTTTTCTTAAAGAGGTCAATAGTCATGACCCTCATTCTAGTTCACAGGAAACATACCTATGATTTAATCATTGTCCATAATCACAGATCCACGCAAGATTGATTATTTTTCTTTCTTCACAATCACATGGTTTTGGCTCTATCTTGCAACCTAGGACCTGTCACATTACTATTTCTTAAAGAGGTCGATAGTCATGACCCTCACTCTAGTCCACAAGAAACATGCCTATGATTAAATCCATTTGTCCAGAATCACATAGATCAATGTGAGATTGACTGTTTTCTTTGTTCACAATCACATGATTTCTTTTCATATTAAGACCTACCACATTACTCTTTCTTAAAGAGGTCAATCGTCATGATCCTCACTCTAGTTCACAATAAATATACTTATGATTTAATAACTTCATCCACAATCACAAATTAACGCGAGATTGACTATTTTTCTTTCTTCACCATCACATGATTTTGGTTCCATCTTACATACTAAGACCTATCACATTGCTCTTTCTTAAAGAGACCAATAGTTATGGCCCTCACTCTAATTCACGCGATATATACCTATGATTTAATCATTTTGTCCAGAATCACAGATCAAAGCGAGATTGATTGTTCTTCTTTCTTCACAATCACATGGTCTTGTCTCCATCTTACAAACTAAGACATATCATATTACTCTTTCTTGGAGAGGTCAATAGTCATGACCCTCACTCTAATTCACATGATACATACCTATGATTTAATCACTTTGTCTAGAATCACATATCAACGCGAGATTGATCGTTCTTCTTTCTTCACAATCACATGGTCTTCTCTCCATCTTACCAACTAAGACCTATCACATTACTCTTTCTTAAAGAGGTCAATAGTCATGACCCTTACTCTAGTTCACAAGAAATACACCTATGATTTAATAGCTTTGTTCACAATCACAAATCAACGCGAGATTAATTGTTTTTATTTCTTCATAATCTTATGGTTTTGGTTCCATCTTACATACTAAGACCTATCACATTACTCTTTCTTAAAAAGGTCAATAGTTATGACCTTCACTCTAATTAACATGAAATGTACCTGTGATTTAATCACTTTATCTAGAATCATAAATCAACGCGAGATTGACTGGTCTTCTTTCTTCACAATCACATGACCTTGTCTCCATCTTACAAACTAAGACCTATCACATTACTCTTTCTTAAATAGGTCAATAGTCATGACCCTCACTCGAGTTCACACGATATATACCTATGATTTGATCACTTTGTCCAAAATCATAGATCAACGTGAGATTGACCGTTCTCCTTTCTTCACAATCACATGATTTTGGCTCCATCTTCCCCGGAGACTAGGCTCTCTAAACGACTTATCAGCAAGTCAAAATCGTCGTCGCTCCTAATGAGGCTCAGCCTTGCGTATCTATCGTCATCATGGAAGACGCTCCCTCCTCTGCCGAGGATTTTGGCTGCATCTAGGATCTCAATGCAGTTCCTGTCTTCCTCCCTCTCACATTTCACCCATGCATAAGCTGCCATAAATGCTCGAGTTAATTTGTGAAAAAGAATACAGCCAAAATGGGAAAGAGAGAACTCACATCGACGCCCCTTGGAATTTGGCTACAGTTTCGCTGATGCGTAACATAAGAGAGATCCTCTTCTAAATATATGTCTATAAGATTGCAAAGGGCAGTACTGGGCTATTTTTCAGACAAAAGCTGTGTGACACATGCTGTCGATAGAGAAACTCGGTCCACATTTTGAAAAGATTGCTACTGACGAATCATTGTACAATTATATCGATCTGTCATCTTATCACATTTGCTCCTCCCGTTGTAAATAAGTTATAGGGTTGTGGCAAGTTCTCACCTGGAGTTGGTTCCCTAACTTTCTGGAAATAGGTGCAGTTTTCAGGTGCTACTTTCTGGAGAGAGAATCTGTTTGACATGGACAGTGTCTTCCTCAGTCTGTCCCAACGTTTGGTCATGGTTTTGTATCCGAACTTGAAAATTTCCCTCCCTCCATCTTCGACGATTACTTTCAGAAGCTTCAGAGCTCTTAACTGAGTGTCCCTCGAGACGCCCATCGTGTTCAATTGCAGGAATGTGTTCATCCTTTGGTACACCTCTTCATTCCTTATGAATGCCCATCTGTTTATAGCCAATGTAAACAATGAAAGAATTGATCTCCACCGGGCAAGCTAGAAGACTTTACCGAAAGCAATGATACAGTCAGCTGAATCAGCAACATCAAAGTACAATTTGAACCGTGAATATATAGGAGGAAACATCAGAATCTGGGGAAAAAGTTAAGGGTTTTGGCATATTTACCCGAATCTGCTACCGGCATGACCAGTGAGCTTAGAGATAGTGAAGATAGTGAGGTCCTCGTCTGCTGGGGAAGGAATTCCGGTGAAATGTGGCCAGTAATAAGCACGGTCGTGAATAGTTTTAACATTAGGGCCATGGAGAATGGCCTCATTCAACTGTCCATTGGGATTGTTCGGTGCAGTCACGAACTCAATGATGTCTCCAGTGGTGTTGGTCGCGTTATTCCAACGCGCCTGGGTCTCCCTGAAAGCTGCAGTCTGCTGATTCGAAGAACTCTGTTTGCATTTGATAAAGCTGCGAAGAAGAAGAAAAACACCAATACCCAAGAGGTGAAATTATGTCAAAATTGAGCGTAAGGATGGCGCAGGACGAAACACAGGGTCCATGACAAGCTCGTGAAAGGAAAAATGCTGACCGCATAATAGGGGATTGAGGCCACAACTGAAGCAGGAAGTGAAGAGTTGAGAGGAGAGAGAGCATGGACAGCAGCATTGAGGAGTTGGGTAGAGCCAGCGCCAAACAAAATGTATTTGCCGTCTGTGATGGCATTCCCAACCTGGGAGTGCAGCTTCCTGAGGAGAGACTCAAGCTCATGGGACAAGGTGGTCTGGTCACTGAAGGAGTAGCTCATCCTGTGCCACCCCGCCACCACTACTGCACTGCTCTCTGCGTGCTGCTTCCAGAATGGCTCCAAGAACAATGGATCTCCCCTAAAACCAAACAATAAATAAAATTAAAGGACTGTGAATTAAGGAGATTTTGAAAGAGTGGAAAATGCCGCTCCAACCTTAAACTATTACCAACACAAGGTGGTTTAAATTTTACGAGTAAACTCTCGCATACCCGAAGTGTGATAGCCTGACAGACCATGAAAGCCTGAAACATAAAAGCCCAATACGTGCCGAGTGGAAGAATGGTTCCGATTCATAAGGGACATGTGCAGGTAAACCGTTGATCCATGAATTCTTCACAAAATGTGAAAGAACAAAGAATCGCGCTCAAGGCATATGACTTGTTTATTGTATTGAAGATGGGGATCCCATAGGTGAACATGTCAATTTTCACAACTCTGACTGATAAACTGAGGTGAAAAGTTACATGTAGACATCTAAATTCTATCTGTGGAAGACATATTAATCAAAAGTTACATGTTCGTACCGTGTGTGCATCCTTAAAGAAGCACCCCTATCATGATAGGATATAGAACACTGATCTTTTACCCCCACAAACTGAGAAAATTGTGGAGTTTCAGCGCTGGAATTTTATTCTCCCAGAATAGAAAAAAAAACAAGAATCAATTGAGTCCTCATCCATCACATTGGCATCTCACAAATGACAGCTAATGTCTCAAAGGGCCATTGGGAATACTGATTCAGTGAAACCTCATTGAAACCTTTTATTTGGAATCCAATTCGGGATGAGACCATCCAGCTGCCTTCATCGTAAGATGCGCGCCCCGATGTTTCACGGGGGAAGTAGAGCTTACTCAGGCCGGGGGGTTTCCCAATGAATTGGTTACAATTCCCCCGCGGTTGATCATTGCCCACATTTTACGTCCGTGGGCTGACTCCGACCAGACGGCTCGGTTTTAGGTCTCCAGCTGGACCAGCTATCCTTATTACAGTAACAATTCAGTGAATTCTGCGCATATTCGAGAAAATATTCGGTGGTTGGCAAGCGCCACATCAATGGCTGACGTGGCGTGCGCTTATTTATTGATACTCAATTAGATTTTGACACTTGGATGTTGATAGGGAAATTTTAAAAATTAATTGTTTTCTCTTTTCCCCTCCATCTTCGACCTCCGCTCCGCCTGGGCTCGGCCATCTCCATCGCCCAAGCCGCCCCGCCGCCGCCGTCGCCGCCGTCCCTGAACCACAGCCGCACCGTGGCCGCCACAGTCTGCGGCAAAGCTGTTGAGCTCGTCGTCGGCAGCCATGGACGAGCCAAGACTCGAGCTCAAAGCTGTTGAGCAGCAAACCAGATCTGGAGATGCAGAGGAGCGGTCGGCCATGGACGGCTTCTTGATCTGCGGCACAGCTGTTGAGATCGTTGCCAGCAGCCATGGACGAGCCAAGACTCGAGCTCGAAGCTTTGAGCAGCAAACCAGATCTGGAGATGCAGAGGAGTGGTCGGCCATGGACAGCTTCTCAGTCTGCCGCAAAGTTGTTGAGCTATTCGCCGGCAGCCATGGACGAGCCAAGATCTGGAGCAGAGGAGCGTTGCAGCAAACCAAATCTGGAGATAACCTCCGCGTCCACCCTCTCCGTCATCCCGCGGGATTTGGAACTGAGGCACAGGCGGAGGAGACGGCCAAACTGGTTTGACACGGCGCCGGCAACTCCGACTCCGCCGGTGGCGATGGCGGAAGGAGGGGCGGCGGTTGGGCTTGTGCGTGCAGATGGAAGAGGACGAAAAGAGAAATCTAGGTTGATTAAGGGATTTTTTAATTTTTTTTTGTGACACGTGTCAATTTTTAATGGGCTAATAGTACATTAACGCACGCCACGTCAGCCATCGACGTGGCGCTTAAGGAAACCACTGAATATTTTCTCGTTTGTTGGGGATTGATCGAGACGTAGAAAGTCGAAACTGACCCGTCGGCATTGGCAGAGCAAGAGGGCAAGAAGAGGGAGCAGTCCGGACCGCCGTAGCATGTGCTGCACTCGCAGGCCGGCCTCCCGTCGGCGACCGCCCCGTCGAGGAACGCCCTCCCGTGGCCCGAGCACTCCCGCGCCGCCGCCGCTTCGGCCTCCGCCGCCGCCCTCCCGCTCCAGCTCAGGCCTTGTATGTTCACCTCGTCGCTGCTCCACTTCCACCCCCACGCCACGGCGACCCACGTAGAGATTCACCCCGAAGAAGAGATTCGCGATCAAGGAACACAGGAAGCACAGCTTAAAGATTGAGCCCTCTGATCCGGCCATGCTCTCGTCACCAAAACCCTCTCCCTCTCTCTGTATCTCCAACCAAGAATATTTTCAGAGAGAGAGAGATAGAGAAAGAGAATGAGGGAATCAAGGAGAAGAGCAGAGCACAGAGAACGATGGCTGAAATAGAATCTGTTTGTCAATGTTCGAATTCCTTTTGTCTTTTTGTTCTTTTGTTCTTCGAAATACGTAAAAACAGAAAAGTAGTGAAGAAATAAATTTTAAATAGAAAAAGGAAGTAGAAAAAATAATTTTTTATTCCTGAAAATAATTTCTATTCCTTTTTTTCTTAGTAATTGTTACCGAAGGCACTCATTGTCTAAAGTAGTTGGTGAAAGAATATGACAAGGAGGTCACCGGATTTAACTCTTCCTCCTGCCGCCTCAACGACGTTCCAAAGCTCCAACCAATGGGAGATCGGCCACGTGGACAGTTGTATGGAAAATTGATCCACCTGACGTTCGCAAGAAAATTCCAATTCGTGCCTAAAGTTAAAGAACAGAAGGCACCACCTGCGACTTTTCTAGTGCCATGACATCATGATACACGTCGGTGGACGTGTATTACTCTCTCTCTCTCTCTCTCTCTCTCTCTTTTAATTACTTGATTGAGGACATGTGCTCATAAACATTTTCTTCCCGTGAGCGAACCGGAGTATACTTCAACCGTGATGGATCATATTGGCCGGTCTTGTAAACGACGATCACGAACCGAAATCAATCCTATAAAAAGTTATAACAGGTTAGAGAGTAGGACATCACTTCCTTTCTATAAAACTTGAACTTTTATGGGTGCTATTCTCTTTAGAGATTAGGTCTTCTAGAGGTGCCCCTTTCGTGCATCACATTCTGTACTTTTTTGTGTGGCTGGTGCTGGATTCCCATAAGATTCTGACTTTTCTTTTGTCATATGAAAAAAGAAAAAGAAAAAAGGGAGAAGAATTTTCAAAGCAATGTTTAGCTCGGAAGAAACTCTCTACTAATTCTGAATTTTATGACTCATTTTTTTTATGCGGAATAACAAGCAAGATATAAAATCAAAATTAGAAGTTAAAAATAGGAAGCCCTTGAATAACTCTTGAAATTGATCCCACTTTGAGTTAATTATTTAAATTCAACCTGCCGGAGTTTATATATCTATTTACATCATTGTTTTTCTTGATAAGTTTTAAGATTTTATATTATTGATTTCTACTTTAAAATAGTCGAAGGGTATTTTCTTGTCGAGGCATGCAAAGCAAATCTCCAATAAAAAGTAATAAAGAAATGGAAAAGGAAATTGATTGATCAAGACACTAGCCAAACTAACAATGCCTTGCATGAATGAGAGCAATTAATTAATGGCCGTAAGGAGGATTTGCATTACAACGTGGCCTTCCACAAGCATCGCTATGCCCTTACAGAGCTTCGTGAACTAGCAAGTGAGCTTGTTCCTTGCCATACATTTACTTCAAATTCACATCATACAAATAACCATTAAACCCTAAGGAGAAAGTAGATGATGTGGAAACAATTGTGTTGCCATGCCATGTTGATTCACAAGCTTTTAGGGATTGTGAGGGCACTCTATAGAGAGAACTCATGTGGTTCAAGATTAGATGGAGCAGATCGTTCCTCGAGGACGACGAAGAAGTAACCCCAATCCCGTGAGAATCTTGTTCATGTTGGTTGGGTTGGGGCTAGGTGAAATGAATTGGAGAGACTTTTTGATTCAAGAGCTAGGGCTTTGTCTTAAAAAGTGGAGAAAATGATTTTCACGAAAAATTCGAAAAGGTATTTTCCAGGAAAGTATTTTATGTGAAACAAACGAAAGCGTTAATATATATAGAAAAATAAAACATAAAAAATGACAAAAAAATGATAAGTGTACTGAAATTCCTAAAAAACTTGTCATGAACGTGCAATTAAGTTCTAAAACTTTTAAAAAGTGCAATTGAATTCGAAAACTTATTTAAAAAATATAATTAAGTTCTAAAACTTTCAAAAATGACAATAAAGTCTTAAAACTTATCAAATTAGTATAATCAATCCTAAAAACTGCTATCATTTTACATTTGTCAAGTTGAACGGAGTTAGTGAAATTACTTAATTTCACCAATTTTACAATTTTATGGATTTGACTGCACTTTTTGAAAGTTTTGAGGAATTGATTATACTTTTATAATGAGTTTTTTAGGACTTAGCTGTACTTTTTGATGCTTTTAGGATTCAATTGTGCATTTATGACAACTTTTAAGACTTGCAATACACTTATAAAAGAAAAAACGAAAAAAAAAAACACAAATGGTCCTCAAATTGACCATTGCTTTGGGCTTCATATCGAGCAAATCCAATCGGCTGACTTTCATGGGTCTCTCTGTTTAGAGCTAAAGAAATTCAGAGGAAGCCCATTTTTTATTTAAGTAAAAAAAACTCATTTTAGAAAAATTCATTTGAAGAAAATTCAATCAAAGAAATTAAACCCTCTAGAAAGCTGCCTGTTTTGATTTTCCGACATCACCTTCCGTGCCTCATCTCTCTCTCTCTCTCTCTCTCTCTCTCTCTGAATTCGGCTTAAAGTCCTTAGAACTTTGAGATATGAATTGTATTTGGGATAAGTGCATTGAAATTCTTAAAATTTCCTAAACTTTCAAAAAATGAAATTAAGTCTTTAAGATCTATCACAAAGCGCAATTAAATCATAAAATTTTCAAAAAATTGAAATTAAGTCTTAAAACTTATTACATAGTACAATTGAATTTTAAAATTTTAAAAAATGCAATTAAATTAGTTCAATCTAAGTCATTCCATTGATTGTACTTTTTGAAAGTTTTAAGACTTAATTGCATTTTCGTTACAAATTTTAAGACTTGATTGAACTTGTTGAAAGTTTTAGAACTCAATTGAATTTTCATGATAAATTTTAGGATTTGATTGTTCATTTTGAAAGTTTTAGAATTCAATTGCATTTTCTTAACAAGTTTTAGGACATTCAATGCGCTTATTCCATTTTATTTGATACTAAACATTTACATTCTCATAAGACATGTGCATTAATAAATAAACTCTATTATAATAATAATTATTATTCAAAGATAAGAAAGTTACATTTCATTTAAGTGGAAAATGCCAAAAGTTCGTAGGAGGAGCTTCGAGTCCGTCCAAACATTGTCTCACTCTCCCAAAGATGATGCGATCTCTTTATTAACTTCATTGCAAATGTGGAGTTGATTTCTTCATCCATCTTTCACCTTGTAGTCTGCCATCCAATGCTTTTTCATTCCCATCACAATGCACCCGTGTGGCTTAGATTTCTCGTCATTTAGCTCTAGCCATCTTTCTTTAGTTCATCCGTGGCATCAAAAAGTCATTGGACTTCACTTCAGACATCTTCGTCTTTGTACAGGGTGATTGTAGTTCTGGTATATTGAACTCTAAAAAAATGTCCAGAAAGGTTAGAATACTGAAAAATGACTTTAGAATGGCGAAAAGGGCTAAAGTTCTAGGAATGTATCTCATTTTCATGTAGTTTTATTGAATCATATTGTATTTTACTGCCTGGATTTGCTAGGTTGCGCTCTCAACCCTACCAACCAATGATAGAGTATTTCATTCTAACTCCTAGACTATATATAATACCTTAACTTTCATCTCAAAGCTGTGGTGTTACATCAACGTTCTTGTCACTACTCCGGTTAGAATAATTTTTCATTGTGACTTAAACTGTCTTCACCACAGTTGTGGCATCTATGCCCTTATTCATCAGGTCTGTATTTTCTATGACAACTAAATATGTCAAACCATCTGAGACAATCCTATTAGTGAGCGTGGTAGAGGTTAAATTAGACGGTTGTTTAAGAAGAAATAAAGAAGAAAGAAATGCAAAAACAGGAGAGAGAGAGGGGGAAGAAGGGGAAAAGAGCCCATTTGTGGAGGGTACCTACTTTTGTAACTCTGTCTTCTGATAAATAAGCAATGCTAAACCTAAATTATTTAGGACATTTAGAATCAACGCATTATAGAATTTTAGACGAATAAAAGTTCACAGGTTTGAGTATTATTTCAGTTCAGATCCTGGCACTATGGGAGGCACTCCCTATTTCTTTTGAACTATTTTGTCAATTATAAACAGGTGAACATATAAAAAAACTCTTCCCCATTGACATGTGTGGGCCTTTCACATGCATTCAAGAGTTCGAAATGGATTTATTCTCTTATCCCATGCTGATATGAAACACCTATGCCCCTCCATTTTAGGGTTGCAATATGGAGCCTTTGACCATAGACTCATTATTGTCTTGACTTTGGAGCTCTCCGTTGTGCCGTGTGTACACATGGTTTCTTCTTCATTTTCAACTTTATAGTACTTTTTGAAGGAATGGTAGATAGTTAAGTTGTTTTAGCAATCTATGGCCAAAAAGAAAGAGTTGTTTGATCTAATTAACTGGGCACAGATCAAACTTACAAAGTGCTTACAAGGGCGGACTGAGTGCAATGTGTTTGCAGAACTCCAGTAGGATGACAGTGTCGAGGAGGGTGATCACCAAGCGTGGCGTATAATTTGTACAGATAAGAAGAATACTACAATTAAAAGTGGCTCCTCACGAAAAGAGAAACGTATAGTCTTGTTTTGTTGTCTGGTGTTATACCAATGTTTGTGATATATTACAAATTAAAATATATCACATTACTCTTTCTTAAAAAGGTCAGTAGTTATGACCCTCACTCTAATTCACAAGAAATATACCTATGATTTAATTTTTTTGTCTAGAATCACAGATCAACGCAAGATTGACTATTTTTCTTTTTTGACAATCATCTTACAAACTAAGATTTACCACATTGCACTTCTTAAAGAGGTCAATAGTCATGATCCTCTCTCTAGTTCATATGAAATACACCTAGGATTTAATCACTTCGTCTACAATCACATATCAACACGAGATTGGCTACTTTTTTTCCTTCACAATCACATGGTTTTGGCTCCATTTTACAAACTAAGACCTATCACATTGCGATTTCTTAAAGAGGTCAAAGTCATGATCCTCACTCTAGTTCATAGGAAATATAATATGATTTAATCACTTTATCCAAAATCACAAATCAATGTGAGCTTGACTACTTTACTTTCTTCATAATCATATGATTTTGGCTCCATCTTACAAACTAAGGCTTATTACATTATCTTTCTTAAAGAGATCAATAGTCATGACCCTTACTCTAATTCACAAAAAACATATTTATGATTTAATCACTTTGTTAAGAATCACAAATCAACGCAAAATTGACTTTTTTTTTTTTTCTTTTTCCCTTCACAATCACATGGTTTTGTCTCCATCTTACAAATTAAGACCTATCACATTACTCTTTCTTAAAGAGGTCAATTGTTACTATAGTTAATGGGAAATATACATATGATTTAATTACTTTGTCCATAATCACAAATCAACACAAGATGATTGCTTCTTTTTTCCCCCTTAACAATTACATGCTTTTGGTATTTTCTTACAAACTAAGACCTATCACATTACTTTTTCTTAAAGAGGTCAATAGTCATGACCCTCACTCTAGTTCATAGGAAACATACCTATGATTTAATCATTTTGTCCAGAATCACAGATCAACGCAAGATTGATTATTATTTTTTCTTCACAATCACATGGTTTTGGCTCTATCTTGCAACCTAGGACCTGTCACATTACTACTTCTTAAAGAGGTCGATAGTCATGACCCTCACTCTAGTCCACAAGAAACATGCCTATGATTAAATCCCTTTGTCCAGAATCACATAGACCAATGTGAGATTGACTGTTTTCTTTGTTCACAATCACATGATTTCTTTTCATACTAAGACCTACCACATTATTCTTTCTTAAAGAGGTCAATCGTCATGATCCTCACTCTGGTTCACAATAAATATACTTATGATTTAATAACTTCGTCCACAATCACAAATTAACGCGAGATTGACTATTTTTCTTTCTTCACCATCACATGATTTTGGTTCCATCTTACATACTAAGACCTATCACATTACTTTTTCTTAAAGAGGTCAATAGTCATGGCCCTCACTCTAATTCACACAATATATACCTATGATTTAATCACTTTGTCCAGAATCACAGATCAACGCGGGATTGATTGTTCTTCTTTCTTCACAATCACATGGTCTTGTCTCCATCTTACAAACTAAGACATATCATATTACTCTTTCTTGAAGAGGTCAATAGTCATGACCCTCACTCTAATTCACATGATACATACCTATGATTTAATCACTTTGTCTAGAATCACATATCAACGCGAGATTGATTGTTCTTCTTTCTTCACAATCACATGGTCTTCTCTCCATCTTACAAACTAAGACCTATCACATTACTCTTTCTTAAAGAGGTCAATAGTCATGACCCTCACTCTAGTTCACAAAATATAAACCTATGATTTAATAGCTTTGTTCACAATCACAAATCAACGCGAGATTAATTATTTTTATTTCTTCATAATCTTATGGTTTTGGTTCCATCTTACATACTAAGACCTATCACATTGCTCTTTCTTAAAGAGGTCAATAGTTATGACCTTTACTCTAATTCACATGAAATGTACATATGATTTAATCACTTTATCTAGAATCATAAATCAATGCGAGATTGACCGGTCTTCTTTCTTCACAATCACATGGCCTTGTCTCCATCTTACAAATTAAGACCTATCACATTACTCTTTCTTAAATAGGTCAATAGTCATGACCCTCACTCGAGTTCACACGATATATACCTATGATTTGATCACTTTGTCCAGAATCATAGATCAACGTGAGATTGACCGTTCTTCTTTCTTCACAATCACATGATTTTGGCTCCATCTTCCCTGGAGACTAGGCTCTCTAAACGGCTTATCAGCAAGTCAAAATCGTCGTCGCTCCTAATGAGGCTCAGCCTTGCGTATCTATCGTCGTCATGGAATACGCTCCCTCCTCTGCCGAGGATTTTGGCTGCATCTAGGATCTCAATGCAGTTCCTGTCTTCCTCCCTCTCACATTTCACCCATGCATAAGCTGCCATAAATGCTCGAGTTAATTTGTGAAAAAGAATACAGCCAAAACGGGAAAGAGAGAACTCACATCGACGCCCCTTGGAATTTGGCTACAGTTTCGCTGATGCGTAACATAAGAGAGATCCTCTTCTAAATATATGTCTATAAGATTGCAAAGGGCTTTACTGGGCTATTTTTCAGACAAAAGCTGTGTGACACATGCTGTCGATAGAGAAACTCGGTCCACATTTTGAAAAGATTGCTACTGACGAATCATTGTACAATTATATCGATCTGTCATCTTATGACATTTGCTCCTCCTGTTGTAAATAAGTTATAGGGTTGTGGCAAGTTCTCACCTGGAGTTGATTCCCTAACTTTCTGGAAATAGGTGCAGTTTTCAGGTGCTACTTTCTGGAGAGAGAATCTGTTTGACATGGACAGTGTCTTCCTCAGTCTGTCCCAACGTTTGGTCATGGTTTTGTATCCGAACTTGAAAATTTCCCTCCCTCCATCTTCGACGATCACTTTCAGAAGCTTCAGAGCTCTTAACTGAGTGTCCCTTGAGACGCCCATCGTGTTCAATTGCATGAATGCGTTCATCCTTTGGTACACCTCTTCATTCCTTATGAATGCCCATCTGTTTATAGCCCAATGTAAACAATGAAAGAATTGATCTCCACTGGGCAAGCTAGAAGACTTTACCGAAAGCAATGATACAGTCAACTGAATCAGCAACATCAAAGTACAATTTGAACCGTGAATATATAGCAGGAAACATCAGAATCTGGGGAAAAAGTTAAGGGTATTGGCATATTTACCCGAATCTGCTACCAGCATGACCAGTGAGCTTAGAGATAGTGAAGATAGTGAGGTCCTCGTCTGCTGGGGAAGGAATCCCGGTGAAATGTGGCCAGTAATAAGCACGGTCGTGAATAGTTTTAACATTAGGGCCATGGAGAATGGCCTTATTCAACTGTCCAGTGGGATTGTTCGGTGCAGTCACGAACTCGATGATGTCTCCAGTGGTGTTGGTTGCGTTGTTCCAAGGGGCCGGGTCTCCCTGAAAGCTGCAGTCTGCTGAGTCGAAGAACTCTGTTTGCATTTGATAAAGCTGTGAAGAAGAAGAAAAACACCGATACCCGAATGGTGAAATTACGTCAAAATTGAGTGTAAGGATGGAGCAGGACGAAAGACAGGGTCCATTACAAGCTCGCGAAAGTAAAAATGCTGACCGCATAATAGGGGATTGAGGCAACAGCTGAAGCAGGAAATGAAGAGTTGAGATGAGAGAGAGCATGGACAGCAGCATTGAGGAGTTGGGTAGAGCCAGCGCCAAACAAAATGTATTTGCCGTCTGTGATGGCATTCCCAACCTGGGAGTGCAGCTTCCTGAGGAGAGACTCAAGCTCTTGGGACAAGAAGGTCTGGTCACTGAAGGAGTAGCTCATCCTGTGCCACCCCGCCACCACTACTGCACTGCTCTCTGCATGCTGCTTCCAGAATGGCTCCAAGAACAATGGATCTCCCCTGCAACCAAACAATAAAATAAAATTAAAGGACTGTGAATTAAGGAGATTTCAAAAGAGTGAAAAATGCTGCTCCAACCTTAAACTATTACCAACACAAGATGGTTTAAATTTTACGAGTAAACTCTCGCATACCCGAAGTGTGATAGCCTGACAGACCATGAAAGCCTGAAACATAAAACCCCAATACGTGCCGAGTGGAAGAATGGTTCTGATCCATAAGGGCATGTGCAGGTAAACCGCTGATTCATGAATCTTCACAAAATGTGAAAGAACAAAGAATTGCGCTCAAGGCATATAACTTGTTTATTGTATTGAAGATGGGGATCCCATAGGTGAACATGTCAATTTTCAAAACTCGAATGATAAATTGAGGTGAAAAGTTACATGTAGGCATCTAAATTCTATCTGCGGAAGACATTGATCAAAAGTTACATGTTCGTGCCGTGTGTGCATCCTTAAAGAAGCACCCCTATCATGATAGTATATAGAACACCGATCTTTTACCCCACAAACGGAGAAAATTGTGGAGTTTTGGTGCCGGAATTGTATTCTCCCAGAATAGAAAAAAAAAAAAAAATACAAGAATCAATGAAGTCCTCATCCATCACATTGGCATCTCACAAATGACAGAGATTAATGTCTCAAAGGGCCATTAAGAATACTGATTCAGTGAAACCTCATTGAAAACCTTTCATTTCGAATCCAATTCGGGATGAAACCGTCGGCTATCCTTATTACAGTAACAATTCAGTGAATTCTGCGCATGTTCCAACGACGTAACAAAGTAAAGAAAGGGTTTCATGTCCTGTAGTAAATGATTGCCACGAGTTCAATTTAAAACAGAACAGATATTGAGAATTGTCAGAGTGTTTCTTCCCCCAAGGGGGTAGTCATGTGGCCGTTGTCGTGACCCGACGAGATTAATTTGACCGTTTGTTGGGGATTGATCGAGACGTAGAAAGTCGAAACTAACCCGTCGGCATTGGCAGAGCAAGAGGGCAAGGAGAGGGAGCAGTCCGGACCGCCGTAGCACGTGTTGCACTCGCAGGCCGGCCTCCCGTCGGCTACCACCCCGTCGAGGAACGCCCTCCCGTGGCCCGAGCACTCCCGCGCCGCCGCCGACTCGGCCTCGGCCGCCGCCCTCCCGCTCCAGCTCAGGCCTTGGACGTTCACCTCGTCGCTGCTCCACTTCCACCCCCCCACGCCACGGCGACCCACGAAGAGATTCACCCCGAAGAAGAGATTGGCGATCAAGGAACACAGGAAGCACAGCTTAAAGATTGAGCCCTCTGATCCGGCCATGCTCTCGTCACCAAAACCCTCTCCCTCTCTCTGTATCTCCAACCAAGAATATTTTCAGAGAGAGAGAGAGAGTGAGGGAATCAAGGAGAAGAACAGAGCACAGAGAACGACGGCTGAAATAGTCCAATGAAGTCGGGGAAAGGGAAGGCGAAAGAATATGACATGAAGATTTTAACTCTTCCTCCTGCGTAATCAATGACGTTCCGACGCTCCAACCAATGGAAGACCGGCCACGGGACCATCGTATGAATAATTGATCCACCTGACGTTCACTGGAAAATTCAATTCGTGCCCAAAGTAAAAGAACAAGACGTACCATCTGCGATTTTTCTAATGCCACGACGTCATGATACACGTCCACAAGACGTGGATTTGTTTCCTTTTTTTTTTTTTTCCTCTAATTTCTTGATTGAGCATTTTCCATGTGAGTTAGGATTTACGAAAACCCACGAGTTCTTTCTCTACGTCCACGATATATGATGTGCTCGTAACTTTTCTCTACTTGTGAGCGAATTGGTACACGCTTCGATCACATCGGTTGGCCTTGAAAATGACGATCAAGAACCAAAATCAATTCAATAAAAGTTAGGACAGTTTAGAGAGTAGGATATCATTTCTTTTTGTTAAAGCTTAAACTTTTGTGGGTGCTACTCTCTCAGAGATTAGGTCATCGAGAGGGGCCCCTTTTGTGCATCACATTCTGCACTTTTTTATGTGTGGGTTGGTGCTGGATAGACTTGCCTTGATTATCTTTATCTCTTTGATGGTAATGGGATAGAGAATCAGGGCAGAAAAGATTGTGCCTTTTCTTCTGTCATATAAAAAAAAAGGACAAGAATTTTCAAAGTACTGTTTAGCTCAGAAGAAAGTCTCTACCAACTCTGATTTTTAGACTAACATTCTTTTATGTGGAATAACAAGCAAGAAATAAAATCAAAATTAAAAGTCAAAAATAAGAAGTCCTTAAATAACTCTCGAAATTGGTCCCACCGTAGTTTATTTATCTGTTTCATTGCTTTTCTCGATAAGTTTTTGGGGCTTGGCATCATCGGTTTCTCCTTAGTTGACAAGTATTTTCTTGTTGAGATAGGCAAAGCCGACCCTCCCATAAAAAAATGATAAAAAAAGGAAAAAGAAATTGATTGATCAAGACACTAGAGCAATGACCGCGTCATATTTGTTAGCTTATTGAACAAGTCACAACTTGAGAAAATGACATGAAGGCAAGACATTTTCCTTTTTCCTTTTTCTTTTCGTTTTGTTTTTTTTGTCTCTAGTGAGTAAGATTCCGATGCTAGTTTTTTTTGTATTGAACAAGAAATTGATTGATCAAGACACTAGAGCAATGACCGCGTCGTATTGTTAGCTTATCAAACAAGTCACAAGTTGAGAAAATGACATGAAGGCGAGACATTTTCGTTTTTCTTTTTGTTTTGTTTTTTTTTTTTTTTTTTTTGTCTCTAGTGAGTAAGATTCCGATGCCATATATTTTCATTTTTTTCTAATAAACAAGATTTAGATTCCGCGGCCATAATAAACTAGACGAAACATGATTCTTCCATCACTCACATCGTGATATTTTGGTGTACGATAACACAATGAATAATCCCGCTTGAGTTGAAATTAAAATTAAATTGGAAAAACTTGAACTGATGTAAAATTTCAAATAAAAGGATAATAACCGAATTATGATCCAAATAATTAATCATTTATATAGCATAAGAAGAGTAGAAACAGAGTTTTACACTCCGTTTTTTCATGGAAAGTGTGATATTTCTGAAAAATATTTTCTAAAAGTCATTTTTAAGAAAAATCACAATTTTTTGGCTATTTGATTGAAACCTGAAAATAAACTAGAAAATGCAATTAGTTCTTTGGTAAGGAAAATATTTTCCTTCACTCATTCCATTATTTTTCCTGTATACTTAAACACTATAAATCAAAACTCAACAAAACTCCAGACTAAATTTAGTCCTCATCAACACAATCATTTATTATCATGTATTCTTATACCAATCAAATACTAGTAAGTATTTACATGAATTAAACATTAGAGCTCATGTATGCGAGAACCATTTACGCTGTTCATACCGAGAACATTGGACACACATTTTAGTTTGGTTTTCGGCCACCACAAAATTTCATCATCAGTTGCTAGCCAACACATACATGACCAAAGCCAGTATGAGTATTCACAATACAAAAGCAGTAAGGGAATAAAAAAAGAAGAAGAGAAATCATAGCAAAAGCAAATATACAAATAACAATTTGGACACCCAATTTTGTTCAAAAAAAATCTGCCAATGCAACAACAATCATGCATTGGACCACAAAAATCCACCTCCTGGATTTCCACTGCCAAACATTAAGCAACTTAAGCCACTAATCTTAATAAACGAAGCAGCCAAATACAACAAACAAGCTCGACTAACAATATATTGCTTGAATCAAAGCAAGATAATTAATAGCCGTCGGAAGGATCTGCACTACAATGTGGCCTCCCACAAGCACCATCGCTATGCCCTGAGCAAAGCTTCATGAACCAGCAAGCAAGTTCGTTCCTTGTCATTCATTCACTTCGAATTCACATCATACAAATAAATAACCATTAAACCCTAAGGAGAGAGCGGACGTTGTGGAAACAATTGCTTCGCCACGCCATGTTCATTCGTGAGTTTTTAGGGATTGTGAGCGTACTCTGCAGAGAGAACACATGCGGTTCGAGATTGGATGCAGCGGATTTTTTATCGAGGATGACGGAGAACTATTCCGAGCCTTGTGAGAATTTTGTTCGTGTTGGTTAGGTTGGCGCCTAAGTGAAATGAATTGCGGAGACTTTTTGGCTTGAGAGCTTGGGCTTTGTCTTAAAAAGTGAGGAAAATGATTTTCACGAAAAATTTTAAAAGTATTTTCTTGACAAACGTTTTTCATGAAATATAAATAAAACATAAGAAGTGAAAAAAAAAAGATAAGTGCATTGAAAGTCTAAAATTTTATTACAAAAGTGTAATTGGGTCCTAAAAATTTAAAAAAATATAATTGAATTTGAAAACTTATTTTATAAGTATAATTGAGTTTTAAAACTTTCAAAAAGTGCAATCAAATATTAAATTTGTCAAGTTGGTGTAATAAGTCCCAAAAATTGTTAGCATTTTGCATTTATCAAGTTGAACAGAGTTTATAGAAAGGACTTGATTCCATCAACTTGATAATTTTAAGGATTTGATTGCACATTTTGAAAATTTTAAAACTCAATTATACTTATAAAATAAGTTTTCAGATTTGATTATATTTTAAAAAAAATTTAGGACTCAATTGTATTTTTGTGACAAATTTTAAGATTTGCAATACACTTATCCCCAAAAAAAAAAGAGAGAGAGAGAGAGAACAAATGGTCCTTAAATCCACCATTGCTTTGGGCTTTATGTTGAGCAAACCCAATCGGCTGACTCTTGTGGGCCTATGTTCAAAGCTAAAGAAATTCAGAGAAAGCCCATATTTTATTTAAGTAAAGAAAAAAAAAGTCATTTCAGAAAAATACTTTTTAAGAAAATTCAAACAAAGAAATTAAACCCTGGAGAAAAGCTGCTTGTTTTGATTTCCGACATCACCTCCCGTGCCTCGTCCTCTCTCTCTCCGAATTCTGGTTTGACCGAGCCGACGGCCGGCGCCCACCGCGCCGACGACGACCAGCCGCCGAACGCCGCCAGTTTTCGGGGTTCTCGTTCCATTTGGAGCGGCGAAGTCGAAGTGAAGCATTTGGCATTCGGTAAGAATCTCCTGCGGTCGTTCTGTCGCCTCGAATCTCTCTTCTCCTTCCAGATTACTGGCCGATTCGCGGCTCAAGATCGCCGGCGTCCGCCTCGCGAGCTCGTTAAACCTTAGTTCCGATTCAGCTCTTGGGTTGATTAGGAAATTTGGAAGGATTTGCTGTCGCGGGGGCTAATCGATCTCTGGAATTCGACTTCACTTCTTGTGGGCACGCTCGTTCTTGTTCTGGATTCGTGCTCGTCTTATAATCGCATGGTCTTCGTTTGACTGGGATGCCAACATCTTTAAATTTCTGTTCTTTCTATATTTTCAAATGATGGGTAACTGATGAATTTTCGAATGAATGATGATCTGACCCGGTCAATGAGTTTTTGAGCTAAGCCAGGCTCGATCTTTTTCGTGAACCCCTTCTTTATCATTTGACTAGAGAGTTATCTACGGATCCGAATCGATTTTTTGTTTGGGGGATAGCATTTTGCTCTTCTATTCATTTTTTTTTTTCCTGGAATTTAGAAAGTTTTTGCTTGTTTGATGACCAATGCTAGAAAATCTTCATACCTTGCTGATGGCTACGTTTTGGCATGTCGTTTTGGTGGCAGGTGAAAGCCATGAATTGGATTCAACGTAAGATCTACCTTTACAATGTCACCTTCGGTCTCTTCATGTTGGATTGGTGGGAGCGCTATTTGTTCAGTATCCTAAAAATTTCTTTCACCTCGCTCAAATGTGGTGCTTCATGTATCTCTTTGTTTGTGAATGCAGTCAATGTGCTCTCATGGTATTATGCCGTTAGTTTATCAATGAAACTTATGGAGTTCTACATGAATCTTAATTAGGACTCTTCCTTTCTGGCACACATCAAGATGTATACAAGAATTTTCTTGCTTGCTATGACTTCCATGCTGCACCTTATCAAGAATTTTAGGCCGTTCAAATGAGTCATGTTCTTTTAATGTCATTGTCAAGGCAAGCATGCTGATTTAGTTAGGATTGTGAATCTCCTACCTGTTGAAGTTGATTATGTAAGTCATTTTGAGAAACGTGGTATAGTTGTTATTGTTGCTTATAATTATATTTTCATCTCTGCATCTTACATTTCTTCATGTTCATCTTGGGGTTTCCTAAACGTCCACAGATACTCTGGTAATTGTCTTGATGTGGTTCCTTCTTTACAACACTTCACGTTATGTAACTACGTTCTGCAAAAGGTAAATGAACAGTCTGATCCTTATAATCTCTCTCTCTCTCTCTCTCTCTCTCTTGCACGCATGCACGCGCACAGACACAGAGCGTGGCAATAATGGACCATCATGTATGGAGGGTTATCTCTCCTTTTTCTGGATCTTGTCTCATGCAAATTTCTAATTTCTGAATTTCCTTTGATAAGTCACCTACTTCCATTTAACTCTAATCGGGACATTTTACTTCTTTGCTTTTGCTGTTAGGAGATTCTTAGGTACTTCCATGAAAGTTCTTATGTTGATTATGTCCTGAGCTCTGATAGTGCAAAAGAAAAATACTAAATTTTAAAGAGCGTAGATTGATTTATCACAACACTTGTCCTCTGTTGCAATTGAATTAATGAAAGAAGAGCTGATAATTGAAATTTCTCTTTGTAATGATGTTTCAGCATATATGGTGAAGCGCATCAATTTGAGGGAGCAAAATGGGCATGGCAGTTTAAAAGAACTGATCAACCCCATAGGACATGATGGCTCCCTGTTTCATACTTAGGCTTGGGAACTATTTTGTTGAAGTGTGGATGCATCTCATGCACATATCTAGCAAGAATTTTGTAATTGTGGTCTGATCGACAATGGTTTTATTGAATGGGGACCAATTCCTGGCATGTGAACTTTAAATGATCTGCATTACCTGCAAGACATTCTTACGGCTAGTCCCAAATGCCTTGCCTTGTCCTTTCCTCAAGTACTGTATTCATTTTGTATTTTTACCTTGACTATTTTTTGTGTACCACTACTTTCAAACAAGCTTAGAACATTGAAATTTTGAAGTCTGTGCTGTCAATTCACTTGAAATCAAAAACACGGTAACCTCGACTGCATAGAAGACCTGAGGTTTAAATGTACTCGCCTGTTGTGCTTCCAATAGATGCTTATGTGGCATGATTTATTGCCTCTTTCACTTGGATGTGTCTTGTAGTCTAGTCGTTTATGATATGGTTTAGTTCTTATCAACGTTGATTTGGGGTGAAAAGAGGCTCTCCTACGTGTAATTGGATGTGTACTTTCTAAGTTTTTATGGTTTGATTGCTCTACTTTCTGGTTCTGAAAGATCCGACTAAAGATCGACAGTCCGGCTCTCGGTTTCAGCACTTGTGTGATTTCAGAATTATCAAAGTGTTATCTGACAGGAATCAAATTTGTATAGTTCCACGTTGCAATTTGTATTAAGAAGTAAAAAATTATCTTACGGATTCTATCCTTTTGGCTATAGGATATTTTTAATCCAAAGGAAGGAATGCATAATCATGAGATCTATTGGCTGGGTATATGGTTTAGAAAAAAATCAAGCCAAAATGCAACGAATATAAACCAATAATCTAAGAACTTTGGTTTAGTTATCGACCTGTCATCTTGAATACCCATGATAGGGAAAGATATTGGTACTCAAGATGGAGCGACTCTGGATGGCATGTTGGGGTTCTGTCATCCCTTTTAACTGTTAACTTATAGAATCCATGATGATTGGTGATGATGTTCTGAATGTTGCTGCAAACGTCCTCACATTCTTACGCTTTCAGAAGTAGGGTTGTCAGTGACAGTTCTTCATTAATCACGTTTAAACGTGAAATATGATCGACTCACCAATATTTTACATTGTTGTATTCAATGCTGTATATTACTATTTTGGGATTTGGTCACTTATTCTTACCATCACTATGAGCCCGGTGTAAAAGTTTTTCACGTCTTTGTTCTTAAGAAACTCAAAACGAGGGCCTCTCTATCGGGCTTGGTGGCGCATGGGTCATCATCAAACCCGGATTATACAGAGCACAAAAACATTGCAAAATCAAATAGAATGGTAAGCTGAAAGATTGTCTGAATTTATTAAGGTATGTCGACATATGGACGCATGTCCATATGCATGTACTACTTTCAAAAGTACAAGGAAGAAAATAAATTCCTCGGGGAAAAAAATGAGTGTTCATATTAGATCTCCATTACCAAAGGCATCTGAATGCTTATCGATAAGGCCCAGCTCAAAAAGGAAATGGCCGCCTTCTCTCAACTCGATCAGTCATATTGTCAATATGACTGATTATTCATAAACTACATGTATGAAAATTGATGGCCTAAACTTCCAAAACTAGCCTCGCTTTGCAAGGATCATAAAAAACAAAAAGATGACTATTGAGACTTAGAGTGCCTATCAGCTAGTATCTGCTTTGTTCTTTCAAGTATACCAAAAAATATCGAACCTCCAATACCGATCCAGAGTACCCTTGGTCCCACTCCCTGCAGCACATGATATGAAACATGTCATTATCTATGTCCAGTCAACAACTCTTCCTCATATGTACAACAGTGGTAACATTTCAACAGAAGAAAGTTCTCCATGATCTGAAAATTTCTGATTACTTAAAACAAGTCCATCTCTCCATAGATCCAAACTTAAACTTAGTTTTGTCCAGACACCTAGTATAACTTCAAGCGGTATACAAGACTCAATGGTAGTTCATCTATTTCCACTCTAACTGAAATTTGATTTGACATGGTGTTAGAGTAACTTCTGTGGAATTGAAGACATACTAGTGGAACTTGGAAATGCTGGGATAGCATGGTACGATTACTTCAAAAAGTAGACAATAATGCAAGGCTAGTATGGATATATCTATATTGCCTCAGATTATTCCTTAAATTAACAGGACAATAGGCAATACCCGAGAAGCTTACATGGCCTGAAGCAAGTGGTGAGACATAATGAAACCCTCAACCAAATAAAAAATAGATGAATCAACCAGCACTCATGCTAATTTTTCTTCTTGTGGAATGAGACATGAATAAGGCAGTAATCTAAACTTCTATGATGTGAATGCACTCATGTAAAGTGGTCAAACCTTCATAAGAGCAGCAGGTCCTTCTTCTTGGATAATGTTCTTGACACAGTGGGAAATACCTCTATACTGTTTTGTTGCTCCCTATATACTCGAAGGACAGATAAAACAAGCATCAAGAATGACTGAGGACCAAAATGCAGCTATACAACAATAAAGGAACCAAAACAAAGAAGAAAAGAATAAACATGCCCACTACCTGAATCATTAATCTAGTCTTTATCACATCAAGAGGAGTTGTTATGGCTCCAGTAATTGCACCTACAAGCATGAAAATCTCAATTAAGAAGTCCACATTGAGAGCAAACTTGTCATCTGCCAATTATCCAGCCACTTTAACCAGGCTTTTTCTAAGAATAAATCTAAAATTTAGGCTCATGAATTCGGAAGGAATGAGCCAAGGAGGGAGTGATACTCCATAATGGGCAGGCCCCAATTGATGCTGTTTACAACCTAAGATATCTTCATATTGCAGTTAGCCTCTCAGCTAATAGGACGGGCCTGAATTTTACCAACAAGGTTGCCTCATTGGAACTGAAACCAAGAGGAGGTGTTACAAAACAAAGTAGCAGTACATTTCTACTGAAAGTAAATGACAAATACTTTGCCAGGTGTTATGATATTTTAGGACAGTGATTACAGTGATTACAGTAACAGCTAGTCATGCATCACGGATGGATTGCAGCTCCGACAGAATATCTGAATTTTAGACTGTCGATATAAATCAAATAAGTAGCAGTATCTAGAGCAGATGCAGTACCCCTTTAAAAACTATAGTCAAGTATAAACCTAATAGATGGTAATTCTACTTTTGATGTATTCCCTTATGTCACAGAAATTCTGAAATCTGGAATCCCAGTAATTCTGATGGAGGGAGTAAATTTTTTTTTTCCATCCCTCCAGTTCACAAGACATTACTAATTACATACAGTATTGAGGTTTCATCATTTTAATCTTTTGCTTAAATCTCTCTTTAAATCAATCTGGTTTTTGATGGTAAGCAACGTCAACCACTTATCAACAGCCAAAAGTTCTACATTTTCAGTTAGTAACAATGTAGGCCATTGATTATCTGTTGATAACCTTGATTAAGGGTTGTACATCTGCAATCTTCAACATGAAGGCATAGATTACTGCTATTTCATTTTTTACCATGACAATAGTTTGCACTTGCATTCTACATGTGTAGCTTAACTCTAAAATCAAAGTTTTCAAATAAATAGTCAGCCAGATTGAAACCCAGTCTATGAGAACAAAAAAGATATAACCTTGATTGATAGCCAAGTATATCAGGTGTTTGGTAAAAATAAATAAAAAAATAAAAAAATAAAAGCACTGGCAGAAACTTTACCAGCAAAGGCACCAATCATAGCATTTTCATGATCCTTCAATTCTCTCCTGGCCTGCAACGAATCAAAAGAATTATGACATCATGAGAACAATATGTTGCCCATGTGAGAAATTTCTTTGGTTTTGGCATGTTTTTATCAATTTAAAGCATACAAAACTTGGTTTTCTTTTAATAAAAACATTACAACATCCAAGACCATAGCATGTCCTCTGAATGTATGATGAGAACAACAAACTGCTCTTTAATGACAGATATAGCTGTTTAATTTATTCAAGCTAATAACAAGAAAATGTTTTCCTCATTCACTTGCTTGTGATACACAAGGAGAACTTGTAAACCATGGACCACAATTAATTGATGAATTATTGTTAACTAGGGTTGGCCGATCGTAAACCTCAAATTAAACTAGAACTCTCCAAAAGTAAATTGCTGAAATCCAATATATGCTACGTACTGCAGAAAAAGAGAGGAGAAACACTTACCACAATCCTGTAGCCTATGCGAAGCTGCTCATAAATGCAAAACTGAACAGCGTCAAATGGCAAATCTCGCAATAAAAAGGACCCATATCCCTAGGTTGGGAAGGAAAAATTAACATACATCATCTTGATTTTTTCAAGACAAACAAAAATAGATAATTTGCAGACCTCAGAAATTACAAGCTTTTCAGCTCACCTATATTTCTATATAGGCAAATTACTATGCATTGTTTGCTTCATTTCAAATTATACTTAGGGAGTAAAATGAAGACAGAAGACTACATTATCGACAATGTTGAATAAGTGATGAGCAGTCAAAAATTTGAATGATCTTCCAAAATACATTGAGGTCTACATACTGAGTAAAGGCCCCTAAAACCCTCTCTGGCAATAATGAGACGGACAGCACTAGGGGCAGAAGCAAATTCCCGAGTTTGCATTCTTTGTTTAACCACCTGGAAATACACAGTTATATACAACCTGACTCAGAAGGAACTGAAATGAAAATGTCAAAAAACATTTTATACCTCAGTGGGTACACGAACAAGAGAAGAAGCAAGCCCCCCAAGCGCACCTGCAGTCTGAAGAATATTTAAGGATATCTCAATACAATATACAGCCTTATCTAGATACTCGAGATAAAGATTTATACAAAAAGAAGGTTAGAATGAATGCATCAAGAACTGAGGAACCTACCAACAAGGAAAATATTTGAGGAATCTCAAATTGGAAGAGAAATGATTAATGAAGGGTTTCAACAATTACCAAATGAGCAAGTGCACTTAAGTTATCTGGAAAGGCCCTTAGCAATTTCTGTTTTGTTGGTTCATAGACACCAACGAATATTGTGGAAGCCCTGCACAGATCATCAGTTATTCCTCAATACATGATTTCGAAGACAGCTGGCTAAAAAAACTTAAAACTACCAATATACTGTCAAAGAAAATGGAAATTTTCTTATGCTGTAAAGTAGGTGTACATAAACCAGGACAACTTCTGCTTTTATTATGTACATGCCCGTTTTGCAGCCTAAAGATGGCATACTAAAATGCCCCTTAATCCATCATACAAGTAGAGAAGTCAAACAGGAAGCATTCTGTCACTCATCATATGAATAGGACACTTATGAAAGTCATATGAGCAGCTCCTGCAATGCAGTCAGCAAACAAGCAAAGCTACATAACCAGCTTATCTTCTTACCAACTTCTCAGCCAATTGTTCCATCATATAGGATAACCACTAACATAAGAGAAAGTACAGGAAACAATATGCATCCCTTTATGAACAAAATGCAAAGAGAAAAAATGCCACATTCGATTGTACAAGTAATAAACTATGAGGTCATGCCATGATGTCTTTTGAAACATTTTTATTAACAATAAAGAGTACTCTGAACACCATGTATCCTCCATCTGAAAACTAAAGGACAATGATTAAAAGTCGAATAATCCGGTGAATGAAAATTTTCATTTCATCCCCAGTTGGTTGTGGTATAACCAGAAGGACCTCAGCCTAGATTAATTGCTCCAGGATTTCTCAGGTCATTTCTCTCAATTCGGGTGAGAGCAGAGACCCTACCCATTTTTCCTGTTTATAATCTAGGGAGGCACAATTTTACATTTATATGAGTGCAAATTACCAAAAAAAAAATACAGTTCAAAGTTCTGGATCACCTATTATAAAAGAGAGAGAGAGAGAGAGAGCCTACCCATTTTTCCTGTTTATAATCTAGGGAGGTACAATTTACATCTATGTGAGTGCAAATACAGTTCAAAGTTCTGGATTACCTATTATAAAACCCAAGCTTCGTCGGAAGCATATGCAAGAAAATAACTTACTATAGCAATAACATAATAAGGCTCAACCCACTAGTGGGGTGGGCTACTTTCTTCATAACATCCTTTATGGGTGATAATCCCTTGTCAAGCCTAATGTGTTGTTTGGAAACTAGGGAGGAGAGGAAGAAAATTGAGGGGTAGAGAACAAACGTTACTGAAAAACAAAAATTTTCCCTCCATCTGCATCCCCTAATAAGTGTCATCATGATTCAGTAATATGTGCAACTCAGAAACACTAATCTAGTGGATTTCAAGTGCAAAAAAGCCATGCTCTTTAACCCTAGCACCTAATGGGGTACCTATAGGTTAGCAACTAATATTTCTTGGCAGTTTTTAGAAGGACAAAATTGCATTTTTTTTTAAAATAACTTTTCCTACATTAGACTACACAGAAAACTATCATCTTCATCTCAGTGATGTAATTTTACTAAGTCTCGATGCAGATGTTCTGGGCCCTTTCTCCCATAGCTTCTGTTATAGGATTGTTATTTCCTTTGATATGCAGCTTCAGAAGGTCAGAATTGACTGTCAATTCAATTCGATAAGGAAATGTCGCTTTCATCATTTAATACTTCATAGCCAAATGATGAGAACATAGAGGAGACAATAGCCACATAACAAGCTTCATGGAAAGCTTATCATAGCAATTTGCTCTTTGCTCCTCCAAGAGTAATCTGAGGCAGTATTACAACTATTAATACTTACGGTAAAACACCAGCAAGATTCCCAGCCAGGCCAGAGTACAGGCCCCTCAATGCGATTTTTCCACCGCCATGAGCTGCCTTAACATCAGAGTCATTTGCAGACAATGAATATAATGCAAAGAACCAAAGTTAAGCTACTAAGGTAAAGTAATGACCAATTCAAGAAGGAAAGCGAAAGAAGATATGCAATGATATAAAATAAAGTAAAAAGTTGCAATCCAACCTACATTTTCCAAACAACCTACATTTTCCAAACAACTCTTCCGGCTAAAACAACTACAATTTGTCAAATGTCGAATTTTTAAGTAATTGAGTGTTACATTTTGCACATCCAGATTCTCTACATATATTAGACAATGGGGTTATGGTGCACAAAATTAGCTCATATATGGTCCAAAACAATATGAATCACGAACTTCATGCAATGATAGCTTTAAAAGGGGCGAAGTATATATTTTTCAATCAAAGAGGTCATCTAAACGATTTGCCAAAAATACAGGTGATTAAATTATAACTTCCTGTCGGTTCAAAAGGTTTCAGCTGAAATTCTAGCTGTTTCTGTTGAGACTATTGACATAGAAGGGCTTCGAGTGTTAAGAAACTTGAAGTGGCCAGCAGTATTCAAACAAAATATATTGCATATGTCTGAAGTTAACATTGCTTTAATGTCTGGTCAAACAACAATTAGATAAGGAGAACAATGGCAATAAAAAGGCAGTATTCCAGATAAACATATGCTGCTTGGTCGGTGGTGGCAAACAGCCCAATATTCATCAAAAGAAAATTAACTTCCAGTCACTAGAGTTGCAGCAATAAGAGCTAAACAACACTATCTGTTGCAACAACCTCCCAACTACCGATTCACACTCAAGAAGTTTGTGCAGTGTGCCAATTGGAGGACAGACAAACAAAAGGATCGGTTGAGCACTTAAGGATTTAATCTTGCCTGAAGTCTAGTTTTGATGGTGTCAATTGGGTAAAGTGCTGCTTCAACAACGACACCAGCAGTACCTCCAGCAACAACGCCCTCTGAAGAGTCAATGAAACACAATCAGACAATCAAAGAAAACTCTGCTTGCCTTCTGCGAGATTTACTAGCAATTAGTTCGCCGTTCTTTCAAAAGAAATAGTGCCAAAGTTTTCCTGGCAAATTAATACAAGAGGAATGTCTTCCTAAGGTCAAGATAAACACACAGAGAGTGTGATGTCTTTTACCAAATGGGACAGTACAAAAAGAAGAGGAAGTGCATATAAGAAGGGAGAAACTTGATCAAAGTCCTCCTTTTATGATGCTACAGTTGAAGGAAGTAGTAAGAGAAAATGAATCAAAAACATTTTGTCAATAAAACGTTCGCCTACCCAATTCAACACGAACATTTTCACTCATTATTCAGCGAAGAATTCAAGATGATACCAAAAAAAATATCGACAAATTACATATTCACCACCGGCTTCGATATCAATACCCGGCTTTGAGAACCAAAAAACCGGAGCTCGAGATCCAGCAAAAGGACATACCACACACTATTCGCCAAAAATCCAAAGGCCGGTCTTCCCGGACGCTAACTTGCAGAGGCTTCCTTTTCCCGTGTCCGCCCAAATCGCGGTCCACCCCATCTGTTGCAATGCATTCACCGAAATCAATCGAATGCGCAGGAGCATAACCCGAAACGAACCCGTTCGGTCCCGCACCGAAAAACCGCCGGACATTCACATCAAACCACAATGCGGTTCAAATAACACGAGCTCATGCGTGCCAGCCAGCCAGCGGGAGCGAGCGAGGCTTCGACCGACACCACAGTAAACGGATTTTACCGGGTTTAGCAGGGGCCGCCTTCCTTGAGCTTTTGGCGTCGGAAGAATCCATGAATCCGCAGGGCTGCCCTCCCTTTCCGAGCTGAGATTCGAATCGACCTCAAGCTCGACACGAGACGGATCGAAGTCGAACGACGCTGTGATCGCGAGCTTGAAATGAAGCGGGAAGCAGCAGCTGATAAAGGAGGAGCCTTTCGATCCCTTCGGCTTTGCCCCAGCTTCGCTTCGGGTCGGTTCGGGTCGGGTCGGCCAGTGGAATCGGGTCAAATTTGGGCTCTAGATCAGCCCAAAACCACACCCTGTGATCGAGTTATGGGCCCCGGCCTTGTCGGACGGGCTTTACGTCTCGTAAACGCTCGTGGGAGATCCGACCGGAATATTTGCTCAGTACAAATATTTGACTTTCGTCCACTTTTGTCTTTTCCGACCAAGGCCGTCTTTTGATTTTCCCACCATGGAACGTGTGGAAAAAGTCCTGGACTTTGAAAGTACAGAGGAATGCGATCCTCGCGTGACAAACGCGCAAGACTTTGTCGCCTCCTGTCAACATCATGCAAGCGCTCTTGCGGGAGACGCGGCAATGTCCATACAAAATGTTCTTGTTTGCTAGCGCAACGCTCATACACATCTCCACGTTGGGTCCCGTGTTATGTGAATTTCTAGCCTGTGACCTGACCCAAGCTTCCTCACTAACTCGACAAGTCGGTCCATAAAATTGACTGTCAATTAAAGGCAACAATTTAAGAGGAAAAAGAGCTAAAAAGGGGGTTTGGGTAGGGTCAAGTCGGGTATGGATCACTAAATCTGCATTTGCGTACAAAAGAGGTCAATTTGAGTCTAGCCATTTTCGACCTTACTTGATACACGCATTTGACGAGCCTATCGATAGTTTGTACAAAAAACTAGAGGGAAGTTTGATCAAGGGCATCCTAGATTTTCGACTTGAGGGACTTTTGGAAAATGTTTAGTGGCTTGTATAGAAAAATTTGAGTTGTCCCAAATTGCGAAATTCAAGGACGTGTAGGAAACGTCACCTGATATGCCTGTTTGGGTTTTTCATCCCAGAGGCATGACATGAAAAAACAGGTCCCACAAAACATGTCCCCACTTACACTATTTGATGCAATGATTTCTTGACTATCAATATATATTTTCTCATGTAAAGGAAAGAAAAGAAAAAGAACTTCAATGTTAACTTTCATCTGCTTTTTTTTTTTTCCCGAAATTTAAAATATTTAATATTTATATTTGATCTCGCTATATCCTAACTTTATTATTTTATACCTATGAAAGCAACAATTGCTTCAGGTCATTTTTCTAATGTTCAATCTCCACTTGACGTTCAGCACGAACTTGACGCCGAAAGGCAAGTCTCCATATGAATCATGTTCCAAAGTGAGGACCACGTAGTAAAAGACAATGTGAATAGATGATCTCCTCACCCCCTAAATCAAGTCTAAACCTCCCTATGTCCTATAACAAAAATCTAAACCTTCTGGTGTCTTCCCATTACTAAATACACCGTTGGTAACCATTTTATGAGCTATGAAGAAAGTATCTCACCTATAAAATATACAGTGTGCCACCAATCTTATCTTAATTTAAAGTTTGAGTCAATTTTTCTCATAGCGAGAGTCAATCATTAAACCAACGATAATTATAGAATTAAAAAAAAGCGCCTACCCCAATATCACTAGTCAAATAAAATTATGCTATTGGTGGCATTTATTGTCATGAATTGAACCTAAACCCAAGTGATTTAAGAGGAATCGTTAGATGGAAAAATGAATCATTTCACCTTATGGTGATCGTCCATTACATCGGGTCAATAATTAAAAAATTCAATCCGAGTGAATGGGCCCCATGGCCCACTCACTGAGTGGCAGTTCATCTAACATCGACTGACCCACCCAGGTTGCAAGGTCCGAAGCAAAAGGCACGGTCGGTTCCAGAGTAGTGTTGACTTTACTTTTAGTTCCCAAAGAATTTAATGCTTTGCAGCATGTATATACTAAATTTTCACCAAATTTTAAATACAGATTTAGAAAAATAATAAAGTGAATAATTTTTTCAATCCGATCAATAACCCAACACTGCCCATTCTACTGTCGAACTCTGATTACTATTTTGATATTAGAGTTAAATAACTCGAACCGCTTTTAGATAAAGTTTAGGATATCTCCAGTACTATTTCTGTATTTAATGAAAAATATTTCAAGGCAGGCTGCTTGTATATAATGCAGAAAAAGAAATATATTTTGAGAGTTATGAGTTTTTTATTTTTTGTCGTTGGATGAACGTGTTGAACATGCTCGACGAGATAGTCTTACTACGTTAATCGTTAATTGCAATTTAAAACTTAAATAATGCAGGACCACTTTTTTAATAGACACGAGTATTTTGAACGCGGAAGAGCCACCGGAAGACAAACATCTCACCAAAAATGATGTCGAGGAAACTGTTTAGTCCTTGTAGTCTATAAATCTTCAGTTGTCTCTTTCCGACGAACACAAAGCGCTCGAAAAATCTCATCTCACGTCCTCTCCAAAAAATCACTCCTTTCCGTCCGGTGTCTCTTCGCGCTGTTCTGGTCGTGGTCGCGGCAGCATTCCCGTGTCGTTTTGCGCTCGCAAACGGTTCTTCCGAGATCGAGGTCGGTGTCGCGCGCGTTAACGATGGTGATGCCTCTGGGTTCAGTTTACAGAGCGGCTGTCTGCGTCGTTCTTGCCATGATTTGCTCTGCGGTCCTCGAGTGTGATGCTCGACTCTTGCCGCAAGATGAAGGTAGGCGAGAATGACTAAAACCTTTCCTTTAATGGCAGTTAAGAAGTTCTCTGTGGCCCTATGTTTTTGGGATAATTGCTTTCCGAGCTCTGATCCTAAACCTCTCTCGGGCTCTTCTCTGTTGAGGTCTGCAAATTGAACTTATTCTAAGTATGGGTGAGCATTGTTCCAAAGTAGAACTAAGAACTGAAAAACTGGATCAATGGAAACTGGTCCAATTCTAGGTTCTAGGGAAATATGGTTCGGTTCCCAATTCCACTTTTATTGGAATCGTAGTTACCAATTCCGTTCTTGGCTCCATAGGAACTGAATTAGAATCGGGACTGGGAACTGGAGCCGAACTAGAAACTTAAAGTAAAATTTCTAATTTTTCTCCTAAACCCGGAACCTAAAGTGATGTTTATATTTTTATATATTGTAATTTCTTTTATATATCTACTGATTGAATGTTTTATTTAATCTTTTTTTTAATATGATTATCTTAATGAGGAGATTATCATTAGTAAATAAAATTTACTAGTTGAAGCGGGATGAATATATGTGGTGAGGCTCTCTAATAATTATTTTAGTTTAGTTAATAGTAATTTTAATTATCATCGGTAAAACTATCATTAAGTAATTAACTATGATTGTTGTTTCTTTAGATTTCTTTTTTTTTGGTCGGTTTGTTTCTTTAGATTTCAAGTGGTTAGAATATTGAGGATTGAAATTCTATAATTAGGTTATATGTTATGTGTTTTGAACCTTTTATTGTTCATTTTATTTTATGTGTTCATCTTTTATGGATCATTGTTATTGATAGATGAGAAGCTTGCATTTTGTTGTAGCGTTCACTTTCGTTTTGCTTAACTAAAAAAAAAAAAGAAACGAAAAAGAAAGAAAAAGAAAGAAAAAGAAAGAAGAACCTGTTAGGCATTGGAATTGACTCTGGAATCTATGACAAGGTAGGTTTCAAGTTCTAAGTTTTGATAGATAGGTTATAGGTTCCAAAAAATGAGGAACTTGTATCGACGAGTAAGTTCTAAGTTCCAGGTGAAACTTATAAAAAACTTGGAACTGCTTACCCCTAGTTTTTAGTCTTTTTTACTTCTCCAGCAATGGACATTAGTAATTTAATTTTCAACTTTTGGTTTGTCCTTGCAGTTGATACACTAAAAACAATCGCCACGAAAATGCGAAACAAATATTGGAATGTAACCGAAACATCATGTAATGATGGTATAGGTCTAAACGTGACGACCTTGCCTTCAGGAATGACAAGCATCGTGAGTTGCGATTGTTCCTTCAATAACAGCATGGTTTGTCATGTCACGAAAATGTATGTTTGAACCGACCTTTTTTCTTTTTTCCATCTCGGTATCCTTCTTCAACGTGCATCAATTGCAATTTACCTATTCTTCTTCGTTTCTTAGCCAGCTGAAGGGACTTGATTTGATAGGGATATTTCCTGATGAATTCGGCAACCTCACTCACCTAAGAGTAATGTAAGTTATACTCAACTACATGAGATCTTGAAGGTAATTAGGCCAAAGAACTTGAATGTACTTGATGGGCCATGGTTCTTTATTTCCATGGGGAAGTCAAGGAAATGCACGTAATGAGTTAGGTGAAAACTATTCTAGTTTCACCTTATTTTATCACTGACAATGTTTTCCGTTATATTCTTGATTGGTCTTTCTTAAGCAACAAGTTATCAATTTTTTCAAGCATGTATCTATTTGAGAAATGCGGCAATCATGGGAAACTAAATCAACTTATTTGTCGGAAGTTTAGAAAGCTATTATTTGTGAATTGTAAAAGTTTTAAAGTGATTATTTTTTGCAAGCAGAGACCTCAATCTTAACTACATCAGTGGATCACTCCCCACAACTCTTACTCAGATACCACTTAAAATTTTGTAAGTTAATCTTATCATACATTGGATAACATTATAACAATTTAATTAGGAGTGTTTTTAAAAGAAGCATAATTTTGTTTTCGATTTGGTACTTCAGGTCAGCACTTGGAAATCACATAAGTGGTATTCCCAAGGAAATTGGCAACATTAGCACGCTAGAGGAGCTGTAAGACTTGCTATAAATCATTTAACTTTGTATTGAGAATTTGTTATATCTTATGGTGATAATTTTATGCCTGTCTTAGCGTACTGGATGATAACTTGCTTGAAGGCACTCTTGAGCCAAACATCGGCAACTTGAGCCAGTTAAGGAAACTGTAAGTAAATTGAGTACATTAATTAGCACACTTTTGCCTTTTGCTTGGATAACACATTTCAAAAGTCTTTTCTTCATGTTTGTGAGCTCTCTCGATTGTGAGATTATCAAATGAACGATTTTACTTTAGTGTTTCCGCTTAGACTGGAATATAGTTCCTATTTGATTGGGGAGATGGTGATCTAGTTTATCCCATGTTATGTACATTTATACATTGATACTTGATCCTTCAATGTTCCTTATTCTTAGACTTTTTTTTTTTTTTTTTGTTTAAGCAGCGAGTTGTCTGCTAATAATTTTACGGGAACGATACCCAAATCCTTTGGCAATTTGAAGAAGTTACAAACTTTGTAAGTGGCTTCATCATACCTTTTATTTCTCAAGATATTAAATTTCCTTTGAGGGATTTTGATTTATGGATCACTTGCAGTCGTATAGATGGAAGCACATTATCAGGAAAGATACCCAATTTTATTGGGAATTGGATCAATATTACAAGATTGTGCGTATCCCAATCCCTCTCAATTGGGGCAAAAAATATTTATTTATATGATTTATGAGATACTGAAAAGTTGTTCTTATATTACGGCATTAATTTCTTTAGGGATATGCAAGGCACATCTATGGAGGGACCTATTCCTTTAGGCATATCTTTGTTGTCAAACTTGACTGAGTTGTGAGCATTCAATCCCGTGCAATTGTTCTCTTGTGTCTTGTAATCTTGTAAGCTTGTGTTCCATTAGAAAAAGGTAGAATGGATGTTAATGTTATGTGATGGAGTGATTTTTATATGCATTCAGGAGAATATCTGATTTGAAAGGTCCAAGTTCAAATTTTCCTAATTTGCAAGGCATGAACATGATGAAGACTTTGTGAGCTCAATATAATGAATATTTCATTTATTTATTTTGTCTCTTTTTTATTTTAGCTGATCACCATTAACTATTGTTTTTCACATCTCAGGATTCTGAGAAATTGCTTGCTTACTGGCTCTATTCCACAATACATTGGGAACTGGACACATTTGAAAACATTGTAAGTTGCTATAATGAGGTGGATATCTCATTTGATCCCAACATGTTCGTGTGCTATATCTTCTTTCCTTTGCAAATTCTAGTGGGCCGGTTATTAAGCACCGATAGATTTTGGATCATTCCATTTTCTAAGAAGTGATTAGTTTCATATATGAGAAAGGCCTCAAACTGAGGATCAAATTACATGAACTTCTGCAAGTTTTCCCGAGACAACCATCTGATTTGTCTCCTCTTTTTTTCCCATCTTTGGGTAGAGACCTGAGTTTCAACAGATTGACTGGTCAAGTTCCTGACACGATGGGAGATGCTTTGGATTACATGTAATTACAAATTCTCTTGATGTCTCTAAATATCTTAGCAAATATGTAACCGACTTTCCTTCCTCATTAGTATCATATACGGATCGATTCTTTAGACAAGTGTTGCATAACTTTTATTTGTGAATGTAGGTTCCTAGCAAACAACTCCCTTACTGGAGCAGTACCCGGTTGGGTAACAAGTAGCAAGCATTATCTGTTAGTCTTCTATGAACATATCCTGTTCTCTATTCTTGGTTTTCCATACGATCGTTGTAGATTGTAGGATTTAATCCATAATTCTTAGTACGATACTCATGGGGTTAACATATGATATATCACTCTTCAATTGTTTGTACTATTATTATATACGGGGATGAATATGTGCAATAACTAGGTCAAGGTATGAACTGCAGCGACTTATCTTACAACAATTTCAACGGTTCTTCTCCTCTCAGTTGTCAGGAATCACAAGTGTGAGTCAATGCACATTCTCCCTTAAGGCAGAAAATTTATAGTTTCATCTCGTCCCCACATTTCTAGAGTTACTATCTAACACATTGTGTTGCTTTGCAGTAATTTGGTTTCCAGCTATGCATCTAACGGAAACAACTCGTAAGTCTCTTTGACTAAGAATTATGCCAATTGTTGATAATTGCATGTGAAAATGATCTTACCAACAATCTTTCTGGTTTATCCCATTAAGGCTGTGGTGCATGGAGAAGGATCTTCCTTGCAGTGGGAAAGCACAGTGTGAGTTCTACTATGTTTGAATCGTCGTTGAACATAAACCGTTGAGCTACTTTTCTCTCATATCATGTCTTATGCATTATGATCCAACGACATATGCAGACCATTCCTTGTTTATCAATTGTGGAGGAACCAAAACGACTTTTGAGGGGAATGAATATGAAGAGGACACTAGTCCAAACGGCCCATCGATTTTTTCCTCTTCTTCTTCTACTTCTTCAGAAAAGTGGGCATACAGTAGCACCGGGCTTTATATGGGAAAAGCCAACGCTAGTTACACAGCGAATATCCCATTTTCTATATATTCGAATGGTTCAGAATTTTACCAAACGGCTCGCCTTTCCCCCTGGTCGATAAGATACTATGGCCTTTGCATGATGAAAGGAAATTACAAAGTGCGGCTCCATTTTGCTGAAATTCAATATTCCAACGATGAAATGTTTAGGAGCCTTGGGAGACGTATATTTGATGTATCGATACAGGTTAGTGAAGTGAAATTTGACACTCGATCATCATTTTAAGTTCATATGTTATGCTGAGTTATCGTCATCTATAGAGGCACTTGACAAGCTGGCTGCACACAACAACCTAACAAGAGCACGATCTATTCTTACCAGAATTCTTGTTTTATCCTTGTAGGGCAATCAAGTGTTAAAGGATTTTAATATTGCAGAGGAAGCAGGGGGTGTTGGGAAGGGCATATATAGAGATTTTGATAACATTTACGTGAATGGTAGTACTTTGGAAATTCATCTATATTGGTCAGGGAAGGGAACCACGGACGTTCCTCATAAAGGTGTCTATGGACCACTTATTTCTGCTATTGCAGTGACACCAGGTAAGTCAATGCTGAACGTACTGATCTCTATCATTTTTTCCCTATGTGGTCATTGAAGCATTCACAGATAAATCCATCATTTTTTTCCTGCTCGTAGACTTTGATGTTGGAAGCACTGGACTATCAATTGGAGAAATCATTGGAATCACGGTAGCTTTAGTGGTTCTCCTTGTATTGATATTACTAGTCCTTTGGCTAACAGGATTCTTCGGCAATAGAGAAGTTAAAGATCCAGGTGAGATTATCTTATCGACATGTTTGCTCATGTAGAAATTTGTCACTCTTTGATTCATTACACAAGTATGATGCCTAATTTAAGATCGTATTTATTTGTTTTCTTCATACTTTTTGTGGAATTCTTATCAGTAAACTATGACACCTTAAAAGTTGGCCTTTTTTCTTTTAACTAGGATTGCATGTGTATGAGACCATGTAGATGGATCATTCCTCCGTTTGTTGTCAAACTATGCTTTTCCTTTAGTTTTTTTTTTTTTTTCATTGCACTCTTGATATACACCTCTATTTTTGTTTTCGCATTGCATGGGTTAGATCTCCAAACTGGCCATTTCACTTTAAGGCAAATCAAAGTTGCTACGGACAACTTCAACTTTGTGAATAAGATAGGTGAAGGAGGGTTTGGGCCAGTTTACAAGGTAATTTACATTATGTTCATAAATTCATCCTTCATTCCATGTGAAGGAAGTGTCTAATAAATTCATCATGTGTCTTTGTTTTGGACTCAGATCTTTTCAAGCTAACCATCTTTTTTTTTTTTTAATGAAATAACATATGATCAGTTATGAGTTTTAAATTCATATGATTAATCTCAGGGAATACTGTTGGATGGAATTATAATTGCCGTGAAGCAGCATTCTCCAAAATCAAAGCAAGGCAATCGTGAATTTCTCAATGAGATAGGCATGATATCTGCTCTCCAACACCCAAATCTCATAAAGCTTTATGGTTGCTGCATTGAAGGAAATCAGTTATTGTTGGTTTACGAATATCTGGAGAACAATAGTCTTGCTCGTGCACTTTTTGGTAAAAGATGCTTTCCCTAAACTGACTAATATGCTGTTAATGAGCATTCAATTAAAAAAAAACACACACACACTTTCTCTCTCTTTTCTTAGGATTAGATGAGCAGCAGATTGAGTTGGATTGGGCCACGAGAAAGAAAATAGTTTTGGGAATAGCAAGGGGGTTGGCTTACCTTCATGAGGAATCTGGGTTGAAAATTGTTCATAGGGACATAAAAGCGACAAATGTGCTGCTTGATAAGGAACTAAATGCCAAGATCTCAGATTTTGGTTTGGCCAAACTCGATGAAGAAGAGGATACGCATATCAGCACAAGGGTAGCTGGAACAATGTAAGTCTTCTATTATTCTGGCTAATTCTCTTCTTTTAATTAGCTCTATCTAATGAACTTTTGATTGCCACATATTCGTAATAGTTTCCCCAAATGTCCTCCTTCTACGGTGATATTCACCATTACTATTTTGCCTTGCCTCAGAGGTTATATGGCTCCTGAATATGCGATGAGGGGCTACTTGACAGACAAAGTTGATGTCTATAGCTTCGGAGTTGTCGCTTTGGAAATTGTCAGCGGAAAGAGCAACACAAATTACAGGCCAAAGGATGAATTTGTTTATCTCCTTGACTGGGTAAAGTATAGCGACTTTAAGTTTGATGAGAACCATGCAGCCAAGCTTTTACTGGACTTGAAGCTCTCTTTCTCTACTTTCTGCGGGTTTGTTTGGAGGACTAGCGAGTAGAATGATGGCATGTGACTTCATAATTAAATGGTGGAACAAGCTTTTAGGGACAGATTCAATCAGATTAAATAAACATATGAAGGGATAATTTCTTTGAAGGACTTCATAAAAAGAAAAAGAAAGAGAAAAGATGGGCTAGAAGCTTAGAACATTGTCATATTGATATGTATGCATGAGCATGCTTAGCGGTGGAGAACATGAATGCATGAACATGATGAGATTCCATCTATCAGCAACCTACTCCCCTTAATTGTTCGTAAAACTGTTTTTTGTTTCTAAAAGCAAAATAACCGGCTAAACTTCTATATCTGTTTGTACATGATGAAAGGCCTATGTGTTACAAGAGCAAGGGAACGTTCTTGACCTCGTGGATCCGCGCCTTGGCTCCGATTACTTCGAGGAAGAGGCAATGAGAATGCTAAACCTGGCACTACTATGCACCAATCCTTCACCAACTCTCAGGCCGCCAATGTCATCTGTGGTGAGCATGCTCGAAGGAAAGAGCGCAATTCAAGCACCGATAATCAAGCGCGCCGCAACAAATCCAGATCCTAGGTTCAGAGCTTTTGAGAGGCTAGGTAATAACAGCCAATCAAACGTCTCGACATTCTATCAGGACGCTCACCCGGTGCCCGGAAGCATCTGCATCGAAGGTCCGTGGATTGATTCTTCAGCTTCTTCCAGGAGTGAGGATAAGACCCACGGCCGTTCTTCAGAGAGCGAGCTTTTACCAGATTTTTAGGTCTCGGATTAGTTCAGTAATTATTATGTGTTTCTAGTCATTAGTGTAAAGGAATTAGACGGTGGAAATATAGGTAATAAGACTACCGCTGAAGACTGTTACATAAGCACGTTATTGTCCGTCCAATTCCTCGCATGAGAATTAAGAACGTGCTGGCCTTTAGCCACAAGGTCTGGCTTGGTCACTCTCAAATCTCAATGGTATGAAGTTCTTACTTTGAATTTTTAGGTACAGTATGCGTGACATTTATTCACCCATTTCTTAAAAAGATAGTATTGTAATTGGAGGTTTGTGGCATTCTTGATTTCTTCTATGAAAAATCCAAGTTCTTTGGGAGAATGCTTCGTTTCCTTTTTCATTTTAACTCAATTTGATATGACAAAGAACTGAAAATCTTGAACTAAGTTTCAGGAATGCTTAGTTGCCTGCTTAGTTGCTAAGCTCACAGTCTGGAAAGTGTAAATCTATTTGCTTTTGGGCATTGTCTATGGTGTGCCCCCATCAAAAGTACACTAATAGAGGATGACCTCTTAAAAATTCTCACCTACACGACTTCATGTAATCTTTAACTCATCTTTATCATCTTAAAGACTCGAAATTCCTCATTTTCACATTTTTATCGAAGCTCAGGAAATGAACAAAACTCTGATGAGGCCATTAACTTCTCATTACTATGATTCCGTGGGGTTGTAGTACGGTTCATTTCAAATAGGATGAAAAGGTTCATACACGTATGCAGGTGATGCCCGTCAAGTTCACAGAAAAGCAGAAAAGATAATAAAGTGAAAGGTCATGGGAACGTGTGCCTAGGATAAACCGGACAGCCACTCTTCACGAATGCACATGATTGTAGGTTGGATAAGGAGACAGAAGAGCAGAACCACGATTTTGAAATGTGCATCGAGTTGAGACAACAGCTTATCTTGAACCTTTCTGGGTGAGAGATAACACCAAGTTCATGATTTTGGCAAATTCTTATGGAACCAATCTTAGTGATTCATCGACCAAGATGACATAAACAACCTACTCTTTTAGCTTCCCTAAACAATTGATAATTGTCCAATGTTTATCTTATGTTTTCCCGTATAACATAATTTCTCCAATTAGCCTTAATGAAGACTGAAATACTTCTCCAATGTTTTCCTTTTATTAATATTACTAGCCCTTTGGCCAACAGGATTCTTAGGTAGTAGAGAAGTTGAAGATTGACATGAGATTATTATACTAACATGTTAGGAATTTGTCAGTCATTGATTCATCACACAACATGTCTGAAGCTACCATTGCTTTAATGTCTTGTCATACAACAGTAAAATAGGGAGAAAAACGGCAATAAAAGGCAGTATTCCAGATAAACATATGCTGCTTTGTCGATGGCAGCAAACAGCCCAATATTCATTGAAAGAAAATTAATTTCCAGTCACTAGAGTCGCAGCAGTAAGAGCTAAACAACATTATATGCTGCAACAGCCTCCCAACTACCAATTTGCACTTGAAGTTTGTGCAGCGACAATCGGAGGACAGGCGAACGAAAGGATTAGTTGAGCACACAAGGATTGAATCTTGCCTGAAGTCTAGTTTTCATGGTGTCAATTGGGTAAAGTGCTGCTTCAACAACACCGCCACCAGCAGTACCACCAGCAACACCGCCCTCTGCAAAGTCAACGAATCATAATCAAACAACCAAAGAAAACTAGTCTTCCCTTCTGCAAGTAAAACTAGCAATTAGTTCGCCGTTCTTTTGAAAGGAATAAAGTGAAAGCTTTACTAGCAAATGCATACAAGAGGAAATGTCTTTCCAATGACAAGAAAAACACACAGAGAGTATGAGGTCTTTTACCAAATGGGATAAGACAGAAAGAAGAGGAGGTGCATATAAAAACGGAGAAAATTGATCAAACCATGGCTGTAACAAAAAGTCATGCTTTGCCATTAACGACGGCACAGTTGAAAGAATTCGTTAGAGAAAATGAATCAGTAACATTCTGTCGAAAAATTCCGGCATATCAATACAAGACGGACATTTTCACTTATTATTCAATGAAGAATTCAAGATGCACCCCAAACAATAGTCAAGTTACATATTCCAGCAGAGAACTGAACACCAGAAACTCAAGATCCATCAAAAGGTCATACCATACACTATTCGCCAAAAATCAAAAGGCCGGTCTTCCCGGATGCTAACTTGCAGAGACTTCCTTCTCTGGTATCCGCCCAAATCGCAGTCCACCCCATCTGTAGCAATGCATTCATCGAAATCAATCGAACCGCACAAGCACAACCCGAAATGAACTCGTTCGGTCCCGCACCCAAAAAAAAAAAAAAGCGCCGAACATTCACATCAAACCACAACCCGATTCGGATAACACGAGCTCACGCCAGCCAGCGAGAGCGAGCAAGGTTTCGACCGACACCACAGTAAATGGGGACCCCGAAACTTTCGGTGTCGAACCGTGGCGTGACCGCGAGCTTGAATTGAAGCGGGAAGCAGCTGATAAAGGAGCAGCCTTTTTTGATTCCTTCAGGCTTCGTCTCAGTTTCGTTTCGGAAGACGGACCGGCTTTTTGCGATCGGGTCGGGTCATTTCGGGCCGTGGAGACGGGTCAAATTTGGGCTCTCTATCAGCCCAAAACCATAACCTGTGATCGATTATGGGCCCTGGCTTTGTCGGACGGGCCAATCCGCTTGAATTTTAAGGTTATTATTATTATTTTTTTTGCTCAATTCAAATATTTGAGTTTCGTCCATCTTGACTTTTCTTACCAGGGCATCTTTTGGTTTTTCGACCTAGGAGCTGTCTGAAAAACGTCCGGGAAACGTCTTGGACTTTGACGTAAAGGAATGCGATGCTCACGCGACAAACACGCAAAACTTTGTCGCCGCTCTTAACATTATGCAAGCGCTCTTGGGGGAGATGCCGACAAAATCGTCTCGTAACCTTACCCCGACCTCGACCCCCTCTACGCAGGTCTTCTTATATGTCAGATTGACGCTCATACACATCTCCACGTTGGTGATGTGCTATGTAAAATTTCTAGCTCACAACCCGATCCATGCTCCTCATTAACTTGACAAGTCGGCCAGTGGAACTGACTATTCTTCAAAGACAATAATTTAAGAAGAAAAATTACTAAAAATGGAGCCTGGGTCGGATCGAATATGGATCGCTATTAAATCTACATTGCATATAAAATGGGTTGAGTCTGGCCATTTTCGATCTAATCCGACACACCCATTTGATGAGCCTATCGGTAGCTTGTACAGAAAACTAGAGGGACGTTCGATCAAGGGCGCCTTTGATTTTCAACTTAGGGACTTCTGGAAAACGTCCTAGTGGAGGTACAGAAAAATCATGGAACGCTTTGTCAATGTCGTCCCAATTTGCGAAATTCAAGGACGTCTAGGTAACGTTATACGATGCTTGTCTGGGCTTTCGTCCCCCCGCAGAAGGCGCAATGTGAAAAAGACGTGCTCATACCACAAGGTCTTAGGACATTTAAAAAAGCGTCCCTAGATTGGGACATAATAATTATTATGTCGTCCCATAAAATATGTCCCCACTTACACCATTTGTTGTGGTGTTTTCTTTACTATCAATGTATATTTTCTCATTTTTTTAAAAAAAGGACTACTTTCATTTTTTTTTTTAAATTTAAAGTATTCAATATTTATATCCGATCTCGATATTTCCTAACTTTATTATTTTTTTACCTATGAAAGCAACAATAGCCTCAGGCTATTTTTCTAATGTTCAGTGTCCACTCAATGTTCAACATGGGTTTGACACTGAAAACAAGTCTCCATATGCATTGTCTTCCAAAGTAAGGAACACGATTTAAAAGACAACGTGAATAGATGATCTCCTTACCCCTTAAATCAAGTCTAAACCTTCCTACGTCCCACAAGAAAAGTCTTAAACTTTTCGCTCACTTCCCATTACCAAATCCGTCATTAGTAATCATTTGAAGACCTGCCCCTTTAATGAGCCACGGAGAAAGTATCATGCCTATAAAATATACAGCATGCCGCCAATCTTATTTTAATATAAAGTTTGAGTTTATTTCTTTTCGCAATGACACTCAATCATTAAACCAATGATAGCTGTATACAGTTAAGAAAAGAAAAAGAGAGCACCTATCCTGATATCACTAATTAAATAAAATTATACTTACGGTTGCATTTATCGTCATCAATTGAACCTAAACCTAAGTGATTTAAGAAATATACTTAGATGGAAAAATGAATCACTTCACCTTATAGTGATTGTCCAATGCATGGGGTCAATAATTAAAAAATTCTATATGAAATTTAACGCTTTGCTCAGTATTCAAAAAATTTAATGCTTTGCATTGCATGCATATACTAAATTTTCACTAAATTATAAATACAAAGTGAAAAAAATAATAAAGTAAATAATTTTTTTCGATCTGATCAATAACCCAACACCGCCCATTATATCGTTGAACTCTGATTGTTAATTTAATATTAAAGTAAAATAACTCGAACCACTCACAGATAGAGTTTAGGGGTATCTCAAGTACTGTTTCTGTATTTAATGAAAAACATTTCGAGACCGATTGTATATAATGCAGGAAAAGAATTGAATTTTGAGAATTATGAGTTTTCTTTTTCTAACGTCTCGAACACGACACGCTCGACGGGATACTCTCGCTATATCATCATTGATTGCGAGAAAGTATGAAAACAGCCGGTCCCAATTTTGAACGTGGAAGAGACACCGGTAGACAAACTTTCACTGAAAATGACAACGAGGAAATTGTTAAATCCATTTTGTCGATATTTATTCGGTTGTCGCTCTCTCTCGGACGAACACAAAGCGCTCGAAAAACCTCATCTCACATCCTCTCCAGAAATCACGGTGTATCTTCGTACTGTTTTGGTCGTGGTCGCGGCAGCATTCCCGCATTGTTTTGCGCTCCCAAACGGTTTTTAAGAGATCGAGGTACGAGTTTGGTCGTTGCCGCGTGCGCGGGGAAGCAGAGGAAGTTAACGATGGTGGTGCTTTGGGGTTCGGTTTACAGAGTGGCTGTCCCCGTTGTTCTTGTTGTGATTTGCTCGGCGATCTTCGAGTGTGATGCTCGACTCTTGCCGCAAGATGAAGGTACGCAAGAATGAATAGAACCTTTCCTCCAACGGCAGTTAAGCAGTTCTCTGTGGCCCTCTGTTTTTGGGTTAATTGCTTTCCGAGCTCTGTTTTTGAATCTCTCTCTGGCTTTTCTCTGTTGAGGTCTGCAAGTTGAGCTCATTCTATGTCTCTTTTATATCTCCAGCAATGGACAATGGTGACTGGTTTTCAACTTCTGGTTTGTGCTTGCAGTTGATACACTCAATACAATCGCCACGAAAATGCGAAACAATTACTGGAACGTAACGGAGACATCATGCAGTGATGGTATCGGTCTAAACGTGACCTTGCCTGCAGGAATGACAAGCAACGTGAGTTGCACTTGTTCCTTCGCCATTTGCCATGTCACGAAAATGTATGTTTGAACCAACAGTTTTCTTTTCCCTCTCGGTATCCTTCTTTCACATGCATCAATTGCAATTTACCTATTCTTTTTCGTTTCTCAGCCAGCTCAAGGGACTTAATTTGACAGGGATTTTTCCTGATGAATTCGGCAACCTCACTTGGCTAAGAGAAATGTAAGTTAGACTCAACTACATGAGATGTTCCCTTCTGGAAGGTAATTAGGCCAAAGATACCTGATGAGCCATGGTTCTTTATTTCCGTGGAGAAGTCACAGAAATGCACACTATGAGTTGGGTGAAGACTATTTTGGTTCCACCTTATCTTATTATTGACAAAGCATTTGTAATTCTTGATTGATCTTTCTCAAGCACCTGGTTATCAATTTTCTCAAGCAAGTGTCCATATAAGAAATGTAGTAATCGTGGGAATCTAAATCAACTTATTTATCGGAAGTTTAGCAAACTACTATTTGAGAATTGTAAAAATATTTAAGTGAGATTTTTTTGCAAGCAGAGACCTCAATCTTAACTACATTAGTGGACCGCTCCCCACAACTCTTACTCGGATACAACTTAAAATTTTGTAAGTTAATCTTATCATACATAAGATATCATCATAACAATTTCATTAGCAGTATTTTAAGAGAAGCATAATTTTGTTTTCGATTTGATACTTCAGGACGGCACTTGGAAATTGCATAAGTGGTATTCCCAAGGAAATTGGCAACATCAGCACGCTGGAGGAGCTGTAAGACTTGCAATAAATCATTTACCTTTGTATTGAGAAATTATTAGACCTTTTTGTGATAATCTTATGCCTGCGCTAGTGTACTGGAGGACAACCTACTTGAAGGCGCTCTTGAGCCAACCATTGGCAACTTGAGCTACTTAAAGAAACTGTAAGTAGATTGACTACGTTAATTAGCACACTTTTACCTTTTGCTTGGATAGCACATTTTAGAAGTCCTTTCTTCATGTTTGTGAGCAGATTTTCCGCTTAAACTGAAATGTAGTTCCAATTTGTTTGGGGAGATGAAGATTAGTTTATTCTATGTTATGTACATTTATACATTGACACTTGATCCTTCAATGTTCCTAATTCTTACATTTTTTTTAAGCAGCCAGTTGTCTGCTAATAATTTCATGGGAACAATACCCGAATCCTTTGGCAATTTGAAGAACTTAAATACTTTGTAAGTGGCTTCATTATACTTTTTGTTTCTCAAGATACTAACTTTCCTTTGAGGGATTTTGATTTATACACCACTTGCAGTCGTATAGATGGAAGCACATTATCCGGAAAGATACCCGATTTTATTGGGAATTGGACCAAAATTACAAGATTGTGAGTATCCCAATCCTTCTCAATTAGGGAAAAAAATATTTATTTACATGATTTATGAGATACTCAAAAGTTGTTCTTATATACAACATTAATTTTTTCAGGGACATGCAAGGCACATCTATGGAGGGACCTATTCCTTCAACCATATCTTTGTTGAAAAACTTGACGGAGTTGTGAGCATTCGATCTTGTGCAATTGTTCTCTATCTCTTATGATCTTGTAAGCTTGTGTTTTATCATGAAAATGTAGAATGGATGTTTTTGCTATATGATGGAGTGGTTTTTATATGCGTCCAGGAGAATATCTGATTTGAAAGGTCCAAGCTCGAATTTTCCTGATTTGCGGGGCATGAAGATGATGAAGACTTTGTAAGCTCAATATAATGAATATTTGATTTGTTTCTTTATGTCTCTTTTTTATTATAGCTGATCACCATTAACTATTGTTTTTCACATCTCAGGATTCTAAGAAATTGCTTGCTTACTGGCTCAATTCCAGATTACATTGGGGAATGGACAAGTCTGAGAACATTGTAAGTTGTCATAATGAAGTGGATATTTCATTTGATCCCAACATTTTCGTGTGCTATATCTTCTTTCCTTTGCAAAGTCCAGTGGACCGGTTGTTGCATTTTTTAAGAAGAGATTTTTCTCATGAATGAGAAAGGCCTTGAACTGAAGATCAAATTACATGCACTTCTGCAAGTTTTCTCGAGAAAATTGTCTAATCCGTCTCATTTTTTTCATCTTTGGATAGAGACTTGAGCGTTAACAAATTGACTGGTCAAGTTCCTGACACGATGGGACCTGCCCTACATTACATGTAATTACAATTTTTCTTGACTTCTCATGTCCCAGGAAATATGTAGCTGACTTTCCTTCCTTGTTAGTATCATATATGGAACAATTCTTTGGACAAGCGTTGCATAACTTTTATTTGTGAATGTAGGTTCCTAGCAAACAACTTCCTTACTGGAGCAGTACCCAGTTGGGTAACAAGCAGCAAGTATTATCTGTTAGTGTCCTATGAACATATCTTGTCTTTTGTTCTTGGTTTTCCATACCATCGTCATAGATTGTAGGATCCGACTCAAAATTCTTAGGATGAGGCTCGTGGGGTGACATCCGATATATGACTCTTCGACTGTTGTACTATTGTTATTATTTATGGGGGTGAGTATGCGCAATAACTAGATCAAGGTATGAACTGCAGCGACTTATCTTACAACAGTTTCGACGGTTCTTCTCCTATCAAATGTCAGGAATCACAAGTGTGAGTCAATGCACATTCTCTCTTAAGGCAGAAATTTTATAGTTACGTCTCGTCTCCACATTTCTGGAGTTAATATCTAACACATCGTGTTGCTTTGTAGTAATTTGGTTTCCAGCTATTCATCTAACGGAAACAACTTGTAAGTGTCTTTGACAGCTCATAAACTATACCAATTGTTGATAATTGCACGTGAAAATTATCTTACCAACAATCTTTCCGGTTTATCCCATTAGGCTCTGGTGCATGGAGAAGGATCTTCCCTGTAGCGGGAAAGCACAATGTAAGTTCTACTATGTTCGAATCATTATCAAGCATAAATTGTCTGAGCTACTTTGTCCCTTGTCATGTCTTATGCAATATCACCCAACGACACATGCAGACCATTCCTTGTTTATCAATTGTGGAGGAACCAAAATGATTTTTGAGGGGAATGAATATGAAGAGGACACCAATTCGAACGGCCCATCGACTTTCTCCTCTTTTTCTTCTGCTTCTTCAGAAAAGTGGGCTTACAGCAGCACCGGGCTTTACATGGGAAATGCCGACGCTGCTTACATAGCGAATAACCCACTTTCTATGAATGTGAGCGGCTCGGGATTTTACGAAACAGCTCGCCTTTCCCCTTGGTCGATCAGATACTATGGCCTTTGCATGATGAAAGGAAGTTACAAAGTGCGGCTCCATTTTGCTGAAATTCAATATTCCAATGACAAAACATTTAGCAGCCTTGGGAGACGTATATTCGATATATCGATACAGGTGAGTGAAGTGAAATTTGGCACCCGATCATCATTTTAAGTTCATCTGTCTTGTTGAGTTATGGTCTTTTGTAGAGGCACTTGATGGGGCTACTACACACAACAATCCGACAAGAGCATGATCTTTTCTTACCGAAGTTCTTGTTAATTCTTGCAGGGCAATCAAGTGTTGAAGGATTTTAATATTGCAGAGGAAGCCGGGGGTGTGGGGAAGGGCATATACAAAGATTTCGATAACATTTACGTGAATGGTAGTACTTTGGAGATTCACCTATATTGGTCAGGGAAGGGGACCACGGCCATTCCCGATAGAGGTGTATATGGACCACTTATTTCTGCTATTGCAGTGACATCGAGTAAGTCGATATTGAACATATTGATTCCTAACATTCTTTCCTTGTGTGGTCATTGAAGCATTCATGTATAAATCTATCATATTTTTCCCGCTTGTAGACTTCGATGTTAGAAGTGCTGGACTATCAATTGGAGCAATCACTGGAATCGCGGTAGCTTCAGTGGTTCTCATTGGATCGATATTACTAGTCCTTTGGCTAACAAGAGTTTTAGGCGGCGGAGAAGTTAAAGATTCGGGTGAGATTATCATATTGACATGTCTGCTCACACTATTTGATTCATTGCACAAGTATGATGCCTAATTTAAGACCGTATTTATCTACTTTCTTCATACTTCTTGTGGAATTTTTATTAAGGGTGAGTGGTTCTAGATTTTGTACAAGTTCCACTTGAAACTTGGAACATATCCACTAGAACAATTTTTTTTTTTTTTTTTTTTTGAACTTGAAACCTACCTTACATATCTTGGAACCTAGAACCCACAATTTTAGAATTTTTAGGGTGAGTTCTAGGTTCTACTCAGGTTCTACCTATATTATTAATTATCTTTAATGACAACCATTTGTTGTTATAATCCACTAGTCACAACTTATATTTAGACACATGAAGAATATGAAATATTAATAAAGTAAAAATCGCATAATCATCACCTAATACTTACGAGTAAGCTGTGACACCACAAAAGTTGGCATTTTTTCTTTTAACTGTGATTGCATGTCTATGAGACCATATATGTGGATCACTCCTCAATTTGTTGTAGAACTGTGTTTTTCCTTCGGTTATTTTTACCACACTCCTAATATACACCTTCATTTTTTTTCCCGAATAACGTGGCTAGATCTCCAAACTGGCCATTTCACTTTAAGGCAAATCAAAGCTGCTACAAACAACTTCAACTCTGTGAATAAGATAGGTGAAGGAGGGTTTGGGCCAGTTTACAAGGTAATTCACAATATGTTCAGAACTTCATCCTCCATTTAATGAGGAAGTGTCTAATAAATCCAGCATGTGTCTTTGTTTTAGATTTACCAACCGGATCTTGTCAAGCTAACCAATTTTTTTAATGAAATAACATATGGTTAGTTATGAGTCTTAAATTCTGTGATTAATCTCAGGGAATACTATTGGATGGAACTATGATTGCCGTGAAGCAACAATCTCCTAAATCAAAGCAAGGCAATCGTGAATTTCTCAATGAGATAGGCATGATATCTGCTCTCCAACACCCAAATCTCATAAAGCTTTATGGTTGCTGCATTGAAGGAAATCAGTTGTTGCTAGTTTACGAGTATTTGGAGAACAATAGTATTGCCCGTGCACTTTTTGGTAAAAGATGCTTTCCCTAAGCTGACTAATATGCTATTAATGAGCATTCAACTGAATTCTCTCTCTTCCCAGGACCAGATGAGCAGCAGATTGAGTTGGATTGGGCCACAAGAAAGAAAATAGTTTTGGGAATAGCAAGGGGATTGGCTTACCTTCACGAGGAATCTGGGTTGAAAATTGTTCATAGGGACATAAAAGCAACAAATGTGTTGCTTGATAAGAAACTAAATGCCAAGATCTCAGATTTTGGTTTGGCCAAACTTGATGAAGAAGAGGGTACGCATATTAGCACAAGGATAGCTGGAACAATGTAAGTCTTCTGTTATTCTGGTTAATTCTCTTCTTTTAATTAGCTTTATCTAATGAACTTTTGATTTCTACATATTTGTAATGTTTTCCCCAAATGTCCTCCTTCTATGGCCACATTCACCATTACTATTTTGCCTTGCCTCAGAGGTTATATGGCTCCTGAATATGCGATGAGGGGCTACTTGACAGACAAAGCCGATGTCTACAGTTTCGGAGTAGTCGCTTTGGAAATTGTTAGCGGAAAGAGCAACACAAATTACAGGCCAAAGGAAGAATTTATTTATCTCCTTGACTGGGTAACGCACAGTGACTTTAAGTTTGATAGAAATGATGCAGCCAACCTTTTATTGGACTTGAAGCTCTCTTTCTCTACTTTCTGCGGGTTTGCTTGGAGGACTTGCAATTAGAATGATGGCATGTGACTTCAAAATTAAATGACGGAACAAGCTATCAGGGACAAATTCGATCAGAGTAAATAAATATATCAAGGGATATTTTTTTTTGGGGCCTTCTCCCTAAAAGGAAAAAGAAAAAGAAAAGATGGGTTAGAAGCTTAGAATATCGTCATATTTATGTGTATACATGAGCATGCTCAGCCGGTGGAGAATATGAAGGCATGAACATGATGAGATTCCATCTATCAGTAACTTATTCCCCTTAATTGTTCCTAAAACTGTTTTCTGTTTCTAAAAGAAAGACAACCGACTAAACTTCTATTTTTATTTGTACATGATGAAAGGCCTATGTGTTACAAGAGCAAGGGAACGTTCTTGAACTCGTGGATTCACGCCTTGGCTCAGATTACTCCAAGGAAGAGGCAATGAGATTGCTAAACCTGGCACTACTATGCACCAATCCTTCACCAACTCTCAGGCCGCCAATGTCATCTGTGGTAAGCATGCTCGAAGGAAACAGCGCGATTCAAGCACCGATAATCAAGCGAACTGCAACGAATCCAGATTCTAGGTTCAGAGCCTTCGAGAGGCTAGCTAATGATTGCCAAACAAATGCCTTGACATTCTCTCGGGACTCTCACCAGGTGCCGGGAAGCATGTCCAGGGAAGGTCTATGGATTGATTCTTCAGCTTCTTTCACGAGTAAGGATGAGACCCACGGCGATTCTTCAAAGAGCAAGCTTCTATCAGATTTTTAGGACTCGGATTTGTTCAGTAATTATTATGTGTTTCTGGCCAATAGTGTAAAGGAATTAGATGGTGGAAATATAGGAAATAAGACTACCGCCGACGGATGTTATATAACCACGTTATTGTCCGTCCAATTCCTCGCATGAGAATTGAGTATGTGCTGGCCTTTAGGCACAATGTCTGGCTTCATCTGGGTGACTCTCAAATCTCAATGATATGAAATTTGTACTTTGAATTTTTCGGTACAGTATGGTCAACATAAATTCACCCATTTCTAAAAAGCGCATTCTCAATTTCTTCCATGAAAAATCCAACTTCCACAGGAGATTGTTCTGTTTCCTTTTTTGTTATGACTAGATTTGGTATATGACAAAAGAACCTAAGATCTCGAACTAAGTTTCAGGAATGTCTAGTTGCTAAGCTCATGGTTTGGGAAGTATAAGTCTATTGATTTCCGGCATTGTCTATGGTGTGCCTCCATTAAAAGTACACTAATAGTGGTTGACCTCTTAAAAACTCTCACCAGCATGACTTCACGTAACCTTTAACTCATCTTTATCATTGACTCATTGAGGACTCAGAATTCCTCATTTTCACATTTTTAAGGAAGCTCAGTGGTTCTCCTTGTATTGATATTACTAGTCCTTTAGCTCTTGTATTGATATTACTAGTCCTTTAGCTAATGGGATTTTTAGGCGGTAGAGAAGTTGATGATCAAGGTGAGATTATCATACTGCCATGTTTGCTAACGCATAAATCTGTCACTCGTCAATTCACCGCACAAGTATGATGCCTATTTCAAAACTGCATTTATTTGTTTTTCTTTGTACTTTTTTGTGGAATTCTTATGAGTAAATTGTGACACCACAAAAATTGGCCTTTTTTCTTTTAACTTGGATTGCATGTCTATGAGACATGACCATATTGGTGAATCACTAATATGCAAGAGAATAACTTACTACAGCGATAACATAATAAGCATCAATCCACTAGTGGGGTGGGCTACTTTCTTCATAGTCCTTTATTGTCAAGCCTAATGTGTTGTTTGGAAACTAGGGAAGAGAGGAAAATTGAGGGGCAAAGAGCGAAAGGTAATGAAAAACTAAAATTTTCCCTCCATCTGCTTGCCCTGATAAATGCCATAATTAATCAGTAATAAGTGCAACTCAGAAACGCTAATCTAGGGGATTTCGAGTGCAAAAAAGCCATGCTCCTAAAGGGGTACCTTCAGGTTAGCAACTAATACTTCTCTGCAGTTCTAGAAGGACAGCATTGCACTTTTTGACATGACTTTTCCAACATTTGACTATACAGAGAACTATCAACTTCATCTCAGTGATGTAATTTTACTGATTCTCAGTGTGGATATACTGGCCCTTTTCCCCCATAGCTTCTATTATAGGATTGTTCCTTCCTTTGATATGCAGCTTCAAAAGGTCAGAATTGCCTGTCAATTCAATTTGATAAGGAAAATGTTGCTTTCATCATCGATTACTTACATAGCCAAATGATGAGAAGATAGAGGAGATAGAATCACATAACAAGTTTTGTGGAAAGCGAATCTAGCTATTTGCTCTTTGCTCCTCCAAGAATATACTAAGCCACATTACGACTATAAATACTTACGGTAAAACGCCAGCAAGATTTCCAGCCAGGCCAGAGGACAGGCCCTTCAATACCATTTTTCCACCACCATGAGCTGCCTTAACATCAGAGTCATTTGCAGCCAATCAATATAATGCAAAGAACCAAAGTTAAGCTAATACGGTAAAGTAATGACCAATTCAAGAAGGAAAGTGAAAGAAGATATGCAACGATATAAAATAAAGTAAAAAATTGCAATTCCACCCACATTTTCCAAACAATTGTACCGGCTAAAACACCTACAATTTGCCAAATGTCGAACTTTTAAATAATTGAATGGTTACATTTTGCATATCCAGATTCTCTACATATATTACACAATGAGGGTAATGGTGCACAAAATTAGCTTATATATGCTCCAAAACAAGATGAGTCACAATCTTCGTGCATCGATAGCTTTAAAAAGGATGAACCATATATTTTTCAATCAAAGAGGTTATCTCTATGATTTGCCAAATATACAGAGGATTGAATTATAACTTCCCATCAGTTCAAAAGGTTTCAGCTCAAATCCTCGCTGTATCTGTTGAGATTATTGACATAGAAAGGCTTCAAGAGTTAAGAAACTTGAAGCACACAGCTGTAATGAAACAAAATGAATTGTATATGTCTGAAGCTACCATAGCTTTAATGTATGGTCATACAACAGTAAAATAGGGAGCTAAAGGGAAATAAAAGGCAGTATTCCATATAAATTACGCTGCTTGGTTGGTGGCAGCAATGCCAGCAGACAGCCCAATATTCATCAAAAGAAAATTCATTACCAGTCACTAGAGTTGCGGCAATGAGAGCTAAACAACATTATTCGTTGCAACGGCCACCCAACTACCAATTTACGCTCGAAGTTTGTGCAGTGTGACATTTGGAGGACAGGCGAACAAAAGGATTGTTTGAGCACACAAGGATTCAATCTTGTCTGCAGTCTAGTTTTGATGATGTCAATTGGGTAAAGTGCTGCTTCAACAACACCGCCAGCAACAGTACCTCCAGCAACAACGCCCTCTGCAGAGTCTATGAAACATAATCAAACAACCGAAGAAAACTAGTCTTCCCTTCTGCGAGTTTTACTAGCAATTAGTTTGCCGTCCCTAAAAGGAATAAAGTGAAAGCTTTACTAGCAAATGCATACAGAGAGTGTGAGGTCTTTTACTAAATGGGATAAGACAAAAAGAAGAGGTGGTGCATATAAAAAGGGAAAAAATTGATCACACTTTGTCTGGAAAAAAAGTCATGGTTTACCATTAAATGGTACAGTTGAAGGAAGTAATAAGAGAAAATGAATCAGAAACATTTTGTCAATAAAATTTTCGCTTACCCAATTCAAGACGAACATTTTCATTTATTATTCAGACAAGAATCCAAGATGCACCAAAAAAATATTGACAGATTACATATTCACCGCCAGCTTTGATATCAATACCCAGTCAGAGAACCAAAAGCCGGAACTCAAGATCCAGCAAAAGGACATACCATACACTATTCGCCAAAAATCAAAAGGCTGGTCTTGCATTGACTTCCTTTTCTGGAATCCGCCCAAATTGCGCTCCACCCCATCTGTTACAATGCATTCATCGAAATCATTCGATTCACACGAGCACAACCCAAAATGAACTTGTTCGGTCCCACACCAAAAACCGCCGGACATTTGCGTCAAACCCCAATGCGGTTCAAATAACAAGAGTTCATGCCAGCCAGCAAGAGCGAGCAAGATTTCGACCGATACTACAGTAAACGGAGACCCCAAAGCTCGGAATTTTTTCCCGAAAAAGCACAATCATTTTTTCGGTGTCGAAAGAATTTATGAATCTGCAGGGCCGAGCTAAGATTTGAATCGACCCCAAGCTCAATAAGAGACGGATTGGGAAGTGTCGAACCCCGGCGTGATCGCGAGCTTGGATTGAAGCGGGAAGCCCTTTTTTGATCCCTTCGGCCTTCGTCTCGGTCTCGCTCTGGAAGACGGACTGGCTTTTCGCTGATCGGGTTGGGTCGTTTCGGCCAGTTGAATCGGGTCAAATTTGGGTTCTCGATCAGCCCAAATCCATACCCTTTGATCGCTAGTTATGGGCCCCGACAGTGTCGGACGGGCTTCGCACCTCGTAAACGCTAGTAGTAGTATCCAATCCAATTGAATTTTAAGGTTATTTTTTTGCTTAATTCAAGTATTTGAGTTTCGTACATTTTGACTTTTCTGATCAGGGCATCTTTAGGTTTTCCACCTAGGAACGTCTGGAAAACGTCCCGGACTTTGAAATAGATTCCTCAGGGGACAAACACGCAAAACTTTGTCGCCCTTGTTAACATCATGGGGAGACACGACAAAATCGTCTCGTAACGTTATTCCACCCCCGTACATGGAGGTGCTTTTTTTTGTTTCTCCATGTCGGTGATGTGCCACGTGAATTCCTAGCCCGCGACCCAATCCACGCTTCCTCGTTAACTTGACAAGTCGCTGACTATTCTTCACAAACAATAATTTAAGAAGTGAAATTACTAAAAATGGAGGTTGGGTTGGATCGAGTATGCATCGCTAAATCTGCATTGCATGCAAAATTGGTTAATTTGGGTTTGGCCATTTTCGACCCAATTCGACATACTCATTTGACGGGCCTATTGGTTGCTTGTACCAAAAATAGAAAATGTCCTAATGGCTTGTACAAAAAACTCAAGGGATGCTTCTTTAGCGTTGTCCCAATTTGTGAAATTCAAAGACATCTACGAAATGTCACTTGATGCTTGTTGGGCTTCGTCCCCATGCAGAAGGCATGATGTGAAAAAGAGGTGCTCGTACTACAAGATCTCATGACATTTAAAAAGGCGTCCCTAGGTTGGGATGTGATTATGATCCCATAAAACATGTCCCATTTACATTGTTTGTTATGGTATGTTAACTTCCATTTGCTTTCTTTCTTCTTTAAAAAAAATTAAAGAATTTAATTGCTTCAGGCTAGTCTTTTGACGTTTAGTCTCCACTCGACGTTCAACACAAGCTACAAGATCTCATGACATTTAGAAAGGCGTCCCTAGGTTGGGATGTGATTATGATCCCATAAAACATATCCCATTTACATTGTTCATTGCTGTGTTTTCTTTACTATCAACATATATTTTTCTCATTAAAATAAAAAAGAACTTTAACGTTAACCTCCATTTGCTTTCTTTCTTCTTTAAAAAAAAAAAAATTAAAGAATTTAATCGCTTTAGGCTAGTCTTCTAACATTTAGTCTCCACTCGACGTTCAGCATGGGCTTGACGCCGAAAGGCAAGTGTTCATATGCATTATCTTCCAAAGTAAGGACCACATATTAAAAGACAACATGAATAGATGATCTCCTTACCCCTTAAATCATGTCTAAACATTTCTACATCCTAGAAGAAAAGTCCAAAACTTTCCATGCCTTCCCATTACCAAATTCATCGTTGGTAATCATTTGAAGACCTGCCCCTTTTATGAGCCATGGAAAAAGTATCTTCCCTATAAAAAATACGGTGTGCCACCGATCTTATCTTAATCTAAAGTTTGAGTTCATTTATTTTCGTAACAACACTCAATTACTAAACCGAGGATTGTTATAGAGTTAAAAAAAAAAAAGAAAAAAAAAAAAAAAGAAAGCGCCTACCCTGATATCACTAATTAAATAAAATTATACTAACAGTTGCAGTCATTGTCATAAATTGAACCTAAACCTAACTGATTTAAGAAATGTAGTTAGATGGAAAAATGAATCATTTCACCTAATAATGATTGTCCATTGCATGGATCAATATTCACAAAATTCTATCCGACGCAATGGGCCCTGTGGTCCACTCACTGAATGCAGTCCAACTTGCGATCTCCGACCTACCCAGGGTGCAAGTTCGAACCAAAAGGAACGGTCGACTCCACAGTGGTGTTGACTCTAATTAGTTCCCAAATAATTTGATGCTTTGCATTGCATGTACATACTAAAATTTCACTAAATTTTAAATACAGAGTTAAAGAATAATTAAGTTAATAATTTTTCTGATCCAATCAGTAGCCCAACACAGCTCATCATATCGTCGAACTCTGATTATTAATTCGATATCAAAGTAAAATAACTCGAACCACTCTTAGGGGTATCTCAAGTACGGTTTCCGTATTCAATGAAAAACATTTTGAGGCCAATCGTATATAATGCAGAAAAAGAATTATATATTGAGAATTATGAGTTTACTTTTTCTAGTTCTTCGATAAACGTCTCGAACACGTTTGACGAATATTATCATTGATTGCAATAAAGTGTCGGAAACAGCCAGTCGCAATTTAAAGCTAAAATATTGCAGGACAACTTTTTAAATGAAGATGAGCATTTTGAACGTGGAAGAGAGAGCGGAAGACAAACTCTCACTGATAATGATGTCGAGGAAACTGTTAAATCCTTTTTGTCGATAAATCTTCAGTTGTCGCTCTCTCTCGGACATACACAAAGCGCTCGAAAGCCTCATCTCACGTCCTCTCCAAAAAAACACTCCTTTCCGTCAGGTGTCTTTTCGCGCTGTTTTGGTCGTGGTCGCCGCAGCATTCCTGCGTCGTTTTGCACTCGCAAACGGTTCTTTCGAGATCGAGGTCGGAGTTTGGGTCGGTGTTGTGCGCGTTAACGATGGTGGTGCCTCTGGGTTCAATTTACAGAGTGGCTGTCTGTCTCGTTCTTGTCGTGATTTGCTATGCGGTCTTCGAGTGTGATGCTCGACTCTTGCCGCAAGATGAAGGTACGCGAGAATGACTAGAACCTTTCTTTAATGGCAGCTAAGAAGTTCTCTGTGGCCCTCTGTTTTTGGGATAATTAATTTCCGAACTCTGATCCTTAATCTCTCTCAAGCTCTTCACTGTTGAGATCTGCAAATTGAACTTTTAAGCGGGGGTGAGCATGGTTACATGATAGAACTGGAAATCGGAGAACTGCACTGATGGAAACTTGTCCGATTCCAGAATCTAGAGAGAATTGGTTTGGTTTTCGGTTCCAATTTCATAGAAGCTGCTGGTTTTAGTTTAGTTCTCGGTTCCCATAGGAACCAAACCAAACCGGGAACCTAAAGTAAAATACCAAAATTTTCTCCGAACCGGAACCCAAAGTGATGTTTATTTTTTATATATTGTTTTATATATTGTAATTTATATATATATATATATATATATATAAGGAGTGAATATTTTATTTAATTTCTTTTTTTTTATATGGATTTTCTTAATGAGGAGATTATCATCGATAAATAGAGTTTACAAATTGAAGTGGAATGAATATATGTGGTGAGGCTTTCTAATAATTTTTTTAGTTTCGTTAATAGTAATTTAACCATCATTGGTAAAACTATTATTAAGTGATTAACTATTATTGTTGCTTCTTTTGGTTTCAAGTGGCTAGAATTTGAACAATTTTTCATGGATGATTGAGGATTAAAGTTCTATAATTTAGGTTTTATGTTATGTGTTTTGAATATTTTATTATTTAGTTTATTGTACATATTCATCTTTTGTGAATTATTGTTAATGGAGATGATAAGCTTTCATTTTTGTTGTTGCGTTTACTTTTGTTTTGCTTAACTAAAAATGAGACAAAAAAAAGTGGACTATTAGACCTTGGAACCGACCTTGAAACCCGTGACGAGATAGGTTCCAGGTTCCAAAGAATAATGAATCCATACCGAAGGGTAAGTTTCATGTACTATATGGAATCTATAAGGGATTTAGAACTACTTAGCACTATTTCTAGTCTCATTTATTTCTCCAGCAATGGACACTAGTAACTAATTTTCAAATTCTGGTTTGTGCTTGCAGTTGATACACTAAAAACAATTGCCATGAAAATGCAAAACAAATATTGGAATGTAACCAAAACATCATGCAGTGATGGTATAGGTCTAAACATGACGACCTTGCCTTCAGGAATGACAAGCACCATGACTTGCAATTGTTCCTTTGTTAACGGCACAATTTGCCATGTCACGAGAATGTAGGCATGAATCCGACACTTTTTTTTTCTTCTCTCTCTTGATATTCTTCTTTCATAGGCATCAATTGCAATTTACCTATTTTTCTCCGTTTCTCAGCAAGTTGAAGGGACTTAATTTGACAGGGATTTTTCCTGATGAATTTGGCAACCTTACTTACCTAAGAGAAATGTAAGTTAGACTCAACTACGTGGGATCTTCCCATATGGAAGCTAATTAGGCCATGTTGGGCCATGGTTCTTTATTTCCATGAGGAAGTCATGGAAATGCATGCTATGAGTTGGGCGAAGACTATTTTTGTTCTACCTTATCCTATTATTGACAATATTTTCCATAATTCTTGATTGATTTTTCTTAAGCAATTGGTTATCAATTTTCTCAAGCGTGTATCTGTCTGAGAAATGTAGCAATCATGGAAATTTAAATCAACTTATTTGTTTGAAGTTCAGTAAACTATTGCTTCAAAATTGCAAAAGTTCTAAATTGAGTATTCTTTGCAAGCAGAGACTTCACTCATAATTACATTAGTGGTTCCCTCCCCACGACTCTTACTCGGATACCACTTATCATTTTGTAAGTTAATCTCATCATACATTAGATATCATTATAACAATTTAATTAGGAGTTTTTAAAGAAGCATAATTTTATTTTCGATTTGGTACTTCAGATCGGCACTTGGAAATCGCATAAGTAGTATTCCCAAGGAAATTGGCAACATAAGCACGCTGGAGGAGCTGTAAGACTTGCCAAAAATTATATACCTTTGTATTGAGAATTTGTTAGACCTTAAGGTGATAATCTTATGCCAATGCCAGTGTCCTAGAGGACAACCTGCTTGAAGACACTCTTGAGCCAAACATTGGCAACTTGAGCCGCTTAAGGAAACTGTAAGTAAATTGAGTACATTAGTTAGCACACTTTTGCCTTTTGTTTGGATAACACATTTCAGAAGTCCTCTCTTCATGTTTGTGAGCTCTATTGATTGAGAGATTATCAAATGAATGATCTGACTCTAGTCTTTCTACTTAAATTGGAACATAGTTTATTTTATGGTATGTACATTTGTACATTGATACTTGATCCTTCAGCTTTCCTAATTCTTAGATCCTTTTTCTTTTGTATAGCCAGGTGTCTGCTAATAATTTCATGGGCACGATACCTGAATCCTTTGGCAATTTGAAGAAATTAGAAACTTTGTAAGTGGCTTCATAATACTTTTTATTTCTCAACATGCTGAATTTCTTTTGAGGGATTTTGATTTATTAATGACTTGCAGTCGTATAGATGGAAGCACATTCTCAGGAAAGATACCTTATTTTATCGGGAATTGGACCAAAATTACAAGATTGTGTGTATCCCAATCCCTCTCAATTAGGGCCAACAATATATATTTACATGACTTGTGAGGTACTCAAATGTTTTCTTATATCAAGGCATTAATTTTTGTAGGGACATGCAAGGCACATATATGGAGGGACCTATTCCTTCAAGTATATCTTTGTTGACAAACTTGATGGAGTTGTGAGCATTTGATCTTGTGCAATTGCTCTTTGTCTCTTATAATCTTGTAAGCTTGTGTTTTATCATGAAAACATAGAATGGATGTTAATGTTATGTGATGGAGTGGTTTTTATGTGTTCAGGAGAATATCTGATTTGAAAGGTCCGAGCTCGAATTTTCCTAATTTGCAGGGCATGAACATGATGAAGACTTTGTGAGCTCAATATAATGAATATTTGATTTGTTTCTTTTGTCTCTTTTTATTATAGCCTATCACCATTAGCTATCGATTTTCACATCTTAGGATTTTGAGAAATTGCTTGCTTACTGGCTCAATTCCAAAGTACATTGGGAACTGGACAAGTTTGAAAACATTGTAAGTTGCTATAATGAGGTGGATATTTCATTTGATCCCAATATGTTCATGTGCTATATCTTCTTTCCTTCACATAGTCCAGTGGGCCAATTATTAAGCATCGACAGATTTCAGACTTGTCATAGCAAATCATTGCATTTTTCAAGAACAGATTTGTTTCATAAATGAGGAGGCCTTGAATCGAAACATCAAATGACATGAACTTCTACAAGTTTTCTCGAGAAAACTGTTTAATTTGTCTCCCTCTTTTCATCTTTGGGTAGAGACCTGAGCATCAACAGATTGACTGGTCAAGTTCCTGACACAATGGAAGCTGCTCTGGATTACATGTAATTACAAATTTTCTTGACTACTCCTAATGTCTCAGCATAAGTGTAGCCGACTTTCCTTCCTCATTAGTATCATATACACCTCATATAGTTAGACTTCGAACAATTCTTTGGGCAAGTGTTGCATAACTTTTATTTGTGAATGTAGGTTCCTAACAAACAACTCTCTTACTGGAGCAGTACCCAGTTGGGTAACAAGCGACAAGCATTATCTGTTAGTCTCCTATGAACAAATGCTGTTCTTTGTTCTTGGTTTTCCATATGATCGTCATAGATTGCAGGATTCAACTCATATTCTTAGTATGAGACTCGTGGGTTAACATCTGATATATCACTCTTTGATGTTGTACTATTATTATTTACGGGGGTGAGTACACGCAATAACTAGGTCGACGAATGAACTGCAGCGACTTATCTTACAACAATTTCAACAGTTCTTCTCTTATCAGTTGTCAGCAATCACAAGTGTGAGTAAAAGCTCGTTCTCTCTTAAGGCAGAATTTTTACAGTTTTGTCTCGTCCCCACATTTTTAGAGTCATTATCTAACACATTCTGTCGCTTTCCAGTAATTTGGTTTCGAGTTATTCATCTAAAGGAAACAACTCGTAAGTCTCTTTGACTAAGAGCTATGCCAATTGTTGACAATTGCTCGTGAAAATTATCTTATCGACAATTTTTTTGGTTTTTCCCATTAGACTCTGGTGCATGGAGAAGGATCTTCCCTGCAGCGGGAAAGCCCAATGTGAGTTTGAATTGTTGTTGAGCATAAATTATTGAGCTACTTTTGTCTCATGCCTTATGGAATATCATCCAATGACACATGCAGACCATTCCTTGTTTATCAATTGTGGAGGAACCAAAATGACTTTTGAGGGGAATCAATATTTAGAGGACACCAGTCCGAACGGTCCATCAATTTTCTCCTCCTCTTCTTTTGGTTCTTCAGAAAAGTGGGCTTACAGCAGCACCGGGCTTTATATGGGAAAATCCGATGCTGGTTACACAACGAATAACCCATTTTCTATGAATGTGAATGGCTCGGAATTTTACCAAACGGCTCGCCTTTCCCCTGGGTCGATCAGATACTATGGCCTTTGCATGATGAAAGGAAGTTACAAAGTGCGGCTCCATTTTGCTGAAATTCAATATTCTGACGACGAAACATTTAGTAGCCTAGGGAGACGTATATTCGATGTATCGATACAGGTCAGTGAAATGAAGTTTGGCACCAGATCATCATTTTAAGTTCATATGTTATGCCGAGTTATTGTCTTTTGTAGAGGCACTTAACTTGGGAAATTATTATTATGACTTGGTGGGCAACAGGGCTGCCGCACACAACAATCTGACAATGGCACGATCTTTTCTTAATGAAGTTCTTGTGAATTCTTGCAGGGCAATCAAGTGTTGAAGGATTTTAATATTGCAGAGGAAGCGGGGGGTGTTGGGAAGGGCATATACAGAGATTTTGATAACATTTACGTGAATGGTAGTACTTTGGAGATTCATCTATATTGGTCAGGGAAGGGAACCACGGCCATTCCTAATAGAGGTGTCTATGGACCACTTATTTCCGCTATTGCAGTGACACCAAGTAAGTCAATGCTGAATGTACTAATCTCTATCATTTTTTCCTCATGTGGTCATTGGAGCATTCACGTATAAATCTATTTGTAGACTTTGATGTTGGAAGGGCTGGACTATCAACTGGAGCAATCACAGGAATCTCGGTAGCTTCAGTGGTTCTCCTCATATTGATATTATTATTCCTTTGGCTAACAGGATTCTTAGGCAACAAAGAAGTTAAAAGATCCAAATGAGATTATCATATCAACATGTTTGCTCAAATACGAATATGTCACTCTTTGATTCATCGCACAAGTATGATGCCTAATTCAAGATTGTACTCATCTATTTTCTTCAAACTTTTTGTGAAATTCTTATGAGTAAACTGCGACACCACAAAAGTTGGTAATTTTATTTTTAACTAGGATTGCATGTCTATGAGACCATATGGATGAATCACTCCTCAGTTTGTTGTAGAACTGTGCTTTTCCTTCGGTTATTTTAATCACAATCTTGATATACATGGGCTAAATCTCCAAACTGGCCATTTCACTTTTAGGCAAATCAAAGCTGCAAAGACTTCCTTTTCTGGAATCCGCTCGAATCGCGGCCACCCCACGTGTTACAATCCATTCATCGAAATCATTCAAATCGCACAAGCACTGCCCAAAATGAACTTGTTCAGTCCCACACAAAAAACCGCCAAACATCCGCGTCAAACCACAACGCGACTCAGATAACGCGAGCTCATGCCAGCCAGTGAGAGCGAGCGAGGTTTTAACCGACATCACAGTAAATAAAGACCCGAAACTCGGATTTTTCTCAATAAAACCAAGCATTTTTTACCGCGTTTAGCAGAGGCCGCCTTCGTTGAGCTTTTGATGTCGAAAGAATCCATGAATCCTCAGGCTGTCCTTCCTTTCCGAGCTGAGATTTGAATCGACTTCAAGCTTGATAGGAGACGAATTGAACTGTCGAACCCTGGCGTGATCGCTAAACCTTGTCGCCCCTGTTAACATCATGTAAGTGCATCTGCATTGGTGAGATTTCTTCCCGTTTTCCAATTTTTTTCTTTTTTCTTTTGTTTTAATTTTCCAATTTTTAAAGTTATATTTTTTATATCGTTGTTTGGTCTATTTTTGTTGGTATTTGGTACATTCACTTATTTTTCTTTGTTCATGTTCGAGTATATTTATATATTTTACTGCCTGCCTACGAGTGTAGAAATTTTTTTTTCAGGCATGGTGTTTTTTACCAAATTAATCGAATTTTAAGGATCAAGAGAAATTAAGATTTGTAACTGGAATCCAACCTGTCCATAACCTTACTTGACACCGTTCATGTAGGTGTTCTTCGTTTGTCAGCGCGACGCTCATACGTGTCTCCACGTTGCTCACGTGCTACATGAATTCCTGGCCCATGACCCGACCCACGCTTCCTCACTAACTTGACAAATCGTTCCATTGAATTAACTATTCTTCCAAGGAAACAATTTAAAAAGAAAAATTACTAAAAATGGAGTTTAGGTCGGGTTGGGTCGAGTATGAGTATGAGTCACTAAATTTGCATTGTGTATAAAATGGATCAATTTGAGTATTACCATTTTTGACTTGACTGACATTACCCATTTGACAGGCACATCGGTAGCTTGTACAGAAACCTAGAAAGACATATGATCAATGATGTCCCTGATTTTTGACTAAGGGACTTCTGGAAAACGTCCTTGTGGCTTGTATAGAAAACTCACGCTTCGTCAGCGTGGTCCAATTTGCAAAATCCAAGGACGTCTAGGAAATGTTACATGGTGCTTGTTTGGGCTCGTATACTTTAAACTCATGCTTCATCTCTACGTAGAAGGCACGACGTGAAAAAGACGTTCTTGTACTACAAGATCTCAGGACATTTAAAAAGACATCCCTAGGTTGGGACATGATTATGATGTCAACCCATAAAACATACCTAACTTACATTGTTTGTTGCCGCGCTTTCTTTACTATCAATATATATTTTTCCAATTAAAAAAAAACCTTAAATGTTCGTTTTTATTTCCTTTTTTTTCTTCAAAATTTAAAGTATTTAATATTTATATCCGATATTGATATTTCATAACTTTATTATTTTGTACCTGTGAAAGCAACAATTACTTTAGGCTATTTCTTCTAAAGTTAAGTCTCCGCTCAACGCTCAGCACGGGCTTGACGTCCGAGAGTGAGTGTTAGAGTAGGATTAGCGTAGGGACTGACAAAAAAAAAAAAAAAAAAAAAAAAAAAAAAAAAAAGCTCAGCACGGGCTTGAGTCTCAAGAATGCATCATCTTCCAAAGTGAGGACCACATATTTAAATACAACGTGAATAGATGGTCTCCTTACCTTTTAAATAAAGTCTAGACCTTCCTATACCCTGTGAAAAAAGTCTAAACCTTTTGATGCCTTCCCATTACCAAATTCATTGTTGGTTATCATTTGAAGACCTGCCCCTCTTATGAGCCATGAAATCTCGCCTAGAAAATATACAGTGTGCTGCCAATCTTATTTTAACTTGAAGTTTGATTTTATTTCTTTTCGTAACAACACTCAATCATTAAATTGATGATAACTAATACTACAGAGTTAAAAGAAAAATAGTGCCTACCCCGATATCACTAATTAAATAAAATTATATGAACAGTTGCCTTTATCATCATAAATTGAACCTAAACCTAAGTGATTTAAGATATATAGTAAGATGGAAAATTAGATCATTTCACGTTATAGTGATTATCCATTGCTTTGGGTCAATAATCACAAAATTATATCCGATGCAATGGGCCCCATGGCCCACTCACTGAATGTAGTCCAACTTTCAATCTCTGACCCACCCGGGTGGCAAGGTTAGAACCGAAAGGAACTGGTCGAATTCCACAGTGGTATTGACTTTGATTAGTTCCCAAAAAATTTAATGCCTTGCATTGCATGTATATACTAAATTTTCACTAAATTTTAAATACAGGGTTAAAAAATAATTAAGTAAATAATTTTTTGACCCGATGAATACCAATACTATCTATTAAATTGTCGGACTCTAATTGGTAATTCGATATTAGAGTAAAGAGCTCGAACCACTCTTAGATAGAGTTGATTTTCTTTTCTATTTGTTGACTTTTAGAGTATTAAATTAAATCTTGCTTAGGGGTATCTCAAGTACTCTTTCTGTATTTAATGAAAGACATTTCGAGGTTGATCATATATAATGCAAAAAAGAAATATATTTTGAGAATAATAAGTTTTTTTTCCTAGTTGTTCGATAAACTTATTGAACATGCTCGACGAGATAGCCTCACTGTGATATTGTTGATTGCAATAAACTATCGGAAGCAACTTGCCGCAATTTAAAACTTAAATTATGCAGCAGTCCTTCAACTTTTTTAATAGACATGAGCATTTTGAACGAGGAAGAGCCACCGGAAGACAAACTCTCACTGAAAATGACAACGAGGAAACTGTTAAATCATTTTTGTCGACAACTCCGCGGTCGTCCCTCTCTCTCGGACATACACAAAGCACTCAAAAAACCTTATCTCACGGCCTCTCCAAAAATCACGGTGTCCCTTTGCGTTGTTTTGGTCGTGGTCGCAGCAGCATTCCCACGTCGTTTTGTGCTCGCAAACGTTTTTTAGAGATCGAGGTAGGAGTTTGGGTCGTTGTCGCGCTCGCCGGGAAGCAGAGGAAGTTAACGATGGCGGTGCTTCGGGGTTCAGTTTACAGAGTGGCTGTCTGCGTCGTTCTTGTCGTGATTTGCTCGGTGGTCTTCGAATGTTATGCTCGACTCTTGCCGCACGATGAAGGTACGCGAGAATGACTGAAACCTTTCCTTTAATGGCAATTAAGTTCTCTGTGGCCCTCTGTTTTTGGGATAATTGCTTTCCGAACTCTGATCCTGAATCTCTCTCTGGCTCTTCTCTATTGAGGTCCCTTTTATATCTCCAGCAATGGAGACTAATAACTGATTTTCAACTTCTGGTTCGTGCTTGCAGTTGACACAAAAAAATAATGGCCACGAAAATGCAAAACAAAAATTGGAATGTAACGGAGACATCATGCAGTGACCGTATCGGTCTAAACGTGACGACCTTGCCCTCAGGAACGACAAGCACTATGAGTTGCAGTTGTTCCTTCATTAACGGCAAAGTTTGCCATGTCACAAAAATGTATATATGAACCCGACAGTTCTTTATTTTCTCTCTCGGGATCTTTCCTTCACGTACATCAATTGCAATTTACCTATTCTTCTTCGTTTCTTAGCCAACTGAAGGGACTTAATTTGATAGAGTTTTTTTTTTTTTTTTTTTAATGAATTCGGCAACCTCACTTACCTAAATGAAATATACCAAGAAATTCGATTGCTTTGGGCGAGAAAGCATGATGCCATGCTTTCGACAATTTCTCGCAAATTGTTCAAGGAGTTGGCATACTCATCGTAGAGTAGGAAAGCACTTGAGAGAATTGGTTGGAAGAACACTGGAAGTTTTTAATACGTAATCCTGTTTTTACGTGATGGATGCCCAATTGCCAAAATCCGGCTTTGAGGTCGAATTTGGAATAGATATGGGCCTTTGTTAATCCAAGAAGAGAGAGAAATTATGGATGGTAAAGGGAATTTGTCATCCTAGAGGAAAAGATTGAGGGGTTGATAGTTGATTACCACCCTCATTTTCCCCCTCTCGCTTTGCTCGGCACGCTTATTGACATAAAAAGCCTTCACAAGCCCATTGGGAGTTGGAGATTTCCTGTTGCAATAGTTCTCCAGTATTCCCTTTGGGCTAAAGCCAAATGTTCGGCTTCATTCCCATGTGGTCGCCTTGGTTGGATTTATGTCTTCATTTTTCTTGAAAGTTTTTTTGGATGGGAACACTTTTGAGCCTCGAACAAGATTCTAACAACTTTTGCATGATTGATCTAGTAAGCTCATCGAATGGAAAGAGTCCGAATATTGACAAACTCAGAGAATGGTCTTAAACCTAAGACCTTTCAGAATGATACGAGTTGTGAGATCTCGAGTCATGACGCCCCAACCAATGATTAAATCTTTGTTGGGGAAGATTTGATCCAAAGATTTTTGTGGTTATTGAGCATTGGGGAAAGGCGAAGTCACGAGGAGTAGTTCTTACATTTGTGGAGAAAGTATCTTTTGAGGCGAGTTGAAATATCGAACATAAGGAGTCCAATACTCATCGGGAAGAACTTTGGTATCTAAAATTGACGGTATCAATGAGGGCGATAACTGCGAGGAATTCGACTATACTTCGAGGGGAGGATTTTGACCGGAAAATGGGGACAAGTGAGTTTGACTTGAGAATATGTCAAGGCTTTGTTCTCGAGACGTGGGTGATATGTGAAAAATATCTTCATATTCTGAATCTGAATCTTTGCTGAAAGTGTGATAACAAGGAATGATACAAAGAGTTTGTTCGTATTGTTCTTCATCAGCGAGAGAACAATGATTCAACATCATCATTTTCAAGAGAGATACTTGTTTCATTCTCAATTTGATATATCTGGGGACGATTTTTAGCAAAAATGTCATTTCTTGCTGCGGCCGCGTAGCAACGATTCGATTTTTTATGGCCCGTGCGATCCTTTCTTTTAGAGTAGGTATCGCCATTTCTTCTTTCGGAAGTTCTTGTGGCCATTTACCGGGCGAGAGCGGGCTGTCTCGAGGCTTTTATCCTTGTTGATGTAGGATTGGACCATTCGGCACTTTAGACATATTTTTTCAAGACATAGATGGATCTCTTGTTGTATTTCTCCAGGGGGAATATCCCGTACTCTCTTTTTGTCTTGCAACAAAGGATCTTTCGACCATTTGGGACGCGATTCTTTAGGGACGTAAGTCGAAAACATGCTCGAGATTTGAATCGGCTCCAATTTGGTAAAGAGTTGAAGCATTATTCGATAAAATCAAGATGTTTCTTCGAAAAGAACAACATTTTCTTTCGAAAAACTCTCTTCTTTTCATCTCTATGAGATCGGTGGGTTTTCCCACGAAGAAGTGGTATAGGATGGTAATGGCTTGGCTAAAAATTTGGTGACATCGAAAATGAATCGGGTCTTGTTCTCGATACCGATTTCCACCTCAAAGCTTAAGGCTTCCGTGAACCTAGTAACGAAGTTGTAAAGGACATCATTCATGTCATGGTTGGTGATGGGACTGGGTATTTAACCAAGTATGAAATTCCTCAAGTCTTTCGGCCATTTCTCGGTAGGGAATATCATCGATGGTGAAAAACTGCTTTGATGCCATGGACACATGATTTCTTGATTGTCTCGAACAATCCCGGGTCACAATAGGAAGGGGATCGGGTTCGGGAACCGAAAAGGATTTTTTTTTTTTTTTTTGGATAACCGAGGACTCCACCACGGGCCTCCCGTGCCCGAATGGCTCTTGAGGGTCGAGCCCTATACTTTGGGAAGACAAGCAAAAATCCCAATACTCACAATCTTCCCCACTTCGTCTAACACCATGGCTCACATAGCGAGGATTCGAACTCTCGATTTCGGTGATGAGGGAGGGACTCTAAAACCAACGTGGCTTTCCACGGTTGGATAGAGAAATATAAGTTAGACTGAGATCTTCTACAATTAAGCCAAAGAATTTGAACATACCTAATGGACCATGGTTCTTTATCTCCATGGGGAAGTCATGGAAGTGCACGCTATGAGTTGGGTGAAGACTATTTTGATTCTACCTTATGTTATTATTGATAATGTTTTTCGTAATTCTTGATTGATCTTTCTTAAGTACCTGTTTATCAATTTGGCTATGCAGTAGTCAATTTGATAAGGTAAATGTTGCTCACATCATCGATAACTGCACAGCCAAATGATGAGAAGATAGAGGAGATATAGTCACATAACAATCAAAGAAATATCTTCTTTCCTTCCGGGATATTTACTAGCAATTATTTTGCCGTTCTTTTTTTTTTTTTGGTAAGGATATATTTTTTATTTTTTTTATTTTGCCGTTCTTTCAAAAGGAATAATGTGAAAGTTTTACTAGCAAATTTATACAATAGGAAATGTCTATCTAAGGTCAAGAAAAATACATAGGGAGTGTGATATCCTTTACCAAATGGAATAATACAAAAAGAAGAGGAAGTGTTCATAAGAAGGGAGAAAACTAATACAAATGTCTGTAAATGATGTTTTAGTTTAAGGAAAGAGTAAGCGAAAATGATTCACCAACATTTTGTCTAAAAATTTTCGCATATCCAATACAAGACGAATATTTTCACTTATCATATAGTGAAGAATTCAAGATGCACCCAAAAAAAAAAATTATATATTCACCACCAACTTTGATATCAATATCCCGTTGAGGACGAAAAACTAGAGTTCAAGATCCAGCAAAAGGAGATACCATACGCTATTCGCCAAAAATTGGGAAAATTGTGTAAAAATTTCTAAACCCATTGCACTTTTGCCAATTCAATCTTAGACATTTTAATCTTGCTAATTCAGTCCTAAATCTTTTCATTTATTACTAATTGAGTCCATCCGGTCAATTTGGCTAGAAATTGCTGCGGTGCCATGTAGGATTGCCAACGCTGACGTGGATAATTTTAAAAAATATTTAAATTTTTTATCATTTTTTTCTGATTTTTTCATTTCTTTTCTTTTTTTTGCGCTCTTCTTTTCTTATTGTCGATGGTTGGCCATAGGCGATGGCCGGCTGGCCTCCCTTGCCACTAGCGGGGCTCGGCCAAGTGAGGGCGAGCCTTGATGAGGGTAGCCTTCGCCTAGGCAAGGCTGGCCCTCACCCTTGCCCTCGCCTGGTCAAGGGGAGGGTCAGTCTCGCTTGGCCTAGGCGAGGCCAGGCCTCATTGGAACTTGCTTGGGCGAGGGCTCCCCTCGTAGGGGCTCGCCTTTGCCCGACTATGCCTCACCTATGGCGGGTAAGGCTAGTTAGTGGGCCGTCGCCTTTGGGTAGTAGCTGGTCGTTAGCAAAAGGAAAAGAAGAAAGCAAAAAAAAAAAAAAAAAAAAAAAAAAAAAAAAAAAGGGTTAATACCCTAAAAACTCCAAACCCAGTAAACCCGTGACATATGTACCTCAATTGACCATAAAAAATCATAAATTTGTATACTTGTGATAAATTTACTATAAACTAATTTATATGACCGCCAAAAATTCCAAACTAGTACATTTGTAACAAATATATCATTTGTTAAATTTGATTAATACCACAAAAAAATCACAAAAATTATATAACCGTGACAAATGGAGAGTAAAATCCCAAACTTGTACACCAATCAATTATCACATATCATTTAATTTTATAATTTGACAGTTTAACAGAACTAACGGAGGATAAATTTGTCACAAGTGTATTAGTTTGGGGTAAATTTGTCAAATGTGTACCAATTTGGAGTTTTTCAAATTATTAACCGAAAATAATAAAATATTATTAAAAATTATCCACTTTACCGCCGGCGGTTCTACATGACATCGTTAGTAGTCACATCAGTGATTTCCGGCTAAAATTGATCAAATGGACTAAATTGTCAAGAAATAAAAATGTTTATGATTGAATTAGTAGAAATAAAATATTTAGGATTTTTTAGATAATTAAAACCGCCAAAAATCAAAAGGCAGGTGTTCCCAAACATTAACTTGCGTAGACTTCCTCTTCTGGCATCCGCCGAAATCGTAGCCCCCCATCTATAACGATGCATTTATCGAAATCAATCGAATTGCACAAGCACAACCCAAAATGAACTTGTCCAGACCCACACCAAAAACTGCCGAACATTCACATCAAATCCAGATAGCACGAGCTCATGCCATCGAGATTGAGCGAAGCTTTGACTGACATCACACTAAACGGAGACCCCGAAATTCGGATTTTTCCGAAAAAAAACATGGGCAATTTTTACCGCGTTTAGCAGAGGGCGCCTTCATTGACCTTTTGGCGTCGAAAGAATCCATGAATCCGCAGGCTGTCCTTCCTTTTCGAGCTGAGATTAAGCCGAATTCAAGCTTGATACGAGATGGATTCAAGTCGAACCCCGGCCTGATAGTGAACTTAAATTGAAGCGGAAAGCAGCCGACAAGGAGGAGCCTTTTGATCCGTTTGGCTTGTCTCAGTTTCGTTTCAGAGGATGGACTGCTTTCCGTGATCGAGTCGGGTCCGGTCGATTTCGGTCCATGGAGTTGGGTTAAATTTGGTTCTCGATCCCCCAAATCCATAACATGTGATTGGGTAATGGGCCCTGGCATTGTCGGACGGGTTTTGTACCTCGTATTTCATATTGTTGTCAAACGGTCGTATCCAATCCGATTGAATTTTACTATTATTTTTCACTTAATTCAAATATTTGAGTTTCATCCATTTTGCCTTTTCTTAATTCAAATACTTGTACAGAGAACTTGACCAGGACATCTTAATTTTCGACCTATGAACCACTCTTGGACTTTCAAAAAGAGGAATACGATTTTCACGTGACAAACACGCACAACTTTGTGCCCCTTTAAACATCGTGCTAGTGCTCCAGGGGATGTGACAAAATCGTCTTTGATATTTAGCGATGGCAATATGGGTCAGAAATCCATTTATTAACTCAATTTTAATGAGCCTAGGTTGAATATGGGTCACTTAACATTTTATTAAAAATAAGTCAAAATGGGTTTGAAACATAAAAATCTAAATTTATATGGATTAATATGGTTTTGCACCACACCCATTTTTTTTTTCTTGTTTTTTGGTCAGTCACCACACCCATATTCAAAACTTCAAATTATGCCCACTGGGATACATTTATTTTGAACTCTTTTTGTTATATCAAAAACCTCAAATTATACCTATTGTGACATATTTATTTTACAAATTTTCTTGTGACATAAAAAAATCCCAAATTTGTTCTTATATGACACATTTACCATCTGTCAAGGTTTCATTAGCTAATTGTTCAGCCAAATACTTGTGCAAAGAACTTGACCAAGGCATCTTGGTTTTCGACCTAGGAACGTCGGGAAAATGTCATGGACTTTGAAAAAGAGGAATACAATTTTCACGTGACAAACACGCAAAACTTTGTCCCCCCGTCAATGTCATGCCGGTGCTCCAGGACAGCGATGGCAATATGTGTCAGAAATCCATTTATTAACTCATTTTTAATGAGCTACGTTAAGTATGGGTCACTTAAAATTTTAAAAAAATAGGTCAAAATGGGTTTGAAACATTAAAATCTAAGTTTACTTGGATCAATATGGGTTTGCACCATACCCATATTCAAAACTTCAAATTATGCCCATAAGGACTAAACTTTTTTTGTTATATCAAAATCCCAAAGCTATGCCAATTGTGACATTTATCTTGAACATTTTCTTGTGACATAAAAAATCTTAAATTTGTACTTATGTGACACATTTATCCACTATCAAGGCTTTATTAGGTGATTTTTCAACCAAATACTTGTACGGAGAACCTGACCAAGGCATCTTGGTTTTTGACCTAGGAACGTCTGGAAAATGTCCTCGAATTTGAAAAAGAGGAATATGATTTTCACATGACAAACACGCAAAACTTTATCCCCTTGTTAATATTATGCTAGTGCTCTAGGGAATGCGACAACAATGTCTTTTGTATTTAGCGATGGCAATATGGGTCAAAAATCCATTTATTAACTCAGTTTTAATGAGCCAAGGTTGAATATGGATCACTTAAAATTTTTAAAACTAGGTCAAATTGGGTTTGAAACATTAAAATCTAAGCTATATGGATCAATATGGGTTTGCACTAGACCATATTCAAAGCTTCAAATTATGCCCATCGTGACATTTGTCCTAACCATTTTCTTGTGACATAAAAAATCTCAAATTTGTACCTATGTGACACATTTACCCTCGGCTAAGGTTTCATCAGGTGATATGTTAACCAAGTACTTGTACAAACAACTTGACCAAGGTATCTTGGTTTTTGACCTAGGAACATCTGGAAGACGTCTTGGACTTTAAAAAAGAGTAATGTGATTCTCACGTGACAAACACACAAAACTTTGTGCTCTCGTTAATACCATGCTAGTGCTCTAAGGGACGTTACAAAACCATCTTCGGTACTTAGCGATGGCAATATGAGTCAGAAATCCATTTATTAACTCAGTTTTAATGAGCCTAGGTTGAATATGGATCATTTAAAATTTTAAAAAATAGGTGAAAATGGGTTTGGAACATTAAAATCTAAGTTATATGGATCGATATGGATTTTCACTAGACCCATATTCAAAACTTCAAATTATGCCAATTGGGACACATTTTGAACCTTTTTTGTTATACGATAAACCCCAAACTATGCCCATTGTGAAATTTGTCCTGACCATTTTCCTGTGACATAAAAAACATCAAACTTGTATTTACGTGATATATTTACCCTCTGTCAAGGTTCCGTCAGGCGATTTTTTAGCCAAGTACTTATACGGACAACTTGACCAAGGCATCTCTGTTTTTGACCTAGGAACGTTTGAAAAACATCTTGGACGGTCATATGATTCTCATGTGACGAACACGCTAGTGCTATAGGGGACGCAACAAAATCGTCTTTGGTATTGAGTGATGGCAATATGGGTTAGAAATCCATTTATTAATTCAGTTTTAATGAGCTCAGGTTGAATATGGGTCATTTAGAATTTTAAAAAATAGGTCAAAATGGGTTAGAGATTAAAATCTGAGTTCATATGGATCGTTATGGGTTTGCATTGGACCCATATTCAAAACTTCAATGGCCCATTTGGAACACATTTGTTCAAAAACCCCAAATTATGCCAATCGTTACATTTGTCCTGAACATTTTCTTGTGATATAAAAAATTTCAAACTTATATTTATGTGACACATTTATTTCTTTTCAAAGTTTTGTCAGGTGATTTTCTAGCTAAAACAACGTTGTTGTTATTTCACTTAAGTCACGTAAGTGTCATGTCAACATTGCTTGCATTCTAGTGTCTATGTCGACATATTTTTAAGGGTTTTCATTGACAAAATTTTGATGGAGAATAAATGTGTCACACATGTATAAGTTTCAAATTTTTAGCGTTAAAAGAAAGATTAGGATAGATATATCAGGTATAATTCAGAGTTTTTGGTTGCTTTTCCCTTTTTTTAACTTAAAATGTAAGCGCACCATGACCTTCCTCCATTGCTCTTGGCTCTTCTCTATTCTATGAAGGCAGAATGAGTCCTGCAGCTTCTAGATGGTAGATGGTGCATAACCAGCTCCACCCAAATTTTCCTAACCCCTCGCTTAAGTTGTGATTGCGACGTTTACCAAACAAACCAAATGATGTAATGCATTTGCAATGGACATTACATGTTTACATATCCTTTAACGGGAAATCACAGAAGAGAGCCGAACTTTGGATCTGTCGACCTATACTTGTTAGAGTACCCTTTTTGACTTTTGTTTGTATGGTCACATGTTGTAGCCATAGCTAAAGATGGGCATTTGGCGAGCGTAGCTACCAGACAATATCGTGTTCTTGTTCAAGAACTATGTCACAATGTCACAAGTTTATAACAAAAAATCTCCTAAACAGATATTATACTGTTGGTATGTTCCACAGAGTTCTCATGGGATTGATCTGATGTTTCTTTGATTGTCAATAAACTTCACCAGAAATTTTCTGACAATGCTAACATTGATCCAATCCTTAATGCATCCAGGCTGCTCCATAAATTTACCGATCTTACTTTTTTCCAATGAAATTACCGACTAAAATTTAAATTATTAGCTCTCGTTTGAGTTACTTGTTTGTTCGAGATTTTTAATTTACCAAATGCGGTGAAGACTAGCAAACTTTTATTTCGCTTTGTTACTAAGTTTGCTTTCATTCTGCTCTTTCGAAAGATGAGAATAAATCTGATGCTCAAGCCCATGTACCGCGACCATCCTCTGATCTCAGTCTTAGATCACTCTCTTTCCCCAAACTCAAAATCTCTCAGATCTGATGTCGACAAAAGGTCTGCGACCTCAGAGTAGAGATCTTGGACCTCAAGATGGAGGTTCACGAGCTCCGATTTGAGGTCGAGGACCTCCAATGGCTTCAAATACGAGGACGAGGAGCTCCACTTGCTTTGGCTATGGCTTTGAGCTTGGTTTTCCGAAGGTCTTGAACTCGGGTTTGAAAAGGCCACGGGCTGATGAGGGTCGCAGGCGACGGGCTGACGAGGGTAGTCTTGGCGTGCATATGCTATTTGCGGAAGAAGGCGACACTCTGCAATCGCCACAAGGAGATTACTTTTAGGAAATTAGCTCCGTAACTTTCATATTTTCGTATTAGACTATTGAAATTTTTTTGCCACTTAAGTGAATCGTGGACTAGAAATTGGCCATTTCAACTGCGAAAATTTACGGCTGCCGACAACAACGTCGCGTTCGCATTTGAGCGTCCAGCTCATGAGGCCTTGCTTGAGCTCCACGTGGTTTGACGGCATCGATTCGGCGGTGGTGACCGCTTGGTTTCTCGAGATGACCTACAACTTTTAAGAGCATCTGTGATTCTGTATTGAATGGATTTCTTCCCGTTTTCCAAATTTTTTGTTTTCTTTTAATTTGCCAATTTTTAAATTTTATTTTTTATATTGTTGTTTGGTCTATGTTTGTTGGTATACAGTACATTTCCTTATTTTCTTTGTTCATGTACGAGTATATTAAGATATTTTACTGCCAATGAGTGTAGAAATATATATCATATATTTTTTTCTAAGGCATGGTGTTTTCTACTAAATTTATCAAATTTTAAAGAAAGGGAGAAAATGAAATATGTAACCTGAACCCAACTTCTCCATAACCTTACCCCGACCCCATCTACGTAGGTGTTCTTGTTTGTTAGCATAACGCTTATACATGTATCTACGTTTGTCCGGTACTACATGAATTCCTAATCCACGACCCGACCCGACCCGACCCACACTTCCTCACTAACTCGACAAGTCGGTCCATGGAATCGACTATTGTTCAAAGGCAATAATTTAAGAAGAAAAATTACTAAAAATGGAGCTTGATTCATGTCAGATATAGATCACTAAAATTACATTGTGTACAAAATGAGTCAATTTGAATCTAGCTATTTTCAACTTAATTCGACAGATCCATTTGACAGGTCTACCTATAGCTTGTCTAAAAAAGCTAGAGGGACGTTGGATTAGGGGCATCTTGGATTTTCGACTTAGGGACTTATGGGAAACGTCTTGGTAGCTTGTATAGAAATCTCATGGGATGCTTTGTCAGCATTGTCCCAATTAGCAAAATTCAAGAACGTCTAGGAAACGTTACATGATGCTTGTTTGGGCTTTCATCCCATGTAGAAGGCATGACATGAGAAAGATGTCCTCGTACTACAAGATCCCATGAGATTTGAAAAGACGTCCCTATCTCATGACATTTGAAAAGACGTGCCTAGATAGGGATGTGATTATGTTGTCCCATAAAGCATGTCCCCACTTATACTATTTGTTGCAGTGCTTTCTTTAATATTAATATCCAATCTCGATATTTCCTAACTTCATTATTTTTTTTTTACCTATGAAAGCAACCCTAGGCTATTATTCTAACATTTAGTTTCCACTTGATGTTCAACACAGGCTTGAAGCCCAAAGGCAAGTCTTCCAAAGTGAGGACCGTAGATTGAAAAACCATGTGAATAGATAATCTCCTTTCCCCTTAAAGTAAGTCTAAACCTTCTTACATCCTATAAGAAAAGTCCAAACCTTTCGATGCTTTCCCATTACCAAATCCTTCATTGGTAATCATTTGAAGACCTGCCCCTTTTATGAGCCTGGAGAAAGTATGTCACCTATAAAATATACAACCAATGTTCCTTTTTTTTCCGAGGAATACTCAATCATTAAATCGAATATAGCCAGAGTTAAAAAAAAAAAAAAAAAAAAAGCGCCTACCATGATACCACTAATTAAATAAAATTATACTAATGGTTATTTATCGTCATGAATTGAACCTAAACCTAGGTGTTTTAAGAAATAAAGTTAGATGGAAAAATGAATCAGTTCACCTTAATGATTGTCCATTGCATGGGTCAATAATAACAAAAATCTATCCGACGTAATGGGCCCCATGGTCCACTCACCGAATGCAGTCCAGCTTGCAATCTCCAACCCACCCACGCTGCAAGGTTAGAACCAAAAAGGACGGTCGATTCCACAGTGCTGTTGACTTTACCTAGTTCCTAATGCTTTGCGTTGCATATTTATATACTAAATTTTCACTAAATTTTAAATACAGAGTTAAAAGAATAATTAAGTAAATAATTTTTTTGATCTGATCGATAACCCAATACAGCCCATTAAATCTTCTGACTCTAGTTATTAATTCGATATTATAGTAAAATAACTCGAACCAATTTTAGGCTCTATTCGTCTTACGAAAAACAACTTTCACGAAAACATTTTTCGATATTCAGTTCATGAAAAATAAACTAGTTGATGAAAACATTTTTCATATTCTTTCTTTCACTTCTATAAGCACTTTCTTCCACCAAACACCTTTTCCTCTTTTTTCTTTCAACATTTTAAATTCGAGTTTTTAATTATTATTAAACTTTTTCTTTCTTCTTCTTCTTTGCTAGTCGCGGGCCACAGCAACTAGTGAGCTCGAGCCTCGCCACAGTCTAGTGAGAGTCAAGCTCACCTTATTTTGGCAAGGTCGAGCCTCGCTAGATGTCGGTGAGGTTGGCGTGGCGAGGTTTGACCTCGCTTGAGGCCGTTAAGCGAGCTCTAGGCCTCGCTAGATCCGGTGAGCTAGGCGGGGCTCGAGTCTCACTTGAGGTTGCTAGAGGTCGGTGAGGCTTGAGCCCTATCCTACTTGGCGGATCCAATGAGGCTCGAGCTTGACCTCGAGCTCGAGCTCGCCTATGGCCGATCGTCGTTTATGGCCAAAAATATTTTAAAAACTTTTTAGTTTATTTTTAGGTTTTCAAGCAAACATCAGAATATATTGTTATTTTCTTAGAAAATATTTTCCAAAACGTCATATTTTCTATTAAATCAACAAAGCTTTAGATAGAGTTGATTTTTTTTTCTATATGATTTTTAGAGTATATGCTTGCGAGAAAGATGTTGCACTGAGACAGTTATATTAAATTAAATATTGTTTAGGGATATCTCAAGTACTCTTTCTATATTTAATGAAAAACATTTCGATGTAGATCATATATAATGCAAAAAAGAATTATATTTTGAAAATTATGAGTTTCTTGTTCTAGTTGTTCGATAAACGTTTCGAACACGCTCACTATATTATCATTGATTGCAATAAAGAATCGAAGACAGCTGGTCGCAATTTAAAACTAAACTAATGCAAGAGCCCTTCTTCTTTTAATTTTTTAATAGACATGAGCATTTTGAACGAGGAAGAGCCACCGGAGGACAAAAGTCTCACTGAAAATGATAACGAGGAAACTGTTAAATCCTTTATGTCTATAAATCTTGAGTCGTCTTTCCCTCCGAGGGCAACACTGTCCCTCTCCCTCAGACAAACACCAAGCGCTCGAAATTCTCATTTGAGGTCCTCTCCAAAAATCACTCCTTTCCGTCCGGTGTCTCTTTGCGCTATTTTGGTCGTGGTCGCAGCAGCATTTCCGCATCGTTTTGCGCTTGCAAAGGGTTTTTCGAGACCGAGGTCAGAGTTTGGGTCGGTGTTGCGCGCAGGGAGCAGCAGAAGTTAACCATGGTGGTGCCTCTGGGTTCAGTTTCCAGAGTGGCTGTCTGCGTCGTTCTTGTCGTGATTTGCTCAGGGTTCTTCAAGTGTGATTCCCAACTCTTGCCGCGAGATGAAGGTACGCGAGAATGACTAAATTTTTCCTTTAATGGCAGTTAAGAAGTTCCCTGTGGCCCTCTGTTCTTGGGATAATTGCTTTCCAAACTATGATCCTGAATCTCTCTCTGGCTCTTTTCAGTTGAGGTCTGCAAATTGAACTCAATTTAAGTCTCTTCTATATCTCTCGCAATGGATACTAGTAACTGATTTTCAACTTCTGGTTTGTGCTTGCAGTGGAAACGCTAATAACAATTGCCACAAAAATGCGGAACAAATACTGGAATATAACCACGAAATCATGCCGTCATGGTAGAGGTCTAAACGTGACACCTTGCCTTCGTCGATAAGCAGTGTGACTTGTAATTGTTCCTTCACTAACGGCGCAAAGTTTGTCATGTCACGGCAATGTATGTATGAACCCGACAAGTTCTCTCTCTCTCTCGCTCTTCTTCTTTCACGTGCATCAATTGCAATTTACCTATTTTTCTTTGTTTCTTAGCCATCTCCAGAGACGTAATTTGACAGGGATTTTTCCTGATGAATTCGGCAACCTCACTCACCTAAGAGAAATGTAAGTTAGATTCAATCCCATGAGATCTTCCCATCTAAAAGGTAATTAGGCCAAAGAACTTGAATGTAAGTGATGGGCCATGGTTCTTTATTTCCAAGGGAAAGTCACAGAAATGCATGCTATGAGCTGGGTGAAGACTATTCTATTTCCACCTTATCTTATTATTGACAATGTTTTTCGTAATTCTTGATTGGTCTTTCTTAACGCACCCGGTTATCAATTTTCTCAAGCATGTATATGTCTGAGAAATGTAGTAATCATGGAAATCTGAATTAACTTATTTGTTGGAACTTTAGCAAACTATTGCTTGAGAATTGTAAATGTTCTAAAGTGAGCATTATATGAAAGCAGAGACCTCACTTTTAACTACCTTAGTGGACCACTCCCTACGACTCTTACTCGGATACCACTTGTCATTCTGTAAGTTAATCTTATCATACATCGAATATCATTATCACAATTTAATTAGGAGTTCTTTAAAAGAAGCATAATTTTGTTTTCGATTTGGTATGTCAGGTTGGCGCTTGGAAATCGCATAAGTGGTATTCCCAAGGAAATTGGCAACATCAGCACACTGGAGGAGCTGTAAGACTTGCTATAATTCATATGCCTTTGCATTGGGAATTTGTTAGACCCTTTGGTGATACTTATGCCTATGCTAGTGTATTGGAGGACAATTTGCTTGAAGGCCCTCTTGAGCCAAACATTGGCAACTTGAGCCGCTTAAGGAAACTGTAAGTAATTTGAGTACATTAATTAGCCCACTTCTACCTCTTCATTGTGAAATTACCAAATGAATGATCTAACTCTAGGCTTTCTGCTTAAATTGGAATGTAGTTCGTCTTTGTTTAGGGAGATGCAAATATATTTTATTCTATATTATATACATTTATACATTGATACTTGATCCTTTAGTGATCCTAATTCTTAATTTTTTTTTTCAGCCAACTGTCTGCTAATAATTTCACGGGAACGATACCTGAATCCTTTGGCAATTTGAAGAACTTAGAAACTTTGTAAGTGGCTTCATAATACTTTTTATTTCTCAACATACTGAATTTCTTTTGAGGGATTTTGATTTATAGACCACTTGCAGTCGTATAGATGGAAGCACATTATCAGGAAAGATACCTGATTTTATTGGGAATTGGACCAACATTACAAGATTGTGCGTATCCTAATCCTTCTCAATAAGGCCAAAAATATTTATTTATGTGATTTATGAGATACTCAAAAGCTGTTCTTATATCATGGCATTAATTTTTTCAGAGACATGCAAGGCACATCTATGGAGGGACCTATTCCTTCAAGCATATCTTTGTTGAAAAACCTAACGGAGTTGTGAGCATTTGACGCAATTGTTCTTTGTCTCTTATAATCTTGCAACTTGTGTTTTATCATGAAAAGGTAGAATGGATGTTAATGTTATGTGATGGAGTAGTTTTTATATGCATCCAGGAGAATATCTGATTTGAAAGGTTCAAGCTCGAATTTTCCTGATTTGTTGAACATGACCATGATGGAGACTTTGTGAGCTCAATACAACGAACATTTGATTTGTTTTTTTTTTGTCTTTTTTATTATAGCTAATCACCATTAATTATTATTTTTCACATCTCAGGATTCTAAGAAATTGCTTGCTTACTGATTCAATTCCATCTTACATTAGGAGTTGGACAAAGTTAAAAACATTGTAAGTTACTATAATGGGGTGGATATTTCATTTGATCCTAGTTGGTTCATGTGCTATATCTTTTTTCCTTTGTAAAGTCTAGTGGGCCGGTTACTGAGCACCGATAGATTTTGGACTTGTCACAAAAGATCATTGCATTCTTTAAGAAGAGATACCTTTTGTGAATGAGGAAGGCCTCAAACTAAAGATCAAATTACATGAACTTCTGCAAGTTTTCTCGGGAAAATTGTCTAATTTGTCTCCTTTTTTTTTTTTTTTTCCATCTTTGGGTAGAGACTTGAGCGTCAACAAATTGACCGGTGAAGTTCCTGACACGATGGGAGATGCTCTGGATTACATGTAATTACGATTTCTCTTGACTACTCCTAATGTCTCAACAAATATGTAGCTTACTTTCCTTCCTCTTTAAAATCATATACACCTCTTATATTTGGACACAAAACAATTCTTTGGACAAGTGTTGCATAACTTTAATTTGTGAATGTAGGTTCTTAGCAAACAACTCCCTTACAGGAGCAATACCCAGTTGGGTAACAAGCAACAAAAATTATCTGTTAGTCTCCTATGAACACATCATGTTCTTTGTTCTTGGTTTTCTATACCATCGTTATAGATTGTAGGATTCGACTCATTATTCTTAGTATGAGACTCATGGGTTGACATCCGATATATTGATCTTTGATGTTGTACTATTATCATTTACGGGAGTGAGTACATGCAATAACTAGGTCAAGGTATGAATTGCAGTGACTTATCTTACAACAATTTCAACGGTTCTTCTCTTATCAGTTGTCAGCAATCACAAGTGTGAGTCAATGCACATTCTCTCTTGAGGCATAAATTTTACAATTTTGTCTTGTCCCTACATTTTCCGAGTTATTATCTAACACATTCTGTCACTTTCCAGTAATTTGGTTTCCAGTTATTCATCTAATAGAAACAATTGGTAAGTCTCTTTGACAACTCGTAAACTATACCAATTGTTGATAATTGCACGTGAAAATTATCTTACCGACAATCTTTCTGATTTATTCCATTAGGCTCTGGTGCATGGAGAAGGATCTTCCCTGTAGTGGCAAAGCACAGTGTGAGTTCCACATGTCTGAATCATTGTCGAGCATAAAGTGTTTGAGCTACTTTTGTCCCCTATAATGTCTTATGCAATATCATCCAACACCACATGCAGACAATTCTTTGTTTATCAATTGTGGAGGACCCAAAATGACTTTTGAGGGAAATGAATATGAGGAGGACACCAGTCCGAATGGCCCATCGATTTTCTCCTCTTCTTTTTCTACTTCTTCAGAAAAGTGGGCTTACAGCAGCAGTGGGCTTTACATGGGAAATGCTAACGCTGGTTACACGGCAAATAACCCGTTTTCATTGAATGTGAGTGGCTCGGGATTTTACAAAACGGCTCGCCTTTCCCCTTGGTCGATTAGATACTATGGCCTCTGCATGATGAAAGGAAGTTACAAAGTGCGGCTCCATTTTGCTGAAATTCAATATTCCAACAACGAAACATTTAGTAGCCTAGGGAGACGTATATTTGATGTATCCATACAGGTTAGTGAAATGAAATTCAGCACCCAATCATCATCATTTTGATTTCATTTGTTATGCTAAGTAATCGTCCTTTTTAGAGGCACTTAATGGGGCTGCACAAAACAATTTGACAAGAGCATGATCTTTCTCACCAAAATTCTTGTTAATTTGCAGGGTAATCAAGTGTTGAAGGATTTTAATATTGCAAAGGAAACGGGGGGTGTTGCGAAGGGCATATACAGAGATTTTGATAATATTTACGTGAATGGCAGTACTTTGGAGATTCACCTATATTGGTCAGGGAAGGGAACCACAACCATTCCAGATAGAGGTGTCTATGGACCACTTATTTCAGCTATTGCAGTGACACCGAGTAAGTCAATGCTGGACATATAGATCTCTATTATTCTTTCCTCATGTGGTCATTGAAGCATTCACGGATGAATATGTCATTTTTTTCCTGCTTGTAGACTTTGATGTTGGAAGCGTTGGACTATCAGCTGGAGCAATCATTGGAATCGTGGTAGCTTCCGTGGTTCTCCTTGTATCGATATTACTAGTCCTTTGGCTAACAAGATTCTTAGGAGTGGTAGAGAAGTTAATGATTTAGGTGAGATTATCATATCGACATATTTGCTCGCACAAGAATCTGTTACTTTTTGATTCATTGCACAAGTAAGATACCTAATATAAGACCATATTTATTTGCTTTCTTCTTGCTTTTTGTGGAATTCTTATGAGAAAACTGTGACACCATAAAGTTTGCCTTTTTTTTTTCTTTAAACTAGGATTGCACTCTTGATATAACCCTTGTTTTGTTTTGTTTTTTTTTTTTTTTTTTTGGGAATTGTGGGCTAGTTCTCCAAACTGGCCATTTCACTTTACGGCAAATCAAAGCTGCTACAAGCAACTTCGACTCTGTGAATAAGATAGGTGAAGGAGGGTTTGGGGCGGTTTACAAGGTAATTCACAATATATTCATAACTTCATCCTCCATTCAATGAGAATGAAGTGTATAATAAACTCAGTATATGTCTTTGTTTTAGACTTACCATTATGGATCTTGTCAAACTAACCATTTTTTTTTTAATAAAATAACATATGATCAGTTATGAGTCTTAAATTCATATAATTAATCTCAGGGAACACTATTGGATGGAACTATTATTGCTGTGAAGCAACATTCTTCTAAATCAAAGCAAGGCAATCGTGAATTTCTCAATGAGATAGGCATGATATCTGCTCTCCAGCACCCAAATCTCGTAAAGCTTTATGGCTGCTGCATTGAAGGAAATCAATTGTTGCTAGTTTACGAATATATGGAGAACAATAGTCTTGCCCACACACTTTTTGGTAAAAGATGCTTATCCTAAGCTGACTAATATCTTATTAGTGAGCATTCAATTGAACTCTCTTTCTCTCTCCCCCTCTCTCTTCCTAGATGAGCAGCAAATTGAGTTGGATTGGGCCACGAGAAAGAAAATAGGTTTGGGAATAGCAAGGGGATTGGCTTACCTTCATGAGGAGTCTACGTTGAAAATCGTTCATAGGGACATAAAAGCAACAAATGTGCTGCTTGACAAGGAACTAAATGCCAAGATCTCAGATTTTGGTTTGGCCAAACTTGTTGAAGAAGAAAATACACATATCAGCACAAGGGTAGCTGGAACAATGTAAGTCTTTTGTTGTTCTACTTAATTCTCTTCTTTTGATTAGCTTTCTCTAATGAACTTTTGATCGCTACATATCTATAATGTTTTCCCTGAATGTTCTCCTTCTATGGCCATATTCACCATTACTATTTGGCCTTGCCTCAGAGGTTATATGGCTCCTGAATATGCGATGAGGGGCTACTTGACCGACAAAGCCGATGTCTACAGCTTTGGAGTCGTCACTTTGGAAATTGTCAGTGGAAAGAGCAACACAAATTACAGGCCAAAGGGGGAATTTGTTTATCTCATTGACTGGGTAATGCATAGCGACTTTAAGTTTGATGGAAATTATGCAGTGAAGCGTTTATTGGACTCGAAGCTCTCTTTCTCTACTTTTGCGGGTTTTTTTGGAGACTTGCAAGGAGAATGATGGCATGTGACTTCATAATGAAATGATGGAACAAGCTATTAGGGACAAATTCGATCAGAGTAAATAAATATATGAAGTAATAATTTCTTTGAAGGACTTCTCCCGAAAAAGAAAAAGAAAGGATGGGTTAGAAGCTTAGAATAAAGTAAAAAGTTGCAATTCAACCTACATTTTCCGAACAACTCTACCGGCTAAAACACCTACAATTTGCCGAATGTCGAAATTTTAAGTAGTTCAGCGTTACATTTTGCATATTAAGAAAAAGAAAGGATGGGTTAGAAGCTTAGAATTTGTCATATTGACATGTATGCATAAGCATGCTCAGCGGTGGAGAACTCGAATGCATGAACATGGTGAGATTCCATCTATCAGTAACCTATTCCCCTTAATTGTTCCTAACTGTTTTCTGTTTCTAAAAGCAAGATAACCGACTCAATTTTTATTTCTATTTATACATGATGAAAGGCCTATGTGTTACAAGAGCAAGGGAATGTTCTTGAACTCGTGGATCCACGCCTCGGCTCAGATTACTCCAAGGAAGAGGCAATGCGAATGCTAAACCTGGCACTACTATGCACCAATCCTTCACCAACTCTCAGGCCGCCAATGTCAACTGTGGTGAGCATGCTCGAAGGAAAGAGCCCGATTCAAGCACCGATAATCAAGCGCTCCGCAACGAATCCAGATCCTAGGTTCAGAGCCTTCGACAGGCTAGGTAATGACAGCCAATCAAAGGTCTCGACATTCTATCAGGACACTCGCCTGGTGCCGGAAGCATGTCCATCGAAGGTCCATGGATTGATTCTTCAGCTTCTTTCAGGAGTAAGGATGAGACCCACGGCCGTTCTTCAGAGAGCAAGCTTCTATCAGATTTTTAGGACTCGGATATGTTCAGTAATTATTATGTGTTTCTAGCCAATAGTGTAAAGGAATTAGATGGTGGAAATATAGGGAATAAGACTATCGCTGAAGGATGTTACATAACCACATTATTGTCCGTCCAATTCCTCGCATGAGACTTGAGCATATGCTGGCCTTTAGGCACAAGGTCTGGCTTCATCTGGGTGACTCTCAATGGTATGAAGTTTCGTACTTTGAATTTTTTGGTACAATATGTGCAATATAAATTCATCCATTTTCTAAAAAGATAAAATTGTAATTGGAGGTTTGTGGCATTCTTTTGAGTTTCTCAGGAAAAAGTTCTGTTTCCTTTTTCGTTTTAACTCAATTTGACATGACAGAAGAATCTAAGATTTCAAAATAAGTTTCAGGAATGTCTAGTTGCTAGGCTCACAATTTGGAAAGTGTAAATCTATTGATTACAAGCTTTGTCTATGGTGAGCCCCGTCAAAAGTACACTAATAGAGGTTGACCTCTTAAAAACTCTCACCAGCATGACCTCATTTTCACATTCTCAGTGAATTTCAGGAAATGAACAAAACACTATTTTCTTCTCATTACTTTGATTCCGTGGGGTTGCGGTACGGTTCATTTCAAATAGGATGAAAAGGTTCATACATGAATGAAGGTGACGGCCATCAGGTTCAGAGAAAAGCAGAAAAGAGAATAAAGTAAAAAGCCATGGGAACGTGTGCCTAGTATAAATCAGACGGCTACTCTTCACGAGTGCACATGCTTTTAGGTTATATAATGAGACGGAAAAGCAGAATCACGATTGAAATGTGCGTCAAATTGAAACAACAGCTTATCCTGAACCTTTCTGGATGAAAGATAAGACCAAGTTCATGATTTTGGCAAATTCTTATGGAACCAATCTTACTGGTTCATCGACCAAGATGACATAAAGAATCTGATCTTTTAGCTTCCCTAAACAATTGACAGTTGTCCAATGGTTATCTTATGTTTTTCTGTATAACATAATTTCTCCAACTGCCACTTCCCAGTGAACACCCCTAACACTTCAATTCAAAGAAGAGTGAAACACTTCTTTAGTGGTTCTCCTGTATTGATATTTCTAGTCCTCTGGCTAACATGATTCTTAGGCGGCAGAGAAGTTAAAGATTCATATGAGATTATCATACTGACTTGTTGTTGACACGAAAATTTGTCACTCTTTGATTCATCACACAAGTATGATGTCTCTTTCCAGACTATATTTGTATGCTTTCTTTCTGTTTTTTGTGAAATTCTTATGAGTAAATTGTGACACCAAAAAAGTTGGCCTTTTTTTCTTTTAACTAGGATTGCATATCTCTGAGGCATGACCATATAGGCGAATCACTCATATGCAAGAGAATTACTTACTAGAGCAATAACATAATATGGCTCAACCTACAAGTGGGGTGGACTACTTTCTCCATAATCCTTCATGAGTGATCAATCCCTCGTCAAGCCTAATGTGCTGTTTGGAAACTAGGGAGGAAAGGAAAATTGATGGGTAAAGAACGAAGGTTACTGAAAAGCTAAAATTTTCCCTCATCTGCTTCCCCTAATAGATGTCATTATGATTCAGTAATAAGTGCAACTAAGAAACACTAATCTAGAGGATTCCGACTGCAAAAAAGCCACGCTCTTTACCCTAGCTGATGAAGGGGTTTTTACAGGTTAGCAACAAATATTTCTCTGCAGTTTCAGAAGGACAATATTGCATTTTTTAACATAACTTTTCCAACATTTGTCTATACAGAGAACTATCATCTTCATCTCAGTGATGTAATTTTACTGATTCTTAATGTGGATATACTGGCCCTTTCCCCCATAGCTTCTATACTAGAATTGTTATTTCCTTCGATTTGCAGCTTCAGAAGGTCAGAATTCCCTACCAATTCAATTTGATAAGGAAAATGTTGCTTTCGTCATCAGTTACTTCATAGCCAAATGATGAGAATATAGGGGAGATATAGTCACATAACAAGCTTTGTGGATAGCTAATCTAGCTATTTGCTCTTTGCTCCTCCAAGAATTAACTAAGCCACTATTAGGACTGTGAATACTTACGGTAAAATGCCAGCAAGATTTCCAGCCAGGTCAGAGCACAGGCCATTCAATACAATTTTTCCACCACCATGAGCTGCCTTAACATCAGAGTCATTTGCAGCCAATCAATATAATGCAAAGAACCAAAGTTAAGCTATTACGGTAAAGTAATGGCCAATTCAAGAAGGAAAGCGAAAGAAGATATGCAAACTGAAAAGTTGCAATTCGACCCACATTTTCCAAACAACTCTACTGGCTAACACCTACAATTTGCCAAAAGTCGAACTTTTAAGTAATTGGGCATTACATTTTGCATATCCAGATTCTCTACATATATTACACGATGGGGTTATGGTGCACTAAATTAGCTCATATATGCTCCAAAACAAGATGAATCACAAACTTCATGCATCGATAGCTTTAAAAAGGACGAAGCATATATTTTTCAATCAAAGAGGTCATCTTTATGATTTGCCAAAGCTGTTTCTGTTGAGATCATTGACATAGAAGGGATTCAAGAGTTAAGAAACTTGAAGCACACAGCTGTAATCAAACAAAATTGTATATGTCTGAAACTACCATTGCTTTAATGTCCGGTCAAGCAAGTAAAATAGGGAGAAAACGGCAATAAAAGGCAGTATTCCAGATAAACATATGCTGCTCGGTGGGCGGCAGCAAACAGCACAATATTCATCAAAGAAAATTCATTTCGTCACTAGAGTTGCAGCAACAAGAGCCAAACAACATTTAATTGTTGTAGCAGCCACCCAACTACCATTTTACACTCGAAGTTCGTGCAGTGTGACAATCGGAGGACAGGCGAAAAAAGGGATTGGTTGAGCACACAAGGATTTAATCTTGCCTAAAAGTCTAGTTTTGATGGTGTCAATTGGGCAAAGCGCTGCGTCAACAACAACACCTGCTGCAGTACTTGTAAGTCACGAAAGTACATTCTCACAATCTCTATAGCTAGAAAGAATACGCATAACTGAGTAGAGATATTAACATTCATGTTTTGGAATCAATCGTTCTTGATAAGAAAAGCGACGATCCAAAGCATAAGTAATTCTCCTTTATTACCCTCTGTATCACTAGCTCAATAAGATCTCCCTCTCCCTTAGTGTTTAGTAAACACTCCTCATATGAGAATAATTGTGTGTTTTAGGATTAGAGAAGAGACTTGAGCAATATTTATAGAGTTTTCAGTTAAACTCTCTCATTATGGGCCAGGCTCAACTTGGCCCACACTAGCTAGCCCTCTATTAGACTAATTAAGAAATCTTTTATCTCACCTTATTAGACAAATCCCGTAAAATGGTAAATTACAATATTAATTAATGTAGCCTAAAAAAAAAAACTATTACAGTACCTCCAACAACAATGCCCTTTGCACAGCCGACGAAACATAATCAAACAACCAAAGAAAACTAGCCTTCCTTCGGTGAGTTTAACTAGAAATTAGTTCGCCGTCCCTAAAAGGAATAGAGTGAAAGCTTTACTAGCAAACGCATCCAAGACGAAACGTCTTTCCAATGACAAGAAAAAACGCACGGAGAGTGTGAGGTCTTCTACTAAATGGGATAAGACAAAAAGAAGAGGTGCATATAAGAAGGGAGAAAAATTGATCAAACTAGGACTAAAAAAAAAAAAAAAAAAAAGAAGTAATGCTTTACCATTAACGATGGTGCTGTCGAAAGAATTAGTAAGAGAAAATGGATCAACAACATTCTGTCGAAAACATTTCAGCGTAGCCAATACAAGACGAACAATTTCACTTCTTATTCAATGAAGAATTCAAGATGCACTAAATAATTATTGACAAGTTATATATTCACCACCAGCTTCAATATCAATACCCGGCTGAGAAGAAAACATAAGAACCCAAGATCCAACAAAAGGACGTACCATAAACTATTTGCCGGACGGGCTTTACTCAAATTTGAGACCGGATTAACATGATGTGTCTGGATTGATTTTTTATTTTATTTTTTTGGCTTGATTCAACAATTTGCGGATCATCCATTTTGACTTATTTATTTATTTATTTATTTATTATTCAATACAACTCAATCTTTCACAATGTATGAATATTGGCACATGGAATAACATGTGTTTTTTCTTCCATAATTTTTTAAGTTCACCTAATAACTTAAACTTTTGATAAGAATGAGCAAGCCCTTACTTTAGATTGTGTATTTGTTTGCTATTTGGCATGACGTCATTATATATGAATTGATAATTTAAGATTTGAAAGATTCCCGCAGCAATTAATGGATGACTTGCAATTACAATTGGCGTAGCCCGGGTCGTATATATAAATGTATTTTTAAATTTAGCTTTGGAATATTGACATCGAAGTTCTCCGAACTGTTGGAAATTGTTTAATTGGTCTATCCACTTTCGTTTTTATTTTTATTTTATATTCCCTTGGCAGTAGGCTCTACAAACTATAATTTTCTTGTTCGAGCTGGTACTTTTGTCAAATTACGGACAAAAATGCTGACACGATCACTAAATTGTCGTGAAATTTCAAGAGAGACTTGTGTTTCTCCAATATATGTCAATTTAGGCAATTCAAATAAATCTTGGGTTTCCTTATATTTGGAATGCGGATGCAAGGAGAAGGACAAATATTTAGAAAAAGCTATTAGAATTGATATATATACATACACACACATTGACTCTATTTATTATTATGGTAAATCAGTTTTTTTTTTTGTCGATCCTACTCTACGCCTATCCTAACGCTCACTCTCAGACTTTTGCCCTGCCTCCTTGTAGGGCGTGGGAGTCGAAACCCACTCCTAAAATTAATTTGTCCCCACCCCAATCCCCCCTGAAAATGTGGGGATTCGAACCCCCACCTCCTCCTTCCATGATGAAAGGGTGACCACTGGGGTAAACGCCAGTGGTTTGGTAAATCAATTTGTCAGATCCAAAGTGCAGTGTTATTTAATGATTTAGCTGTAGATGCGGAATCGTTAATAAGGGCATTGCTTGCAGTCGTTACACCATTCGTGCATGTCGCTGCAGACCAAATTTTCATATTCACTGGAGTGAAGTTGAGGAGGCAATTGACCGATTAATCGGCTTTCAAGTAACCGAATACAAACATACAATTTGATTTCCATATCCCTATACACTGAGCTCATTTCCAGCTCGGCTCTGTCTTACCACCCCTCCTCAAAAATGAAGGGAACACGCCTTGCAACAATTTCTGTTTTTCACATATGAGTTTGTCAAAATATTCTGATGCCTTTTATTATAGAAGAAATGCCCATATATTTCGGTTTCATTATTAAGTTCACCCCCACAGGATCGCTTTCCTGCAAGTGCTGCAACCTAACCTTCGAAAAGGGGCTTCTCGGAATGGGCCATTTAGTCGCCAAGATTCAACCAGATGCTCGCCGGATACGAGGAGCAAGCCTCCAGCATAAGCCGGCTCTGGAGTTCTATTCCCAGCCTTGGAGGATCGAATCCCTCCATCGGATGGGGAAAACCACTCGGGAGTACCGTCAAGTAGAGCTATAGCAACTGAGAAGAACATATAGTCTCATCGAAACCTAAAGTAAAATATCATGATCAGCCTGTTTAATTTATATAATGCATACCCTCTACAACTTTACAGTATAGTTCCATCATAATTTTCTTTTGCCATGCTTTCCAACCTTAAATTCCTTTTTTTTTTCATTTATAAATGCAATCCCAGTATCTCTCCTCGACAAAGAAATTTCTCCATAATAATTTCTGATCTCTGATCATAAATGATTATTTTTTATTCTATTCTCGGAAATAATTTTTATGTATTTTAAGGCATTTGCTATTTGTCCAAAATTTCTACTCCCGAAATAGAATTGCGTTTGGTACATTTCTCAAAATTTTTAATCCAAATAATTTGATTACTTTTTTTCTTTTCTTTCTCTTCTTCTTCTTCAAGCTTTGGCCACCACAAGGTCGACTTGGCCTTGGCTAGGTAACGCCAACCTTGCGGTGGCCCGATGAGGTTGAGCCCTGCAGACGGCTGGGTGAACTCAACCTCGCCACATCTAGGGAGGTCGAGCCTTGCCGATGGCTCGCCCTAGCTTGCTGGATCTCTCCCAACCGGTCACCTACAACAGGCGGTGGTGAACGGTGGCGGCGGCGACAGTGGAAAAAGAAGAGAGACGGAAGAAAAACAAGAAGAGAAAAAAATGGGTTGGCTTTGATTCTGGAATTATTACTGAGAATAAAAAATCGACTTTTTTCTATTCATCGATTATGTTCCAAATTTATTTCCAGAAACAAAAATTTTACCAAACGGATTTTTCTTTCAAATTTATTTTCGAAAATAAAAGTGTCACGACCTCTCTTTTTCCGTCCGGGGGGAAAGGAAGAAGGTTTAGGGGTATTTGCCTAAAGAGGTGGACCAACGGCCCTAGACTAGGTGCGGGCTCTCCCAAGCCCATACCTCGCGCAACGTTGGATTTTGTTTTTTAGTTCTTAACAACCTATGTATTTCTAGGAGACGCCGCTAGCCTATTGGGGTCGGCTAGAAACCAATCAAGACGCGGGAGTGTTGTCTCGATTCCTACGCAACCAGAGATTTCTAGGAACGGGGACTTGTTTACGCCAACGTTTCTATTAGCGCCCTTGCGGTACCACTAACTTGGAAGGTTTTAATCTAAATGGCCACACAATCTTGATTACCAATTATAATCTTTATGAAACCGCTAAAAGTGTCCATGCAAATGTTTTTTTAGTTTTTTTTTTAATGTCTAGACTAATCCTAACATAATTTAGAAGAGAAATTTACACTCAAATTAATGAAAAGCGGTGCATAAGTAAACATCCAAGAAATTGAAATAACTTGAAAATAAATGCGGAAAAATGAAAACCCGATACAAGTCGGGCAAATAATATTACATGGCCTTGTTATCACGCCCGGGACAGGACCCCCATGAGCAAAATGAGAATTTAAATGTGCATGCAATTACTCTAAATGCATGAAACTACTCTAGATAATTTAAATCTACGCAACATGGATCATTTACAAAAATGGTTATAAAATCCCAAAATATCATTAAATTAGAAAAAATGACTTTGTAAAATTAGGAAAATCTCCTAAATGTCATTTTGGCTTAATTTGATAACATCCAACATTTTTTGATATTTTGAAATTTTCATATTTTTTTCTTTTTTTAATCCTTTTTCTAATCTTTTTATATATTTAATTTAATTAATTAATTATTTTTTTTGAAGGAAAAACATATTCCATTTAAAGCACTATATTAAATGCCTAGATAATCTATATGCAAGAATTTAACTTGAAATATTTTTGTGAAAAACAAGTTCCCATTTTTTTTGGAAATGATTTTTGAGCAAAAATTTAGGTGTCAACAAAAAGAATAGAAATTTTTACTGTTTGATCGATTGTCAAATGCGCCCGAATTGTCAAGAAAAATCTATCCTTCCCTTTTTTAGAATGAAGACAAAAAAAGGGGAAAGGAAAGAAAAAAAGAAAAAAGAAGAAGAAGAATTCATGCCAGAGCAGGGCTGCAAGTTTCCCCTTCAAATCCACCGAATGTGCCGTAAATAATCCATTGACGCAGACTATGTAGCACTGACACGGACACGCGACATGCGACACGACACGACACGACACGCTGACACGTTATTTCTAAAAAAACAGAGAATTCTGACACGTTCCGACACGTTATATATTAAATATATATTTTTATATATAAATACAAAAATAAATAATAAAAATATTATAGAATTAATTTATACTAAAAATATTAATTTAACATTTGTTAATATTATTCACTGTTTTAATTTGACAGAGATTGACTAAGAAAGTCATAAATTGCAAACACGAAAGAGTAAATTTGAAGGAACATGTCATATTTTCTTATACTTGTCGGAAATTAGTGAGATTTATTATAGTCCTAAACAGAGTTCGGAGTTCATAATTTAGACTAGCTTGGAGCTCCTTTGCAAAACAAGGTTCGAGAAAAATGAAAATCTAGGACAAGAACTCTCGAAGTACAACCAAAAGAAAAGGAAATAACTAAATTCGCCATGAAAAATGTTAGAAATAACTCACAAGTTAATGACATAGACCAAAAGAGATAACTCACAGGCGACGCTTGCGAGAGGCGAAAAGAACCAAAAATAAAAATAAAAATCACAGCTTTAAGTCTGCGAGGGTGGCGGAGCGACACCGGTGAGAAGATGGGCGTTCTATCGTCACTCACGGGAATGTCAAAACTTATAAGTGAGAAACTTGAGAGTGAGAATTTTCTTATTTCCCCTTTATTTTTGTTATTTTCATTATTTTTTCATATATTTATATTTTAACCCCTCAAGTATTGAAATTTTTAAAATCGCTTCCGTGCGTGTCGGAATCGCGTGTCAGAATTTCAGACTCGCGTGTAGAAGCGTGTTGGGAAGAGTTGACCACGTGTCGGATTTCTCGATACTCGTTGACCGCGTGTCGAAACGTGTCGGAGCGTGTCGGAGTGTCGAACACGACATGAAGGCTTTTGGAAAGTGTCGGTGCTTCTTACGACGCATATCCAAAATTTTCATTTACATTCCAGCTAAATTCGCCCTCTCTCTTGAGATCGCCACGTTCTCCTCATGCTTTGGCTTGTTGCTTCCTCACGCGCATCTCTCCGCCCCCGAACGGAAGAAGCGCCGAGCCGGTCGTCGTACATACGGATAAGGCCATCCCGGTCAATTTCTTACACCGACCGTCATCGACCGACGACGTTGAACGGCGATCGTCCGGACACGCGCGCACCATTTCAACGCCTCGATAGTGCGGACATAACGAACCTCCCCCTCCCCTCTTCCCGACCGTCGCCACGTTCGGAGAAGTCGCTGGCGTGCAGTGAACCTTGACCCTGTCGAAACCCTCCTCCCACGTCAGCAAATCAATAGAAAAATCGGCCCACGTTCCGTGACGTGCTCCGTCCGGACCCCGTCACGCCACGACAGCCGACGGTCGTTATCATCTACCGGGAAAATTTCCACCGCTGACGTGCGAATCGGCGCCCGACCGCCCTCCCGCTCGCTCCCCATGCCGACGGCGAAGGGCCCCGTTGACTTCGGATTCCTCTCCCGCCTCTTGATCGGGTTTTCCAAGGGCGTTCTTGGCCGCACCGGCGATCGGGTAAATCCTCTCTGTTTTTTTTTTTTAATCCGCCATCCGTCAAAACGCCCTTTTTCCGCCCGCACGGAATCTCTGTCGAGATTCAGCTCTGCGACTTTTCCACGGCGATTGGGCGCCCGTCCACGGCATTGGCGCGTTTCGTGGAGAGAGGCCCGCCACGTCAGGCTCTCGGTCGGGCCCGCCAGCGCGAAAAGATCTAGTTGGCTTACGCGGGGATTTTTCCTCTCTCTCTCTCTCTCTCTCTCTCTGCAATTTGCTTTTGCTCTGTTTTCTTCCGTGTTAAGGATTTTTCTTCTGGGGTGGAAAGGCCAGTCCTGGAATTTATTGCTCCGCTTTGCCAGTGGTGGAATCTTGGGGGTGCCGTTATATATATGTCCTCAAAGATAGCAATAATCGGGAGCGTAATCTTTGGGTGGAGGCGTCTCCGGCTAAACCTTTTCTTCTTCTTCTTCCTATGGCTGGTCACTTAGTGTGGTCCTCACGCGAGAATTGATCCATTTTCGCCTCTTCTATCTTTGATGTGTACTATTATTAGTTTACACTCCAAGTTCGTGCAGCATGGCAATCGGAGGACAGGAAAACAAAAGGATTTATTGAGCACACAAGGATTTTAATCTTGCCTGAAGTCCAGTTTTGATGGTGTCAAATGGGCAAAGCGCTGCTTCAACAACAACACCAGCAGCAGCACTACCTCCAGCAACAACGCCCTCTGCAGAGTCGACGAAACATAATCAGACAACTAAAGAAAACTAGCCTTCCCTTCGGTGAGTTTAACTAGCAATTAGTTCGCCATCCCTAAAAGGAATAGAGTGAAAGCTTTACTAGCAAATGCATACAAGAGGAAACATCTTTCCAATGACAAGAAAAAACGCTTGGAGAGTGTGAGATCTTTTACTAAATGGGATAAAGACAGAAGAAGAGGAGGTGCATATAAGAAGGGAGAAAAATTGATCAAACTAGGACTGGGAAAGAAAGAAGTCATGCTTTACGATTGACGATGGTGTAGTCGAAAGAATTATTAAGAGAAAATGAATCAACAACATTCTGTCGAAAATTTTTTGGCGTACCCAATATAAGACGGACAAGTTCACTTCTTATTCAATGAAGAATTCAAGATGCACCAAAAAATCTTGACGAGTTATATAATCAATACCCACTACGAAAAAAACATAAGAACGCAATATTTAGCAAAAGGACAGACCATAAGCTATTCGCCCCAATCCATAACTTATGATTGAGTATGGGCCCGGCATTGTCGAATGGGCTTTACTCAGATATGCGACCGGATGAACATGACGTGTCTGGATTGATTTTTATTTTTATTTTTTTAGCTTGATTCAATGATTTGCAGATCATCTATTTTGACTTATTTATTTATTTATTAGTCAGTACAACTCAATCTTTCACAATGTATAAATATTGGCACATGGAGTAACATGTGTTTTTTTTCCATAATTTTTTTAACTTCACCCAATAACTTAAAAGCTTTTGATAAGAACGAGCAGGCCCTTACTTTAGATTATGTATTTGTTTGCTAGTTGGCGTTATGTCATGATATATAAATTGATAATTTAAGATTCGAAAGATTCCCGCAACAATTAATGGATGACTTGCAATTGCAATTGACCTAGCCCGGGTTGTGTATATAAATGTAATTTTAAATTTAGCTTTGGAATATAGACATCAAAGTTCTCCAAACTGTTGGAAATTGTTTAATTTGGTATATCCATTTTCGTTTTTTTATTTATTTCTTTGGCAATGGTCTCTACAAACTATATACTTTCTTGTCCCAGCTGGTCCTTTCGTCAAATTACAGACAAAAATGCTAACGCAATCACTAAATGTCATGAAATTTCTAAAAGAAACTCGTGTTTCTCCAATATATGTTGATTTGGGCAATTCAAGTAAATCTTGGGTTTCTTTGTATTTCGAATGGCGATGCAAGGAGGAGAGGACAAATATTCATGAAAAAAACTATTATAAACACACGCCTTGCCGCGATTTCCGTTTTTCACATGAGGTAGCATCAGAATATTTTGACAACCTCATGTGAAAAATATTTTATTTTTCACATGAGGTTGTCAAAATAATATTTTTCACATGAGGTTGTCAAAATATTCTGATGCCTTTTATTACAGAAGAAATGCCCAGATATCTCGATTTCATTATCGAGTTCACGGGATCAACCCCACGTTGCATCATCCCCACAGGATCGCTTCGCTGCAAGTGCTGCGCCCAAACCGCCGAAAAGGGGCTTCTCGGGATGGGCCATTTAGGCCTGTTTGTTTGTTTTTTTTTACGTTTTTAAACAAATTTTGTGTTTTTTGTTAGGGGGAACAAAAAAAGAACGTAAACGCGTTTGTTTGCGTTTTTTGTTCCAAATCTATTTTTGTTCTAACACTTTTAATGTAAAACAAAGAAAAAAAAACTTGTTTGCTTGTTTAACAAAAATTAAACACATTTTTCTCTCTCTCTTTTTTTTCTTTTTTTTTTTTTTTTCTTTCTTTTTTTCTTTGGCCGGTCCCCGGTCTCGGCCATGGCCGGCGATCGGCCAAAGAGGGGGGCGACGCCGTCGACGGCCGACGACCTCGCCGGGCGTCGCGGCCCGGCGAGGCCGAGCGTCGCCGTGGCCGGGCGAGGCCGCCGGCCCCGTCGGCCGGTCGCCGGCCATGGCCGGAGCGGCGGCAAGGCCAAAAGAAAAAAAAGAAAAAAAAAAAAGAAAAAAAAAAATAAAGAAAATAAAAATAAAAATATTAAAAAATTAAAAGAAATAAAAAAAAAAAAGAATACAAATTTACCAAACGTGTTTCGTTCATTTTTTATTCCTGGAACAAATTTACCAAACGCGTTTTTTGTTCAAAAATTGTTCCCAAAAACAAACACTTTTTTCTATTTCTGTTCCCTGGAACAATTTTTAAACAGAAGTGTTACCAAACGCACCCTTAGTCGCCAATATTCGACCCGATGCTTGCCGGATACGAGCAAACCTCCCGCGTGAGCCGGCTCTGGAGTTCTATTCCCAGCCTTGGAGGATCGAATCCCTCCATCGGATGGGGAAAACCACTCGGCAGTACCGTCAAGCAGAGCTATAGCAACTGAGAAGAACATATAGTCGCATCCAAACGTCAAGTAAAATATCACGATCAGCCTGTTTAATTTATAGAATGCATGCCCTCTACAACTTTACGGTATAGTTCCATCATCATTTTCTTTTGCCATGCTCGTTCCAACCTTAAATTTCCCTTCTTTTTTATTTGGGATCCGAGGAGATTGAATCAATGGAACACACATCTATTGGTCATCCCAAAATCGGAAGATCCCGTGTCACATCACTGAATCTCAAATTTTCATTTACAAATGCGATCCCAGTATCTCTCAATTTCTCCACAATAATGACCCCCAACAACCAGCTCCTGGCTAGAAGGATCTTATACAATCTCGAGGAAGAGAAAGACGTGGGTTCTTCCCTTTCCAACTTGGGATGAGACGGATTTGGAAGGAGATCAACGAAATGTCAAGAAAAATCTATCCTTCCCTCTTCGGAAACGAAGACCGTAAAAAGGGGGTGGGGGTTGGTTGGGGGGGTAGTAAAAAGAAAAATCATGGTAGGGCAGGAATGCAACGTCCCCCTTCAAATTTACCGAACGTGCCGTACATAATCCCATCGACGCAGATCCAGAATTTTCATTTACATTCCAGCTAAATTCGCCCTCTCTCTCTCTCTCTCGATCGCCACGTTCTCCCCGCGCTCTGGATTGTACCTTCCTCACGTGCATCGCTCCGCCCCCGAACGGAAGAAGCGCCGGGCCCGTCGTCGTACATACGGATAAGGCCATCCGGGTCAATTTCTTACACCGACAGTCATCGGCCGACAACGTTGAACGGCGATCGTCCGGACACGCGCGCTCGCCATTTCAACGCCTCGATAGTGCGGACAAAACGAACCTCCCCCTCCCCTCTCCCCGACTGCTGCCACGTTCGGAGGAGTCGCTGGTGTGTACGGTGACCCTGTCAAAAACCCTCTTCCGACGTCAGCAAATCAATAGAAAAATCAGCCCACATTCCGTGACGTGCTCCGTCCGGACCCCCGCCACGCCACGACAGCCGACGGTCGTTATCATCTACCGGGCAAATTTCCACCGCCGACGTGGGAAACGGCGCCCGTCCGCCCGCTCCCGATGCCGACCGCGAAGGGCCCCGTTGACTTCCGACCCCTCTCCCGCTTCTTGATCGGGTTTTCCAACACTGTTCTTGCCCGCATCGCCGATCTGGTAAATTATCTTCTTCTTTTTTTTATCCGCAATCCGTCAAAAACGTCCTTTCTTTCGCCTGCAGGAATCTCTGTCAAGATTCAGCTCTGCGGCTTTTCCACCGCGACGCGTGTCGAGCTCCGGTTGGGAGCCGTCCGTGGCATTGGCGCGTTTCGAGGAGAGGAGGGCCGTCAGGCTCTGGGTCGGGCCCGCCAGCGCGAAAAGATCTAGTTGGCTTACGCGGGGGATTTTTCCTCTCTCTCTGTCTCTCTCTGTCTCTGCAATTTGCTTTTGCTCTGTTTTCTTCCGAGTTAAGGATTTTTCTTTTGGGGGTGGAAAGGCTGGTCCTGGAATTTAGTGCTTCGTTTTGCCAGTGGTGGAATCTTGGTGGTTCCGTTATTTATATGTCCTCAAAGAGAGCAATAATCGGGAGCGTAATCATTTTGCTTACAGTTCTTTGGGTGGAGGCGTCTTTTTCTGGATAAACCTTTTCTTCTTCTGCTTCTTCTTCCTCCTGTGGCTGGTCACTCTGTGTGGTCCTCGTACGAGAATTGATCCCTTTTCGCCTCTTCTATATTCGACGATCGTTGGTCGAGAGAATTCTTGTGGGTCTTTTCTGATTCTTCTCCTCCTCCTCTGCTTTCTTCTGCCGAGTTGGGGCGTGGGGTTACGTGCTCCCTTGAATTGTTTATCTTCGGGCATCCCTGCCCACTTTCGTTTCGCACCAGGTGGTCTCTCTGGTTCTTGCTCGGTCAAGTCGATTCTTACTTCCCTTTACTTTATTTTTGATAAGTATTGTTGAAATTTTCTTCTGGGTCTTTGATTCTTTCGTCTTTCTTTTGAATTGGGCCCCTCCACGGATGCTTTGACGAATTCTTTAAACGAATTTGGTGGGACGAATCTGTACTTGCAATTGCAGTGATTGTTCTGAGCCCGCTTGGATTTCTTTTTATATATAGGTACATGTATGTTTGAGAACTCGCATCAAGCTTTCATTGTCGTGCTTGCAGGTGAGATCTAGTGCAGATTATAGTCTGAGATACAGGATGACGGTGAAGACAAACGGGTTCCTCCAAGGTTGTCTGCCGGAGGAGCTGAAGAAAGTGCTCCGATCGGTGGCGTCCGAATTGGGGGATGTGATTGATGACATGGACTCGATTCAGGTGGTTCCTCTTAAAGGGGCCATGACCAATGAGGTTTACCAGATAAATTGGCCGTTGAATGATAAAAACGATCTCTTCAGAAAGGTTTTGGTTAGGATCTACGGTGAAGGAGTCGATCTCTTCTTCAACAGGGACGATGAGGTGCAGACGTTCGAGTGCATTTCGAAGCATGGGCAGGGGCCTCGTTTGCTCGGCCGGTTTTCGGACGGAAGGGTGGAGGAGTTCATTCATGCCAGGGTATGCCGTTTTCTCCCATGTCAAGATCTTTGAAAGCACCTTTCTCTGGATAAATTCCTGATTGTCGACTTTTCATCTTAAATCCACCTCGGCAGAGAGATTTCTTTTCACTAGTATTGTTAATTGATATGAAATTTCCGTTTTATTTCCATTTTTAGTACTTGTTAGCGGAAACAAGTGACCAACATGAACCATAAGGCGTGATTCTGATCTTTAGTAATTTAGGAAGTTATGTTTTTCATTGTTTCTGGTCTACTATGAGACCCTCTGCCTCTTTGAATTCAGGGGACGTAGTCTGTCTCTAATGAGTAAAGATAACTGAACTCTGTTCTTTATGTTCTCTCAATTTCTTAGAACAATTTCTTAAGAACACTTGAACAATTATCAACAAATTCTTAGGGTGAGACATGATCGAACGTGTTTTAAATGTTACTGATGGCTACGTCCTTGTCTTTCAGACACTCTCAGCTGCTGACCTCCGTGATCCAGATGTTTCTGCTCTAATAGCAAGTAAACTGAGAGAGTTCCACAATCTCGAGATGCCTGGTCCGAAGAATGTGCTCCTCTGGGACAGAATTAGGTGACTATCTTGATAGGCTTTAACAATAGTAGATGCTGAAATGGAAAAACAAACATCCTTATGCCTCGTTTTTTCTGGTTCCCAGAAATTGGCTCAAAGAAGCAAGATCTTTGTGTACCCCTAAGGACGCAAAAGAATTTCGTTTAGATGCTCTGGAGGACGAAATTTGTGTGCTTGAGAAGGAGTTGACGCGGGATGACCAAGCCATTGGCTTCTGTCACAATGATCTGCAATATGGAAACATAATGATGGATGAAGAGACAAGATCGATCACCATTATTGTAAGCTTTCCTGCCTTGTTTCGGTTTTTCTGTGTGAGATTTTGTGATGACCATCTGTCTCTATGCAGTGATTAATTCTTCCGCTTAATGGGTCAAAACCGCATCTATAATGCCTAGCGAAAACACTGTTCTGATTGTGAGGATGACGTATCGTCATAATTGATAGAACACGATCCTCTGTTCTCTTCCCTCCCTCGGGGCTCCAAAAGTACCTTGTCTTTGTATTGCTATTTGAGGGGAACGATGGATGACTTCACATTCAAGCATTTGATTTGATTTGATTTGCATCTAATAAAAAACAACGATTAAAACATTATCTATTTCTTTTCACAGGATTATGAGTATGCGAGTTACAACCCCGTTGCATATGATATAGCGAATCATTTCTGTGAGATGGCAGCAAATTATCATACCGAAACACCTCATATTTTGGACTATGGTGCTTATCCAGGTGATTGTCTCTTTCCGTTTTTAAACCGCTGAACATTACAACCTGGTAATAGGATGGTTCTGTGAATCTGGATCACTGTGTTTGTGTTTTATTCGTCCATCTGTGTGTCATAAAAATAGCACTAATTTCTCTATGTATGCATGACTTGGTCAACAGGCTTAGAGGAGCGGAAGAGATTTGTGCACAATTACCTTAGCTCGGGAGGTTAGTACCTGTTTTCTTATTACTCATCTGTCTAGAACATGATTTGTACCTGGTTGGTCTTTGATCTGCATTTGCTTATCCAGTGCTCATACCTGTCGAATCTACCAGTGCTCTTTGGGCCACCTCATATTCTAACTCTGAAGCAAATCATTTTTCTTTGTTTGATATGTGTTTAGGCCTGTGAAATCTTTTACTTCATTCTAATCTGTATCGAGAGCAGATTATACCAATTTACTTTACGGAACAAAAATGGACCATTTATCAACATCTAGCAAAAGGCTTTCTCTAAAAACACCTGGAAGAATTAAGTTAATCTCTTCCTATCATCATGCTTCATTAAGCTACACTTTAAGATGAGAGAGCTGCGTTGCTAATGTGCGAGCCAGTTGCCTTCATCTTCAATCACATCATCGATATGTTTTGTGCTTTGTGCAGGGGACCAACCTAACGATACTGAAATAAACCAGCTCGTCGATGATGTAGAGAAGTACACTCTTGCAAATCATCTCCTTTGGGCTTTGTGGGGTATAATTTCGGTACGTTTGCACTCGCTTTGTTTTTTCCTTTTCTCTGGAGGCATTTTTAATTCATCAAGATTTCGTGCGTGATATTCATATAGAAGTGCTGAATCTCTGTTCACTTGCAGAGCTATGTGAACGACATCGACTTTAACTACAAGGAATATGCGAGGCAAAGATTTCGCCAATACTGGCTGAGAAAGCCTGCTCTCTTGGGCTCGGGCCGTGTTTGCAGCGAATAGATAAAAACAGACGAAGAAGCTCGACCGAATAAGGCTGCCATATGATGATATGATGCCACATCGGAGTCTTGCATATAGGTCGATGTTGTAAATATACAGTCGATTTGCTACTTATAGAATGGATATAGATTGCAAGCAGAAAAATATCGAGTTTTTCGTGGGTGATGTATCTGGTGTGACTTGAAATAAAAGAGCAATGGATTTTGCTGGTTTGTTTCTGCTGATATTTCTATGACATCTTGTTCTCAGCCATTCCAACTTGTTTTTTCGAAAGAGAACTCTTGGCAACTTTTGGGGTCCACTGTTATATATCAATTCAGGTTTGTACCTTCCAATTGCCAGACAAGAAGTGGCCTATATATCCACTTTTCTTTTTTCTCTGTAAGAAAAGGCGATGTTGATCTCATCCTATGGGACCACGACCGAGCGGAAATTGATGATTGAGATGTGATTGATTGATAAACCAGCCTCTGTTACATCGCAGCTGGTAGGTAGATAGTCCTCTAATCGTTTCTTTTGGCCTTTTGCTTCAATGGTTTTGCCGTGCAGCATCCCCACTCGCGGATAACATGCAAGCTTTTGCTCTAAGCACGGAAAGCGCCACTTTAGAAAGCGTATGCACAACGCTATGAACAAGTACAGAATTACACGTGTAGAAAAATGAAAGTAAGAAGGTGTTCGATGATGGTCGAATATTAAGTACCCAATGATATTTAGATTTCCTGCCAAATTTAGAATTTTGAACATCATTAGTAGGTTTTAACCAAATACTCAGCAAAATTCTAATTGCCGTTGAATGTTCTTTTCGATCGAATTAATGAAGTGATCTCTTCTTTAGTTAAACTAATCTAAGTGATTTTATAATTCAATTGAATGTTTCAAGTCAACACTACTTATGATTATCAAAGAGGGCCTAGATAATTTACTTAACCCATTGAATCGTAACCGATCAGTTTTAAATTTTCAAAAGTTCAATTTTATGTCATATCGCGTGGCTACAATGGTCGCTGGCAGGAACATGTCTCCGCTACATAAGCCCTATACAGTGGAATCATGTCTCGTCAAACTTTGACCAATGCAAAATTCTATTTGGCGGAACAAAATTGTTTTTTGCCGTAACAAAGAGAGAAAAAATATTAAAATAAGTAAAATAACGGATACTCACGAAGATAAAAGTGTCTGTCGGGTAAATGCTTTTTATTTTTTTGAAAATCTCACGGTTCATACAATTTAATTTTTTTTTAAAGAGAAAAGAACCTTGTCAGAGTATATAATCTTTTCAAGATTTTCCAAATTTTCTTTTTTCCCGTCATCAGAGTCTTAGATGGCAAGCAACTCTTTTTCTAAAACAAAATCAGAAAGAAAAAAAAATCTTATTCTAAAGTCTTGTTTATTATATCCTAAAGATTACCATATAATGAAAGCGAAATCATTTGATTCCATGGCCTTTACTTTTTTAAACACTATGATGACAACTCTTTACATGTCCATCCGTCGACGGGCCATGTGTGCCACCGTTAGGTGTTAGTGTCATCTGATTTTTTTTCCCCAGAAGGACTAATTCATGAAGCAAGCTACAATCTCCTAAACAAAAGGGTAATATGCAACAATTACAAATCCAAAATCTACTATTACGAATTCATTAATGATCTTATTAAAATGGCTTTTAGGGTACTTATTGTTCGACATATTAAAATAAGGAAACATAACAATTTCCAATGTGCCAACTTTTTCTTGTATTCATTTTATTTAAATTCGAAGTTTCTTATTAAGTGTTAGGGTAACATCTGGAGCAGCGTATAAAAACAAAATTGATAGCAAGATAAAATTTGAGATAAGGTATTGAAAGGGTTCAATATTTTCAAGATTCCATCTCATCTAAAAAGATAATTCTAGTTATTATAAAACAAGAGATATAGGCCAAATTTAAGAAAGCATAAGAAATTTAAAGATCACATCGTAATTACTTAGTTGATTTAGATCACGATATTATCTATTATATAGTAAAAGAACCAATAAAAAGCAACATAAGAACTTCATAGGGCAAGCGTGAAATTGTCATGTAGAAGTTCGAGATCGAAATCCATCTTCAGATTTTCTTTCCAAGTTTGACAAATTCCCATGAACACTCGTAGACATGATCATCATTATTTGACATGATACTGAGATAACGTTCGACTTATGTGATATTAATGCATGCTGATATTGGGACTGTATCTAGCAGATTTGGAAAGCAAATTAATGAGGATAGGAGAGGGGGAATCCTGCTGAGTGGTGGACGGGCTTATCTTTTGTCATGAATTTTTTTCCATATTAAGGGAGATGCAAGAAAGAGAAGCCATCATTCAAGAATTTAGAAAAAAAATCAATAAATGGGTCGAGATTTCGAGTTTTAAAAATGGAAAATAATCTTTAATGGGTTTCGAGGGCATTGACTAAAAACCCTCCCTGGCGTTTGGCAGACCCCTCGTTCGCACATGTCCTTGCCGTTGCGGACGCCAGCAAGCGTTTTGAAAGGATTGAGAAGGAGGGCAGCTTCTCTTATACAGCCTCTATATCGGTCCACGATTCACTGACACAGAGAGAGAGAGAGAGACAGGGACATAGAGACAGAGACAGAGAGAGGGTAGAGAGAGATTGAGATTGATACCAATGGCAGCAACGGGCTGGGACTCGAGACTGGTTCCAGATTTGAAGGATCGGACAAACATGGAGTGTCTTCCTTTCTCAGTGATACCCACTGTTCCAGTCAAGAAGGTCCCTAGGGTAATTCTCTTTGTGTCTCTTTGTGTGTGTGTGTCTCTCTCTCTCTCTCCATTTTCTTTTCTGTTCTTTACTTTGTTGAATTTCAAATTTTTGTTGTTTTTTTTTTTTTATCGGGACAGTGATGTTATGCGTGCTTCTCCTATGTAGATAGATCGACGGAAGGATGTCCTGTTGGATGTTTTGAAATAAACATGTTCTCATATACTCGGCTTTAATTAATTGGGAAATTTGGGCTTGCCACTGATGATTAATTTGAGTTTATGACTTCTTGTCCCCTCCGTTGAGGTAGGATGGCTTTTTCAAAACCAAATCCCAGCCTGGGCAAAGTACCAAATATTATTTTAAAACTACTGCACTTGTGATAATTTAGGGTCAAACTTTTTTACCATTCGACTCATGACGTGGATAATTTTTAAAAAATTCTAATTTTTTATTTTTGTTCTTTTCTTTACACCAATCATGGGTGAAGCCCGGATGGCCACCCTTGTCACCCATAGGGACAATCCCGCTTGGGTGAGGTGAGCCTCCCCCTACCCATGCAAGGTCATCCTTGATGGCCATAGATAGGGCTGGCCTTGCTTGGGTGAAGGTCGTCATTGCTCAATCTAGCAAGGGCCACCCTCGTTGGCTATAGACAACGTCAATCCTTGCTAGATCTAGGTGAGACTTGCCTCACTTGTGGTCAATGAGGGCTTGCAGACCCTTGCCTAGTGATCGATAAGGATTGTTGGGCTATCGTAACAAAAAAAAAAAAATCAAAAATGATTTTTTAAAATTGCAAAATTGTCAATGTTAGTATTAGTGGTATCATATGAGATGGTCGATGTTCACGATTTCTAGTCAAACGTCCATGATTTTTGATAAAAATTGGCCATATAAACTACATTAACAAATTGATACAATTAAAATTTTTAGGATTGAGTGTAATATGTTTAGGATTTTTTGGGTACTTTTCCTAACACCAACTCCATTTATTATAAATTCTGGCATCGACCAAAAAGATTATAATAAAAGAATGAAATTGGGGCCAAAATGGTAAAAATCAATTTTGAAATAAAAAGGCTAGAAAACAGAATCCGGTCCCCGATCGTCCATATTTGGCCGAGTTGAGATGTCCTGTTCAATTTTGGAAGTAGTATCCCGGTCGAACGATTCCTAGCAACAATTTCATGATTTTGAAATCGAGGTTCCTTTTCTTTAGGTGATTTTCGAAGATTTACCAGAATAGTTCTCAATATACTAATTTTAGTCGATTCAATTTACTGGTTTGAATTATTCACTATGATCTTGACATGAATTTGGTGGGCATTAAAATTGTGCTTCTATTGTTCTCTTTCATATGTTTTAGCGAAATAGAGAAATGCTTCGATTCCCAACTCCAAAATGATGAAATTATGTTGGCGCAAAGCCTGATCGCATTTTTTTTTTCACAAATTTCCGAGGATTGTGACACAAACACGACGAATCCTACATGTCTTAGGTTGTGTTGGACGTGACTAGAAAACTAGAAAACAAATCTTAATGATGTAAATCCTTTCTCCACAGCCAAGCCATGGGGAAGAGACGGGCGCATCGGATGAGAAAGACCCGGTGGACTCGTTTTGCCTCGGCGACTTCTGGAAAGCTTACGAGGAGTGGAGCGCGTACGGCGCGGGCGTTCCGATCGTGCTGCCTTGCGGCGAATCCGTGATGCAATACTATTTCCCTTCCTTATCGGCCATTCAAGTATTCACGTACCAGAAGTTTCCGACCCCTCTCAGGTCTCTCTAGCGATACTTCTACTTTCTGCTAAATCTCTTCGAATGCGACCCTTCTGTCGCATTCACCAAGTAGATAATTAAGTACTTAGATGGATCTAGATCAGCTGTTTTCGGAATTACATAAAGATTTTTCGAGGACGGTCGCGAATACAATCCTCTATAACGTGGATTAAATTCATGTCGAATGCCTTGATCGATGAAGGTTTTCTGGGGAGGGCTCTTCAATGGAGTCTGAGAACGATGGCATGAGTGACGGAAGCAACAGGAGCGGATCCTCAGAAGTTCTGAGCCCCGTCTCCCCCGGCAAAAACCTCTTTCAAGGCAAAATCCTATTTACCTTCTTGCTGATGGGTTTTACTTTCAATTTAATTTATTTTTCTTTTGTTGGTTGATTCTAAAGGAGTGTTATTATTATTACTATTATTATTATTTGGTTTAAACTTTTGTTGGGCATTTTCAGACTATGATTTTGGGATGCAAGAAGGGTCAGAGCCAGAGGAAATGCCGAAGTATCATCACGGGGAGCTATATTTTCAATACAATGAGGTGTTGAATCCTTATGCTAGAGTCCCCCTCGTTAAAAAGGTTGTAAATTGTTGGATATCCTAAGATTCCTGAATAAATGTTTTTGTTTTCCAAGGAATGATTTCGATATGATTTCTCTGATTTGTGGATTTTGTTTATTTAGATTAAAGAGCTGGCAAAGAAGTATCCTGGCTTGACAACTTTCGAGAGCACGGACCTCACTCCATATAGTTGGGTGGCTGTTGCTTGGTATGTATTGTTTTTTCATCTCTTAAACTTGCAAGAAAGTTGCAACTAGCAACTAGTAATCTAGTGTTAGGATGAAAAGATGGAATTGCTTAATGAACTAATGGATTCTTGTGGTTGGACCCTTCCTCTTTGTTGTTGTGCTGTTGCTTTAATGAAATGTAATGCTGATCAAGGCGTATGGTCCTTTATGTTTTTAGGTACCCCATTATACAGATACCGGTGATGAGAAACCAAAAGGAGTTGTCTGCATCTTTCCTTACTTATCACATGTTGTCATGGTCTACTCAGGGTTCGTGTCTCTCTCGCTATCGCTCTCTCCCACACGTTCTTAAGTTCATAATTAGTCTCATTGCATTCCTATGGAATCGCTATTTTGCTGTGATGCATGATAAAATCCGTAGCACTTTTTTGTTCTCTCAAATGTCTTGCTTTCGAGTTGCCCTAGCTCAAAAGATATGAGCAATGCTACCTGATAAATCGGACTAGAATTGTTTCATCAGGCGATGTGACAATTCGATATTATTTGCCTAAACAACTTATCAATAAATATACAAGACTCACTTCTAACATCACTCCACTGAAATTTCCCATATCACTCGATTAGTATGATTTGGATCCAGTGTGTCTAGCATTTGTCTAGAGAAGTATGTGAACCGGTCATCTTTATCGAAGTTATAGATATTCGTAACCTCATTGTACTTTCTTCAAAGATTCCAAGTTCATCTTCGTGTTCATATATCAGTACCGTGGTGGTTAAAAGTTCATGTCCATTCCATATATAGTATTTGTAAAAATTTTCTGGGGTATTGTGAAAGGTGTACTATAACCTAACTTGCAAAGTTCTTACAAGCTCTGTCGGAAGGGATGGGATTCACACTTTTTTGTGATGCATAGGTTTGGAAAGTGTCATACCAAAAGACAATCAAAGACTTGAATGCATCGTTCCGCCGAAAGTCGAATCTAAAGCTATGAAGAGTGGTGACTCGAAGACGTACAACATCAGAGTTCCTCCGTTTGCGATGAGCACGTACAAGATGCACGGAGCATTTTGGGTCGATCCAAGGACACGCGATCGCGAGATGATGTTCTCGTACCAGCGGGCCGCTTGGTTTTGGTTGAAGGAACACAAGTTTCAGCACCATGACTATAACTTCTTTGTGTCTCGTGGTGTATGATTGGCATATGACAACTCTTCATCCTAAGTTTTGATGTAACGTGTTGATGAGATTTCGGCTCTTTTCCGACTTTTCGATGGCACTTTGAGGAACTAAAATGTCCTTTCAGGTAATTTGAACCGGTCATTGCAACTAAGCATTATTAAGTTATGTTAAGATCGATGCAAGAACTTTATATGTTACTGTTAATCTATATCTCTCCTCTTTTTTTTTTTTATAGAACTAAACCATGCCTATGCAACGCCTTTCTTTGTAATTCTTTTTTTTTTTTTTACTTTTTATGACCTCCATCTTGCATGTTTGGATAATTAAAATGTGCAGTCTTCGAATTGTTAAAGTTCAACCTTCACCTCCCTCCTGCTTGAACTTCCAGTTATAGCTGATTCAATTGTTACTGCTAACTGGACCCGAGGATTAAGTTAAGTTACTTGTAAAGAAGTAAAAATAACGCTGAATTATTTCAAAGTTACACAAATTAATTTCACTAATTAAAGTTGCCAATTCAAAATATAGCAATACTGTTGTCCAATTGAAAAAAAAAATGTATTCTCTTCTCAAATTTAATTTCCATTTGGGGAAATACACTAGGAAAATTCTTTTCGTATAAAAGCTATGAATATTGAATCTAATTAATAAGAAATTATCATTGCTTTTATACGAACAAACCTCATGAGTACATATGGTAACAACTTAAGAGCCATTTCAACCTGACTTAGGATTTTGATTAATCATAACCCCACTTGGACAGCGCCACTTCACTCAAATTCTATAGATATATGCCATTCATAAAAGATGATGGATTATGGATGCGGCTATAATTGTGAAAGACAAGTATAATAAATGATGTGCATAAGCGGTTATTACTTTTTGGCTCAATCAAAATCATGCACCTCACCCACTTTGACCTTTTAAAAGCTTGGAATACTCAAAATTTTTGCAAAATGCAAATGTTCACATATAATTCTTTCACATGTTGTTGAAATTTTATTAATATTTAAAATTCTGGCCGGAATGAAAAAAAGTAGCTTTTGATTTTGCTTAAACTCAATCAAACAATTAGAAACTTCAGCCATATATCAGCAGATTAGAGAAAAATGAAGATAATTAGATAAGGGCAAGATCGGAATAAGAAAAGGGCATAAAATGCCACATGTACACAGAGAAGGGGCGTGTCAATTCTCCTAATCGACTACTTATCGTGTCCATATTGTTGATTATAGCCTGGTACCAGGAGCGTAAACTCACTTAGGAAGGGGACTTTCACGTTGAGTAAGTCAAGCCCATTTACCAGGTGGAATCTCTCGTACCCCACACAATCACACCCGCGCACACAGCCAAATATAGTGAGTCAAACATTCTATGAATAATGCAAGCTATCCCAGTTCCGGTTATGCTGAGTGCTTAGTCCAAGTAGCAAGAAAGTCTCGTATGGAAAATGAAGATTCTCCAAAGCCAATTTGTAGGGTCCATCTGCTCCTAGGCGAATTTCCTTGTATGTAGTTCTTTTTTCTTTTTCTTTTTGGGACAGAAAAGAAATAAACATTAAGAAGAGAAGGGGTTACAACCCGCCGAAATAGCGTCCGAAAGTAAAAGGTCGAAAAGAGGAGGAGGAGGACTTTGGGCCCAGTTGGTGACAAGCCCGCCCCTGTTGTGGGCTCTCGCGGCCCAATCAGCGACACAGTTAGACGTGTGCTTGCAAAACCTAATGCGAAGATGCGAAAATTGGCGTCGCAGGGCAGCAACTTCGGCGATGAGGGACCGTGTTTCCCATGGAGGATCAAGCGTGCCGTTGACAGATTTCACCAAGATGAGGCAATCGGAATCAATCTGAAGGAGCGCCTCTCTTTTGTTTTGCTGCTGTAAGTGATGTAGGGCACTGATCAGAGCTTGTGCTTCTATTTGTAGGGCTGAGGAAGCAGGTACAGTCCGCATGAATCCTTCAAGCAAATTCCCGGAGTGATCGCGACAAATGACAGCTATGGAGCCTTCCGTATCATCCTGACAATAAGCCCCGTCTATATTGATCTGCAAAACACCCGGATAAGGGGCTTGCCAAAAATCGCAATGCTTAGGGGAGTCGCAGCGTGTTTTGTTGGAGAGGTGCATGAGGTTGCGCGCTGTCTTGACTTGAGCAAGAGCGGCTTCCACAACGAGAGAAGGATCTGGTCGAGTTCTGCAGAAGATGAACCTGTTTCTCACTTTCCAAGTATGCCAAAAAATTGCGGCAATGGTCTCCAGGTTAGGTGAGTTCTTCCTGTGATATATTCGGTCAGTTAACCACTCTTCAATTTGGTGGAGTGTTGTTGCGTTGATGTGGATGCTTATACTAGGATGCGCCTAGATTCTGTGGGTCCATGGGCATAGCAGGAAATTGTTTAAAAAGTCCTAAATCTAGTATACGATAGTTAATTCAATCATAAACTTTTCAATTATATCAATTTAGTCTTACACCTAACGTACAACGGTTATTTCAATCCAAAACCTTTCAAATCAGCAAGGAGCGTTTATGACCAGACACTACCTTTCCCTCGGCAGGAACAACTGTACATAGTATCATGCCTGGGTCTCAGAAAGTTGCCGTTGCACTCGAACGGTGCACAGGGAGGCTTGCGCACTGTCCCGTGCGGACACCGACGGGTGGTCCAAGTTGGAGTGGGAGGATGATGCCACCCGTGCCATTTTCACCGCCAAGTTGTGTACTTTAGGATCTTATTTAACTTCCTCGTCACTCCATTGACTGGGGATTTTTTCATAGTTTGATACAGTTCATCTGTTCATTTGTTTTGTACTGAAGACATTTCTTATAGGCTTGCTCATTGAATTTCCTGTAATAGAATCCTTGGGGGCTAGGGGTGAGCGGTTCCAGGTTCCGGTTCGGCCCGTCCAACCCGAAACCTACCTCAGCATGGTTCCTCAAAATGAGAACCCTGAACCCACCGTTAGAACCGAGAACTCTGAACCTACCCCGTCATAGGTTCCAGGGTCGGTTCCGTGTTCCAACAGGTTCTTTTTTTTTTTTTTTTTTTTGTTATTTTCAGATTTACCAAAAAAACTATAACGTACGTGCACGTTACCAAAAAAAAATATATATATATAACTTACACGCACGTTACCAAAAAAAACTATAACGTACGCGCACGTTACCAAAAAAAAAAAAAAAAAAATATAATGTACGCGCACGTTACCAAAAAAAAACTATAACGTACGCGCACGTTACCAAAAAAAAATATAACGTACGCGCACGTTACCAAAAAAAACTATAACGTACGCGCACGTTACCAAAAAAAAAAATATAACGTACGCGCACGTTACCAAAAAAAACTATAACGTACGCGCACGTTACCAAAAAAAACTATAACGTACGCGCACGTTACTAAAAAAAAAAAAATATAGCGTACACGCACATTACCAAAAAAAACTATAACATACGCGCACGTTACCAAAAAAAATTATAACATACGGGGAGGGCGTCCCGGGTCGGGACTCAAGAGTCAAGAGCAGAGCAATAGATGTGAGGTGAGCAGGGGAGGGGGTTCCTTTTGGAACCCTAACCGGTTCCGCGACTGGCGTCCGGCGGCGGCGGCCTTCAGGGCGAGCGGCGTCCGGCGAGAGTTTCAGAGGGTCGGGACTCGGGAGTCGGGACTCAAGAGTCAAGAGTAGAGCAAGAGATGTGAGGTGAGCAGGGAGGGGGTTCCAAAACCGGTTCCGAAACCGGTTCCGCGACCGGTTCCGGTTCCGGTTCCGCGACCGGTTCCGGTTCCGGTTCCGGTTCCGGTTCCGGTTCCGAGTGGAACCGGAACCGGAACCGGGATCGCCGGTTCCCGGAAAAATGGAACCGGGAACCGGAACCGGTCCTTTAAGAACCGGGAACCGAACCGGAACCTCCGGTTCGGTTCTCCGGTTCCCGGCTCCTACCCGGGAACCGCGCTCACCCCTATTGGGGGCCTCAGAATTAGATGGATGGGGTCTTTCGACTCAAATCTAAGGATCTTGGTATACCAAAGTATAATTTTATTTTTTTTTGGCTTAAAACCATTTATTCGTATTATATTAAGCCTTTTGCTCGTTTACGATGAAGTGGAAGCAGAATTAAAAACTAAAAAACATTGATCAGCAATTCGAATTAGAGTGGATAAAATCAAAACTAGTTGGCAAGCGAATGGGAAAAAATTTAGTAAGCCATACAATGAAGGTCAGTTTATTCACATAAGCTAGACCGGAAATTCCGATCTCTTAGTTTTACTTGGATACAAATTAATGTTTTTTCCTAGCTTTGCTTTGATTAAGTTTAAACCCGGTAATGGGCACGGTACTCATAATACAAACTCGAATTAATGTTAAAAAAAAAAAACAGTTACAGCAGCCGGACCATTGAGAATTATCTTGCGAGGATATATAGTCTCTCTAATTTTTCGAAGATACATACATGGCGATCGGGATTTTGCTAAGAAGCTTATTTAACCTCAGTTCTTCTCCCATTACAAAATGTCCTTTGTTGGAAGATATGCAATCTCGTGGATTTGTACAATATTTAGATTGATATGGAAAATCAATTAATATCAGTCTAGTATAAGATTTGATTTGTAATATCATTTATTTCCTTTTTTTCTTGTACATGCCTAGTGCTATAATTGTAGAGCTTTGTACATCAATGTTGAATAGAACAAAATATACAAAAATTTCTTCCTTTTTTCCTTGTTCTTCCTTGCGTTCTTTCATGGTATTAGAGCGACTTTCGCTTCTGGTTTAGCTTCCGCAAATCTTCTTGTTGATTGCCTACCGGAAGAACTTGAACAACCCGCTAACCTGCAAAAGGTGTTAGCACTCCGGTGTAGGAATCAGTTTCTGAGAAAAAAAGGCAAGCGAAGAAAAGGAACGCCTTACCGTTACACCATGGCAGAAGACCATCTAGCACTTACTGGAATGCGTACCACAGAAGAAGAAAATCAAAGCCTTGCAGTTAACTTACCGACTGAAGGCACTAGAACTCAACCGAATGCAGGTATTCCATGGCAGCTCGGTCTGGGGCAACCCATTCCAGGCCAATCCACATCGGGTCCGGCCATGGCGGGTCAACCATACCAGTGGGTACCCGTACCTATTCAGTCCAGTCCATGGTACTACGGGTCGAGCCCGAGTGCTCCATGGCTCGGAGCTCAAGTTTCTGAAGGCAATGTCCAGCCCGATAATGGCTCGCCAACCACAGGCGGGGCAAACACAAATACCGGGTCTGGAAATCAAGATGCGGGATTATCCAGTGGGTCATCTAATCCGAGTACGGGTCCAAATACCTACCCAACGATGAGACCCGGTTTTTTACCGTACCCATTTTCGCTCGTTTCCGGTAAGCCAGAACTCGGTGATCCATTGTATGTTTCTACTGCCGATGGACCCGAAATACGACTTATCAGCCAGCAACTAAGGGGATCTGAGAACTACTCAGTTTGGGCTCAAGAATTTCGCGAGCCCTCGTCACCAAAGATAAAGAAGGTTTTATCGAAGGATCTATTCCCGTTCCAACAGACGAAAGGATGGCGAGACAATGGAAGAAGTGTAATCAACTTGTGAGAACGTGGCTTGGGAACTGCATCAGCCCAGAGATTGCTGCCGGACTACCACCCACAGAAGACTCAAAGAGGATGTGGGATAATATAAGGGAAATGTATGGCAAATTAGACCGTGCAAAAAATTTTTCCCTGACTCAAGCCCTTTCCGAACTCAAACAAGGAAATATGAGCATTACAGCCGTTTTCAACAAATTATCCGCCCTTTGGAACGAACTGGAGGCGACAGAGGAAAAACTCGAAGGACCCGAGACCACTTTGCAGCAGTACAAAGGGATACGGGACAGAGAGAAGGTTACTCGATTCTTGCTCATATTAAACGATTCTTACCTGACTTTTAGATCTCAGATCCTAGCCATGGATCCTATGCCCTCGCTCGGCCGCATTTTCCAGTTAGGCGTTCAAGAGGAGAGCCAGCGACTCACGGCAACGGAGCATGCAAGAGGAGCAGAAACGCTGGCTTTGGCTGCTGCTCGCGGGACGCTCGCTGTTCGGTGTGAGAAGGAGCGACATCAGAAGAGTTCGGAGGGAGAGATGGGGCCGAACGAGCTAGGGTTTGCGTTTGGGACAGCTACACAGCCTTTTAAAGTGTCTGAGATGAACGGCCCAGATCGTGAGACACGATCCGACGGCTGGAAAGGAGCCGATTCTTTAAAAGGATCGGACGGTGGGCATGCGGCAGTTCTTAAAGGATCCAACGGCCCATTTTTTTCCGCAAATCCGAAGGCATATCGGCAAAATATAAGAGGAAAAAATAAGTTGTTTTGCGAATATTGCAGGCGACCTCATCACACCATCAATAATTGCTGGAAATTACATGGGAAACCTGGTGAAAGAGGAAAACAGGGAAAGGAATCTTCAGTCGCGGCTTATCAAACTTCAGCTACAAATATTGATCAACCTATCACTCAGGGGCAATATCAAGAAATTATGCAGGCCTTGCAAAAATTGGATATTTCCAACAAAGGAAGTAGCTTTTCAGGTATTTCTCATTGCCGGATAAATTCTATTTCTCGAAATTCTTGGATAATCGACTCAGGGGCTAGTGACCATATTGTTTGTGATAAGGACTTATTTTCTGTCATTCACAAAAAATTAAGTATTCCTGTCTCTGTGAAGTTACCAAATGGAAATACTACCTATGTGACTACTACAGGAATTGTGAATCTTAGTCCTCAAATAACCCTGAGCCATGTCCTTTATGTGCCAGATTTCCAATTCAATCTGATTTCCGTGTCTAGAGCTTGCAAAGAAAATTCTTGCCGAATTTTGTTCAAATCTGATATCTGTTTCTTTCAGGCCCTTTCGATTGGGAAACTGATAGGCTGGGGTAATCATACTGATGGACTATTTTTCTGGACTAGCATTCCCAGAACCTTAGATTTATCTCAATTTTCTTTCAATAAGCAATCATTGTGTAATGCCACTACCCAAAATAAAAATTTCCTTTTGCATTCCAGAATGGGTCATAGTGCTTTGTTTCCTTACTCTCAATGTCATATATGCCCTCTCACAAAACAATCACGTGCACCCTTCCCAACTAGCATGAGTCATTCCACTAGTGTTTTTTCACTTATTCATGTTGATGTATGGGGACCGTATCATACGCCCAATCATGATGGGTCAAGATACTTTCTTACCATTGTTGACGACCATTCCCGAGCGACATGGATTTTTCTTATGCAAACCAAGGGTCAGGTCATATCTCACTTAAAGGAATTTATTTCCTTATCAAAGACCCAATTTGGGAAGACTATCCAGCGGATTAGGACAGACAATGGAAGAGAATTTTTCAATCATGAATGTGCAGCATTATTTTCATCTTATGGCATCTTGCATGAAAGTTCGTGCACATATACTCCACAACAGAATGGAGTTGTGGAATGAAAGCATCGACATATTCTGGAAGTGGCACGTGCCTTGAAGTTTCAGGCTTCAATTCCAAATATTTTTTGGGGAGATTGCATTATCACGGCAATATATTTAATCAATCGAATGCCAACGAAGGTGTTGAATGGTCAAAGTCCTTTCGAAATTCTGTTCCGGAAAAAGCCAAAAATGGATCACCTAAGAATTTTTGGGTGTTTATGCTACGTCACCACGGTGGGCCCTCGAGACAAGATGAGTCCTCGTGCCCAGCGGTGCGTCTTCATGGGATATCCAAATCTTCAGAAGGGGTATCGTGTGTTTCAGCCATCAACAGGCGAATTTTTAATAAGCAGAGATGTGGTGTTCCATGAAGACATTTTTCCATTTGCTGAAGAACAATCCTCACAGGACAACGATCTCCATTCTTCACGTATTATTTTCTCTGAAGAACATGTATCCAAGGATCCTGATTATGTTATGATAGGAAACCCGGGAGCATTCAATAGCACTTCCAAAAGCAATGAGTCTCCTGCCGAAGATTTTTCTCCCAGAATTGAGCATGCAACTACTGGAGAAGCTTCAGATCTCATGCCAGTGCCTCCTATGGAAGAGGATGCACTTCCACCATCACGTCCTGATTCACCTCGACGTTCAGGGCGAGCTACTCGTCCACCAACCTGGACTAAAGATTATATTTGTGCCACGCACAACTCTCCAGGTATTCATTATCCTATCTCATCTTATGTCTCTTTCAATCAATTGTCCCCGGAACATCGACAGTGCATCAGTCGCATATGAAGAAAGGGAACCAACTAGTTATGATGAAGCATCCGTGGATCCAAGGTGGCAAAAGGCTATGGTAGCAGAATTGCAAGCCTTACATGAGAATCACACATGGGATCTTGTGACTTTACCCTCAGATCGGAAGGCAATAGGATGCAAATGGGTATACAAAATAAAGTTTCGGGCAGATGGATCAATTGAAAGATATAAAGCTCGTTTAGTGGCCAAAGGATTTACACAGCGAGAAGGTTTCGACTATCACGAGACATTCTCTCCAGTGGCCAAAGACGTCACAGTTCGATCTTTTCTATCCGTTGCGGCCTTCCGAGATTGGTCTTTACACCAAATGGATGTCCACAACGCATTTCTGCATGGTGATTTGGACGAAGAAATCTATATGGAACTTCCTCAGGGTTTACGAAGACAAGGGGAGAATAGAGTATGTCGTCTCCGCAAATCCCTTTATGGTCTCAAACAAGCATCAAGGCAATGGTATGCCAAATTCGCAAGTGCTCTCACAACAGCAGGTTTCAAACAGTCCAAATATGACTACGCTCTTTTTACATGGACAAAAGGTACGTCATCCATATTTTTAATGATATATGTTGATGATATACTCATTATGGGCAACGATACAATTGCCATAAAGAGCTTCAAGGAATACCTGCATTCAACATTTCATATAAAGGATTTGGGATCACCCAAATTTTTCTTAGGAATAGAAATTGCACGATCGGATCAAGGGATTTCACTCAGTCAACGAAAATTCGTGCAAGAGATCATATCGAAAGCAGGTCTATCGGGAAGCAAACCGGCAGCAATTCCAATCGAACAAAATGTCAAGTTAACCACCGTAGACCATGATGAAGGAAATCTCCATAATGATCCTATTCTCAGAGATCTGGCAGGTTATCAAAGGTTGGTTGGAAAACTTATATATTTGACCATGACTAGACCGGATATATGCTATGCTGTGCAGACACTCAGTCAGTTTATGCATAAACCCAAGCAGTCCCACATGAACGCCGCTCTAAAGGTTGTTAAGTATTTGAAGAAATGTCCAGGGCTTGGAATTCTTCTTTCAAGAGAATGCAACATGGAGATGACGGCTTATTGTGACGCTGATTACGCAACTTGTCCAATGAGCAGGAGATCAATTACAGGATTCTGTATTATGCTGGGAAAATCTTTACTGTCTTGGAAAACGAAGAAACAGCCAACTGTGTCTTTATCTTCAGCAGAGGCTGAGTATCGAGCTATGGCTAAGACCACTTGTGAAATAGTGTGGCTGCGAGGCTTGCTTCAGGATCTTGGAGTGCGAACAAAGGGACCGACCATGTTGTTTTGTGATAATGACGCAGCGCTTAAACTTGCATCAAATCCTGTAATGCATGAAAGGACAAAGCACATAGAAGTGGACTGCCACTTTACTCGAGAAAAGATTCAAGAAGGAATAATCGAGACAAGAGGAATTGGGACTACAGAGCAGCCTGCAGATATTTTTACTAAACCTCTATGTCAAAGACAACACGCATATCTACTAAGCAAGCTAAGTGTCTTGGACATTTACAAGCCACCAGCTTGAGGGGGAGTGTTGGAAGATATGCAATCTCGTGGATTTGTACAATATTTAGATTGATATGGAAAATCAATTAATATCAGTCTAGTATAAGATTTGATTTGTAATATCATTTATTTCCTTTTTCTTGTACATGCCTAGTGCTATAATTGTAGAGCTTTGTACATCAATGTTGAATAGAACAGAATATACAAAAATTTCTTCCTTTTTTCCTTGTTCTTCCTTGCGTTCTTTCATCCTTGAAAATAAATGGCCTCTGAATGCTGCTTTTGTGGGTAAATATCATACCTACAGGAGATGCGCCTATAAGTAGGTGATTGAATAGAATAAAGCCCTTAAATTGAGCATATATGGATGAGTTAGCATCGCCCATAACTTGATTTCGTGTGTCTAAGCATTGCCCTTTTTCGATCACTGGAATGGCTCTTATTTTGCAGTTGGTCATTTTAAATTATGACCAAAATCCAAATAATAACTGGAACCATTCGAGTACAAATTAGGGCTAATTCTCTAAAAAATCCCAAACTTTAGATTCAATCCCAAATTTACCTCGAACTTTTTTTCGTCTTAAGAAAAACTTAAACTTTAGGTTTAGTCCCAAATCTATCTCGCATTTTTTTAATCTCAGAAAAAACCTCAAACCTTAGGTCTACTCTTGGAAAAAAAAAAATCAAACTTTAGATCTAGTCCCAATTCTACCTTATTTTTCTTTTTGTGTCTTAGAAAAAATCCCAAACTTCAAATTTGAGATCTAATCCCATATATATCCCATTTTTCTTGTCGAAAATAAAATAATTAATTTTACTCTAGTATTAAATCTACCCCCATTAGCTTTTTGTTCAAAAGTTGCAGTTAGTCATCCCTAATTTTTATATCCTAGGATGGTTTTAGTTTGAAGATAATTTTCCATGTCACCTTGTCGATGTGTATTTATTATCGATGTGGAAATATCATGTTAAATTGAGATTGGAACATGGGGTAAATTTGAGAATGGATTAAAAATTGGTGATTTTGTAAAATTGGTGATTTTATTTAGACAAAACAAAATTCCAAACATATTTGGGACCAAACATAAAGTTTAGTGTTTTTTCTAGGACAAAAAAAGTTCGGGGCATACTTGGGATTGGACCTAAAATTTAGATTTTTTTTTCTAGGACAAAAAAAAAGTTTAAGGCGGATTTGGGAATGAACTTAAAGTTTATGATTTTTTCTAAGACAAAAAAAAAAGTTCAGGATAGATTTGAGACATGACTTAAAGTTTGGAGTTTTTTAGAAAATTCGCCCATATAAATTAGGGGGCAAAATTAAAATTCGCATAAAATGTGAATTCCAGAAAAATAAAATCAGAGAAGGACTATTGACTCTTCCTTTATCATATCGCTCCTCTAATCTAACTCAGCATTCGATGAAAGCAAGGCAAAGGAGCGGTGGTATTGTCTCCTACGTGGCGCACGGCGAGACGCTACAGTCGAACTCAACTTCCAACGGCGGCGCAGTGGCAATGCAGCCGACGTCCCAGGTTCATGGGAACACTGCAAATTCGACTCCACATCTCTCTCGCTTCTCTCGCCATGTTCCTCCTCAAGGTACTTCCATCACCACCCATCACCGTCCTCTTCTTCCTCTCGAAACTGATGCGTTCGTCCGTTTTTCTAAAGACGTTAGCCTCCATATCATGCTTTGATTTGGTCTTCTGGGCTTTATTCGTTTCATCGTTTCGGGAGACGCGGGAGTCAGAGGTTGTGCAATTTCGTTTGTTGACTCGCAGAATCTTAGACTTAAGGGGGAGTGAGTTAAAAAGTGAACAATTTGTTAAATCCTTGTACAGGGGCGAGATAAAGAAGTTTCACGGGAACTGTCGCGGAATATAGGATTCAGTTAACGTCATTTGCGCCCGACATACTCTTGAGTCCTCCCTTTTGCCTTCCCGTCATGGTTCAATTGTATGTCCGTGGCACTGGAGATCGTGATTGGCAACTCGAAATCAGGGGTCGAGCTCCGGGCGGCCGGGTCTTCCGTGTATGTGCAGGGTGTGCTTGTGCCTGATTACTCGTACAAGTTAATGCATCTGTGCGGGCACGCGCAAGAGTGTGAACATGCACAGGCGTTAGTACATGATAGCATGTGCACAAAGCACACACGTACAACCGGCTAGAACGTGTGCAGTTCCTTCTGTAGTTGAGTCTTCATATGGACATTGTCATTTGATTTATGCCTTTTTGGTGAGATTTCTCTTATCTCATTGATTAACTCACTCTTCAGCGAACATGCGAAGAAGTTCAAGTCAGAAGAGATGGAGGCTCGAATGGAAGGGAAGAATTGCATAGTTACAGGAGCTAATTCTGGACTTGGTTATGCAACTGCAGGGGGCCTTGCTTCACGGTATTTTGTCGTCAACTATGTTGTTCAAATGCTTACTTTGCTTTCTCACATGTGAATGCTTTTTTAACATTCTCTAAGGGAACTTCTCATTTTAATCTTAATTTAGCAAATAATCTCGAGTTCAATTTTTCCTTTCAGTGGGGCTAACGTTTATATGATTTGCTGCAACAAGGACAGAGGAGAAGCTGCCCTCTCTTCGATAAAATCTACTATGGGAAACCCAAATGTGAATTTGGAGGTATGCAGTAGTTTCCATTTATTATTTTTTATTTGTCTCGAGATATTCTTATGGGAGGACTTTTGGCGTTTGCCTGTTGCTGCTCTTCAGAAGTCATACTTCTGGATGATCGAGTAGATCACCAGTTACATAGATATTTGATTACATGTGCGTTGATGCCTTTCTAATCTAGTGTGCAGGTATGTGATCTTTCCTCTGTCAATGAGATCAAGTCATTTGCATCCAGATTTTCTTCAAAGGATCTGCCTCTTCATGTCTTGGTAAGTCTCCATTTGGTTTTCAATCTCCCACATTAATGCTCGTGGTTTGCATATATGTTTGTATACATATGTAATTGGTAAGAAAATGTACAGATAGTTGTGTCTGCCTGCACACTGGCCCCTTAGTGCTTGATTATTTAGGATTTCTCAATCTGTGTGATTTTTCCATTGCTCGTTCTTTTCAACCTGCCTAGTTGATATGCAATAAGAAAGCGCTGTGTGAATTACTTGGCAAGTTCTTTTATTTTTTTTTTAATTTTCACATCATTGGGGTGTCTGCAACTTTTTGAGCAATCGATAATCCCCATATAGTGTGGCAGTCCTCCTGTTTCATACATACCGGGTAATTACCTGAGATATGTAGGTTTGTGCTTCTTGGGGGTAGTCCCAAGAGAATGTGTCGGTGTGGTGATTCCAACCCATGCTAAAATATAGTGTAAATATTTCGCAAGTTGTCATAGCTATATCTCCCTCCATATTGCCGATAATGTCTGATATGTTCAATGTCATGATCAGGTTAAAAGTGCTGGCTTGCTTGAGCATCAGCGGATCACCATGCCAGAAGGGTGCATTTCTAAGCTTTTTCTTTGTCAGAGTTGATGAATTTGTGTTGCGGTCTCCTTTAGAAGCATTGATTTATTTTGTTTCCTACATTTTCGGGAAGTGCAGGTTGGAGTTGAACTTCGCGGCGAATGTATAAGGAACTTTTGCAATGACAGAATTAATGTTGCCTTTGCTTGAAAATGTGGCGCCTGATGCTCAAGTCATCACCGTTTCTTCTGCTGGAATGTATACAAGTCCCTTGACTACTGATCTAGAGGTCAGCAACTCAGCATCTTTCGAGCACTTGGAAAATTATTTAAATTTCCTATTTGTTGTCCTAAAGTTTAAGTGTTCTTGTCTGCAGTATAGTGATGCCAACTTTGAGGGGGTGGAGCAATATGCTCGAAACAAGAGAGTTCAGGTGAGCAGCATCACCTACTCACGGGCCAATTCTTCCTTATTCTGTACAATTCTTTTTTTTTTTTAGGGCATTGCTCTTTCAGAACACTTAAGTGGGTTATTTGAGCAATACAGTCCTACTCTGTCTTCTCATCAGCATGTCAAAATCTTCTCTCCATACAAAATCTCCTTGTGATGAACCATCTACTCTCTTTTATGAACCGATATTCTGTTATCTAACTCTTTCCTAATTGAATATCTTAATATGAAATTACTGGCTTCAGAACATTGATACGTTTTCATTGAGGCCTTGATTCTTTGGTGAGTTCCACCCAATCCATGACTATATCCGAAAACGTTGAGATTGAGGATTGGGTGTCCCTCAAGGTGCATGGGAGAGGCCCTAGATGATACATACCGGTAATGTCTGTGAAAGTCCCTCATTATGGGTTTGCCATGGATCTTCATCGTTTTTTGAGATTCTGTGTTATTTCTATGGGTAAATTACGTTGACATCGTTCGAGTTTTGGTCAAGTTACCCGGAGAACTTTATTTCAGAGCGTATCTGCACAAGCTACTCAACCGCTCCTCTGTATATTCAAAAACTACTTTTCTCATTTTTACTATATTTATTTTACGTACTTACTAAAAGGGCTGTTAGAGTAGCTCTTGAAAATACGATAAGGGGTGTCAAAGCCGCAGAGATATGATTGTGAAAGGAACTTTTATGAGAACTGTACTTAATCAGACAAACCAGGGTAAGTATCGTCCTGTGTTGTTTTTCCATAGCCTTGGACATTTGCTTTATTTTTCACTTGATAGAAGCAACACATAATCTGCTTAATTTATGAAAGAAAAAAATTCCTTTCCGTTCCTATACTCACACCTTTTTGTTATCAATTCCTTGTACTTTTATTGTAATTTTTCTAATCAAGTCCTACTTTTACAAATTTTCTATCAAGTCCCTCTTAACACCAAATCCAACCCATTACAATCGACCTGGCTATCAGATGATGTCATAATGTGACGTGGATAAAATTTTTTCGATCTGGACGATTATGTGGGCGTCTACATTAGCTAAACTCTATCGACATCATACTCTGACGTTGTCTACATTCTGTAAATTTTTCCACATGACCATTTGGGCATCTGCATATTTATTCGCATCATATTTTGGCTTTGTATGACGGCCTCACCCGCTAAATCTGGTCAGATTTGGTGTCGTAGAGACTTTGTAAAAATAGTGAGAATTTGATTAGACAAATAAAAGGTATGGGTACACGATTAGAAAAAATCCCGGAAGTGGACGAAAAGCAATCTTTTTCCTTTGTTGAAGTACCAACGAGAGGACGTAATAACCATCCTGTAGATGTTACTTTGTTCAGATCTGTAATATCTCTATATAGATGCGTCCTTCCTTCGAATGAAAATGCGATATTTAATGATTCTGGCTTTTCCCTTTGAACTGCCTTATAACAAAATCAAATCCCCGTACTTCAAGAGTTTTGCCTATCTGCTCTGGTCCTCTTCTTCAGGTTAGAGGCATGTTCTATGAATTAATTTGGTCGGGTTGCTAAGACTTTACTACGGTTCCATTTGACTCAGATGATAGCGATCGCAACAAAGAATTTGAGCTGACAATTTTCAACAGATTCAAGTACGAAATGAATTCTTAAACTTGATGAAAACTTTTGAACATACTACAATTGATAATCCAATGTTTGGGAAGAGAGACGTGGTTGTGAATTGCCATAATATTTTAAAAAGGTTGTGCTTTCCGCAGGAAGCTTCATCTAGACGAAGCTGCTATTCATAGTCATTGTTAACTCTTTTCTGTTCTATTAGGTAGCGCTAACAGAAAAGTGGGCTGAGGTACACAAGGAGAGAGGGTTGCTGGTATTTCCCTTTGAACTGCCTTAGTACAAAAACAAATCCCTGTACTTCAAGAGTTTTGCCTATCTGCTCTGGTCCTCTTCTTCAGGTTAGAGGCATGTTCTATGAATTAATTTGGTCGGGTTGCTGAGACTTTACTACGGTTCCATTTGACTCAGATGATAGTGATCATAACAAAGAATTTGAGCTGACGAGTTTCAACAGATTCAGTATGAAACAAATTCTTAAATTGATGAAAACTTTTGAACATACTACGATGGATAATCTGATGTTTGGGAAGAGAGACGTGGTTGTGAATTGCCATAATATTTTAAAAAGGTTGTGCTTTCCACAGGAAGCTTCATCTAGACGAAGTTGCTATTCATAGTCATTGTTAACTCTTTTCTGTTCTTTTAGGTAGCGCTGACAGAAAAGTGGGCTGAGGTACACAACGAGAGAGGGATTGGCTTCTGCTCGATGCACGCTGGTTGGGCTGAGATGCCGAGTGTTGCCAAGAGCTTGCCTGGTTTCTCTAAATTGTATGGCAATCTTTTATTTGCAGTTACTTTCTTAGTTCACTGCCTCCTATTTACTTCGCTTTATTTTTTACTCTGATTATTTATCTTTCTTATTGTTTGACAAGTCTCCCTGGAAAGCTCAGAACTAAACAAGAAGGTGCCGACACAATTATTTGGTTGGCTTTACAGCCGAAAGACAAATTGGTCTCTGGTGCATTCTATTTTGATAGAGCACTGGCGCCGAAACATCTTATGTTTGCAGCTACTGGAGACTCTTATACTCATACTGACTCGATAATTGGTAAACTAGTGTCTCTATCTGGCCTTGCTTGATGAAGCAGGAGTCATTTCAATAACGAATCCAACCCTTGCTGTGGACTGTGAATCAAATTCAGAAGTTAATTGTCTTTTTTTCCTCTTCAAGGTTACAATTTCTTGAGGCTTCTATAGACAACATTTTCGGTAAGTGAGTGCTGTGTTTAAACCTGGGCGTTGAACCTGTTTCCCAAAGATGGAATTATTCATTTTGTTCTCTTTCATATGAGTTATTGAGAATGAAAATAGATGAAATATAACATACACTCTCTCTCGGTGCTTCCACTGTGTGTCATACCTGCCTTGTTTTCATTCAAAACACAGACTAGTATTATCTATTTGAAGATTTACTACGGTGAGATGTATAGCAATATGCGTTTCGTATTTCTTCCATCATAACTCATGTTTTCTGCGGTCGGTGAAATGTGTTACAATGAACTAAGCAAATTCACAAGTGCTTGCTGATCAGTCCTATCAAATGTTGACCTAAGTTGGAGGCGCTCGAGGACTAAAATCGACAGCTCTCCTTCAGGTTTTTGATCCGCCGATGGAAGTTTGGGTTCCAAACTCTGTGGATATTTTCAAGTTTACAAAAGGAAAACCATTTTGGCTGTAAGCTATGTACTCTGGCTAGAAAATTACCAGTCATTGGTCTGCTTACTTTATCTGTATTCACCAGTTTTAAAGGTTTATGAAGGTTTTTTACAGGCAACTCTTAGAAAATAAAGCAATTGATGTCAAAACTAGTAAAAATATATTGGAAAGATAAATGTTCATGATGATGAGTTCTGATAGGACACGCCACCCTTTATACTTCTGTAATCACAATGGTCTTTCAGCAATTTATTATCTTGAAAGCGGTATAAATGCATTCCCGAGATTTTTAGCCTTCTCTCCGCAGGTCCACTCTTATTCACAAGCCATTACAACTCGTAAGATGCTGATGCGTTAACTGTCGCTTAGTATACTCGCCTTCGATCGATATCTTCACTCTACCGCTTCTTCTTTTCCTTTGTCCAACACCTAGGCAAATGTGACAAATGACAATCGGCGACCAATTGCCATCGTACATCACTGCTTATGGTCATCGATTAGTGTTCCCGTTATCGGCGACGTCACCGAGGTTACACCCTCTCAGATCGGTGTCATGCTATTAGATAATACTTGATTATTTTTGCGGTGAACAACTGTTCTTAAAGACCAAGAATGTCAAAGCCAAGGATAATAAACAGGTAGATGGAAGATTCCTCTTGCCGAAGATGGGAGTGAATGCTCAACATGCAATGGTCATAAAAAAAGCAGGGCACCCAATATTCATTTAAGTGACAATTATTCGGAAAAACACATTGAACAACATGATAAAACAAGAATGACATTGTCAGCTGTAACATCCTACATCCATCGGGAATTATGATAATATCCATGGATCACCTCCTTGTATAGCACTAGAGAAAGACATAACGAATGGTCATTTTCATGAGCTAGCTTCTTAAATAGCAAGCTTAAAGCAAATAAAGGAATTTTACATAGGCAAACAATGGCTGTCTTCCGGAGAATCCAAGCCATCAAAATTTGGTTCTTTTGCATCTGTGTCAAATTATATAATTTACCCGATACGACCATGGCGTACAAATTTTGCAATGGGATCAAGATTCCTCACTGGAGTGCTTGCAGCCATGATGTGGATTGTATCATTAATGATCTAACAAAGGAAATGACAAGTAATGGCGACAGCTCAAGCTACGGAATCAGGCCAAGTTTGTGAAGGGCACCTTCTGTGTTTTGATTGCCATCTATGCTTGGTAAATGCCGCATCTGACCTCACAAATGGGTGCCCAGATAATACTGCACGCGTAGGAGTAGCTCAGAGATTGTAAAATGAGGTACAGGAATTATTAATTCAAGAAGTGACTGGAGGAGGATCAGTAAAGTTTAAAAAAGCGTGACAAGAATTCTGAGTTGTTTGACAATCGAATAATTGTGATTGGTGTTGTAATATATATCTTATAGTGCTGTTATGATCATTAAGTGTTATCAAATACTGTTATCTTGTATTTAAGTCATGATTGTTGACACTTGATTGCGAGAATAAAAGAAACAACAACAATAATAATAAAAATAAGGAAAAGGCAATCAAAAACCCAAAACTTTGCCTAGAGTAACAAATTTATCTAAACTTTTTTATGTGACACAAAAACCCTAAACTTTGCCAATCGTGACATATTTACCCTAAAATCAATAACCAATGGCATTTTCGTCTTTTTTTTTTCATTTTCAATTTTTCCATTTTTTTCTTTCTTTTTTTTTTTCTTTTCTCTTCTTCTCTCTTTCCTCTGCCGACATCAGACTCAGGCAAGGGCTACCCTCACCGATGTCAGGAGAGGGCAGCCCTTATCAACCCAGGCAAGTCTGACTTTGGCAAAGAGAAGAGAGAAGAAGAAAAAAGGAAAAAGAAAAAAGTAAAAAATAAAACATGAAAATGCCCCATAATTTGACGTAAATATATAGCGTGAATACAAGTTTATGATTTTTTATATCACGAAAAATGTTTAAAATAAATGTGTCACAATTGGCAAAATTTGAGATTTTTTGTATCATGAGGAAAAATTTGGGGTAAATTTGGAGTAAATTTGTCATTTTATGCAAAGTTTGGGGTTGTTGGTAGTTTTCTTCTCTAAAAATAAACAGTTGAACAAATAAATAAAGGGAGATTGGCCCATTTGGGGCAGCCCACGCATGACCAAGCCCGAATCCTCTTGCTAATTCCGCGAGCCTCAATCTCAGTTGCTAGCCCTCAGTAACCGAACTTCAAGCCACTTTGTGGCGAGAGGGAAAGAAGTACAACCGTAGAGACTAGTCAATGAATGGACTGCTGAGAAGATAAAACGGCGACTTCTTACTATTGAAGATTTGAATAATACCCGATTTCCACCCAAGAGGATGGTCATGATAATTGCAAATGCCATTCCAATTTGGTACAGCAGTCCTTCGTCTTCTTCACATCAACTTGCTGGACTCAAGTCTCCAATGGACAGTTGAGGGACCGATTATGTTTGCAGATAAGGCAACCGAATTCTCTGTGCTTCAGGAGTAGAATGTATTGAATCCCGCAACGTTCCAAGCCAAGAGATTATTTAGATTGGAGAGACTGACTGAAACGACCAGTAGTCCTTTTATGACAGCACATTTGAGAGTATCAACAATTTGAAGGGAAACAAACGTATGTCAAAGAACACCAAGTTGCTCTTCCTTTTACATCAAGATTCTCAAATCTTTTCGATATAAGGGACATTCGCTCAGTGTGAACTCAAGAGAGGCAGGGTGTTTAATGGGCTGAGGGTAATTCTCTGAGTTATCAATCAATGGCAAAAGTCTGCCAAAAAATTTTCAGAATGCAATTGGATTTGGAATTCTCTTCATTATTCCCCCACATCCTGAAAACTCTCACATCATGCACTGTCGGAGTACGCTTTTATCCAAACTCTCTCTCTCTCTCTCTCTCTCTCTCTCTCTCATATGTAAGTCGTCAACTCCAAACTAGCCGGGTACTTTCATCTATATTAGCTCCGGAATGAAAGAAGTTTGTACCTATCTATAGAATGCTAATTGGCAGAAGTAATCATGCAAAAAAGAACTCCAGTTTTTGCACAGATATAGGGAAATCGGAGCACATGGATTATGCTTATTTCATCATAGAACCGTGATAATACAAAATTACAATCCAATTAAATTTCTTTCTTCCGCTCTCAGAAATTCTTACTTGAACTTTACTGAAATTGGACTCCTCACAGAGTACTTCTCGGAATCCCACCTCAAATATCCTTGGGAGTAACTACCAATCTTGTCAGTGGAACTTGCTCGGCTGAATGTGACTGAATTTAAGAGTGATCTTACGCTCCTTCTATGGTGTTCGAGGTCAAGGACTCTTTTGCGGCTTTGTGGCTCGTTTGCTTGTAAAAGACCATCTCGACAGTCCTCGAAATTGCTTCCTGCTCTTCCCCTTGGCAACTCGAAAATCAATTCTTTCTTGACCGTTGGCTGTTCGTGCTATGCTGTTCGCCTCCAGCACTTCACCAAAAATCTGTTGCTTCGCGATGTTTCCTTCAAGAAACCCTGCATTGCTTCCTTTCCCCCCGATTGCTCAACAGAATGCCAAGTTTAAGTGGCTCAAGAACAATTTTTTTGGAGTGCGCTTAGCAGGCGGGCACTCATCTTTCTTTTGGGTAGCGTCGTGTAGAATAGGATTCTCAAGACATCGATTAAACCGGATGATGTGGGTGGTTGATCAGGTCGAACAAGAGACTCTGATGTAGATGTAAAATGCGATGACTGAGGGTAACAGGACCTTTGGCGGGTATTGACTGAGCCGATGCAATCTGTGCACAAGCACATCACATGCTAAGGGTTGACGAACATTATTAATGGAACATCTAACTGAAAGTCAGAATCCTATGTCGAAGCTATGTTTGAAACTTTGCATTTTGCAAATGATGGATTGTTAATTCTATTCTGTGGCTATGAACGTCTAACCTCAACGGTCCACTTAAAGAAACTTATAAAGGAAAGAAAAGGATTGAGCTGAAGGTCCCAAAAATTCCTTTTGTATCGAAATCCAGGAGATATTTAAATAGCATTCATGCTCTCTGATCCAACTTTCAAGCATACAAAATTTAGGGCAAGCATCAAGCATTCCCACCAAATTGGGCTAGTGATTCAATAGGTTGGCTTATAGTTCGTATGGTCATATTCTGTTCTAACCAGCCTGCAAATGAGTACTTGGAGCGAAAGGATAGCAGCCAACATGGACATGTTGAGTTCCAGGTCGCTAATACTAAAATTATTATCAAGCACATGGAAGGAAGATTATTGAATTTTATTTGTTTGTTTGGATCTTTAAGTTTTCTTTTTCCTTTTCCTGCAGTATAATGGCGCTAACTTTGATGGGTTAGAGGAATATGCTCGAAACAAGAGAGTTCAAGTTAGCAATGTCACGGAATCCTTAGTCAATTCTTCTTTATTCCATGCAATTCTTTTTTGGGCATTACTCTTTCAGAACCACTGAAGTGGGCCATTGGGGCAATACAGTCCCGCTCTGTTTTCTCATCAGTATGTCGAATCCTTCTCCGCCGAGCAAAAACTTCAGTGCTAATGCTCTCCTGTGAACCAATATTCTGTTATCTAATCATTTACTAACCGACTGGCCTAGTATGAACTTCCTGGCTCGGAGACATTGGTAAATTTTCATTGTGGCTTGGATTCTTTAGGGAGCTCCACCCAATTCATGACCATATCCCATAGAATTGAGGTTGAGAATTCAGCGTCCCTAGGGTGCATGGGAAAGGCCCCCCATGATACATACCGGTTTTGTTAGTTAAGGTAACTTGTTAGAGGTTTGCAATGAATCCTCTTCGTTTTATGAGATTCTGTGTTATTTCTGAGGGCGCATTACTTTGACATCCTCCCAGTGTTGATCAAGTTTCTGGGACGCCACCTTTTCTTTTTATATATTTCTCTCATGCCCTCCAGTGTTGCTCAAACTATTTGGACATCCCCTGTATTTTCATTAGCTACTCTAAACGCTTCTCTATACATTCAATTCAAGAACATCTTTTCTCAGTTTTACTATCTGCATTTCAGAAATTTACTCAGAGGAGGGCTGTCAGAGAGTAGTTATTGAGAATACGATAACGGCTGTCGAAGCCGCAGAGATATGATTGTGAAAGGAATTTTATATGAGAACTATACTTCTTTAGTCAAACAAGCCAGGGCAAGTATCGTCCTGTGCTGTTTTGCCATAGCCAAGGACATTTGGCTTATTTTTGGATTGATAGACGCACCATGTAATCGGCTTAATTTGTGAATGAAAAATTTTACTTTTCTTTCCAATTCTTTTACATATTTTCTTATCAATTCCTTGTACTTAATTCTTACTTTCACGGATCCCTCTAACACCAAATTCAACCAACTCCAATTAACTTAGCCGTCAGATGACGTCGATAAAATTTTTTCGATGTGGACAATTATGTGGCCATCTATATTAGCTCAACTTTATCAAGATTATACTTTGACAGTGTCTCAATTATGTAAATTTTTCCATGCACATCCACCTAAGCATCTACATTTTTGTTTGCATCATATTTTGGTTTTATGTAACGGCCTTGTCCACTAAATCTGGTCAGATTTGGTGTCGAGGGACTCGATTAGAAAATTTGTAAAAATGAAGAAGATTTGAGCTAAAAAAATAAAAAGGATAGCTACTTGATAGAAAAGGCATGAAAGTGGACGAAAAGCAATATTTTTCTTTTGTGAAAGTACCAATGGAAGGACATAATAACTATAGTATAGATGTTACTTTGTTCAAATCTGTAATATGCTCTATACAGATGCGTCATTTCTTTCAAGAAAAATAATTTAATGATTCTGGTATTTTCCTTTGTAACTGCCTTATTATAGAACAAATCCCCATACTCGAGAGTTTTGCCTATCTGCTCTGGTTCTCTTCTTCAGGTTAGAGGCACGTTCTAGGAATTAATTTGGTTGGATTGCTAAGACTTTACTAGAGTTCCATTTGACTTAGATGATAGTGATCCTAATAAAGAATTTGAGCTGACAAGTTTCAACAGATTCAAGTACGAAACAAATTCTTAAGTTTGATCAAAACTTTTGAACATACAACAATGGATGATCCGATGTTTTGGAAGAGAGATGTGGTTGTTAATTGCCGAAATATTTGAAAAAGGATGTGCTTTCCACATGAAGCCTTATCTAGACGAAGTTGCTGTTTACGGACATCGTTACCTCTTATCTGTTCCATTAGGTAGCGCTAACGGAAAAGTGGGCTGAGGCACACAAGGAGAGAGGGATCGGCTTCTACCCGATTCACGCTGGTTGGATTGAGACACCGGGTGTTGCCAAGAGCTTGCCTGGTTTCTCTAAATCGTACAGCAATCGTTTTATTTGCTATTACTTTCTTAGTTCACTGCCTCCTATTTACTTGGTTTCATTGAATGATAGTTACTAGGAGAAACACCTTGTAAAACATGGTAACGGAGAATGACATTGTAAACTGTAATATCTTACGTCCATCGGGAATTATGATAATCTGCATGGACCACCTCTATATATAGCAGACAACGAATGATCATCTTCATGAGTCAGCTCCTTAAATAGCAATCATATAGCAAATTACGGAACTATACACAGGCAAACAATGGCAGTTTTCTGGAGAATCCCAGCCATTGAAATCTAGTTCTTTTGTGTCTGTGTCAACGTACACTGTTTACCCGACACAACCGTGATGTACAAAATTTGCAATGGGATTAAGATTTTCCCTAGAGTGCTTATGGCCATAATGTGGATTGGGTCGTTAATAATCTAGCAGATCAAACGACATGTAATGGTTACAACTATTACACTCAAGCTACGGAATTGGGCCAAGTTTGCTATGGCCACGCACTTTGTGCTGGACACCTTTTGAGTTTTGATTGCAATCTGTGCTTGGTAAATGCTGGGTACGACCTCACAAATGGGTGCCTAGATAATACCAGGGCGCAGGAGCAGCTCAAAGATTATAGAATGAGGTATGAGAATTATGAATTCACGGAGTGAACAGAGGAAGATCAATAAAACTTAAAGAGTGACCAAGGTTCCAAGTTGTTTAGCGATTGAATAATCGTGATTGGTGCTATAATATAAATATTACAGTGTTGTTATGATTGTTAAGTGTCATCAAATACTTTTGAAATCTCGCATACAAGTCATGACTGTTGAAACTTGAATTTTTGCCGACAAATTAAGTGGACATTTTTCGTGAGGATAAAAAACAACAGCCCCCAAAGTAAAAAAAAACACAAAGAAGAAAGCCCATAAACCCATCAATGCCGGTGATCCTCCTCACATCATTCTCCATACGTCGTCGCCGCCGGCGAGTGATGTTTCTCGCCGCCTCCAAGCTCCGCCGACCGCTCCCCTTTCACGCTCTGTTCTGCGGCCGAGTGTTCGGATTTCGCTGGAAGTGCCTCCGTCGGTCCTGTTTTCAATCATCGAAGATCACGGAAGCTTCTGTCATTGATCCGATCGCCACTCGCGGCTGTTGGTAATTTGTTTATAAAACAAATGAAGAGGTGCCTTGTCCCACATCGAAAAGATGTGAGTGCGCACGTGGACGAGATTTGGCACTAACCGATGATCATTATTTTTTATTTATTGAAAATTCGGATTTATTTCTATAAAAAAAATTAACTATAAATATTGTTGAAATAATGTGACTGTTCACGAAAAGTTACAGTTATTTTTTATTTATTTAATTCCGAATTTTTATGTCTTTTCAACATAACATTTGAGACGTACTTGTTCATTTTGCAACATTTCCCGAAAGGTTGTCTTTGTTCTTTTGCAACCTTTTGAAGGGTTGCCTCTATTTGAAAGACGAAGATAAGTACGTATGTTTTGAGATCAAACACATATCTTCTTCCATTTTTATGTTTTATTTCGAGAGAAATTACAGCCATTGTTTCCAATTGTTTCCCATAAGAGACCCTGGAGAAATACTAGAATTGTTATCTAGTATTCTCATTTGAGACTTTGTTGTATCCTGGAGGAAATTTGCCGGTGACCATTAGCAACTTTGTGGGGCAAATAAATCCTTAAAGAAAGTGATATCACGCCTCAAAGTCCGACTTGAGTACTCTAAAGATCCGACTTCATTGTTCTACCCAATTTTAAGCCATATTTTCCCAACAGCGCTTCACTCAACTTCGTTGACCAGGCAACGTCTCTACTCTATTCTGTGAAGGAGAAAAACAGAGATCTCATCTTCTCTATTAAGATCAAATCGGCTCCGTTTGAGTTCACTTCGTTGATTGCATATGTCCCGAATTGACTTTGTACGAAACCCGGTCATATCTCAGAGTGTTTGCCTGTGATATTTGTCTAGGACTTATGTACACTGTGCTGTTTGAATATGGGTGTCGAACCTGTTTCCCAACGATGGGACGATTCATTTTGCTCTCTTTCATATGAATACGATAGTACTGCCTTACGGCAAATCAATGATGCAATACTATTTCCCTTCCTTGTCAGCCATCCAGATATTCACATGGAAGAAACCCCTCTCAGGTCTCTTGTGACGGCTGCTTTTTGCTTGATCTATTTGAATGCGACCCTTCTGTCACATTCACCGAAGTATTTTAAAAATCAGTACTTAGATAGATGTAAATTAGTTGTTTTCGGAATTACATAGAGATTGTTCATGAACGGTCATGAATACAATCAATCCTTTAACGCTGATTAAATTCATGTCATGTACCTTGATCCATGAAGCTCTTCTGGAGAGGGCTTTTCAATGGAGTCAGAATGATGCAATGAGTGATGACAGCCTAAGAAGCACCGACGCTCTCCGAAAGCCTTCGTGTCGTGTCCGACACTCCGACACGTGTCCGACACGCGGTCAACGAGTGTTGGGAAATCCAACACGTGGTCAACTCTTCCTGACACGTGAGTCTGAAATTCCGACACGCGATTTCAACACGCACGGGGTTAATTTTAAAAAATTTCAATACTTGAGGGGTCAAAATATAAATATATGAAAAAATAATGAAAATAACAAAAATAAAGGGGAAGAAGAAAGTTATCACTCTCAAGTTTCTCATTTATAAGTTTTGACATTCCCGTGAGTGACAATGTAATGCCCCTCTTCTCGCCGACGTCACTCCGCCTTTCCCACAGACTTAAAGTTGCGATTTTTTTTTTTTGTTTCTTTCTGCCTCTTGCAGGCGTCACCTATGAGTTATCTTTTTTGGTCTATGTCATTAGCTTGTGAGTTATCTCTTACATTTTCCGTGGCAAATTTAGTTATTTCATTTTCTTTTAGTCGTACTTCGAGAGTTCTTGTTCTAGATTTTCATTTTTCTTGAACTTTGTTTTGCAGAGGAGCTCCAAGCTAATCTATATCATGAACTCCGAACTCTGTCTAGGACTATAAGAAATCTCACTAATTTCCGACAAGTGTAAGAAAACATGACACGTTCCTTCAAATTTACTCTTTTGTGTTTGAAATTTTTGAATTTCTGAATCAATCTTTGTTAAATTAAAACAATGAATGATATTAACAAATGTTGAATTAATATTTTTAGTATAAATTAATTATGTTCTTTTTATTATATATTTTTGCATTTATATATAAAAATATATATTTAATATATAACGTGTCAGAACGTGTTGAAATTTCTATTTTTTTAGAATTAACGTGTCGGCGTGTCGTGTCGTGTCGTGTCGCGTGTCCGTGTCAATGCTACGTAGCGGATCCTCAGAAGTTCTGAGGACCCGCTCCTTCAACAAAAATCTCTTTCCTGGCAACATCCTATTTACTCTCTTCCTGATGGGTTTTATCTTTAATTTAATTTATTTTTTTGATGGTCGATTCAAATAAGTGTTTTTTTTTTTTTTTTGGGCATTTTCAGACTATGAAGTTGGGATGCAAGAAGGGTCGGAGTCAGAGGAAAGCCCAGACCGGGGAGCTTTATTTTCAGTACAATGAGGTACTCAACCCATATAGCAGGTTCCCCCTCACTGAAAAGGAATAGATAATTTTGTTTGCCAAGAAATGATGAGGAATCTAATTTGGTCATGATCTCAATATGATTTTTCTAAATGGTCGAAGTTTTTTTACTTAAATTAAAGAGCTAACGAAGAAGTAACTTAGATGACAACTTTAGAGAACACAGACCTTACCCCATATAGTTGGGCGGCCATTGCTTAGTATGTATCGGGTTTCGTCTCTTAACCTGCAACGATAGCTAATGGAATCATAAATTGAATTTATGTATCCTGATTGTTTAATGCATTTGTCCATTTTTTTTTTCTCTTTTTAAGTTTAAACTAGAATAAAAAAGAGTTACTCATGTCACACGCATTTTTTCAAACGAAATGAGTAATAACTAGCTTTGTTTTGAGATTAAAAAAAAATAAAAATTAGTGGATGGTTTCTTCTATTTGACATTTTAAGATTTCAGCCTTCGGAGAAATTATTGACAAGAAAAATATTTAACGTTTTGCGCTAATAATGAAGATCGAAAGGGAGATGTCTCCTTGGAAGGACAGCACAAATAGACCAAAGAAGATAGACCGAGGCTAATCTACTTTCTAGCCAAAAATAAAAATGATAATATCGAGATTATTGACATGATTGAAAATGAATATATGGAATCCTCGTGTCAAGAGATTCAAATTGTTAGACATCTAAAGTCAAGTGTTCACATATCATTTATTCGATAATATAATCAAATAAAATCATTTAGCTTCATTTTGATTCCGGAAGTAGTGTCTCACTTAGATTGTCGATTTTGATTGGGCAGAAGAAATATCAAATCCAGATCGCCAAGCGGAGAAAAATTAGTATTTTGTCGTTTTGATGACGTTGCTACGGGAAATGATTTAGGTTGGGGACCCTGACGCCTGTTAGGCTGAAATATTATTTTTGTCAAAGAAATAGTATTTTTGTCGGCGTGCGTAATGATTCAGCCCACTAACTTGGGTTGAATCATTCTACTCTTTGTCGGCCATTACTTTCGGCCTCTACGATTGAATCCGTAAGTAACGGCATCTTGCAAGGTGGCTCTCTATTGTCGAACTTCCACCCATTCGACCGATACAGGCATCTAAATAGGCCCTTTTTCGACCTCTTCTCTCGGAAGAATTTATGGATGTCGCAAATTCTCTTTTACAACTCGTCAGAAATTTATGGGTCTTGGCCAGAATACCTCTGGGCTACATTTGTAATCTGAAAGACAATGTCAACTCGCTGCGGAACGCAAATGACAAGCTTAAGGCCAAGAGCGCAGATGTGATGGCAATGGTGGAACGCGAAGAAGGAGGAGGACGTGCGCAGCGCACAGAAGAAGTGAGGAACTGGTTAGGCAAGGTGCAAGAATTCGTAGATGGAGTAGATCAAGTTCTTCGAGAAGCCGAGGAACGTGAACAAATCAAATGTCTAAGTTGTTGTCTTCCACCGAACTGCCAGTCGATCTATAAATTGGGGAAAAGAGTCTATCAAATGCTCAATGAAGCGAGAGAGCTCCAAACTAAGGACGGAGAATTCCGCGTTGTGACGTCACGGTTGCCTCCTCCTCCGGTGCTCGACATGCCTATGGACCAGCCTGTGGGGCTTGATATTTCCAAGTTTAATAAATTGTGGAAATGGGTTGTGAACGAAAAACAAATAGGAGTGATAGGGTTGTATGGAATGGGTGGTGTGGGAAAGACCACCTTCATGAGAAGCATTGAGAAGAAGCTTTCGAGTGCAAATAACGGATTTGATATTGTTATTTGGGTAGTGGTGTCCAGGCCAGTGAATAAAGATAGAATCCAAGACACAATAAGGAGAAGACTAGGCATTAAAGATGAGCACTGGGAAGTATGGTCCTGGGATGAGAGGATCTATCATTTGTGCCAAGCTTTGACTCGGAAGAAGTTTGTATTGTTACTTGATGATCTATGGGCAAGGCTGGACCTCTCCAAAATCGGAATTCCTTGTCTTGGTCTCGAGAGTGGATTCAAAGTAGTGTTCACAACTCGGTTGAAGCATGTATGCGACCAAATGGGGGCCAGCAAAACCTTGGAAGTACGGTGCTTGATGCCCAAAGAATCTCTGAAATTATTCGAGAAGAACATCGGCAAATCACTTTTAGATTGTAATCAAGAAATTCAAGACCTCGCAAAGGACATTGTTGAAGAGTGCAAAGGGTTGCCACTAGCCCTTATTACCGTCGGGCAAGCCATAGCTGGAAAAGACAGTCCCCGTGAATGGAGGAATGCGCTAACAACGCTAAGGAATAATCCATACAAGCTATCAGGTATGGTAGAGGAATTGTACCACATACTAGAGTTCAGTTATAATAGCTTAAACAATCCTACTCGACAAGCTTGCTTCATTTACTGTTGCCTCTTCCCTGAGGATTACCCCATGATACCGGATGACCTTATTAATCTCTGGATTGGTGAGGGCTTGCTAGGAGACACTAATGATGATGTATACCATATGCGGGATGAGGGAGAGTCAGTCTTGGGGGATTTAAAGAGGGCTTGTCTAATGGAAAGTGGGTGTAATGATTCTGAACCCTATGTAAAGATGCATGATGTCATCCGCGACATGGCAACCTGGATCACCCATGACCGCGGGCAAGGGGAGAACAAGTTGCTAGTGATAGAAAAAGAAGAAGACATGTCTGCGAAGATGATCTCCAAATGGGGGGAAGCGGAGAAAGTATCCTTATGGGGAGAATGGATCCAAAATATCAACCAAACACCACCTAGTTGTTCCCAGCTCAAAACTTTGTTTATAAGGGAAACTAATGTAAGGCTAGTGCCAAGAGGATTTTTCAACTCAATGGCGGCTTGTTTGACAATCTTAGACCTTTCTAATAATGAACATATTAAGTTATTCCCGAAAGAAATTTGCAATCTAATTAATCTATGTTACTTGAACCTGTCGAACACTACAATTAGTGAGTTGCCTGTGAAAATCAAGAACTTGACTTGTTTACGGTGGTTACTACTCAACAATACAGTCTTCCCCTTCCTAATTCCGATAGGAGCAATTGCAAGCTTGCCATTGAATGTGTTCAGCCAATGGACTCCATTACCACTAACATCAGGTCAAGTGAAGGAAGAAGAGATAGTAGAGGAACTAGGGTGCATGCCAAATCTCATCGACTTATCTATCGAGGTGTTCAATTCTTCCTCTGCACTGAAAATATTTCAATACCCGAGTTTACGGAGAAGCATAAAGATAGCGGGGATTACCGGTTGCCAAGACCTGACCTACATCCCAATAAGTTGCTCACCAACAGGCAGCAGTGGTTTATCACATTTAAAGGACCTTTATATATCGAGGTGCACCATGCTCAGGGAGATCAAGATTACTCAAGGAGTAGGACGAGCACCCGACTGCTCTTGCTTTCCCAATCTCGTTACAGTTATAGTTGAAGAGTCTGGGTTTCTAGACTTGTCATGGCTTGTGCACACTCCGAAACTTCAAAGATTGTTCATCAGAGAATGCAATTCGATGAAGAAAATCATGGGGGATGGATTTGCACCAGAGGAATTAGTTGCTTCGGGACTATTCTCACGTCTCGAACTCCTATACATCAGCAATCTTCCAAATTTAACGAGCATTTGCGAACAGACTCTCCCCTTTCCTCAGCTGAAATCCCTCGAAATTGCCGAGTGCCCTCGTCTGGGAAAGTTGCCGTTGGACTCGAACAGCGCACGGGGAAGCTTGGAAGAGGTCCGCGTGGAGGCCAACTGGTGGGCCAAGTTGGAGTGGGAAGACGATGCTGCCCGCGCCCATTTCACCGCCAAAGTTCAATAGGACGCCCTTTGCATGACCGAAGAATTATCGTCCCGTACGCGTGAAAGGACACTCGTTGACGAAATTGCACTCGGCCTCGTCGAGTGTGTGGAGTGTCGGAGATGGAAAATCTTCGAAGTTGCGGCTCATCAGCTCACCAAACCTCCGTAAATACTTCCGTCGTCTTGGCTTGCTGGTGTGGGTGTGCCTCGGCAAGAGAACTCTTTTGCCAAATGTAGGTTCCATTCATCGGCCAGGCACGAACTCTTCTCCTTATTGATCCGAGCAAGTATGTTGTCTAACATTATTATGCATTTACTCATTTAACATTCCTATCGCTCGACTGATTGTGGATTCTTAAATAGTTTAATGCCATTCATTTGTTCGTCTATATCGCCCTAAAGCCATCTCCATTAGGCTCGCTGCTTATTGAATTTCCAGTTATGGAATCTGGCTTCATAATCGGATGGGGTCTTTCCACGCAAATCTAAAGGATCTTGGTAAACCAATCTTTATTTGTTGGCTTAAAACCATTTATTCGTTTTTTTAGAGCCTATTATTTGTTTATGATGAAGCCAAAAAAAAAAAAAAAATTACACAGGTAAACGTTCATAAGAAACTCAAATTAATTTCATAAAATTGACCGTAAGTTACTAACAAATTACTGGAAAATTGAGTGAACAGTAACTTTTTTTTTTAACCAATGGTTTAATTTACACTTACAAACTTTTTAGAAGTCAATCAATATAAAAAAAAAAATTCTATTTTTTGATTGTTGAATATATAACAGTGAAATTGTTTTTTGGCAGTCTCCACGGAAAAACATCAAAATCGCTCCCTTATCCAATGGGGAATTAGTACATGTCCTTGGAAAGAATACTTTCCAACTTTCATACCCCTTCTTTTTAAATTATAAGTTTGCTATCTAGTTTTAGCTCTAACGACTACTCAGCATCATCATATTAGTTATATTTGTCGACTTATTCACGAAACGACATTTCTTTTTACGAAATAAGCCTGCCCAAGTCATGAATTTCTCACACTTATCCAGACCCCTAAAGCACCCCAAGTCATGAATTTGTTCTCTAACCGCTGCTTTTGTGGGTAAATATCATACCTCCAGAGGATGTGCATATATGTAAGTAGGTGATTGAACATAATAAAATCCTAAAACCGAGCGTATATGGACAAGTTGCATCGCTCACAACATGATTTTGTGTATCTACACGTCGCACCTTTTTCGAAATGGACCCGATAAACTCTGCAAATCGCTCAATCTATAATGCGTGTCGGGCTTGGATGGTCCCTATTTGGCCGTTGGTCCTCTTAAATTAGGATTGATTTAGATCCGAATAGAGACAGGAACTATTCGAACACAAATTAGGAAAAGAATAAAATAAAATTCGCATAAAAAAATAAATTCCAGAAAAATAAAATTAGAGACGACCCCTCCTCCAAAGGAGCGGTGAGATCGTATCCTACGTGGCGTACGGCGCGACGCTTCAGTCGAACTCAACTCCCGACGGCGGCGCGGCGGCGATGTACCCAACGTCCCAAGTTCATGGGAACACTGCAAATTCGACTCCACATCTCTCTCGCTTCTCTCGCCATGTTCCTCTTCAAGGTACTTCCATCACCACCCTCTCCTTCCTCCTCTCGAAACTGATGCGTCCGCGCATTTTCCAAAGACGTGAGCTTTTCTTCTTCTTCTTCTTATCTATGGTTGTCTTTTTGCCCGGGCAGGCATGGAGATCGACGGCTTTCGGGGTATATGGGTACCTCAATTTCACCAAGCCCGGCTTCGCGTGAGTAGTGGGATCGCCCTCATTTTTTACGCTTTGATTTGGTCTTCTGGGCTTTATTCGTTTCATCGTTTTGGGAGATGCGGGAGTGAGAGAGGTTATGCAATTTCGTTTGTTGCCTCGCAGTATCTTAGACTTAGGGGCAGTGAGGTAAAAAAAATTGAACACTTTGTCAAATCCTTGTACTGGGGCGAAATAGAGAAATTTCACGGGAACTGTCGCGGAATTTAGGATTCAATTGACATAATTTGTGCGCGACATACTCGTGAGTCCGCCGCTATGCCTAGATGTTGTAGTAGCTTTCGAGTCGTGATTCAATTGTATGTCCCTGGCACTGAAGATGGTGATTGGCAACTTGAAATCGGCGGCCGGGCTTCCATGTATGCGCAGGGTGTGCCTGTCCAAATTAATGCAGCTGTGTGTACCTGTGAACATGCGCAGACATAAGTACATGAAAACATGTGCAGAAGCACAAACATGCAGCCAGATAGAATGTGTGCAGTTCCTTCTGTAGTCGAGTTTCCATGTGAACATTGTCATTTGATTTACACCTTTTTAGTGAGATTTCTCTTATCTCGTTGATTCACTTGCTCTTCAGCGAACACGCGAAGAAGTTCAAGTCAGCAGAGATGGAGGCTCGAATAGAAGGGAAGAATTGCATAGTTACAGGAGCTAATTCTGGACTTGGTTATGCAACTGCAGAGGGTCTTGCTTCACGGTATTTTGTTTTCAACTATGTTATTCAAGTGCTTACTTTGCTTTCTCATGTGTGAATGCTTGTTTAGCAATATCTAAGGGAACTTCTTATCAAATAATTTTGAGTGCAATTTTTCCTTTCAGGGGGGCTAATGTTTATATGATCTGCCGCAACAAGGAGAGAGGAGAAGCTGCCCTCTCTTTGATAAAATCTACTACAGTAAACCCAAATGTGCAATTGGAGGTATGCGGTAGTTTCCATTCATTATTTTTCATTTGTCTCAAGATATTCTTATGGAAGGATTTCTGGGGTTTGCCTGTTGTTGGTCTTTAGAAGTCATACTTCTGGATGATCGAGTAGATCAGCAGTTACATAGATATTCGATCGCTTGTGAGTTGATGCCTCACTAATCTAGTGTGAAGGTATGTGATCTTTCCTCTGTCAACGAGATCAAGTCATTTGCATCCAGATTTTCTTCAAAGGATTTGCCTCTTCATGTCTTGGTAAGTCTCCCTTTGGTTTTCAATGTCCCACTCTAATGCTTGTGTGTTGCATATGTGTGTTTATATACATATATAATTGGTAAGAATATGTACAGATATTTGTGTCTGCCTGCATACTGGCCCTTTAGTGCTTGATTATTTAGGATTTCTCAATCTGTGTGATTTTTCCCCTTGCCCGTTCTTTTCAACTGGCCTAGTTGATATGCAATAAGAAAGCGCTATGTGAATTATTTGGCAAGTTCTTTTATTTTTTTCATTTTTACATCAATGGGGTGTCCAGGACTTTGTGAGTGTTGAAAGAGAGAGTATTCTACGTATTGTATTCACTTAATCAAAAAAAGGATTACAAGAATATATATATATATATATATATATATATATATATATATATATATATATGAGTAACCCTAGTAACCCTCTTATGACTATTTTACCCTTATTATTATTTCCTAACACTCCCCCTCAAGTTGGGATGTAGATATCAAACAATCCCAACTTGTTACATAAAAAATTCACTTTATTTCCTCGTAAAGACTTGGTAAAAATATCTGCAAGCTGATCCTCTGTTCTTGTATGTTGAAGAGTGATCTCTCCTTTCTGAACTTTTTCTCGTATAAAGTGACAATCAACCTGAATGTGCTTGGTTCGCTCATGGAAGACGGGATTGTTTGCAATATAAATAGCTGATTGATTGTCACAATATAATATCGATGGTTCTTATGTTGACATCCCAATTTCTGACAATAACATCCTCAACCAAAGCAATTCACTAGTCACATGTGCCATTGCTCTATATTCCGCTTCTGCACTTGACCGAGAAACCACATGTTGCTTCTTACTCTTCCAGGCAACTAAATTACCTCCAAGAAATACACAATAACCCGATGTAGATCTTCTACTAGTAGAACATCCAGCCCAATCTGCATCAGAAAAACCTATGGTATTCAGGTGGCCATAATTCTTGAAAATTAGTCCTTTACCTGGTGCTCCTATACATTCGAAGCACAGCATCCCAGTAAGTAGTCCAAGGAGAACCCATGAATTGGCTTACAACATTAACGGCAAAAGATATATCAGGTCTCGTGACGGTAAGATAATTCAACTTACCAACTGCTCTCCGATATTTCATTGGGTCATGTAATAATTCTCCATTTTCTGCATCAAGTTTCACATTGGGTTCCATAGGAGTATCAACCGGTTTTGCTCCAACAAGTCCAACCTCATCAAGAATGTCAAGAACATATTTTCTCTGAGTTAAATTTATACCTGTATGCGAGTAGGCAACCTCAATACCTAGGAAATACCGCAAACGTCCCATATCTTTAGTACTAAATTGTGTATGCAGAAATTATTTGAGTCGTTGAATACCATCTGAATCACTGCCAGTAATGATAATATCATCCACATATACCACCAGAAGAATACAACCAGCTGAGGAAACAGAACTGAAGACTGAATGATCTACTTGACAACGCTTTAATCCAAACTTGATTACAGCATCACTAAACTTACCAAACCAAGCACGAGGAGATTGCTTGAGTCCATGCAATGCCTTATGTAAATGACATACCAAATTCTCCCCCGAGCAACAAATCCAGGTGGTTGCTCCATATACACCTCTTCACCAAATCACCATGTAGGAACGCATTTTTGATATCTAATTGATGAAGAAACCATCCAAAATGCGCTGCTAGAGAAATAAAGACACGAACAGATGGAATTTTGGCTACAGGAGAAAAAGTGTCATCATAATCAACACCATATGTTTGAGTATATCCTTTAGCGACCAACCGTGCCTTCAATCGATCTACCGTGCCATCAGGGTGGACCTTAACCGTGAAAACCCAACGACAACCAACAGGTTGCTTTCCCACAAAAGGGTAGTAAGCTTCCAAGTGCGATTCTCAATGAGTGCTTTCATTTCATCCTCCATGGCTTGTCTCCAACCAGAATGAGCAAGAGCTTCAGCAACATTGCTAGGCACAGAAATAGAGGACAAGGACGAGACAAAAGTAGAGAATGGAGGAGATAAACGATCATAAGACATAAAGTTGCTAATAGGATGACGAGTACGAAGACAATCAGACAAACCAGAATAAAGTGTATAATGATCGACAGGACGCCCAACACAAGATCGTGTACCTTTTCAAGTAGCAATGGGTTGATCAGGATCAGGATCAAGGGATGGCACAGCAACCGATGAGGGATCAGATGAATCAATTGATGGCCGTACCTCTGTAGTGGAAGCTGTTCCTCGTCTATGATAAGTTTGATTAGCAAACTGAAATCCTGTTGACGATACTGGAGGAAGTGAGATTGGTGGAGGAATTGGTAAGACACACTTGTCATTGTCAGGAGACACTGTAGAGACTGTTTGAGTACTATAGTATGGCTGGTCCTCAAAAAATGTCACATCTGCTGATACAAACACTCGGCGACTGGTAGGATTGTAACATTTATAGCCCTTCTGAGTTCGAGAGTACCCAACAAAGACACATTTATCAGCACGAGGAGCCAACTTATCAAGACCTGGAGTTAGAGAATGGACGAAACAAACACATCCAAAGACACGTAGAGGTAATGCAAAGGGAGGACGATTTGGATGTAAAATGGAGAAAGGTGTCTCCCCCTCTGAAGAATAGAAGTTGGAAGCCGATTAATTAAGAAGCAGGCTGTAAGAACAGCATGGCCCCAAAATGTTTTCGAAAGATGCATGTGAAACATAAGACAACGAGCAACATCAAGAAGATGACGATTTTTACGTTCAGCTACACCATTTTGTTGTGGTGTATATGAACAAGAAGTTTGATGAATAATGCCATGGGAATCAAGAAAAGGTTGAAAACCAAAGGCAATGGCAAGATACTCTTTGGCATTATCGGATCGGAGAGGTTTCACATTAGTATTATATTGATTCAATACTTCAAAATAGAATTGACGAAAGCAATAAAAAATCTTAGTACGATCTTTTATTAGGAACAACCAAGTCATTCGGGAAAAATCATCCACAAATGTAACAAAGTACTGGAAACCAAATGTATCAGAAACACGGCACGGACCCCATATATCTGAATGAACCAACTCAAAGGGACTAGACACACGACTCTGAAAGCAAGAAGGAAAAGAGACTCTATGGTGTTTTCCAAACTGACAAGCTTCACACTCAAAAGTACTCACAGACTCTGGAAACAATCGTCAAAGAATGTTTGGCGGTGGATGACCAGCACGACAATGCATTCGATAGACATCAGTGGATGTGTGCTTCATAGCTGCTGCAGCTATCACCTTCTTGTCTAGATAGTATAGACCATTTGATTCATGTCCCCCACCAATCATCTGTCCAGTCCTCAGATCCTGAAAAACACAATCAGAAGCAAAAAAGGTTACAGAACAATTTAACTCTTTAGTTAATGAACTAACGGAAATCAAATTATATGGAGATTTGAGATGAAGGACGGATGATAAAGAAAGGGAGGAACTCAAATGAGCATCTCCAGTGCCAATAACTTGGGAAATTGAACCATCAGCTAATGTAACAGAGTTGGACACCCCAAGAGGTGTGGAATGTAACGAAGACAACAATTTAGAGTTACCAGCTATATGATGAGTAGCTCTGGAATCTATAACCTAAGAGTCTGACACTGTAGAAAGTAAACAGGATGAACTACCTTTTGAGCTATGTGCTAGAGTTGCAGTGGGATCTGAAGTTCATGTCACTGTTTGGAGCGAATCCAAGCCTCATATTCTGCACGTGTCAATGTAACTGAATCTTTTGTATCTTGCGCATGAGTAGGATTGGATTGAACTAGTGAGGAAGATTCTTCGACTTCAGCAAATGCAACAACTGTGGGTCGAAGCTCTGGATGAAGCATGTAGCAGTAAGCTTCAGTATGTCCAGCCCTCCGACAATGGTTACAATATCGAGAGCCACGGCTACCAAGAATTCTATCACGACCACCACGACTTCCACTCTGAATAAACCCACGTCCACAACCCCGATAACCACGACCACAAGCTCCACGGCCACTAGAGCCATGAGAAATCATGGCACTTGTCTCTAAAGTTGTAGTGGAGATCTTGTCGGTAGGTGTTGAACGTAAGGCTCGGGAGAAAACCTCATCAACTGTAGGAAGGGAGCTTTCAGACGTAATTTGCTGACGAATGGAGGAATATTCAGGCCCTAGTGCTTTAAGAAATAGTATCACTCGAAGATCCTCTTGACGTTTGACTAATATATTCGGATCATTAGAAGCTGGAAAATAAGCATCTAGCTGTCGGCAAAGTGTAGTGAAACGAGCATAATATTCAGATAGAGACTGATCTCCACGCTGAAGATCAAACAAGGCCTCCCATGTGTCACACACTCGTGTCATATTATTTTGGCCAAAATAAAGTAGAGCACATTTATCCCAAACTTCCTTAGCAGAATTACATTGAATGAAGTGAGGGCTAATCTTTGGATCCATACTATTCCATAACGAAAGTGTACGGATCATTGCATCTCCAAAGAATCCAATCATCTACTTTACTCATATCCGAGGGAAGTGTAGATGTAAGATAATCATGCTGTCTAGTTGCAGTAAGATAAACTTGTACAGCTTTAGACCATGATGGATAGTTAGTGCCATCCAACTTGACAGATGTCAATTGAAAATGCATCAAACCGTAGATGATGTAGAAGCCATCGTATTAACTCTACCGTACTCCAATAATGCAATTAGCCAGACGGGTTGAACATAAGAATCGACCAAACCCAATACGAATGACACAATAATCAAGCACTTAACTCCAGTTGTGCAATCAGCCACAGAACAACAAACAGAAATAAGGGTTCAATCGATCCACCACTGAGTCAATATACTTCACTGAGAAGCCATAAAATCATACCAACCAGCACTTCAAAGATGACTGGAAACCATCCAACATTGGAAAGATTACTATGCGCATACCAACCAGCACTTCAAGAAGCAATATACCTCAATGAGAATCCATATAAGTATACTGGAAAACAACTTCTGATGCCCTCAGTTCGGGTCGGATTTTTTTTTTTTTTTTTTTTTTTTTCGGGTGAAACCCTTGCAGAACCGAACGAAACCCTTGCGGAACTGAAACCGAAATCCTCAGGACATATGAAAAACACATAATCTAGATCGCAAGACAAGCGAAGACCAAATCGTGCAATCGGTTTTCAATCCTGTCGTCAAGAAAGAAGGCTGAACACAAACCGATTTTGCTGGAGGCTTCGGCGATTGACACTGGGCAGTAATTCTGTCCAGATCTTAGAAAACCAGTAAATAGATCTGGATCTGAGGACGATGACCGAACGACGATGTGGGTGTTCTTTCTCCTCCGCTATCTAGAAGAGAAGCACGCTGCGGCGGTGGCGGCGGAGGATCTGGATCTAGCGACGGCCTCCGCCGCCGGGCTGTGGTGGTGGTGGGATCACTCTCTTGAAGTTTTAACCTAGCTCTGATACCATGTTGAAAGAGAGAGCATTCTACGTATTGTATTCACTTAATCAAAAAAAGGATTACAAGAATATATATATATATATGAGTAACCCTAGTATCCCTCTTATGACTATTTTACCCTTATTATTATTTCCTAACAGTGAGCATTCGATAATCCCCATATAGTGTGATAGTCCTCCTGTTTTACACATACTAGGTAATTACCCGAGATACCTGTGCTCCTGGGGATAGCCCCAAGAGAATGCATTAGTGTGGTGATTCTAACCTGTGCTAAAATCAAGTGTAGATATTTTGCAAGTTGTCATAGCTATATCTTCCTCAATATTGCCGATAAAGTCTGATACGTCTAATGTCATGATCAGGTCAACAATGCTGGCTTGCTTGAGCATAAGCGGATCGCCATGCCAGAAGGGTGCATTTCCAAGCTTTTTCTTTGTCAGAGTTGATGAATTTGTGTTATGGTCTCCTTTAGAAGCATTGACTTATTTTGTTTCCTACGTTTTCTGGAAGTTCAGGTTGGAGTTGAACTTTGCGGTGAATGTATTAGGAACTTTTGCAATGACAGAATGAATGTTGCCTTTGCTTGAAAAAGCGGCACCTGATGCTCGAGTCATCACTGTTTCTTCTGCTGGAATGTATACAAATACAAGTCCCTTGACCACTGATCTAGAGGTCAGCTACTCAGCATCTTTCGTGCACTTGGAATATTATTTTAAGTTTCCTATTTGTTGTCCTGAGTTTTAAGTGTATTTTTCTGCAGTATAGTCATGCCAACTTTGATGGGGTGGAGCAATATGCTAAACTTTACCCAAACTTTTTTATGAGATACAAAAATCCTAAACTTTGCCAATCGTGACGCATTTACCCCAAATTTATAACCAATGGCATTTTCGTCTTTTTCTTTTTCCTTTTTCAATTTTTCCTTTTTCTTTTCTTTTTCTTTTCCTTTTTTCTTTTTCTCTCTTTCCTCCGCTAGCATCAGACTCAGGCGAGGGCTGCCCTCGCCGGTGTCAAGAGAGGGCGGCCCTCATCAAGCCAGGCAAGTCCGACTTTGGCGGAGGGAAGAGAGAAGAAGAAAAAATAAAAAATAAAATAAAATAAAATAAAAGCAAAAAGCAAAAAAGAAAAAGAAAAAAATTTAAAAACAAAAATGCCCCATAATTTGAGGTAAATATATCACGTGAATACAAGTTTAGGGTTTTTTATGTCACGAAAAAAGGTTTGAGGTAAATGTGTCACAATTGGCAAAATTTGAGATATTTTGTGTCATGAAAAAAAAAAATTGGGGTAAATTTGGAGTAAATTTGTCATTTTATGCAAAGTTTGGGGTTTTTGGTATTTTTTTTTCTCAAAAAATAAACAGTTGAACAAATAAATAAAGGGAGATTGGCCCATCTGAGGCAGCCCACGCATGACCAGGCCCGAATCCTCCTGCTAATATCCGCGAGCCTCAATCTCAGTTGCTAGCCCTCAGTAACCGAACTTCAAGCCACTTTGTGGCGAGAGGGAACGAAGTACAACCGTAGAGACTGGTCAATGAATGGACTGCTGAGAAGAGAAACGTCGACTTCTCACTATTGAAGATTTGAATAATACCCGATTTCCACCCAAGAGGATGGTCATGATAATTGCAAATGCCATTCCAATTTGGTACAGCAGTCCTTCGTCTTCTTCACATCAACTTGCTGGACTCAAGTCTCCAATGGACAGATGAGGGACAGATTATGTTTGCAGATAAGGCAACTGAATTCTCTGTGCTTCAGGAGTGGAGTGTATTGAATCCCGCAACGTTCCAAGCCAAGAGATTATTTAGATTGGAGAGACCGACTGAAACGACCAGTAGTCCTTTTATGACAGCACATTTGAGAGTATCAACAATTTGAAGGGAAACAAACGTATGTTAAAGAACACCAAGTTGCTCTTTCTTTTACATCAAGATTCTCAAATCTTTTCGGTATAAAGGACATTCGCACAATGTGAACTCAAAAGAGGCGGGCTGTTTAATGGGCTGAGGGTAATTCTCTAAGTTATCAATCAATGGCAAAAGTCTGGCAAAAATTTTCAGAATGCAATTGGATTTGGAATTCTCTTCGTGATTCCCCCACATCCTGAAAACTCGCATCATGCGCTGTCGGAGCATGCTTTTATCCAAACTCTCTCTCTCTCTCTCTCTCTCTCGTATGTAAGTCGTCAACTCCAAACTAGCCGAGTACTTTCATCTATATTAGCTCCGGAATGAAAGAAGTTTATACCTGTCTATAGAATGCTAATTGGCAGAAGTAATCTTGCAAAAAAGAAATATAGTTTTTGCACAGACATAGGGAAATAAGAGCACATGGATTATGCTTATTTCATCATAGAACCGTGGTAATACGAAATTACAATCCAATTAAATTTCCTTCTTCTGCTCTCAGAAATTATTAATTGAACTTTACTGAAATTGGACTCCTCACAGAGTACTTCCCGGAATCCCACCTCAAATATCCTTGGGAGTAACTACCAGTCTTGCCAGTGGAACTTGCTCGGCTGAATGTGACTGCATACCTCGCTTTCTGGTTCAACTTCGAGAAGGCAAGTATAGTAGGCTTCACGGTGATATGAACGCCTTGTGGGGGAACAACCATTGCAACATAAGACAAATCTCCTGCTCCAACGTTAGTCACGGTCCTGGTAAATGTCTGCGGAGGTCCAAGGGTAACGGAAAACGAAGGGTAGTTCAGCTCTCCCTCAGGAATACTACATGAGCATTTGACTGGTTTGTGAGCAATTGTAGCCACTTGCATGTCCGTGTATCCCAAACCGCAAAGATAAGGAATGTAATTGTCAGGTTGAATGTCATAAATAAATCCAGGATCAATGGCTTTTGCGGGATTGACATGGCCTGCTCCGATGCCAAAGACATCCGCAGGTTGAAGTCTTTCATCAAGGATCAGGTTTTGCTTGATGTTCAGCTGCTTAGCCGAAGTCATGATAGCAGACTTAATCGCCGCTGGAGACCAGTCTGGGTGAGCAGCCTTTATCAAAGCCGCGATGCCACTAAGGTGAGGGCATGACATGGAAGTGCCAAAAAGGATCTCGAAGTAATACTTCGCTTTCGTATCATTGCTGAACGGAAATGGCCATGCTGCTAGTATGTTCAAACCAGGACCAATAACGTCTGGCTTCAGAATTCCAGGGCTAACTGAGCTCGGGCCTCTCGAAGAGAATACGGTAAGCACGGGAGCAGTCGGGTTTCCATATGTGGTTCCTTTGAATATGATCGTGGCAGTAGGAGTTTCGGTCGAATTTATATAGGCTTTGATCTCCTTGCCTGTGAAGTGGCTGACTTGAGACGTGGGGAGGGGAAAAACAGAGGCCGCAATAGTGATTCCGGCCAATTTTGGGTTCATCAAAATCATAGCAGCACCCCCAGCCCTCTTCACCTCGATGGATGGGTTCCCACCCCTAGATTCACATGCGACAACCTTCCCTTTAACTTCGCTGCTCATCAGTGCCCCCTCTAAGCAATATTTTGATGGCAATAAAGTTGAAGGGAAGGAGAATTGAGATAGTGCCTCACCTTCATATTCCACTCCATTCCCGAGTTTTACGTTGGATGCAAAGTTCCTATCAGTGCTACTTGCCCCAACAGTGAGCATCCACGGAGCCACGTTTGATACCGTGCCTGAGTAAGGACCGGAGTTCCCAGCGGAGCAGCTGACAAAGATCCCTCTTTGAATGGCTGCAAAAGTGGCTATAGCCAAGCTGTCCATATAGAATGGACGGGAGTAGCTGCCGAGCGAGAGTGAGAGCACGTCGACACCATCCGCAAGGGCAGCATCAAATCCAGCAAGGAAATCACTCTCAAAACAATGTAATGCAGAACACACTTGGTAGATTGCCAAGTGAGCATGTGGAGCCATGCCAATTGCCGTGCCTTCAGCCATCCCAAGCAAATTGGCATACGGCACAGGAGCACCAGCTGCGGTGCTGGCAGTGTGAGTACCGTGACCGAAATCATCCGTCGGTGGCGTGGTCACATTTTTCTTAGCTGAACTGTTGAAGGTCCTGGCGCCAATCAATTTGTAATTACATTGGGAAGGCTTGAAATCGCACCTCCCCTTCCATTTGGCTGGTGGAGGCGGCATTCTAGCTCCGTTGAATGAAGGGTGGTCAGGCGTTACTCCTGAATCCATCACGCCAATGATAATTCCCTCTCCCATGGTGGAGCCATTGAAAGGTCCCTGACGTAGGGGTAAGCCCAAGAACTGGGGACTGTGCGTCGTTTGGAGGCTATATATTTGCTCTGGGTGAGCTGCTACAAATCCGGGCTTATCTTGCATTGCGGTGACTTCATCAGGAGTCAGCCTTGCTGCGAAACCGGTCACAACATTCCGGTAAGAGTAAAGTATGCGCAGCTGGTTCTCTGGGGTGGTAGAGTTTGTGGGCAAAAATGAGTGGTACCAGGTCTCGAGATCTTCCAACTCCAAAAGGCCGTGGCCGTCAAGGGGAGTGACATGGACAATGTAGGTTTGCAAGTTGTCGCGACCCGATTTTTCGGGGTTTGCCAAAAGCCACCTAAAACTAGGTTGATGGATTACTAAACCTTTAAGCTTAGCTCGGGCTCTCCCAAGCCCATACCAAATCGCGACTTAGGATTTAACATGCAAAAGATCATTATCTAGGAGTCGCCACTAATCGGTTTAGGGTAGGTCGATTAGACACCTAAGTAAAATAACGGGAGGATTATCTTACTCCTACGAACTAGAGATTTTGGATACGGGGACTTGGTTACACACAGACTACCCTAGTGCCCTTTCGGTACCATTTCTTTTCAATTTTAAAAATGTTTTGCGGGCAGCTTGATTTGATTTTAATTGAGCTTCCTAACGTGTGAAGATGATCATACATGCGCGCATACCACCAATTTAACACATCAAGAAAGCAATTTAAATAATGCAAAAAGCATACCTTAAAGAACGAAATCATCCGCAATGTTAAATTAGAATTCACATCAACAATCCTAGATATGATTCATAATTAACAAGCAATCAATTTTTTTTCACTTTATTTAAAAATCATGACTTATGCAAATAATCTAAAATGACATGACTTATAAACTATATGACATGAAGAAATGCAATAATTAAATGCAATCTAAATGATCTAATTATAATGATATGCAATGCGATGCAATGGCATACAAAATTATTTAAACTAAAATGACATGCCTCATGCAATTTAATATGCGAGCTATATGTAACATGTGACATTTATTAAATGACTTAATCTAATGACATGAAAGTTTTAATTAAATGAACTTAAATAAACTAAATGACGTGCATTTGATGTTCCTATTTTAAAAATGCAATCTATCCTAAAAATTGACATTAACTTATGTAAAGACAAATTTTTTATTTTCTTTCATGAAATTCAAATGCAAAAATAATCTAGCTAGATTGAAATTCTATCTAATTTAAACTAAGGATTAAGTCATATTAAATCTCAATTTAAACTAAGACATTATCTTAATCTAACATGCAATTTATCTAAAAAGATGATCTAAATTAAAGATGAAACATGCAATTCTAACCTAATATGCACAATGATTTTTTTTTTTTTTTTTTGCTTTTCGAAATTAAAACTGAAATTGCAATTCAAATAAAAAAAAAAAAATAAAACCATATTTGAAATCTTATTCTAGTGCAAAATAACCAGAAATATTCTAGAATCAATTGAAATCCTAATCCAAACATCTTTTTGATTTTTCTTAGTGATTTTCTAAAACAAATATTAAATCTAACAAGCAAGATATTCAAACAAATAAAGGATTAAAATAAACGAAAAAATAACCCGTTGTCTCACGAGTCAAATTAACGAATATTTTTAACCCGAACATCATCAGATAAGAAATCAAAATAATTAAAAATCTAATCCGAAATCTTACGGATCAAATTAATAAATAAATTAATTTAACAATTAATATATCATAAACAAACCCAAGAGTTAATACAATTAAAAAAAATGACCCGAAATCTTACGGGTCAAATTAATAATTAAATTAAACCTTAGGTAATGCCTAGAAGAACTATAACCTAAAAAAAACTTCACAATATTCAACTTAAACAAAAATAATGAAACTAACTAAAAGTAAAGTAAAATAACATAAAAATAAAAAAAAGAAAAATAACCTAACGAAAAAGAAAGGGCAGCCCGTTCGTTGATCCGGCAAGGGTGTCGCCGGCGTTTGGGATTCCGGCGAGGGTGGTGCGGCGACGATCGGCGCGGAGCAGGGGCCTCGGGTTTCCTGGCGTCGGGAGGAGCCGAGCAGATCTGGACGGAGGCGAGCGGCTTCGCGGCTGAGGCGTCGGGCCGGTCTCTCAGAGGCAGCGGGCGGAGGCGCGGTTGGGTTCGGGTCTCCTGGGACGGCGAAGCAGGTGGAGCGCGAGCGTTGCGTCGGGGGCGGATCGGCGGTGCTGGCGGCGCAAGATCGGCACGGCGGTCGGCTTCGAGTGGAGGCGAGCTTCGGCTTTAGGCGGCGTCGGTTTGGCGAGACGGCGGCGTCCGGCGGGTCGCGAAGTTGCGGCTGATCGGCGGCGCTAGGTGGCTGCTCGGGTCGTCGGGTTTCTAGTGCGGCGGTTGAACAACGCGGCTGCTGATGGAGGCGAGCGATCGACGGTGATCTCCGGCGTGGGTGAGGCGGGGTCGTTCGGGCGAAGGTCGGGCAGGAGCGTCGTGGCTGGGCTACAGGCGCGGCGGGCTTCGGCCACCGAGCGAGCAGGAGGCGGAGCGGCGAGGCAGGGGGCGACTCCGGAAGTGCAGCGCGACTGATTTCGGGGCGGCACGGCGCGGGGCTCAGGCGCGGCGACGATCGGCGTTCGGATGGGGAAGTCAAGGAAGAAGATGAATAGTTCCTCTGTTTTCTTCTTTTCTTTTACCTTTTTTTCTTCCCCTTGCTGCCGTCCCTTCACGCCTTCCTTCTCTTTTCTTTTTCTTTTTGACTTTCTTTTTTTCCTTGTAACTTGTAGAGAAAGAAAAGTCACCTCCTTTTACTTTTCTTTTGATGAGAAAAGGAGAGGAAGTTCTCTTTCTTCCTTTTCCTTTCACGGTTCTCTTTTCTTTTTTTTTTTCTTTTTGATTTTTTTGTTCCTCAAAAAACCCCTAAAACCGAATAAGCCCTCCATAAAATAAACTTCGTACATTTCTTTTATAGGCAAAAAAAAGATGAGATCTTTAACAAAATATTTCAAAAATTCCTATAACCTCCGAATCACAAAAATCCTTATCTCTTAATATTTTACGCCGATTTCATCATCATCCATTGATAAAGATAGGATTCAAATGTGATTTAAATAATTTTCAAAATATCATAATATCGCATCAAATCTTTATTTAAATAATTTTTGTCATTTAAAAGAAATGGGCTCGGGCCGATTTTCTCGTTTTATGGGCTTAGTCCGGCCTGTTAATTTAAGTCCAAAAATTTAATTCGAAGCCATTGACCACCGGTCCTAAAGAAAATAAAAATGCAAAATATGTAAATTAAAAATAAATGCACCTAACACTATATGCTATGCAATTGAATTATAAAATAAAATTAACCCCTAATGACTAAATGGGCCGCCAAAATTTAGGTGTCAACAACTGCCCCTCTTTGAAGGTGAGCTCAAAGAGGTTGCCTTCAAAGATAAATTGAGACCTAAATTTTGACCATGCACATGCATTGAATGATTTTTTGTTGGATTTTTTATTTTTTGTCGGAAAATGAATCCCATTTTAAAATGCAATTTATATGATGCATGGAAATGCTAATGCAAATGCATGATGCGAAAGGAAGGAACATACCGCAATAACTTACCTTCAAGGTGGGTAAGGCATCTTCAAGATACGTGATAAATGTATTTACACAAGTACCCAACTCTTACTCGGGTTCCTTGAAGAGTCAAATAGTAATAAATCGAAACATTGAGATCGAGAAGAACATTCACATCCAAAGTGAAATGTTCAACGATAATAATTAAGACATCCATTACGAGATGTCAAAAGAACCTACTCGAAATATCTTACCTTCAAGGAGGGTAAAAATGATTCAAGATAGATTGTGTTCTAGGACCCGTACCATTCTACGGTCGCCTAAACGGGATTTACCTTCCGGGACCCGTACCATTACTCTACGATCGCCCGAATAGGGAAATAAAGTTTTGTCTAGGACTTGTACCATTCTACGGTCGCCTAAACGGGGTTTATCTTCCGGGACCCGTACCATTACTCTACGATCGCCGAATAGGGAAATAAAGTTTTGTCTAGGACCCGTACCATTCTACGGTCGCCTAAACGGGGTTTACCTTCCGGGACCCGTACCATTACTCTACGATCGCCCGAATAGGAAATAAAGTTTTGTCTAGGACCCGTACCATTCTACGGTCGCCTAAACGGGATTTACCTTCCGGGACCCGTACATTACTCTACGGTCGCCTGAATAGGGAAATAAAGTTTTGTCTAGGACCCGTACCATTCTACGGTCGCCTAAACGGGGATTTACCTTCCAGGACCCGTACATTACTCTACGGTCGCCTGAATAGGGAAATAAAATTTTGTCTAGGACCCGTATCATTCTACGGTCGCCTAAACGAGATTTTGCTTGGCTAGGACCCGAACCATTCTTCGGTCGCCCGGCGTCGCAATCTAGGGAAAAATCTTTAGGGACAACTCCATCGAGTGTCAAATTACTCAAAAGTGAAAATACCTGTACAACGACAAGTATTTAAGGTATAGATAGAGATATACTTACCTGGTGACATCTCTGCTCATTAGGGATATGTCTCCTCTAAAGATGGCCTTGGGCTACGAAAGCACGCTAGGATAATATAAAATGACTCTGGGTTACGAAAGCACGCCAGGTCAATTTAAAATGAGGGACTCTGGGCTACGAAAGCATGCCAGGTCAATTTTAAAGGACACCGGGCTACAAGAGCACGTCGGGTCAATTTTAAAGGAACAACTTGACCGAGTCAAGTGTCGAGAATGGACAGAGATATACATACTTGATGATATCTCTGATTCTTTGGGATATGTCTTTTAGAACTTAGATATCCTGTGGAGGCTTCTCACCTCCTGGTAGAAATAAATTTTGGAACATTAAGGATGCACCTTGAATACTCATGATGGTTTCTCATCTCCTCATATCATGAGGCATCTTGAAAAGAACTTGAATGTTGGGAGCTCTTGGGTCTTTGAGAAAACATTATCTGTCAGACATGATTAGAGCAAAAATGCATTCACCAAAGAAATAAGCAATTAAGGCTATTCTGGAATGCAAACTTTAAAATCTATTGAAGCTTTTATTAATTCAATCAAGATTCATGCATAATGACTTTTGCATCATCCGAATTTCCACTAGAGAGAATTATCATTCAAGACAATTTTCAATCATGACATGGATTTCTTAAGAATACTAAATGAGAGATTTTCGGTTAGAAAGGACTTTCACTCACTCTCATTTAGAATGACTATTTTATGAGAATCACTCAATTTCATCATATCGACATGGGTCCGAGTATTCTCGCAAGCGGTACGATCTTACCAATCTTAGAGGTCTTTAATAGGGACCATAATGTGGGCTTGACCAACGACTTAACAAATGGACTCTTTGAGTCAAGGCTATTGAATGAATAGTCTTGTAATCATTTATGGGTTCATAAGTCAAGAACCCTGCAAAAATGAGAAAGAAATCATCTTGCTCGCACTTCTTCGAGCGATGCTTATAAACATATGAACTCCTACATTAATTCAAGTGCCCTAATCTGAAGAGACTTTGTAAGGGACGTAACATAGGTTGGGTTCATGGGTTGAGAAATGAAAGGATCATTAGGCTCAAAATGTGTGTAAAAGGTGAGAGTTGATGATCATCTTGGCATTGCCACCACTTTTCTTTTTCACCATCAGGGATTGTCTTCATGAAGTGCCCCATTGATTGTAGAAACTCGACATTTGAGTTCTTTAAGTATTGCTCCATTAGGATTCAATTCTTGCAATTGACAGTCACTTATTTTGACTTTCTTTTTTTCATCTATGGGCATTGGCCTTGCTTTTACCAAACACACTGCTTTTTATGCCCCTAGTTCTCATGCATTTTTTCTTCACTTCTTTTTCATGGGCATCGGCCTTGCTTTTACCAGGCACACTTTGCTTTTATGCCCCATAGTTTTATTTTGAATTCAATTCTTGCGCATAATGCATGCGTCAAGCAATTACACTTTAAATGACACTAGAACTTTTCAAGAGTCTTCATCGCCTTTTGCCTTGCCCCGGTGTGGGGATTGATCATCAACTGGGTTTTAAGTGTGGGGGTTGATTAAAGGTTTAAAAGAAATGCAGGCTCAAATGGGCTATGCAAAGGATATAAGTGTATAGGATAGAGAAAGAAATGCTCTTCGTCATCCTAAGGCACTTAAATTAACACATGAATTCAATGTAATAGCATAACTTGAAGATTGATGCAAGTGAGAGCAAGAAAATTTCAATTCATTTTCCTCACCTCATGATACCATTTGATCTCTTAGTTGCCCCGATGTGGGGTGATTCTTGACAAGGGTAATTTGAAAAGAACATCCATAAGTGTATGGGCTCAAAATGGTTAATCAATTGATCACTTGTAATGTTTGGGATATAACAATGAATTGCATCTCATCATTTTGGTTGCCGTACTTTTTGCGAGAGAACTCTTTACCTTGTAAATATGGAACTTCCTACACTCATCTCACAAGTGTATAAGTATGGGACTGTGTATAGAATAGGGCTTGCCTTTCATCATCGACACATCTCATTTTGCATTCTTAAGCATTGATGTCACTCTATTGAATTGTCTATCTTGACAAATCTCCACATGAAATTGGTGAGCTAAATCAATATGAAAATTCCCTTTTCAAAAGAGTCTAGCAACTTTAAGCATGAAAAGAGTTTGTTACTTCAAAACAAACAATTTATTGCACTCAAAACATGGTTTTAAGCACTCATTTAGGGGAATTGCTTCACAAAAAGAATTGCCTCAGCAATGGATGTCCTTGGATTGTCTCTATCCATTCAAAGTGAAAACCCGTTTTTGCCCCTGCACAAGAGAACGTGCATGAATATGATACTATGCAACATCAGAGTAAATTCAAATTGCACAACCATTTTGGCTCAGATCAAGATTTTGTCTCAGTCATGTCATTACTAGAATCTGTAGTGCCCCAATTCTTCATCTACAAGAAAAAGAACAAAAGTGTCAATTCCTAAATTAATTATATTCATGAACGCAATGTATCCATTTCATCCAAGACGGATGATCTTCTTTTGACTTGTTTCATCATTTTCTCATGGAAATGAGAAACTTCATCTGGCCTTCAAAAATGACATCTGACACCAATTATTATGAGAGGTGTCACATATCACACTTTGGAATCAAGATGATTTTCTTCACTCTTGGGAGATGTCATCACAATCGGCTAGGAAATGATCATTTGCCTTCATGTCTATTTTCCTTCGGATGTATGTTCCAAAATCAGCGGGCGAACTATCACTGGAAATTGACGCATTATTTTCAAATGCCTCTCTATTATGCTCGAGACATGAAGTAAATGAGTTAGAAAAAAACAAGGGTAACTAATGCATGCTTTTGGAAATGGCTTGAAAAATGATTTTTTTCTTAACAATGAAATGCTTTTTGTTTTTGAAAAATTTTTTAGGAGGAAACATGAGAAAGTCCAGCCCTCGGGATTTCTCCGTGGATGATATTTTTTTTCATGGTTGGATATCGTCATTGGACTGGTTTGGTATACCTCATCATGTCCTCAAAATTGGAAATAAAATTGTAATTTCATTGAATAGAATCAAATGAATTACATTATTGGAATGAAAATGATGATTCCTAAACCCCTAGAAAGAGAAAAAAAATCGAAAATGATTCCTAGAAAGTGAAAACAATTCCTAAAAAGCGATAGAAAATTCTCATGCAGGAGAATGTGCTAGGTCAACTCTTCATGGTCAATTTCTTCTAAAGGTTCTTCATCAATGTCTCCCATGACGAGATCGGTAGGCTTGTGATTCCTCTTAGGGCGTCATCGAGTTCTCTGTCTCGGGATTCCTTCCATGTCATCCCATCCAGTTGAAACTATGTTGCATGAGTCAAACTTGCCACTAGGTAATGCGGCTGCCCAGAGTGTCCATCACTTCCACTTCATCTTGTCTCATCTTAGGGACATTGTCGGAGGCTTAGTTTTTCAGCGGTGATCAACGGTGGATCATCTTCCAAGTCGGGCATATCATCATTGCTCATTTGGGTCTTGCATGGCGCTTCAAGACTACTATCTCTAAGAGAGGGTGTAAGAGTCAAATCCACTCGGAGGATTGGATTTGAGCTGTCATGAATTGCATAGAGGCGAGCAATTGTCGGAGTTGGTCTTCCATAGTGGAGATACGATCACACATTTCAGTTTGGTTGGCCATTCTAGCTCTTGATCACCTAATGAAAATGGAGATATGTAAGAATGAGGCGTAATGAGAACACCAATCCATGACAACAATCTATTTTTTTTGTCAAGAAAAGTCCATTTATGAAAATGATTTTCTAAAAATGGACTAGGAAAACAAAGACATGGGATGCCCCGGTAGGGATGAAATTTTTTTTTTTAAAACATGAACTAGGAAGAGCCAAGACATGAATTGAAAACAAATTTCCAGTTTTTTTTTATTTTCCAAATGATTTGTTGCGTGACAATTTCCTCATTTCATTTCTAATTGACAAAAGAATTAGATCAATGCCTCACCTAGATTGTCATGGACGGACCAAAAATCTGACAAAGTAAGTAAATTGCATAGTATAGGGATAGAAGACTTACTTCACCAAGGAAAATCAATGGCAATCACATAGACACGTGCATAAACGTGAGGCTCGATTTCTATCTAAATGGCTTAACAAAGTGGAGCTAAGAGGGTGATCGATCGTTGCGGTCTCGCATTAACTTCAGGTCCCCTTAACTCCGGGCTCAGTCGAATGGAATGTCCAATAGTCACGCAGTCTCGCGGATATGGACAAAACACATTTCAACACCATGAAAAACTTTCGGGGAAGAGAAGGTCAACCTCTACATAGCAGTCTCGCTTTAGAGGAAGAATACTTCTCAACACCATCCTATAAATCCTATCGCAGCCTAGGTCAGACCGCAGGTTGTGTGTGCAAATAATGTGGTGCTAAAACAATAAAGCATGCACAACAGTTTAAATGCAAACAACACTTCTAATTGGGAAAAATAAAGCATTCATCCCACACTCCAACCTACATGACAAAGGTTAGCAAAGACTACTCCCCTTATACCTCCCATCTGCAAAAACATTTAACACCTTAAAAATGTTAGGGACGTACCTGGGATCCTCGCTGCCAAACAAAAACATTTTTAAAGAAAAATTGGCCTAAGTCCACTAAGTGTTTTAACACAAGTCCCCAGCGGAGTCGCCAAGCTGTCGCGACCCGATTTTTCGGGGTTTGCCAAAAGCCACCTAAAACTAGGTTGATGGATTACTAAACCTTTAAGCTTAGCTCGGGCTCTCCCAAGCCCATACCAAATCGCGACTTAGGATTTAACATGCAAAAGATCATTATCTAGAGTCGCCACTAATCGGTTTAGGGTAGGTCGATTAGACACCTAAGTAAAATAACGGGAGGATTATCTTACTCCTACGAACTAGAGATTTTGGATACGGGGACTTGGTTACACTAGACTACCCTAGTGCCCTTTCGGTACCATTTCTTTTCAATTTTAAAAATGTTTTGCAGGCAGCTTGATTTGATTTTAATTGAGCTTCCTAACGTGTGAAGTGATCATACATGTGCGCATACCACCAATTTAACACATCAAGAAAGCAATTTAAATAATGCAAAAAGCATACCTTAAAGCAACGAAAGCATCTGCAATGTTAAATCAGAATTCACATCAACAATCCTAGATATGATTCATAATTAACAAGCAATCAATTTTTTTTCACTTTATTTAATGAAAATCATGACTTATGCAATAATCTGAAGAAATGCAATAATTAAATGCAATCTAAATGATCTAATTATAATGATATGCAATGCGATGCAATGGCATACAAAATTATTTAAACTTAAAATGACATGCCTCATGCAACTTAATATGCGAGCTATATGTCATGTGACATTGATTAAATGACTTAATCTAATGACATGAAAGTTTTAATTAAATGAACTTAAATAAACTAAATGACGTGCATTTGATGTTCCTATCTTTAAAAATGCAATCTATCCTAAAAATTGACATTAACTTATGTAAAGACAAATTTTTATTTTCTTTCATGAAATTCAAATGCAAAAATAATCTAGCTAGATTGAAATTCTATCTAATTTAAACTAAGGATTAGGTCATATTAAATCCCAATTTAAACTAAGACATTATCTTAATCTAACATGCAATTTATCTAAAAAGATGATCTAAATTAAAGATGAAACATGCAATTCTAACCTAATATGCACAATGATTTTTTTTTTTTGCTTTTCTTTGAAATGAAATTAAAACTAACACATAACTAAACGTGCAATTCAAATTAAAAAAAAAAAAAAAATAACAACCTAAATGAATGCATTTTTTGTGTTTTCTAAATTTGAAATAAAACCTTATTCTAGATATGCAAAATAACCAGAAATATTCTAGAATCAATTGAAATCCCAATCCAAATGTCTTTTTGATTTTCTTAGTGATTTTCTAAAACAAATATTAAATCTAACAAGCAAGATATTCAAACAAATAAAGGATTAAAATAAACGAAAAAATAACCCGTTGTCTCACGAGTCAAATTAACGAATATTTTTAACCCTAAACATCAGATAAGAAATCAAAATAATTAAAAATATAATCCGAAATCTTACGGATCAAATTAATAAATATATTGATTTAACAATTAATATATCATAAACAAATCCCAAGAGTTAATACAATTAAAAAAATGACCCGAAATCTTACGGGTCAAATTAATAATTAAATTAAATTAGGGACAAACCTTAGGTAATGCCTAGAAGAACTATAACCTAAAAAAAACTTCACAATATTCCACTTAAACAAAAATAATGAAACTAACTAAAAGTAAAGTAAAATAACATAAAATAAAAAAAAAAGAAAAATAACCTAACGAAAAAGAAAGGGCAGCCCGTTCGTTGATCCGGCAAGGGTGTCGCCGGCGTTTGGGATTCCGGCGAGGGTGGTGCGGCGACGATCGGCCGGGTCTCCGGGTTTCCTGGCGTCGGGAGGAGCCGAGCAGATCTGGACGGAGGCGAGCGGCTTCGCGGCTGAGGCGTCGGGCCGGTCTCTCAGAGGCAGCGGGCGGAGGCGCGGTTGGGTTCGGGTCTCCTGGGACGGCGAAGACAGGTGGAGCGCGGGCGTCACGTCGGGGGCGGATCGGCGGTGCTGGCGGTGCGAGACCGGCGCGGCGGTCGGCTTCGAGTGGAGGCGGGCTTCGGCTTTAGGCGGCGTCGGTTTGGCGAGCGGCGGCGTCCGGTGGGGTCGCGAAGTTGCGGCTGATCGGCGGCGCTAGGTGGCTGCTCGGGTCGTCGGGTTTCTAGTGCGGCGGTTGAACAACGCGGCTGCTGATGGAGGCGAGCGATCGACGGTTGATCTCCGGCGTGGGTGAGCAGCGGGGTCGCTCGGGCGAAGGTGCGCGCTGCAGGAGCGTGGTGGCTGGGCTACGGCGCGGCGGGCTTCGGCCACCGAGCGAGCGGGAGGCGGAGCGGCGAGGCGGGGGCGACTCGGAAGTGCAGCGCGACTGATTTCGGGGCGGCACGGCGCGGGGCTCAGGCGCGGCGACGATCGGCGTTCGGAAGCCAACGGGGAAGTCAAGAAGAAGATGAATAGTGCTCTGTTTTCTTCTTTTTTTCTTTTGGTTTTTTCTTCTTTTCCTTTGCTGCACGTCCCTTCACGCCTGCTCCTTCTGATTTTTGCTTTTTGCTTTTTTGACTTTTCTTTTTCTCTTCCTTTGTAGCTTGTAGAGAACCAGAAAAGAATGATTTACCTTTTTCCCTAGAGAAAAGGAGCGGAAGTTCTCTTTCTTCTTTTTTTCCTTTACTTTTTTTTTCTTTTGATTTTTTTTTCTTTTTTCGAAAACCCCTCAAAAACGAACCCCCAAAACCGAAGAATCCCCTCCATAAAATAAACTTCGTCCATTTCTTTTATAGGCAAAACAAAAAAGATGAGATCTTTAATAAAATATTTCAAAAATTCCTTATAACCTCCGAATCACAAAAATCCTTATCTCTTAATATTTTACGCCGATTTCATCATCATCCATTGATAAAGATATGATTCAAATGCGATTTAAATAATTTTCAAAATCCCATAATATCGCATCAAATCTTTATTTAAATAATTTTTGTCATTTAAAAGAAATGGGCTTGGGCCGATTTTCTCGTTTTATGGGCTTAGTCCGGCCTGTTAACTTAAATCCAAAAATTTAATTGAAGCCATTGACCACCGGTCCTAAAGAAAATAAAAATGCAAAATATGTAAATTAAAAATAAATGCACCTAACACTATATGCTATGCAATTGAATTATAAAATAAAATTAACCCTAATGACTAAATGGGCCGCCAAAATTTAGGTGTCAACACAAGTCACTGCTCTCCAATTGCGTCAGAGATGACCGGCCATTGGCAAGAGAGAACTTGACACTGGAGAACGAGACAATTAGGGAGAGGAGATGAATGAAAGCCATAAGTGTCTTAGTCGAGAATGCGGATTCAAGTATCGGAGATGGTGTGATTTGTGATTGGTGACTAATGGAGCTTCTATTTAAACGGAAGCTGGGACGGAGATATGACGAGCTGGTGGATATCGGATCAGCTGTGACTACCACAGCAACTTGGCGGGCCCATGGTTGGAAGTAGCTTCTGTAGTTTAGTTCTAGGATTAGCTTTAAGAGCATTATTGGCTAAACGTCGGAGTTGCAGCAAGAAATTGACTTGAAAGATCTATTTTTAATTGAGGATGATTTGATTCTCCGTGTTCCTAGTTTGCATACGGTGGAGGGGAGTAGGACCACCATATCGCTTCTAGCTTTCGAAACTGCTCTCATAGGTGTTTCCCTATTCCATATGCCTTCTAAATCAAGAATCTAAACAGGATGACTTGAAAGACCAGCAATGGTTAATCAAGGTAAAGGTTATCACTTCTCGCCCATACTTAGCTAATCTTTGTAATTGTTACATGTTCACTTTATATTTCTCTAGTGAGACCGCTGGACACGTTTCCGACGCGGGTTCATAAAATATGCGGATGATGCAGAAAATTACCAAAATATATTGCCCCTAATCTGATCAATGAAGGTATGTTAGCTGGATGTCGTCACCTGCCTAATGAGGTTTGAAAAATGACAGGCATGAGCATAATTAGCATGTGTCAATTCGCTTTGATTTGGTGACAGGCAGTTTCGAAGTAATGCGTGTTCAGTCCATACGCAAGATAATGAGTTGTTACCAATCAACATCAACAACAAATTCAGTTTCTAGTCCGGATGACACCAATCGATGTTTTAATGCTTAAGCCTAGTCATATGAATATCTTAGTCTTATTTGGGGAAAGAAAAATGAAAAAAACTTGCATCAAAACGGACATTGCTAAAAAAATCAATGCTTAATGAACAAGAAAACTCAGGAAAAAAAATCGTTCTTTGGCAAGAACCGTAATAATTGGGCTTCGTAAAATAGAAAATAAGCTGAAGCCCAAATGTATTGCGTAAGCTTATGAGAGAGGGGTTAGGTTCATGCAAGCCACAGACACGTTGAGATGTTGAATCAACGTTGTTTCGACATGCTCAGTAAGAATTCCAAGCCTTGATTCCTTTTATTGGAGAAACTTTCTTAGTGATGCATTAATTTAGGATTGTGTTGTTGTTGAGCTATAAAATCGTGTTGTAGAGAACCTTTAGGGTATCGCGAAATCATGGAATTTTATAGAAGTTGATTTGGTATTTTGTTTGATCCAAGTTAAATCTTGAAGTTTGTTGTATGGCATTGGAACTAGACTCAAACTACCATGTTTGGCGCAAGTTTTCATGCCTTTTAAGGCCATCTTTTGAGTCATAAGTGACTTCACATTTTAAGAAAATGGAGTTAGCTTTCCAATGAATTTATGTCTCACTTGAAACCGGCGTGGGAAGAGTTCAAATCAACCCATTTGGATTCTATGTGCGAGGTGCTGTAGTAGTACACATGGTAGTAGTTGTGTTCCTTTGGGGCTTTTAGTTGGCGCAATGGGTCATTTTGTTAACTAATAAGAAAGGTCGGTTTCCGATTTGGTTCAGTCCCATCTAGATATCAAGAATTGGAGGTCTGGTCCGGCCTGTCCGTCCTGTTCCCGAGCAATCCAGCGGAACTTGTTAACGTCCGGGTGAAAGTGGCCATGGATCTCCACCACGGGAGCCTCGCGCCAGATCGTTGGTCCTTGGCGGAGAGTGCATCGGCAATTGAGTGGCCAATGATGAGTGGGCGTGGTGGAGCAGTGAGGGGTTTTGGTTGGGGGTTTGCTCTCGCTTCTCGCTTGCTTTGCCTTGCAGCTTCGAAGGATTTGAGGGGGAGAGAGAAAGAGGATCTAGCAAGTTTGTCCTGAAATTACAGAATAGCAGCACATGTGGAGGTGGAGACTCCATGGAGATGAAGAAGAGATATTTATTTTGATTTCTCTATGAAAAAATTGATCCGATTTGGCTAGTTCGGATCTCACTCTGGAACTAAAAACCAGGATGCCCGTCATTGATTCCAATTTTATGGAATTGAGAATTGGATTAGCGCCCCTAGGGATTGCCTAGAATCAGCCAGGCCAATCTAGTCTGAGCGGTTCTTGTTGCACACCTCTACTCAATAAGTTTATTTTAATTGAGTTTTAGATAATGTAGTTTTATGCTTGATTTTGATATTTGTTTCTAAATTAATTTAGGATTTTGAGTTTTTCCGCTTGAAGTAACTTTCGTTTTTGGTTTCGTATTGTCGGTTAAGTAGTGCTTATCTCTTCTATAATTTGGATACTCATGTCTTAAAAATAATAGAAATTAGATATGTTATAAGCTCTAGAAGAGAAACCGTATGGCATGATGTTTATTAAAAACAAAAGGCAGTGTTTAAAGCATCTCTTAAAATGACCCATGAGTTGATTACATGTGACATCGTTTAAGAAATACTATATGAAGTGAATTGTGCTTGATGAAATGAATTGTAGAAGGTGATATGTATTAATTTATAAACTTGATTTATGAATGGAGGATGAGTTTGTATTTTTATGCTCATTAGCGCTATGACATGAACCCATTGAGGAATTCTATGTGTCATGCACCTAGTCCCACTTACGTGTTGGTAGGTTGTATTTTGATATCGAGAAAAAAACTCTATATTTGATATATCCCAAGATTATAATGAGACAAAATTAGACAAAATTAACTATATCGGATGAAATAAAAATGTTTCTGGTGTCCTAACAAAGGACTCAAAAAGAGATCTCCTCATTCATTAAATCACTAACATCTCATCCGAATGATAATAATTATGAAATTCATGATAATTTTATCAATCCTGAAGAATGAGATGAAACTTTCTGAAGAGGAAAGAAAAACAAAAAACCAAACCTCGGCCTATCCATCTCCCTGCTCCTACTGATTTTCCGATTTTGCATCTTTTCCACCACCGCAAGTTTGCCATGCCGCTGTCGTTCATTCCGTAGCTTTTTCCACCTTCTCGTGCTGTACTTTTTTTTTCCTCTTCTTTTAACAATTATTGCAACTTTTTTCCGCCTTCAAATTTGAGTCCCAACTATGTTGAAAGAAGATATGATCTGGGATCTGATTGGTATTTGTATTGATTGTAATTGATAAGAGATGTATTTATTTTAGGACTAGAAAGATCAGAAGATTTTATTTACTTATTTATTGAACTCTCTTGTACAATATATACATCATTGTATTATCTCAAGAAATCAATGAAGCTAATACAATTTTCCTATCATACAAAATTCTCTTTTCCCTTTCTTCTCGACTTCTTCTCGGATTCGTGACATGGTATCAGAGCGAGTCTTGATTCTGACATAGCCTTCCGCACTAAATCAGCCTCTGTTTCCTCTTCTGTTTCTTGTTGCTGTAACCCTTGCAGAACAGAACAGCATCCATTCCTCTCTGTTTCCCGTTGCTGCAATTCTCGTAGAACATAACAGCATCCGGAAGAAAGTCCTTCAATTCTCTGTTCAAAAGATTGATTTGCAAAACAGAATTGTTGCAGATCTTTAGAAGATTGTCTACATGGCAAATTCAGAAGCACTTACCTCAGGATTTGGTGATCAATCTGCAGGAGAAACAACACCTCAAGTCTCGCAGATCCAGGGATCACCAATCATCACTTTGCCCAAAGGACAGATCCAACCTCAACATACTCAGTGGATACCTGTTCCAGCTCAGGCTAATTTGGGGCAACCCTATTTGGGCCAACCTTACCAATGGGTACCAAATCCTTGGTACTATGGGATGTGCCCAAATGCATTGCCAGGATTTCGAAATGGTGAACAAACTGATGAAGGCCTACCAACCAACAGTGGGGCAGGCGCAAACACCAGTTCACAATAGACGGGCGGATCACCTGACCCGGGTATGGGATCGAGTCCCTATCCGAGTCCCTTTTTTCCTAATGCGGGCTTTTCAACAGGATCTGGGGGATCGAGTTTAGGAGCAAATCCTTACCCGAGTCCACCACCGGGGTTCCTCCCATACCGGATCTACGGCGCAGCCGACGGGAGCCGGCGACCCTCTTTTCACAACCAATGCCGACGAACCAGATCGGCTCATCACTCGGCAATTAACTGGACCCGATAATTACTCAAGATGGTCGCGCGAGTTCAGGCGCACTCTGGTAACGAAAGACAAGGAGGGTTTCATAGATGGGACAGTTTCGATTCCATCCAACGAACGACAAGCAAGACTTTGGAGAAAATGTAATCAACTAGTCGAACATGGATCGGAAACAAAGCCATCGCCCCGAAGTCGCGGCCGGTCTCCCTCCAACGGAGGATTCGAAACAAATATGGGAAAATATCAAGGAGATGTACGGAAAATTGGATCAAGTAAAAATTTTCTCCTTGACGCAACAGATCTCGGATTTAAAGCAAGGCAACATGATTTGTTGCTGCAATTTTTAACAAACTTTCGAGTCTCGTGGAATGAATTGGAAGCGGTCGAAGAAAATTCGGCGGCGGAGTCGATTTTACAGCAATATAAAAGGATGCGAGACAGGGAGAAAGCCATCAGATTTCTCCTCATATTGAATGGATCTTACCTTTCTTTTCGATCACAGATCTTAACCATGGAGCCGATGCCAAACCTTGGCCGAATCTACTAGCTCACAATCCAGGAGGAAAGCCAATAGAGAGCAGTAGATCTCGGTAAGGAAGGCGAAAGGGTGGCTCTGGCGGCGAGGGTTTCCTCTCACCCGCTACAAAGAATCACCGGAGGAAGAGAAGGTCGAAGACCTAATCTAAGGTTTCACGAAATCCCTAGAACTTATATACGGACGACGGATGGCCACGATCTATCTAATCGATCAGACGGCTCGCGCTCCATCCTTGGGATCGCTGGATCTGACGGTCCACAGAATAGCGCCCCCATTGAATCGAACGGTCTGCGTGCAGAGGGCTTCTACGGTTTCTACGGTTTCGACGGCCCACGCGGCCAAGTCCCTTCTAGGCCCGACGGCCCACAGGCGCAATTTATTACATCCGAAGGCCCATATGGAGGAACAACGACCCATGCTGTCAGCAGGCCTTCCTCTTTTGCAAAAAATTACAAAGGGAAGGGTAAGCTATATTGTGAGTACTGTAAACGCCCACATCACACAGTAGAAAGTTGCTGGAAATTACATGGTAAGCCTGGTGAAAAAGAAAAAGGAAAGTTTTCAACTACCTTTCAGGTGATCGATAAAACAGCAGACAAGCCAATCACTCATGGTGAATATCAGGAGCTAATGGAAGCTCTAAAGAAATTGGACTCTTCTGACAAGGCAGGCAGTTTCACAGGTATTTCTTATTGCCTGATGAACTCAATTTCTAAGGATGCATGGATCATAGATACGGGGAGCTAGCGATCACATTATTTGCAATCCAAAATTCTTTTCCAATGTCACAAGGTTATCTTTTCCAATATCGGTTCAACTTCCCAATGGAAATACCACACATGTTGGAATGACCGGCTTGTGAATCTTAGTCCACTCATTACTCTCAAAAATGCCCTTTATGTTCCTACTTTCCATTTTAATCTCATATCGGTCTCCGAGCTTGTGAAGAAAATTCCTGTCATGTCTACTTTGATTCTAATAAATGTCTATTTCGAGGCCCTTTGTGGCAAACCGATGGGCTTGGGTAAAATCTATCAAGGACTTTATTTTTGGAGTAGTATTTCAGGCAATTTGAAATTACCTTCTGTTGCATTCAATAAACCATTGTGTAACATTGTTGCCAATGAAAGGAATTCTCTTCTTCATCAAAGATTGGGTCACACTGCTTCTTTTCCTTGTCCTCATTGTCCCATTTGCCCTTTGGCAAAACAAACTCATGTTCCTTTTCAAAACAGTAAGACTCGAGTAGACGATATTTTTTCCTTGATTCATGCTGATGTCTAGGGACCATATCATACAGTAAATCATGATGGTTCGAGATTCTTCCTTACAATCGTGGATGATTTTTCACGTGCGACTTGGGTCTTTCTCATACAATCAAAAAGTCAGGTTCTCTCTCACCTTAAAATATTCCTTTCCTTATCCAAAAATCAGTTTGGAAAGTCAATTCGTCGCATTCGCACTGATAATGGTAGGGAATTCTTCAATAGTGATTGCAATTCTTTTCTCACCTCAAATGGTATTTTACATTAAAGTACCTGTACTTATACCCCACAGCAAAACGGGGTAGTTGAGTGAAAACATCGCCATCTCTTAGAAGTGGCACGTGCTCTTAAGTTCCAAGCATCTATACCGGAACAATTTTGGGGAGATTATGTAATTACTGCTGCTTATCTGATAAATCGTATGCCATCTCGCATTCTAGAAGGAAAAACTCCATTTGAATTATTGTATGGAAGGAAACCATATCTGAGCCATCTCAGAGTCTTTGGATGCTTATGTTATGTGGCTACAGTAGGTCCCCGGGATAAAATGTCCCCTCGTGCTCAACAATGTATTTTCATGGGGTACCCTAATTTAAAAAAGGGGTATCGAGTTTATGAACAATCTACCAGAGAATTTTTTATCAGCAGAGATGTGGTTTTTCATGAAGATATTTTTCCTTTCCAGGATACTACTTCTGAAGATGATGAGAGAAATAATCATCAATTTCTTTCAGAAGAAGATTTATCTTCTGGAGAATCCTACCTTATTAATTCTCCTCCAATACATCAGATAGTGGATACAATCTTGCCTTCATCACCAGCTGTATCTCCTCATGAGAATTTTATTGAGTAACCACTCATGGAGCCGGAATCTCAGGAGACAAATCACGGAGAATCTCCAAGCATCAAGGGATCATCACCTTCCAGAGTGCTGGATGAGCCACCACAAAGATATGGTCGAGCCACTCGTCCACCCGTATGGACCAAAGATTATGTCTGTTCCTCATCACTATCATCAGGTACACGATATCATTTATCCTCATATGTATCTTTCGACCATTTATCATCAGACCATCTATGCTGTATTAGTCGAGTTTCTGAGGAAAAGGAGCCTTCTAGTTATAATGAGGCTGTACATGATGAACGATGGCAAAAGGCAATGGAGGCAGAACTTAAGGCCCTAGTTGATAATCATACTTGGGATATTGTGTTGTTGCCTCCTGATCGAAAAACCATAGGATGTAAATGGGTCTATAAAATAAAATATAGAGCAGATGGCTCTGTGGAAAGATACAAGGCCCGATTGGTGGCCAAGGGCTTCACACAACGAGAAGGTTTTGATTACCATGAGACCTTTTCTCCGGTAGCCAAGCATGTCACAATTCGTTCCTTCTTATCGATTGCCGCTTTCCGCAACTAGTCATTACATCAGATGGATGTCCATAATGCTTTCCTTAATGGTGATCTGGAAGAGGAGATTTACATGGATATTCCACAAGGATTACGGAAACAGGGGGAGTCGAAGGTATGTCGTCTCCGCAAATCTCTTTATGGGTTAAAACAGGCTTCTCAACAGTGGTATGCCAAATTTACTACTGCTCTTACGGGAGCTGGATTTCAGCAATCCAAGCATGATTATGCTTTGTTCACTTGGGCAAAAGGTACGTTAGTCATATACTTGATGATTTATGTTGATGACATACTTATTATGAGAAATGATAATTCTGCTGTGAAGAAGCTTAAAGACCATCTACATTTGTCTTTTCATATCAAAGACTTAGGGTCACCTAAGTATTTTCTTGGAATAGAGATAGCTCGTTCGATCTAGGGATTTCCCTTAGTCGGCGAAAATTTGTGATGGAAATTATATCATAAGCAAGGTTATCGGGTGCAAACCATCAATTATTCCCATTGGAAGAATGCCAAATTGACCAGTATTGATTATGACATTTGGGACATCTTCCTCTCGATGATCCATTATTGAAGGACCCAACAAGTTACCAAAGACTTGTTGGGAAGCTTATTTATCTCACCATGACAAGGCCAGACATTTGCTATGCAATACAGACTCTTAGTCAATTCATGCACAATCCGAAGTAGTCACACATGAATGCAGCCTTAAAAGTAGTGAAATACCTGAAGAGATGTCTAGGATTGGGGATACTTCTCTCTAGAAAGTGCAATATGGAGATGACAGCCTATTGTGATGCAGACTATGCTACGTGTCCCATGAGTAGGAGATCTATTACTGGATTTTGTATCAAATTTGGGAATTCACTACTTTCATGGAAGACGAAGAAACAATCCACTGTATCTTTGTCATCAGCAGAAGCTAAATATCGATCTATGGCAAAGACTGTTTGTGAGATAGTATGGCTACGGGGCTTACTTCTGGATCTTGGGGTACAAGTTAAAGGTCCGACATTACTTTTCTGTGATAATGATTCAGCACTCAAACTTGCAGCAAATCCTGTGTTACATGAAAGGACGAAACATAAAGAAGTTGATTGCCATTTTACTTGAGAGAAGATCAAAGAAGGAATCATAGAAACCAGAGGAATCAGGACCATAGAACAGCACGCGGATATCTTCACTAAACCTCTTTGTCAAAGACAACACACATATCTTCTAAACAAGCTAGACGTCTTGGATATATACAAGCCACCAGCTTGAGGGGGAGTGTTGAAAGAAGATATAATCTGGGATCTGATTGGTATTTGTATTGATTGTAATTGATAGGAGATGTATTTATTTTAGGACTAGAAAGATCAGAAGATTTTATTTACTTATTTATTGAACTCTCTTGTACAATATATACATCATTGTATTGTCTCAATAAATCAATGAAGCTAATACAATTTTCCTATCATACGAAATTCTCTTTTCCCTTTCTTCTCGACTTCTTCTCGGATTCGTGACAAACTAAAACAGATCAAAAAGAGTTGCAAACAATTAAAGACGGTAGTAATAATGTTCACGTTGGGATCCAGAAGATTTGTTGACGATCAAGGATGGGTAGCAAGGTGAAGGTTAATTTTTGGATATGTCCCTTTCAAGTCGTGCAGAGGTGGACGGGCACGATTAGAGCAAGCAGTATCATGCTGGCGTCGAGAGTTGACTTCGATTGACAAAATAGAAAGAACCTTATTCAATACGAAAAAAAGATTGTCCATGAAATGAAATAACGTCACTCCAAAGACAGCTGGCCTTTCCAAAATCAAAGAAAAAACCTTTAGAGAAAAATCGTCCGCAATTGAAATTACAATAAAATCATAACTGTACTTGTGATCATCTTCCCGTGCATAAAGCTTCATGTATGATGGGTTTGATCATCCCCGTATTTGGGTCGGGCCTTCCCCGTTGGGGGCATCCCTATCCCATGTCATCATATTTTTTTTTTTTGGTAACCCATGATCCGCCAAGCCCACCGGGCTTACGCCGAGCAGCCCACGGCCTGTAGAGTGCATGGTGCACCTCGGACCAAGCGTCAATACCTTAGGGGAGCTGGCCTAGTAAACCACCCCCAAGACTCCCACTCAAGTCGCGAGCATCCGGAGATTCGAACTCGTTTCCTCGGCGTTGAGGTAATAAAGCCCAACCAGCACGGCTACCTACGGGTGGGTCATGTCATTGTAATTTGGTCACCTTTTAGAGCACAAATATGTATGCCATCGTAATTACGACATATGTATGGGGAGGTCTCCTTTGTTAAAATTGGGGACCAGCACCGTTGAACCACACGTGGTTTGAACCGGTGAATATTATCGAATTTAAGAATGTCAAATATACATCAACTACCATATATTAAGATTGGGAAAAGTACCAAAAAAATCTTAAACCTTTTGCAATTTTGCCAATTTCGTCATAAACATTTTTTCTAGTCAATTTAGTTCTGAACATTTTGTAATTATACCAATTTAGTCGATCCAACCAAATTTAGCTAGCTAATGATGACGTGAATAATTTTTAATAATATTTTTATTTTTTGTATTTATTTATTTTCTATTATTTTTCTCTCATTTCTTCTTCCTCTAGCCGATCACCAAACCTCAATGACTAGCCCACAAATAAGGCTCGGCCTTGGCTAGCCATGATGGAATTGAGCACATCAACAATCCGGCAAGGCCTTGCCCAACGACAGCGAGGTCGGCCTCGTCATGGTTGGGCGAGGCCGAGCCAAATCGACGATGAGCTTGGCCTCGCCAATAGCTAGTCGCAAGGTTCGACAACCGGCTAGAGGAAGAAGAAAGGAAAAAAATCGAAAAATAAAATAAAATGTTATAAAAGATTGTCCATGTCCGCATCCATTAAATGGTCAACACTAGCCAATGTCCATGTTAGCACTAAGCGCCCAAATTTGGCCAAATTGACTGAATTGGTATAATTGCAAAAGATTTATGATTGAATTGGGCAAAAAAGAAAAATCAAGATTGAATTAGCAAAATTGCAAAAAAATTTAGGACTTTTTGGTTATTTTTCCTTAAAGAATAGTTGAGTGCCTATAGAATCTTAATGAATGCCTTATCATAAACTATGAGACAATTATAACAAAATTCATAAACCCATTATAATTGTGCCAATGCAGTCTTAATTTTTTTTTATTTGGCCAATTTAGTTATAAACCTTATGATAATTTAATAATTCAATCCATCCGATCAATGTTGACCAGAAATTGATGACATAAGTTAGCCATTCGATGTGGCACGACTTACGATGACTTGAGAAGTTCTTAAATTTTAATTTTAATTTTTGAATTTTTTATAAAAAAATTTCTTATCTTATCTTTTTTATTATTGTTGTTGTTTAGGCCTGGCGACCCCCACCGCCTACTAGGCAAGGGCCTACGAGCTCTCGTTGGCCACTAGGCATGGGCCAAAAGCCCTCCCCGAACAGGTTGTTAGAGCTCAATGCCTTTCCATGCAACCGGTGAGGGTCCATAGGCCCTTGGACAATGGCCGACAGGAGTCGTCGAGCCTTGGCTAATGGTTGGCAACCCCTTGCTAATCCTTAACATTGAGGGAAAGAAAAGGAGAAAAAAAAAATTCAGAAAAATTCAAAAAATAAAATAAAAATTTTAAAAATTCTTACGTCATCACCAATCTGTCATGTAGGACAGCTTGCATCAACTTTGTTAATTTCATATAAAAAAGTTTAAAACCAAATTGACAAAATTGTAATAAGTTTAGGATTTTTCTTGGTAATTTTCCTATAAGGTATTTAACCTTATTTTGCTTTTTTAGAATAAAATCATCTAATCCTCCCATCTCGAGGAGAGCCAATAGAGTTAAATTACTTGCTCCACTTAGATAACTATCCGTGATTTACTTACCTTACTTTGAGGATTATGAGGGATTTTCTTTTAAAGCTCATAATTGTAGCTAAAGCATTTAATGCCTACAATATACGAAAATGGGTATATAAAGGGTCGGCCTGCAACAACATTTCACATAATTTACATCTTACTTTATAACAATTAGATCGGAAGCATGGGTGATATAACCAAACACCCTTATCCACCTTGTTATAATCGGAGGCTGTGTGGTAGTCGCGAATGCTGTTTTGGTATGCCCCATAAGGCTTATGTTCCTTCTATTTTTCTGTTTCTAGCTTACAATATTGTTTATTTACGTCAATCCTGTTCGTAATATGAGCCACTGATCATTTGGACTTTTGAGCATATGAAATATAGTAATATGCATGAATGGTGACGCTTGCAATATTACTTGGGTGGATAACATAATCTGAGGTCGAAGTCAGTAAATGATTAACAGCAGATGCAAAGGATCAAGTGCGCGTCGTGTGGCCTGAGCTGGTGGGACAAAATGGAGAGAAAGCGAAGGCGGTGATCGAGAAGGACAATGTGTATGTGACAGTCATACTGATACCAGTGGGAGATCTTGGGTTTACTGATTTTTGCTGTAACCGAGTATATGTTTGGATCGATGAAAAAGGCAATGTCTTGCAAATGCCTCTGGTTGGATAAGCAGGGAAAATGTAATCTTGAATAAAAAGATAAAATAATTTGATGTGACCTATTCTTCATACTGCGTTTGGATTTGTGAGAGGATGATTTTACTTTGTAAGTTTGATTAATATGTGTGATTCTTTCGTGTGAAATGCGGTCATGAACTATTTGTTATCAAAGACCTTAAATTAGTGATTGAAGGCCTACATTTTAATAAGAAGACTAATCTCTAGACATTTGAGGATAATTCCTTCCATGAAAAAGAAAGAAAAAAAAAAAAGAGGGGGAAAAAGAATAAAAGAATAAAAAATTCTAAAAAAAAATTAAAAATCATAAAATTTATCCACGTTAGCACCAGTCATGCCACATAAGACCGTTAGCCGCGCCCACATCGGCAATTTCCAGGCTTAATTAGCTACATGGACTGTATTAGTATCAATGTGAAAATGTTTAGAACTAAATTAGTCCAATTAAAAAGTTTAGAACTGAATTCATACCAATACAATAGTTTTAGGACTTTTAGGTACTTTTCCCTTTATAACAAACATTATGCATCTAATAAAATTAAGCAATTAGAAAGAAGTGAGCCAAAAAAAAAGGGACTTATTGAATTAAATAGATGATTTATTGAAGGCACAACTTGTTAATTTTGACCAGCAGTTAATGCATTTTGACAACTTTCATACGCGGTCGATACCAAGCAACTAAAGCTTCGCTCGCCCTCCCACCATGATGACTCAACTTTGGCCACCAACGGGGTTTCTTCTTCTAATGGATTCTTAGGTTTCCCTCTCGATGTCTTTGAATTCTTAGCGTGTTGTAAATGCCTCAGAAATCCAGAAATCCTTCTACAACAGCATAAAAATGGTCCACTTGGTGTTTACTAGACTGTCACGCTTTTGCTACTACTCGTGCTGGTTTCATCGTTGGTCCTGCTGATGTAAGAGCTTCGACAGCTTGAACTGCAATGATCTGATTCTCGCTGACTAGAGATGATTTTCTTCCTTGTTCTTACGCTATCCTTGCTTGGCGTCAAAACTTGTCCATATGCTTAGCCGCCTCCTCTTTACTGTTGAACTGGTCCGCAAGTGTTGGTTTGAGGGTAACATGGAGAGGTTTGTCGCTTTTGCTTCTGAAATCGTTGCTAGAACTGACGGACGCAATGGAGGCTTCTCTGGCACATTAACAAAACGTGGCAGAACCATTAAATCATGAACCATATTATTTTCGTATCAATTGCACGATTGTTATGATTAACTGATCTCATAGACCTCAGTTTCTCCACCACAGCCTTCACATTTTGTGTCGGGATCAGATTCTTTCTGTTTCGGATTGCCATACTTCCTTGTTTTTATCCCAAGAAATTCACTGCAAGCTTATTTGGCTCAATAAGTTGTTACAACCTTTTGTAGTCCGGTTCCAGACTCCGACTCTGACTAGTTTCCCCTGGCAAATCTTCCTTCTGACAACCGGTTAATTTGCGGCTCGATGCTTGGGTTTCTCACCTGGCCAATGGCGTGCGTACTTAAGTTCTCTTGCTTTTGTGCATTCTCCTGAAGCAGCAATCCATTTGTCCAGAAACAAGTAAGAAAGGTTATCATATCATCCATGGCAAAGTGCTACCGTAGATAAGAGAATGGCTGCATTTAAGAGTGATCTTTCGCTCCTTCTATGGTGTTCGAGGTCAAGGACTCTTTTGCGGCTTTGTGGCTCGTTTGCTTGTAAAAGACCATCTCGACAGTCCTCAAAATTGCTTCCTGCTCTTCCCCTTGGCAACTCGAAAATCAATTCTTTCTTGACCGTTGACTGTTCGTGCTATGCTGTTCGCCTCCAGCACTTCACCAAAAATCTGTTGCTTCGCGATGTTTCCTTCAAGAAACCCTCCATTGCTTCCTTTCCCCCCGATTGCTCAACAGAATGCCGAGTTTAAGTGGCCCAAGAACAATTTTTTTGGAGTGCGCTTAGCAGGCGGGCACTCATCTTTCTTTTGGGTAGCGTCGTGTAGAATAGGATTCTCAAGACATCGATTAAACCGGATGATGTGGGTGGTTGATCAGGTCGAACAAGAGACTCTGATGTAGATGTAAAATGCGATGACTGAGGGTAACAGGACCTTTGGCGGGTATTGGACTGAGCCGACGCAATCTGTGCACAAGCACATCACATGCTAAGGGTTGACGAACATTATTAATGGAACATCTAACTGAAAGTCAGAATCCTATGTCGAAGCTATGTTTGAAACTTTGCATTTTGCAAATGATGGATTGTTAATTCTATTCTGTGGCTATAAGCATCTAACCTCAACAGTCCACTTAAAGAAACTTATAAAGGAAAGAAAAGGATTGAGCCGATGGTCCCAAAAAATCCTTTTGTATCGAAATCCAGGAGATATTTAAATAGCATTCATGCTCTCTGATCCAACTTTCAAGCATACAAAATTTAGGGCAAGCATCAAGCATTCCCACCAAATTGGGCTAGTGATTCAATAGTTTGGCTTATAGTTCGTATGGTCATGTTCTCTTCTAACCAGCCTGCAAATGAGTACTTGGAGCGCAAGGATAGCAGCCAACATGGACACGTTGAGTTCCAGGTCGCTAATACTAAAATTATTATCATATTTATCCTTCAGCTCATGATTCAGGACGAAAAATAGAAAATAGGGAAATTCTAGAAGGAAAAGGAAGAAAAAAGCAAAAAATTTCTCCGGAATCAAGAAACTATTCTAACTTATTTTGAAACCGCCAATAAGAGTTTGACAAAACGATCGAGTAGAACACACGTTTTCCTAGACAAGACGAACAGAATATTTCTCTAATACTGCTTATCAGAAAAAAAAATATATATATATTAGTCCCCCAAAGATTGAACTGCAAAAACCGATGTAATAATTCCAAAGCTTCCTAAGAGCATCGTCATTCCTTTCTTTGGAGAGACTGTGAAAGAATTCTGCATGGTGTAAAGTAAATGGCCTACATATATAACATCTCCATGAAGTGGCCCATCTACATGCCGTTGAAGAAGCTCGGACAATTTTCTCAAGGCATATCGATCAGACTTCACTCTTCAAATTGCATATATATATATATATAGCCAAGACTCCTATCAACCGTCATTTATAGTCATAGAGCGTCCAATTAAAGAGCAAACTCCTAAACCAGTAAGCCACAAAGTGAAAAAATGTGGTGGAATAAAACTTGTGTGCAGAACAAATCAGGTAGATGATCTTCATCGCGACATTGTTATCCATATAAATAAAACCTAAAATATGGAGCCGTAGATGAACCATATTTCAGGGGTAGAAATGAGGTTGTACAATGGCAGAGAGAGTTCAAGTTAGCAATGTCACGGAATCACTAGTCAATTCTTCTTTATTCCTTGCAATTCTTTTTGGGCATTACTCTTTCAAAACCACTGAAGTGGGCCATTGGGGCAATACAGTTCCGCTCTGTTTTCTCATCAGTATGTCGAATCCTTCTCCGCCGAGCAAAAACTTCAGTGCTAACTACCTATGCTCTCCTGTGAACCAATATTCTGTTATCTAATCATTTACTAACCGAATGGCCTAGTATAAACTTCCTGGCTTGGAGACATCGGTAAATTTTCATTGTGGCTTGGATTCTTTAGGGAGCTCCACCCAATTCATGACCATATCCCATAGAATTGAGGTTGAGAATTCAGCGTCCCTAGGGTGCATGGGAAAGGCCCCCCATGATACATACCAGTTTTGTTAGTTAAGGTAACTTGTCAGAGGTTTGCGATGAATCCTCTTCGTTTTATGAGATTCTGCGTTATTTCTGAGGGCGCATTACTTTGACATCCTCCCAGGGTTGATCAAGTTTCTGGGACGCCACCTTTTCTTTTTATATATTTCTCTCATGCCCTCCAGTGTTGCTCAAATTATTTGGACGTCCCCTATATTTTCATTAGCTACTCTAAACGCTTCTCTGTACATTCAATTCAAGAACATCTTTTCTCAGTTTTACTATCTGCATTTCAGAAATTTACTCAGAGGAGGGCTGTCAGAGAGTAGTTATTGAGAATACGATAACGGCTGTCGAAGCCGCAGAGATATGATTGTGAAAGGAATTTTATATGAGAACTATACTTCTTTAGTCAAACAAACCAGGGCAAGTATCGTCCTGTGCTGTTTTGCCATAGCCAAGGACATTTGGCTTATTTTTGGACTGATAGATGCAAGATATAATCGACTTAATTGTGAATGAAAAATTTTACTTTTCTTTCCAATACTTTTACACCTTTTCTTATCAATTCCTTGTACTTAATTCTTACTTTCACATATCCCTCTAACACCAAATTCAACCAACTCCAATTAACTTAGCCATCAGATGACGTCGATAAAATATTTTCGATGTGGACGATTATGTGGGCATCTATATTAGCTAAACTTTATCAAGATTATACTTTGACGGTGTCTCAATTATGTAAATTTTTCCACGCACGTCCGCCTAAGCATCTACATTTTTGTTCGCATCATATTTTGGTTTTATGTAACGGCCTTGTCCACTAAATCTGGTCAGATTTGGTGTTGAGGGACTCGATTAGAAAATTTGTAAAAATGGAGAAGATTTGAGCAAATAAATAAAAAGTATAGCTACTTGATAGAAAAGGCATGAAAGTGGATGAAAAGCAATATTTTTCTTTTGTGAAAGTACCAATGGAAGGATATAATGACTATAGTGTAGATGTTACTTTGTTCAGATCTGTAATATGCTCTATACAGATGCGTCCTTCCTTTCAAGAAAAATGTTAAATTTAATGATTCTGGTATTTACCTTTGTAACTGCCTTACTATAGAATAAATCCCCATATTCGAGAGTTTTGCCTCTCTGCTTTGGTTCTCTTCTTCAGGTTAGTGGCACGTTCTAGGAATTAATTTGGTTGGATTGCTAAGACTTTACTAGAGTTCCATTTGACTTAGATGATAGTGATCCTAATAAAGAATTTGAGCTGACAAGTTTCAACAGATTGAAGTACGAAACAAATTCTTAAGTTTGATCAAAACTTTTGAACATACAACAATGGATGATCCGATGTTTTGGAAGAGAGATGTGGTTGCGAATTGCCGAAATATATGAAAAAGGATGTGCTTTCCGCGTGAAGCCTTATCTAGACGAAGTTGCTGTTCACGGACATTGTTACATGGACCACCTCTATATATAGCATACAACGAATGATCTTCTTCATGAGTCAGCTCCTTAAATAGCAATCATAGAGCAAATTACGGAACTCTACACAGGCAAACAATGGCAGTTTTCTGGAGAATCCCAGCCATTGAAATCTGGTTCTTTTGCGTCTGTGTCAACATACACCGTTTACCCGACACAACCGTGATGTACAAAATTTGCAATGGGATTAAGATTTCCCCTAGAGTGCTTATGGCCATAATGTGGATTGGGTCTGTGTCAACATACACTATTTTAACAAAGGTCCGCATAAGACAAACAACATAAAATTTAAGCGAAGGTAATGACAAATGAAATCACGTGAAGGGTAATATTATTGGGTATCAACCAACCACTCAAATTTGCAAACTATTTGAGAGACCCAAGGCGATTCGTCAATCTTGCCTATTCGTTGCACCAGTCAAAGATTAAATTTTCATATATTATTCTAAATGTTAGTTTTAACATATGTTGGCTTTGTTAAAATTTCAAGTTAATTATTTACATTTTCATTGAAGGTGTTAAATACATTTGAAATCCTAGTCATCACGCGCGTGTGTGGGTATGGCCTGTCCTTCTCTATTTGTTCTCTTAATTACATCTTGTTATATAGACAATGATAGACTACAAAAAGTACCTATTAAACAAGAAACAAGTTTCGACCAAAAAAAAAAAAAAAAAAGGGAAAAAAGAAACAAGCGATCTTCGGAGTCGAATCATTTTCCTACTTTAACAGCTGGCAATCATATTTTTTTTTTTATATAATTATTTTTAGGCTTTTTAGGCTACTTGATGGAACTGCAATTTAAATTTTATAACCTAGAAATCAATTAAAATTCACAAATTTTGTCTTGATTGAGAAGATCGGGAGCCGTCATTTCTTACTCTTATTCTTGTCCAACGACAAACTTAGAATAGTTGGTTGCAAAATTTTCAGCATCCCAGGGATTTTAATGTGCTTAGTTAACTTAACTAAGGTTACATTTCGGATCTCTATAATCGATATAATAGATATCTATCTCTTTCTTCTTTCTAGTGATTTGGATCTTCATTAAGATTCTGGATCGTTAGATCTCTTATACTAAATCTCGGGCATTATTGATAATACAGCCATTCAATATATAATCAATAATTAGACATTTTATGTTTAGAGACGTTTCGATCTGTTCGACAGAGGACTTAAACCTAGAAAGGTATCAAAAGTAACATGGGTCGTGCTTTTCCAGTTAAGTTATAAATTGTGGGCCGACAAACATTTCAAAAGCCCTAAAAGGAAGTTGGGCTTATACTGGACACTTAATTTAGATGGCGGTCCAACTTTAGTCTTAAGGTATCCTCATGCGACTCCTTATGCTAATCATTTAAGTTCCTGACCGGCTTGAATCTCTAAGAAAAATAAGCACTATGACTCTTTACTTTCTAATAAGAGCCTTGAAATCGGGTAAACCAAGATGCAAAAGGGAATCTTTCATTTGATTGTAATCATTATGGCTTTCAAAGCAGAGTTTAATAAACAAAAAGCCTTAAAAAGGTATAGAGAAACGAGACGAGTCTGGACAAACAACGTAAAGTTAATAACAAAGGGAATCACGTGAAGAGCAATATCATTGGGTACCACACATAGTCACATGATTATGTTTTTTATTATTTTATATATTATTCTTGATGTGAGTCTTAATCTATTTTGCCTTTGCTAATATTTCAAGTTAATTATTCACATTTCTATTGTAGGGTTTTAATAAATTTGATATCTTAATCGTCACTTGTGTTGATTTACAGCTACCCACATGCACATATCGACAAAAATATTAATATTGTGAAAAAGATTAAAGATGTTACTTATCACAAGCGTATGGGAATTTGGCATGTCCTTGTCCATTTGTTCTCTTTATAATTATATTTTGTTATATAAATAATAAACTATAAAAAGCACTTATTAAACAAGCGATAATCCTAGTCATATCATTTTCATACTTTAACAGTTGGTAATCCTTCTTCTTCTTCTTCTTCTTCTTCTTTTTAATTTTTTTAGGCCACTTGATGGAACTGCAATTTAAATTTAATAACGTGAAGAAATCAATTAAAATTCATGAATTTTGTCTTGATTGAGAATACCGAGAGTGGTTATTTCTTATTCTTATTTTTGGCCAGTGAGAGACTTGAACATTGTGCTGCCAAGTAACATTGTACTGCCAATTTTTCAGCTTCCCAGGATTTGATCTTGCTTAGTTAACCTAAATTAGGTTCCATTTTGGATCTCCATAGTCGATATCTATCTCCTCCTCCTTTCTAGTGATTTGGATCTTCGGTAAGATTCTGAATCATTGAATCTCGTGTACTAAATCTCGGGCGTTAATAAATTGAACATTATCAACGGTTACTATTCAATAGATAAATCAATCACATGACCATTATATGTTTTAGAGACGTTTTGATCTATATTCCATTTCATATTGACCGTGGACTAAACAAAAGTCTAGGAATGTATTAAAATTAATATTTTTTGGTTGAATATTAATTGATATCAATAGTGCTTTTCCAGTTAAATTATAAACTCAATCTAAAATTTAAGATTAATTCTAAATATATTGACCTAATGTTGTGGGCCGACAAACATTTCAAGAGTCCTAAAAAAGGAGTTGGGCTTATTATGGACACCGAATTGAGATGCGGTCCAACTTTAGTCTTAAGATATCCTCATACAACTCCTTTTGTTTTTCATTTAGGTTTCTGGCCCACTTGGATCTTTGAGAAATATAGGCGCGACAACTCTTTGGTTTCTAATAAGAGCCTTGAAATCGGGTAAACTAAGATGTAAAAGGGAATCTTTCATTTGATCATAATCATTATAGTTTTCAAAGCAGAGTTTAGTAAAAAAAGAGCCTAAAAAGGCACAAAGATACATAGATCGAAGCAGTGCTCAGCAAACAACGTAAAGTTTAAACAAAATTAACGACAAATGGAATCACGTGAAGAGCAATATCATTGGGTACTATGCATACTCACATGACTATTGCTTTTATATATTATTCTAAATGAGAGTTTTAATCTATTCTGCCTCTGCTCGAACTTCAAGTTAATTATTCATATATTTATTGAAGGTGTTTAATAAATTTGAAATCCTAATGTCTCCATTTGTTGATTCCCAGAAGTACCCATGTACACATATCGATGAAAATATTAATATTGTGAAAAGGACTAAAGATGCTACTTATCGCGTGCGCATGGGGGTGTGGGCAATCCTTGACTCCTTGTCCACTTGTTCACTTTATTAATTACATTTTGTTATATCGATAAGGGAAGACTATAAAAAGTACTTATAAACGAGCGATAATCCTAGTCGAATCTTTTTCTTACTTTAACATTGTTTATTATCTTTTTAAGCCACTTGATGGAAATCGATTGAAGTTCACAATTTTTATAGATTGAGAAGACCGATAGAGCGGTCATTTTTTATTCTTACTTCTGGCCAATGACAAACTCGAACAGTGTGCTACCAAATTTTTAGCTTCCCAAAGATTAAATGATGCTCAGTTAACTTAACTACGGTTACATTACAGATCTCTGCAATCGACACCCATCTCCTCTAATTTTCTAGTGGTTTGGATTTTCATTGAGATTATGAATCATTGGATCTCTAGTACTCAATCTTGGCCATCAGTAGTCAGAACATTATCAACAATTGCTGTTCAATTTACAAATCAATAACACAAGCCCCCACATACAAATATCGATGAAAATATTAATATAATGAAAGGGATTAAAGATGCTACTTACAATGTGCATGTGTGGGTGTGGCCTGTCCTTGTCCATAATATATTGTTATCCTAGATGCGGAACCAACCTATGTGGCACGATGGCATTAATGTGGACAATTATTTATAATATTTATTTATTTTTTCAAATTTTATAACTTATTTTGATTTTTTTCCTATCTTTTTTTTTTTGATAAAGTTCTATTTTCTTTTTTTTGTTCTTCAAACGGCGATAATACAATGAAAGTGAGACTCAAGCCCTCACCAAAGGCCATGAGGGTGTGGCCTTTGACCTAACAGTCTCTAGCGATGATTTAAGCGTCGCCAAGGGCTGTGTAAGGCTCAGCAATGGTTATCTCACGTAAATCGATTGACGTCTATATTAATAATATTTGGTTAATATTAGTTAGAAGAACTGGGTTGACACATATTCAAAAAAAATTACGATTAAATTGATATTAATAAATAAATTTAGGATTATTCTTATACTTTTCTCTTATTCGATTCAATTTACTTGTTTGGGTTGTTCGCTATAATGGAAAAATGCTTCGGCTCAAAACTACGAAAGAAAGGGATTATGGGGCCCAAAATCTTTGATGCGACACAGCTGAACATTTTCACATGCGTTGATAAGCCTGTGGCATTTTTTATCGCAGATGATCGACGAATTTCCCAAGATCGCGATGTGAACGGACAGAGACCCTACATGTCTTGGGTCGTGTTGGATGTGACTTGACAACAATGAAAATGGACAGCGTACGTACGATGAGTGGAGCGGATATGGCGCCGGTGTTGCGATATTACTGCCTGACGGCAAATCAATAATGCAATACTATTTCCCTTCCTTGTCGGCCTTCTAGATATATATATATATTTTGGCAAATGCCTTCCAGATAGTCACATGTAAGAAACCCTTCACGGGTCTCTTGTGATCGTTGCTTTTTGCTTAGTCTCTTCCCTTCTGTCACGTTCACCGAATTATATTAAAAATTAATACTTAGATAGATGTAAATTAGTTATTTTCGGAATTATATAAAGATTTTTCAAGAACTGTCGCGAATACAATCCTTTAACGTGGATTAAATTCATGTCAAATACCTCGGTCCATGAAGGTTTTCTGGGGTAGGCTCTAGGCTCTTCAAGGGAGTCTGAGAATGATGCTATGAGTGATGGAAGCAAGAGGAGCGGGTCCTCAGAAGTTCTGAGCACCCGCTCCTTCAACAAAAATCTCTTTCCTGGCAAAATCCTATTTACTTTCTTCCCAATGGGTTTTATCTTTAATTTAATTTATTTTTTTGTTGGTCGATTCAAATAAGTTTTTTTTTTTTGGGGCATTTTCAGACTATGACGTTGGGATGCAAGAAGGGTCGGAGTCAGAGGAAAGCCCAGACTCGACCATATGAGAAAATAATTCTCATGATCATCACGGGGAACTTTATTTTCAGTACAATGAGGTACTCAACCCACATGTTAGGTTCCCCCTCACTGAAAAGGTATAGATAATTTTGTTTGCCAAGAAATGATGAGGAATCTAATTTGGTCATGATCTCAATATGATTTTTAGTTTTTTTACTTAAATTAAAGAGCTAACGAAGAAGTAACTTAGGTGACAACTTTAGAGAACACAAACCTCACCCCATATAGTTGGGCGGCCATTGCTTAGTATGTATCGGGTTTCGTCTCTCAACGTGCAACGATAGCTAATGGAATCTTAAATTGAGAATATGTATCCTGATTGTTTAATGCATTTGTCCATTTTCTTCTCTTTTTAAGTTTAAACTAGAATAAATTCAAACGAAATGAGTAATAACTAGCTTTGTTTTGAGATAAAAAAAAAAAAAAAAAAAATTAGTGGATGGTTTCATCTATTTGACATTTTAAGATTTCAGCCTTCCGAGAAATTATTGACAAGGAAAATATTTAACATTTTGCACAAATAATGAAGATAGAAAGGGAGATGTCTCCTTGAAAGGACAGCACAAATAGACCAAAGAAGATAGACAGAGGCTAATCTACTTTCTAGCCAAAAATAAAAATGATAATATCGAGATTATTGACATGATTGAAAATGAATATATGGAATTCTCATCTCAAGAGATTCAAATTGTTAGACATCTAAAGTCAAGTGTTCACATATCATTTATTCGATAATAATCAAATAAAATCATTTAGCTTCATTTTGATTCCGGAAGTAGTGTCTCACTTAGATTGTCGATTTTGATTGGGCAGAAGAAATATCAATCCAGATCGCCAAGCGGAGAAAACCCCCGTGAAAGGTTTTTCTAATACGTTGGACAATAATTAGTATTTTATCGTTCAAAGAAAAAAGAAATAGTATTTTTGTCGGCGTGCGTAATGATTCAGCCCACTAACTTGTGTTTTCTACCATTTGCTACTTTCGGCTTTGCTTTTACTTTTGTCTGCCATTATGGGTTGAATCATTGTACTCTTTGTCGGCCATTACTTTCGGCCTCTACGATTGAGTCCGTAAGTAACGGCATCTTGCAAGGTGGCTCTCTATTATCGAACTTCCACCCATTCGACCGATAACAGCCATCTAAACAGGCCCTTTTTCCATCTCTTCTCTCGGAAGAATTTATGGATCTCGCAAATTCTCTTTTACAACTCGTCAACAATTTATGGGGCTTGGCCAGCAAACCTTTGGGCTACATTTGTAATCCGAAAGATAATGTCAACCCGCTGCAGAACGCAAATGACAAGCTTAAGGCCAAGCGCGGAGGTGTGCTGGCCATGGTGGAACGCGAAGAAGAAGGAGGACGTGCGCAGCGCACAGAAGAAGTGAGGAACTGGTTAGGCAAGGTGCAAGAATTCGTAGATGGAGCAGATCAAGTTCTTCGAGAAGCCAAGGAACGTGAACAAATCAAATGTCTAAGTCGTTGTCTTCCACCGAACTGCCGGTCAAGTTATAAATTGGGGAAAAGAGTCGATCAAATGCTCAATGAAGCGAGAGAGCTCCAAACTAAGGAAGGAGAATTCCGCGTTGTGACGTCGCTACTGCCTCCTCCTCCGGTGCTCGACATGCCTATGGACCAGCCTGTGGGGCTTGACATTTCTAAGTTTGATAAAGTGTGCAAATGGGTTATGAACGAAAAACAAGTAAGTGTGATTGGGTTGTACGGAATGGGCGGTGTGGGAAAGACCACCTTCATGAGAAGTATCGAGAAGGAGCTTTCGCGTGCAAATAACGGATTCGATGTTGTTATTTGGGTAACGGTGTCCAAGCCAGTGAATAAAGATAGAATTCAAGACACAATAAGGAGAAGGCTTGGCATTAAAGATGAGCACTGGGAAGGATGGTCCTGGGATGAGAGGGTCTATCATTTGTGCCAAGCTTTGACCCGGAAGAAGTTTGTATTGTTACTTGATGATCTATGGGCAAGGCTGGACCTCTCCAAAATCGGAATTCCTTGTCTTGGTGTCGACAGCGGATTCAAAGTAGTGCTCACAACTCGGTTGAAGCAAGTATGCAACCAAATGGGAGCCAGCAAGACCCTAGAAGTACAGTGCTTGATGGCCAAAGAATCTCTGAAATTATTTGAGAAGAACATCGGCAAATCACTTGTAGATTGTCATCAAGAAATTCGAGACTTCGCAAAGGACATTGTTGAAGAGTGCAAAGGGTTGCCACTAGCCCTTATTACCATCGGGCAAGCCATGGCCGGAAAAGACAGTCCCCATGAATGGAGGAATGCGCTAACAACGCTAAGGAACAATCCATACAAGCTATCAGGTATGGTAGAGGAATTGTACCACATACTAGAGTTCAGTTATAATAGCTTAAATAATCCTACTCAACAAGCTTGCTTCATTTACTGTTGCCTCTTCCCTGAGGATTACCCCATGATACCGGACAACCTTATTGAGCTCTGGATTGGTAAGGGCTTGCTAGGAGACACTGATGATGATGTATACCATATGCGGGATGAGGGAGAGTCAGTCTTGGGGGATTTAAAGAGGGCTTGTCTATTGGAAAGTGGGTTTAATCATTCCGGACCCTATGTAAAGATGCATGATGTCATTCGCGATATGGCAACCTGGATCACCCGTGACCATGGGCAAGGGGAGAACAAGTTGCTAGTGATAGAAAAAGAAGAAGACATGTCTGCGAAGATGATCTCCAAATGGGGGGAAGCGGAGAAAATATCTATATGGGGAAAATGGATTGACAATATCAACCATATCCCACCCGAGTGTTCCCAGCTCAAAACTTTGTTTGTAATGGAAACTAATGTAGAGCTCGTGCCAAGAGGATTTTTCAACTCAATGATGGCTCGTTTGACGATTTTAAACCTGTCTGGTAATAGAAATATTAAGTTGTTCCCAGAAGAAATTTGCAATTTGATTAATCTATGTTACTTGAACCTGTCGAACACTACAATTAGTGAGTTGCCCGTGGAAATCAAGAACTTGACTCGTTTACGGTGGTTACTACTCGACGATACAATCGTCCCCTTCCTAATTCCGACAGGAGCAATTGCAAGCTTGCCGTTGAATGTGTTCAGCCAATGGAATACATCAATACGAACATCGGGTCAAGTGAAGGAAGAAGAGATAGTAGAGGAACTAGGGTGCATGCGAAATCTCATCGACTTATCCATTGAGGTGTTCAATTCTTCCTCTGCGCTGAAAATATTCCAATATCCGAGTTTACGGAGAAGCATAAAAATAGTGGCGATTACCAGTTGCCAAGACTTGACTTGCATCCCAATAAGTTGCTCACCAACAGGCAGCAGTGGTTTATCGCATTTAAAGGAGCTTTATATATCGAAGTGCGCCATGCTCAAGGAGATCGAGATTACTCAAGGAGTAGGACGAGCGCCCGCCTGCTCTTGCTTTCCAAATCTCGTTGAGGTTTTGGTCATAGAGTGTGGGTTTCTGGACTTGTCATGGCTTGTGCACGTTCCGAAACTTCAGAAATTGTTCATCAGAAATGCAATTCGATGGAGAAAATCATTGGGGATGGATTTACACCGGAGGAATTAGTTGCTTCGGGACTATTCTCACGTCTCGAACTCCTATACATCAGCGAGCTTCCAAATTTAACGAGCATTTGCGAACAGACTCTCCCCTTTCCTCAGCTGAAATCCCTCCAAATTGCCAAGTGCCCTCGTCTGGGAAAGTTGCCGTTGGACTCGAACAGCGCACGGGGAAGCTTGGAAGAGGTCCGTGTGAGGGCCGACTGGTGGGCCAAGTTGGAGTGGGAAGACGATGCTGCCCGGGCCCATTTCACCGCCAAAGTTCAATAGGACGCCCTTTGCATGACCGAAGAATTATCGTCCCGTACGCGTGAAAGGACACTCGTTGACGAAATTGCACTCGGCCTCGTCGAGTGTGTGGAGTCGAGTGTGTGGAGTGTCGGAGATGGAAAATCTTCGAAGTTGCGGCTCATCAGCTCACCAAACCTCCGTAAATACTTCCGTCTTCTTGGCTTGCTGGTGTGGCTGTGCCTCGGCGAGAGAACTCTCTTGCCAAATGTAGGTTCCATTCATCGGCCAGGCACGAACTCTTCTCCTTATTGATCCGAGCAAGTATGTTGTCTAACATTATTATGCCTTTACTCATTTAACATTCCTGTCGCTCGACTGATTGTGGATTCTTAAATAGTTTGATGCCATTCATTTGTTCGTCTATATCGCCCTAAAGCCATCTCCATTAGGCTTGCTGCTTATTGAATTTCCAGTTATGGAATCTCGCTTCATAATCGGATGGGGTCTTTCCACGCAAATCTAAAGGATCTTGGTAAACCAATCTTTATTTGTTGGCTTAAAACTATTTATTCGTTTTTTTTTTAGAGCCTATTATTTGTTTATGATGAAGCCAAAAAAAAAAAAAAAAAAAAAATGAAGCCAAAAAAAAAAAAAAAAAAAATACACAAGTGAACGTTCATAAAAAACTCAAATTAATTTTATAAAATTGACACTAAGTTACTAACAAATTACTGAAAAATTGAGTGAACGGTAACATTTTTTTTTTTTACCAACAATTTAATTTACACATACTAACTTTTTTAGAAGTCAATCAATATAAAAAAATTCATTTTTTTTATTGTTGAATATATGACAATGAAATTGTTTTTTGGCGGTCTCCATGGAAATATCGAAATCGCTCCCTTATCAAATGGGAAATTAGTACATGTCCTTGGAAAGAATACTTTCCAACTTTCATACCTCTTCTTTTTTAAATTATAAGTTTGCTATCTAGTTTTAGCTTTGACGACTACTTTGCATCATCATATCAGTTATATTTGTTGACTTATTCACGAAATGACATTTCTTTCCACAAAATAAGCCCGCCTAAGTCATGAATTTCTCACACCTATCCAGACCCCTAAAGCACCCCAAGTCATGAATTTGTTATCTAACCGCTGCTTTTGTGGGTAAATGTCATACCTCCAGAGGATGTGCATATATGTAAGTAGGTGATTGAACATAATAAAGTCCAAAAATCGAGCGTATATGAATAAGTTGCATTGCTTTCCACATGATTCTGTGTGTCTACACGTCGCCCATTTTTCGAAATGGACCCGATAAACTCCGAAAGTCGCTCAATCTATAATGTGTGTTGGGCTTGGATGGTCCCTATTTGAAGGTTGGTCCTCTGGAATTACGATTAATTTAAATCCGGATAGGAACAGAAACTATTCGAACACAAATTAGGAATAAAAAAATAATTTCGCGTTAAAAATAATTTCCAGAAAAATAAAATTAGAGACGACTCCTCCTCCAAAGGAGCGGTGAGATTGTATCCTACGTGGCGTACGGCGCGACGCTTCAGTCGAATTCAGCTCCCGACGGCGGCGCGGCGGCAATGTAGCCAACGTCCCAGGTTCATGGGAACACTGCAAATTCGACTCCACATCTCTCTCGCTTCGCTCGCCATGTTCCTCCTCAAGGTACTTCCATCACCACCCTCTCCTTCCTCCTCTCGAAACTGATGCGTCCGCGCATTTTCCAAAGACGTGAGCTTTTCTTATTCTTCTTATCCATGGTTGTCTTTTTGCCCGGGCAGGCATGGAGATCGACGGCTTTCGGGGTATATGGGTACCTCAATTTCACCAAGCCCGGCTTCGCGTGAGTAGTGGGATCGCCCTCATTTTTTATGCTTTGATTTGGGCTTCTGGGCTTTATTCGTTTCATCGTTTTGGGAGATGCGGGAGTGAGAGAGGTTATGCAATTTCGTTTGTTGCCTCGCAGTATCTTAGACTTAGGGGCAGTGAGGTGAAAAAATGAACACTTAGTCAAATCCTTGTACTGGGGCGAGATAGAGAAATTTCACGGGAACTGTCGCGGAATATAGGATTCAATTGACGTAATTTGCGCCCGACATACTCATGAGTCCGCCCCTGTGCCTAGATGTTGTAGTATTTTTCAAGTCGTGATTCAATTGTAGTCCCTGGCACTGAAGATGGTGATTTGCAACCTGAAATCGGCGGCCGGGCTTCCGTGTATGCGCAGGGTGTGCTTGTCCAAATTAATGCAGCTGTGTGCCGGTGAACATGCACAGACATAAGTACATGAAAACATGTGCGGAAGCACACACGTGCATCCAGATAGAATGTGTGCAGTTCCTTCTGTAGTCGAATTTCCATATGGACATTGTCATTTGATTTACGCCTTTTTGGTGAGATTTCTCTTATCTCGTTGATTCACTTGCTCTTCAGCGAACACGCGAAGAAGTTCAAGTCAGAAGAGATGGAGGCTCGAATAGAAGGGAAGAATTGCATAGTTACAGGAGCTAATTCTGGACTTGGTTATGCAACTGCAGAGGGTCTTGCTTCACGGTATTTTGTTTTCAACCGTGTTATTCAAGTGCTTACTTTGCTTTCTCATGTGTGAATGCTTGTTTAGCAATCTCTGAGGGAACTTCTCATTTTAGTCATAAATTATCAAATAATTTTGTTTATAATTTTTCCTTTCAGTGGGGCTAATGTTTATATGATCTGCCGCAACAAGGAGAGAGGAGAAGCTGCCCTCTCTTTGATAAAATCTACTACAGGAAACCCAAATGTGCATTTGGAGGTATGCGGTAGTTTCCATTTATTATTTTTCATTTGTCTCGAGATATTCTTATGGAAGGATTTTTGGTGTTTGCCTGTTGTTGGTCTTTAGAAGTCATACTTCTGGATGATCGAGTAGATCACCAGTTACATAGATATTCGATTGCTTGTGAGTTGATGCCTCACTAATCTAGTGTGCAGGTATGTGATCTTTCCTCTGTCAACGAGATCAAGTCATTTGCATCCAGATTTTCTTCAAAGGATTTGCCTCTTCATGTCTTGGTAAGTCTCCCTTTGGTTTTCAATCTCCCACTCTAATGCTCGTGGGTTACATATGTGTGTTTATATACATATATAATTGGTAAGAACATGTACAGATATTTGTGTGTGCCTGCACACTGGCCTTTTAGTGCTTGATTATTTAGGATTTCCCAATGTGTGATTTTTCCCCGTGCCCGTTCTTTTCAACTAGCCTAGTTGATATGCAATAAGAAAGCGCTATGTGAATTATTTGGCAAGTTCTTTTATTTTTTTCATTTTCACAACAATGGGGTGTCTGGGACTATTTGAGCATTTGATAATCCCCATATAGTGTGGTAGTCCTCCTGTTTTACACATACCAGGTAATTACCTGAGATACCTGTGCTCCTGGGGGTGGCCCCAAGAGAATGCGTAAGTTTGGTGATTCTAACCTGTACTAAAATCAAGTGTAGATATTTTGCAAGTTGTCATAGCTATATCTTCCTCAATATTGCCGATAAAGTCTGATACATCTAATGTCATGATCAGGTCAACAATGCTGGCTTGCTTGAGCATAAGCGGATCACCACACCAGAAGGGTGCATTTCCAATCTTTTTCTTTGTCAGAGTTGAAGAATTTGTGTTATGGTCTCCTTTAGAAGCATTGACTTATTTTGTTACCTACATTTTCTGGAAGTTCAGGTTGGAGTCAAACTTTGCGGTGAATGTATTAGGAACTTTTGCAATGACAGAGTTAATGTTGCCTTTGCTTGAAAAAGCGGCACCTGATGCTCGAGTCATCACTGTTTCTTCTGGTGGAATGTATACAAGTCCCTTGACCACTGATCTAGAGGTCAGCTACTCAGCATCTTTTGTGCACTTGGAATATTATTTAAGTTTCCTATTTGTTGTCCTGAATTTTAAGTGTTTTTTCTGCAGTATAGTGATGCCAACTTTGATGGGGTGGGGCAATATGCTCGAAACAAGAGAGTTCAGGTTAGCAATGTCACCAAATCACTAGTCAATTCTTCTTTATTTTGTGTGATTTTTTTATTTTTTTTGGTTGTGAAAGAGAAGGGGGGGGGGGCATTACTCTTAAGTGGGCTATTTGAGCAATACAGTCCCACTCTGTTGTTTCATCATCATGTCAAATTTTCTCTTTGTACAAACTCTTCTAGTGATGAACCACGTACTCTCTCTTGTGAACCAATATTCTGTTATCTAATTGTTTCCTAATTGAATGACCTAATATGAACTTACTGACTTCAGAGCGTTGGTAACTTGGATTCTTTGGTGAGTTCCTCCCAATTCATGAACATATCCGAAATAGTTGAGGTTGAGTGTTGGGTGTCCCTTGAGGTGCATGATAGTGGCCCTCCATGATACATACTGTTTATGTTTGTGAAAATCCCTTATTAGGGGTTTGCGATGGATCCTCATCGATCTATGAGATTCTGTAGTTATTTCTATGGGTGGACATCCTTTGAGTTTTGATCAAGTTACTTGGAGACCTTTATTTTCATATATTACTCTGATGCCCTTCAGTGTTGGTCAAATTATTTGGACACCCTGTATTTTCATAAGCTACTCAAACTGCTCCACTGTATATTCAAAAACTAGTTCTCTCATTTTGACCATCTTTATTTCAGAAACTGACTAAAAAGGGGGTTGTTAGAGTAGTTCTTGAAAATCCAATAAGGGGTGTCAAAGCCGCGGAGATATGATTGTGAAAGGAACTTATATGAGAACTGTACTTCTTTAGTCCAACAAACTAAGGCAAGTGTTATCCTGTATCGTTTTGCCATAGCCAAGGGCATTTGATTTACTTTTGGCTTGATAGCAGCACCACATAATCTGCTTAATTTGTGAAAGAAAAAATTTTCTTTCCGTTCCTATACTCACACCTTTTCCTTAATTTTTTGTACTTTTATTGTAATTTGTCTAATCAAGTCCTACTTTCACAAATTTTCTATCAAGTCCCTCTTAACACCAAATCCAACCTATTATAGTCAACCTGGTCGTCCAATGATGTCATAATGTGACGTAGATAAAAATTTTACAATTTGGACGATTGTGTGGGCATCTACATTAGCTAAACTCTATCGACATCATACTCTGACATTGTCCACATTCTGTAAATTTTTCCACACATATCCATTAGGGCATCTGCATATTTATTTGCATCATACTTTGGCTTTGTCTGATGGCCTCGTCCGCTAAGTCTGGTCAGATTCGGTGTCGTAGAGACTTTGTAAAAATAGTGAGAATTTGATTAGACAAATAAAAGGTATAGGTACGTGATTAGAAAAAGCCTGAAAGTGGACGAAAAGCAATATTTTTCCATTGTTAAGGTACCAATGGAAGGACATAATGACCGTATTGTAGATGTTACTTCATTCAGATCTGTAATATGCTCTATACAGATACGTCCTTCCTTCGAAGGAAAATGTGATATTAATGATTCTGGTATTTCCCTTTGAACTGCCTTCCGTACTTAGCCTATCTGCTTTGGTCCTCTTCTTCAGGTTAGAGGCACGTTCTACGAATTAATTTGGTCAGGTTGCTAAGAGTTTACTAGAGTTCCATTTGACTCAGATAATAGTGATCGTAACAAAGAATTTAAGCTGACAAGTTACAACAGATTCAAGTACAAAACAAATTCTTAAACTTGATGAAAACTTTTGAGCATACACGAATGGATAATCCGATGTTTTGGAAGAGAGACGTGGTTGTGAATTGCCAAAATATTTTTAAAAAGTCGTGCTTTCCGCATGAAGCTTCATCTAGACGAAGTTGCTATTCATACTCATTGTTAACTCTTATCTGTTCTATTAGGTAGCACTAACAGAAAAGTGGGCTGAGGTACACAAGGAGAGAGGGATTGGCTTCTACTCGATGCACCCTGGTTGGGCTGAGACGCCGGGTGTTGCCAAGAGCTTGCCTGGTTTCTCTAAATCGTATGGCAAGCTTTTGTTTGCAGTTACTTTCTTAGTTCACTGCCTCCTATTTACTTGGCTTTATTTTTTACTCTGATTATTTATCTTTCTTATCGTTTGACAAGGCTCTCTGGAAAGCTCAGGACTAAAGAGGAAGGTGCCGACACAATTATTTGGTTGGCTTTACAGCCAAAAGACAAATTGGTCTCTGGTGCATTCTATTTTGATAGAGCACAGGCGCCGAAACATCTTATGTTTGCAGCTACTGGAGGATCTCATACTCATATTGACTCGATAGTTGGTAAACTACGGTCTCTATCTGGCCTTGCTTGATGAAGCAGGAGTCATTTCAATGATGAACCCAACCCTAGCTGTGGACTGTGAATCAAATTTCAGAAGTTAAATGTATTTTTTTCCTCTTCAAAGTTACAATTCCTTGTGGCGGTTACAGACAACATTTTCGGTAATGGAGTGTTTGCTGGTGATATTTGACTAGACTTATATCCACTGTGCTGTTTAAATGTGGGTGCTGAACCCTTTACCAAAGATGGGGCGATTCATTTGCTCTTTCATATGAGTTATTGAGAAGGAAAATAGATGAAATTTTACATGCACTCTATCCCGGTTGCTTCCATTAATGTCATGCTTGCCTCGTTTGCATGCAAAACATAGACTAGTATTATATATTTGAAGATTTTAGTACGGTGAGACGTATAGCAATATGCATTTCTGTGTGTTAGTGATTTGTGTCATAACGAACTAATCAAATTCACGTATCTCCCTGGTCAGTCGTATACACTAAATATCTGAGTTGGAATCCAGCTTGAGGACTAAAATCGACTGGCTAGAAAATTACCGGTCGATGGTCTGCTTCTTTCTCTGTACCTTATAGAAAATTACCGGTCAATGGTCTTCTTCTTTATCTGTACCTTCACCAGTATTAAAGGTTTATGAGGTCTTTTATACACAACTCTTAGAAATTAAAGTAATTGACTTGCTGCAACTGATCAATCTCATTTTCTGGCAAGTCTGCTAAAGTGCATTTATGTCTAGGAATTCAATTTGAGTTCTGGTAAGAGTATAAACCATTAAAGATGTCTGAGCAAGTGTGTCGTCCAGGTCAGATCACCCTTTTGAATATACCCTCATCAACTCATCTATAAAGCCAGTAGATAACAACTACTGATTCTACTGCATGCCCACTCTAATCTGTTTCTCGGGTCGCATTGTCCACAAGATAAACTCGTTTTGATGTTTGGTAAGAGGCTTTTGATATTCTTCACCATTCTCGTTGATGGGATCGTGCATTTGATTTACAATGCATGAAATTGAAAAACTAAAGTGCCGTGGACTCGAATTTATGACTAATTAAACAATAAAATTGTAAGACGTTTCCGTCATAGGATTGCTAGAAGAGGCTTTGACCAAAACTGATTTAGTGACATACATCTTCTGGTGATCTATACCAGAAAAAGTGCTGTAAGTCACCAGGAGCAGTACACTTATCTAAACAAGAGACACACTCTAATTTAGGGGGACACAGGAGCTCCATTTCAATTTTACATGTTTTGCGAGAAAAGACTTGATTATTTTTTTGTGTAAGCAACTGGTCTTAAAATATCAAGAATGTCCAAGCCAAGAATAAAAAACAGGTAGACGGAAGATTCTTCTTGCCAGGGATGGAAATGAATCCTCAACATATAATGTTCATAAACAAAGTAGGGACATCTAATATTCATTTCGGTGATAACTACTAGGAGAAACACATGATGATCACGAATGACATTGTAACCTGCAACATTCCATGTCCATCGAGAACTGACCACCTCTTTATATAGCATCAGAGAGAGACGAAATGAATGAGCCAGCTCCTTAGATAGCAAGCTTAGAGCAAATTAAGGAACCATACGTAGGCAAACAGTTGTTTTCCGGAGAATCCTAGCCATCGAAATCTAGTTCTTTTGCATTAGTGTCAACGTACATTGTTTACCTGATATGATCATAACGTACATAATTTGCGATGGGATCAAGATTCTCCACTGGAGTTCTTACGGCCTTGTAGCGGAAGTGTCGTTGATGGTCTAGTAGAGCAAACGACAAATAACGGCTACGACTATTACACAATCTACAAACTCAGACCAAGTCTGTTATGGCCACGCAGCTTGTACTTGGCACCTTTCAAATTTTGATTGTCATCCGTGCTTGGTAACTGTTGGGCCCGACCTCACAAATGGGTGCCTGGATAATATCGGAGCGCAAGAGCAGCTCAGGGATTGTAGAATGAGATATGAAAATTATCAATTCATGGACTGTAATGAAGCTCAAAAAGCTTGACTGGGTTCTGAATTGTTTGGCAATTAAATAATTGTGGTTGATGCTGTTATGATGGTTAAGTGTTATCAAATACCGTTGAAATCTCGTATTTAAGTCATGATTGATGACATCTGAATTTTTATTTGACAAATCAAGTGTACATTTTTTGCGAGAATGAAAAACAACAACAACAATAACCATAAAAATAATAATAACAACGAACAGTTGAACAAACAAATAAAGGGAGATCGGCCCATCTGGTGCAGCCCACAGCCCAAAATCAAAGCAAAAAATCCCGTAAACCCATCAAAGCAGGCCCATCTGGTGCAGCCCACAACCCATACGTCGTCGCAGCCGGTGAGTGACGTCATTCGCCGCCTTTACGCTTCACCGACCGCTCCGCTTTCACGATCTGTTCTGCGGCCGAGTGTCCAGATCTCGCTCGAGGTGCCTCCTCCGGTCCTGCTTCCCATCATCGTCAATCACGGAAGCTTTTGTCATCGATCCGATCGCCACTCGCGGGTGCACTTAGCTTCATCGACCAAGCAACATCTTTACTATGTTCTGTGAAGGAGGAAAATAGAGATCTCATCCTCTCTATTAATCGAACCGGCTCCCGCTTGAGTCTAATGTGTTGATTGCACATGTCGTGAACTGACTTGGAATGAAACTCGGTCTTGAGTTCGGGTTAATTATGTTGGATATATTGTTAATATAGTCCAAAATAATATGTTCACATACAAGCCCAATAGGTAAAAGTACGGTTATTTGGATGTATTGATCCATATATAAGCTGACCAGGTTCTTATTAAGAAAAATAAAACCAAGTTCCTCTCCTTTTGACCCATAATCGTAGCGTTAAAAACCAAGGTTTTAGTCTTTTGGTGTAATACTATTGATAAGTCATGTTACGCATCACAATAGGCTCTAAACTTAACGTCTTTTGGTGTAATACTTCAAACAACTGCTTCTTTTCTCTCAAATCTATAACCTCCAACAAATTATGCTTCATTTCATTCCCCAGTCGAACGCACGCAACCTGTTCGTTCATATGCCTCTAAGATATGGCCATGAGCAAAGTCTAATGTTGTTGTCCAGATCTGACGTTTTCTGAACGCCATACACGTGATGTCGATCGTTTCCATTAGCTATCCAGCTTGACTTCCAATGTTATTTTGCGTTCCTGTGGCGGTTGATGGGAAAAGGAAGATGGAAGATGGTTCAGCAGAGTTCCCGTTCGTAGGAATAGATGAAGAACCGAATTAGAAAAGAGGGAGAAACAAGAACTCAAAAAAATTATAAATAAATCAATCAATCAAAAAATTGAAGAAAGTATCCTCAATTAGGTGGTTAGGTTTCCTGGATAGATTTAGTCGAACTGCTTTTAGATAATATTCATGTAGTTTTAGGAAATTTCATTTTTTTTATTTTTAGGGCGATTTGATTTTTGGGAAATTTCCAATTAAGGACCTAAAGTGGGGTTAATTTCTCAAAAGAAAATCTAGGGTGGACTTTATTTCAAAAAAGGGCTTGAAGTGGCCAAGTCAATCTTAAATAAGGGCCTAGGCTCACTGGAGGATTATTTCTGGTAACTTGAACATAGGTAATTTGGTCAAAATTTGTGATTGGATAAAAAATTGAAGAAATTCCCAAATGATTTTCTATTTTTCATGTTTTCTTCCTTCCTCTCCCCCATTGCTCGCCTCTCCCGGTCTTTTCCGATCGCCACAGAAAATTGACTAGCTATATATTAAATAAGAAAATTGACTCATTAAATCAACACTGAAATAGTAAGAAAATAATACAAATGATTCATGAACTTTGATGTAAAAGCATGAGATAGACATAGTAAGCTGTAATATCCTGCACGCATCAAGAACTATGATGATCTTCACAAACAGCCTCTTTATATAGCACTAAAGAAGAGATGCAATTCACTGCGTTTTTAATCAGCCACCTCTTTACATAGCACGCTTAGAGCGAAATTAAGGGATTATATATAGGCTCGAAATGGCTGCTTTCCGAGGAATCCTAGCAATTGGAATTTGGTTCCTTTGCATCCGGTTTAGCGTATACCGTTTGCCCGACATATCTGTAGTGTACAAAATTTGCAACGGCATCAAGTTCTCCTATAGCACTCCTTTCCCCGAAGAAATGAATAGTGTCCTTGATGCGCTGGTAGAGGAAACATCAAGCACTGGCTATAACCTTTACGCTCAATCTACGGACTCAGGTCAAGGTTGCTATGGCCATTTTGTTTGTGACGGGCTTCTTTCACGTTTTATTTGCCATCCGTGCTTGCAAAATGTGAGAGCTGACTTAATAAATGGGTGCCTGTCAGATACTGGGGCACAGGTGCAGCTCGTAGATTGCAGAATGAGGTACAAGAATTATCAATTCACTAAGTGAATGGAGGATTGATGGAGCATAAAGAGCGTGATTGGGATTCTTAGTTGTTTTGACAATTCCATAATTACAGTTGATGCTACAATAAAACTTGTATAGTGTTATTGAGCTCGTTCAACATTATTAATTAACATTGAATCCTCATACTTAAGCTACAATGTGTCCATGTTTCTTTGAGGGTTTATGTCCCTTTCACGCAATTTGAAATAAAATCACACCCAATCTTATGAGATTATTACCAACTATCATTAAAGTTTAAACCGTTAGATGAATAGATGATTTACTATCTAAGTATTCTAATAAACCTTTCTAGATGAGCAAGTTGCAAAAGATTATGTTTGGAGCTTTTCATGGAATAGTCATGTTGATTTCTTAACATCGCTCACGACATGACAAAAGAAATTAATTATCGAAAATAAAATCGCAGCTTCCTTTCTAAAAGAGGAGACAGTATATAAAATAATGGTCAAGAATTACGTAGTGACACATTCTACACGTTCTGCCGGGCTAACGGGCAGTTTAAGTTGCTCGGCACAAAAGGGACTACAGAAGGAGATGCAATTGTTGATGACGTTCATGGACAACCTCTCTTCAGTTCTGGCCAGAAAAAAAGGAAGTCTAGAGAGATATATGGTAGTTTTTTCGGAGAACCATGGCATTGGAGCTCAATTTCTTTTGCTAAAACTTAAAAGCTTGTCCGGACATAACCCAACTTTTACACTCGATTTAGAGAGTCGAGCCAAGGTTGCTACCGCCATGCAGCCTGTGACGGGCATCTTTCATAGTAGGATTACTTTATGTTCTTCTTAAACGCTGATTACGAAATGGTGAATGTTTATCAAGACAATATAGGGCGTAGGTACAAATCAATAATTGCATAACCAAGTACGAGAATTATCAATTCGTTAAATGGGCGGATGGAAGATTATTAGTAGCATGAAGAAGCATAATCAGGATTCGGAGCCGTCTAAGGGTGATTAAGTAATTGCGTTGAATTCTCCCATGAACATATTGTAGTTCATTGGCCGAAAGAAGTGAGCCAAAATAAAGCTGGGAGGTGTCGGTAGCGGAGGCCGTCGGCGGTGGCGGTCGTGCTCTGGCTTGAAGGTTTAAATAGGTGTAATAAATTCATTATTTGGGCGGAGGTTTTTCGAAAAAAGAAATGATATTTTTCTAAATAAGTTCACAAGTATAACTGGTGTTAGGGTGAAAAGTGAAATTGGAATGAAAACTAAACAGCAAATTTCTAATTTTAAAAATAGAAGTATGAAAGTGAGATTGGAATGAAAACTCAAGTATGTTTTGGGTATTTTCACATAATTGCGTCACACAATAACGTCAAGGAATTTACCAAAAAAGTCCTAAACATATTATATTTGTGCCAATTTAATTATAAACCTTTTAATTTGATTAATTTAGTCCTAAATATCTTGATAATTTATCAATTGAGTCATGCTAGTCAATTTTGACTAGAAATCGCTGATGTGGACGTTGACATTCTACGTGCATTTGTAGCCTTGATGTTGACCATTTTTGTAATTTTTCAAATAAATTGAAATTTTATTTTTAATTTTTTTTTTTTTTTTCTCTACATTCGTTTCCATTGTGCCTATGAGGATTGATGTTGGCCTCGCTAGCTGCAACCTCGACCGAGACCGTGAAGACCTTTGCTCGAGCGCGGCAAGGCTAGGATGGCCTTGCTCAAGGACTTCATAGCCCTGCCAATCACAAACAAAGATGTAAAGGCTCTCGCCAAATCTAGGCAAAGTCTGTGATGCCTCACTAATGGAAAAAGAAAAGAAAATAAAATAAAATAAAATTTGAAATTCTAAAAAATTATACACATTATCATTGATTGTGCTATATAGGATAGTCTCAGTATCCACGTAAGTGATTTCCGGCTAAAATTAGTCGAAAGAACTTAATTAACAAAGTGTCAAAAGGTTGAGGATTAAATAAGCTAAATCCCAACAAAAAAAAATTGCTAAATTAAAATATTTAGGACTGGATTGGCACAAATACAATATGTCTAAAACATAGAGGCATGCAAAGGAAACGAGAACCACTAGAAATCAGCTATGATTGCCCAAGAACTGATGGTTCACCAATTCGATTCCCAAGCTCACTCAAACTGGACCAATAAAATACATATGATATACTTAATTTTTAATTAAAAAATGAAAAATCCTAAATCCCTAGGCTACTAACTAGTTTTTATATTGGATCAATGTCTGCTTTTGCCTATTCATAATAAGTTTGGGGAGTGTGCTCTCTTGTTTATACATTTCCTAAGATACTAATATTGTTGGTTCATTAGATTTGGCTAGGAGTATCTTTCAATGAGATGTGATTTTAATTATTCCAAAATCAGTTCTTTTAGTTATGTAATTTTTTGTTGCATATTACAGTGTTAACATGTGAAACTTAATAAGATCGGTTCTCAGGTGACTTCATAAAATCAAAGGGCGATTCCTAATTCCTATTTCTAATTTTTTGAAACTGTTTCTTGGTGGGCGGTTCCGGTCCTATGGTGGGAACCGCCCACCCCTACTAGGACGTTCTTATTTTGGGTAATATATCAAGGAAAATTAGTACATGTATATCGCAGGAAAGAAGAAGAAGCACGTTCGAAAAATAAAGTATTCTTTTTTTCAATTACTAATTTTAATAAAATCCACTTGAGAGCTCCACGTCGGCACGTCGGTTAAAATGGGCACCGCCGTACCTCTTTCCCCCGCCTCCCGTCGTCGTCATTAATGTTGGCCGGCTTTCAATTAAATAGGACTGAATCGACCCCCTGCAACATCACAGTGAAACAATTTGCAGAGAAGAGAGAGAGAAAAAGAGGGATCGAAATTGGCGCTCCTTTCTAGTGAAGGTAAAATAAAAACCAAGTTAGCAAATTTTTCCGTAAATAAGTTCACATGCATAACTAATGCGAGGGTGCAAAGTGGTTAGTGATTCCATTTCTACCATTATTATGATATTACATACTCTAATTGGATTGGGTACCAGAAAAAGAAATAGGATCTGGATAGGTATGCTACATCTAAACTAAATTCTTTCTAGTTAAAGAGTCTCTTTTTAGTTTCATTGGAAAAATTAGGAGATTCTCTAGAAAAAAATTTGAGGTTCTACTTTTGGCAGCAACATGCTATGGGAAAGGTGAAATAAAACCAAGTTAGCAAATTTCTAATTCACAAATAAAAATCATGAAAATGATGCTCGAGCGAAAAGAGAAGTATGATTTCGATATTTTCCTGCTTTGGCTTCACCATTATCTTGTTGCGCAAAAACATGTGTTTGATAAGAACGATGTTAATAGATGTCTTACATGGAATTATAGGATATTCTTCTTTTTGGTCTTATACCGAGGAAATCATAGTTTTCAATTAAATAAGAGAATTGACTTGCTACACTACAAATTAAAATGCCAAAAAAAAAAAATCAGTCATATAATGCGTCGGTATATGAATTAAATCAATCTCAATATATTTGACCATATGATGGGTTATAAACCCATTTCTTAATTCATATTTGATAAGGTTATTATATGGGTTAAATATTCAGTAATTGGGTCATAAATGAGTTCCGAATGGTTAAACCAAAAATAATATGGATGTTAAATGGGTCTATAACTTACTTGACATCAACCCACCTACTTTCTTGCCCTTATGTGATCTCGTGCTCACTCATTCATTTATCTCACCTTAGTTTAGATATGAGTTTTCCTATATGAGGTTTTATTTTAGTAATATGGATCGGGTCAAGTATGAGTATGGGTTATTATGGGCGCTCATGACAACCATTACGTTCAGAAATAGTTTGGAACGAAAATAGATTTTTCATTTCTATTTCTATAAGAGTTTAAGTAAAAATAACCATTTGATAACAACACAAAATTTCTACTCTAAAAATAGAAATTCGTTTGATAACGACACAAAGTTCTTCCTTTTGAACGGCGGCGACGGCCGTCCGTCGATCACCCGTCGCCGTCGCTGTCGGCAACGGATGAAGGATCGGTTGACGAATGATGAGAAAACTTTTGATTTCTCATTTTTGATTTCTACTTCGATTTCTATTTCGATTTCTATTCCCAACCTATTTCGGAATAGAAATCTATTCCAGAATTAAAAAAAAACGGAATAAGTTTATCAAACCATTTATTCCGAAACAAGGTTTGGAATAGAAAAATTTTTATGGAACAGAAATTTGATTTGTAACGCACCCCTATATTTTTATTATATGAAATTGCTTCAAACGGGTTAAATGAGTCAATTTTGGGTCGAATTACTTTCGACACATCCAAACCCCACTAGATCCATCTGTTTGATGGGTCTACCATCCATTCACATGGCAAAAAGGAGGGAAAATTACCAAAAAAAGTCATAAACCCATGATAATTGTGCAAATTCAATTATAAACATTTTTTTGTCAATTGAGTGTTAAACTTTTTGTATTTATGCTAATTCAGTCAACTGGCAAATTTTGGCCAATTGATGCTAACGTAGACCATTCTTAATAATATTTTTAATATTTTTTCAATATATATATATATTTCTTTTTTTCTTTTTTTTTCTCTTCCCTTCTTTTTCTTCCTCTAGCCTGAACCTTGGCAACCATCTAGAGGTGAGGGTCGGCGAGGTCATCACTTGCAATTAAGATAGCATCTAGTGTTAATATTGCCAAGATATGTATATAGGAAATTATATTCGACATTTTTGTAAATGCTGCATTTCCCACGCAAATTTTTTTCCTTGTTAATGATAAATTAATTGTAGCTTTGATTGTACGTCTCGGTCGAAGAGTTCGTTTCAGTATGTTTATGGAAATTTAAAAATTACCAGATGTATACACTCTCGGAAGTTAAAATAATTACTCCCGAGAAAAATATAAGGCTCAAAATGCTCAATTAAGAATTAATAAATAAAAAAACCATTGTCATTAATTGGACTAGCAAATAAGAAAATTGACTCATTACACCAACATCGAACAATAAGAAAGGTAATACAAATGAATCATGAATTTTAACGTAATGTATAATGTCGCATCAAAACTTTTAATGTCTTCAATGTAGTATCTAAATTTTAGTTTAATTTATAATATCATTTATGATTTTTTAATTTTTATGATGTATCTCTTGAAATCGAAAATAATCATAATGTGCAACAGTACGCCGGGGAGGATTCCGAACGATACAAATTAGATAAGACAATGTGACCAGAAAGCAAGCAGAGGCTGATCTCTAATACTAAGAATTCCAAAGCCAAAAATGAAAAACACGTGGATGGAAGATTCCTCTTGAATGCTCGTAGCCAAAACAGTGACATATCATCTTGGTTTCAGTGAAAATTACTAGGAGAAACACGTTAAAAGCACGAGAAAGACATCGTAAGCCGGAACATCCTACGCGCATCGGAAACTACGATGATCTTCACGAATGGCCTCTTTATATAGTAAAAAAAAAATCCTTAAAAATAAATAAATATCATTTTCAAAATAAAAATTATTATAAAATATCATTTATTCATTTTTATTTTAAATTTTAAATTTTTATTATAAATATTATTTTTATTTTTAATAAATAAATTTAATCGAAATAAATTTATTTATTAAAAATAAATTTAATTAAATATCATATTATTAAAAATAAAAATAAAAATATTCATTTTATTCATTTAAAAATAAAAATAAATTTATTAAAATAAATTAAAAATAAATTTATTAAAAATAAATAAATTATTTTTATTTATCATTTTATTTTTAGTTTATTAAAAATAAATTTATTAAATTTATTAAAAATAATTTATTTATGATAAATAAAAATAAATTATTTTTATTAAAAATAAATTTAATAAATTTATTTTTATTTGTCTTGAGTGTTTTGCCAAATAAATTTATTTTTATTTTAATTTTTATTCATTTTAAAATAAATTCATTCGTAAAATAACATAAAATAGAATAAATAAAATAAATTTATTTTAAGGATATTTTTATTTTAAAATAAAATGATATTCTTATTTTTATTTTTTTATGATTTATTTTATTTTATTTTTTTCTTTATTTTTTTTGTTAATAAATCATTTTTATTTTTTATATTAAAGGTCGCCACGTCGCCGTTCTTTGTCCAGAAAAGAAGAAATTTTGTTCGTTATCAAACGAATTTATATTTTTAGAGTAGAAATTTTGTATCGTTATCAAACGGTTATTTTCGCTAAACCTTCAGAAATGAAATAGAAAAAATTTCATTTAAACTATTTCAATGTAAATTTTCAATAAATGCACCCCTAAGAATTCCAAAGCCAAAAATGAAAAACACGTGGATGGAAGATTCCTCTTGAATGCTCATAGCCAAAACAGTGACATATCATCTTGGTTTCAGTGATAATTACTAGGAGAAACACATTAAAAGCACGAGAAAGACATCGTAAGCCGGAACATCGTACGCGCATCGGAAACTATGATGATCTTCACGAACGGCCTCTTTATATAGTACTAGAGATGCAGTTCACTGTGATTTTCGTCAGCCGCCTCTTTACATAGCAAAGCTTACAGCGAAATTAAGGGATTATAGACAGGCTCAAAATGGCTGGCTTTCCGAGGAATCCTGGCAGTCGGAATTCGGTTCCTTTGCATTCGGTTCAGCGTATATTGTTTGCCTGACACCTTCGTAATGTACAAAATTTGCAATGGCATCAAGTTCTCCTATAGCTCTCCTTTCCGCCAAGAAATGAATAGCGTCCTTGATGAGCTGGTGGAGGAAACATCAATCACTGGCTACAGCCTTTATGCTCAATCCACAGACTCAGGCCAGGGTTGCTATGGCCATGCGACTTGTAATGGGCTTCTTTCGTGTTTTTATTGCAATTTGTACCTACAAAATGCGAGGGCCGACTTAATAAATGGGTGCCTCTCCAATACCGGGGCACAGGTGCAGCTCGTAGATTGCAGAATGAGGTACGGGAATCATCAATTCAGTGAGTAAATGGAGGATCGACGGAGCATAAAGAGTGTGATTGGGATTCTGAGTTGTTTTGACAATTCCATAATTACAGTTGGTGCTACAATAAAACTTGTATAGTGTTATTGAGTTCGTTCAACATTATCAATTAACATTGAATCCTCGTACTTAAGCTACAATTTGTCCATGTTTCTTTGAGGGTTTATGTCCCTTTCATGCAATTTGAAAGAAAATCACGTCGAATTTTGTAAGATTATATGATACTATTATTAATTGTCTCAAAAATTTAAACTATTAGATGAATGTGTGATTTACTTTTTAAATATTCTAACAAATCTTTCCAGGCGAGCAAGTTTCGAAAGATTATGTTAGGAGTTTTTCATGGTATATTCATGTCAATTTCTTAACATTACTCACGATATGACAGAGAAAATTAATTACTGAAAATAAAATCACAGCTTCCTTTCTAAAAGAAGAGACGATACATAAAATAATGGTCGAGAGTTACATAGCGACACATTCTGCACATTCCGCCGAGCTAACGGGCAGTTTAAGTCGCTCGCCACGAAGGGGACTACAGAGGGAAACTCAATCGTTGATGACGTTCATGAACAACCTCTTTTCAGTTCTGGCCAGAAAAAGGAACTCAAGAGAGACATACGGTGGTGGTTCTTCGGAGAACCGTTCCCACTGGAGTTCGATTTCTTTTGCGTCTGCAACGGCGTAAAAAGGCTCGTCCCGACATGGATGTCCGAGACATTTAGGGGTGGTCCGGCACGACTAGCACGCGAGTTACCATGGCGAGGTGCGATATGTTATCGATAACTTTGTGCACGAGACCCGGTATAACTCCCGTGACTATTACGCTCGATTTAGATGGTCGGGTCAAGGTTGCTACCGCCATGCGGCGTGTGACGGGCATCTTTCGCGGTATGATTACTTTCTATTCTTGATAAACGCTAATCACGAAATGGTGAACGTTTGTCAAGACAAAGTACAACTCAAGAATTGCAGAACCAGAAGGTGTTCGTAGCGGATGCCAACGACGGTGGCGGTCGTGCCTGAGTTTGGAGATTTAAATAGGTGTAATAAATTCATTATTTGGGTGGAGGTTTTTCGAAAAAAGGAATGATTTTTTTTTCTAAGTGAGTTCACAAGTATAACTAGTGTGAGGGTGCAACCCGGTCAATAAAGGTGAAAACTAAATAGCAAATTTCTAATTTAAAAGATAGGAGTACGAAAGTGAAAACTGAGTGAAAACTTAAGTATGTTTCGGGGTTTTTTCACATAATTCCATCACACAAGAACATCGACGAATTTACCTTAAAAGTCCTAAATTCATTATATTTGTATTAATTTAATTATAAATATTTTCGTAATTTGCCAAGTAAGTTATTATATCCAATTTTGATCAGAAATCGTTGATGTGAATGTCGACCATTTTTAATGGCATGATCAACACTAAATATTGACAATTTTTGTAATTTTGTAAAAATTTAAAATTTTCTTTTCTTTTATCTTTCTTTACCATTTTTTTTTTTTTTTTTTTTTTTTTGGCCTTGTGTTGATGAGCGACACTTCCGACCCTCACTAGTGAGGGCATTAAGGCCCTTCGTAGATTTGGGCAAGCTCAAGGCTAGCAAGGCTAGGGTGGTCTCGCTCAAGGACTTCATAGCCCCGTTGACCGTGAGAGAGGGTGCCAAGGCCCTTGCAAGATCTAGGTGAAGACTTTGCTGGTGACCCACACTAGTGTAATGAAAAAAGAAAAAGAAAAGAAAGATAAAAAATTCAAAATTCAAAAATGTTTTTAAAAAATTACCAAAAAAAAAAAAAAAAAAACATTGTCATGTCAACATTAACATTATCACGTATAGGACGGTTGATATTTACGTTAGTGATTTATTGTTAAAATTAGTTTGAAAGATTCAATTGACAAATTCTCGAAAGGTTTATAATTCAAAATTAGCCAAAATAATTTTTTTGACTAAATTGATAAAAACGCTCTCGATTCTCTTTCTTTTTGGTAATATACCAAGGGAAATTAGTATATGCATATCTCTTTTTTTAACAATAATATATATGTATATCACGAGAAAGAAAAATAAGCACGTTCGAAAAATAAAATATTCGTTTTTTTTCACTAATCTGATAAAATCCGTTCGAGAGTCCCACGTCGGCGCGTCGATGAACACGAGCGCCGCCGTACTTCTTTTCCCCCCCGTGCCCCCATCGACGTCGTCATTAATGTCGGCCGGCTTTCAATTAAATAGGGACAGAATCGACTCTCCCCACTAACACTGCAACATCAAATTGAAACAATTTTGCAGAGAAGAGAGAGAGAGAGAGAGAGAGTCTTCGAAATTGGCGCTCCTTTCCAGCTCCCCTGGTCCTCAACCGACTCGCTCGCCGTGCTGTGCTCGCCTGTCGCGATCTCCTCCGCTTCCCAGATTTGGATTTCGGAAGCTTTTTTTTTTTTTTTTGGTTCCGATTGATTCTTCCTTCATCCTCCCCACGGACGGACGCCAGCCGGCCCTCGATTCGAAATCGCCTCCGATGTCGGTGCGCAGGCGGACCTTGCTCAAGGTCATCGTGCTCGGCGACAGCGGGTGCGCTTTTAGGGTTTCCCTTTCTCGTGCGTTTCTCTGCTTACCGCGTTGGGCTGGGTTGGTCTGTGCCTGACGTTCGATTTTGCTCTTGGTTTAGGGTTGGCAAGACGTCGTTGATGAACCAGTATCCTTTTGGTCGGTCTCCCCCGATGCGTCGGCGGTGGTGAATGGTGAATGGTGGATGGTGGATGGTGGAATGGTGATTTCGTCGAATCTCTGTCTTCCTTTTAAGCCCCCGTGGGGGGGCTGCGAGATTCGGCCACTTTGGAAGCCCGTGCGTTGCGGGCTGGTCGTGTTTTTCACCAATTAGCGCTTTTGTGTTAACGTGTTTGAATTCCGCTGGGCATTGTGAAGCTACCACCATCTCACTTTCGCTTTTGGTTCTGGCTTTGCCATCTTTTTTATTTATTTAATTTAATTATAAAGTCTTGTTTTTTTCCCAGTGGAGGAGTGATGGACGGGGGGCATTGACTCGTTTTCTTTAAACTTTTACTGCATTGCTTTCCGTTTGGTCCTTAATGGGAACCGTATGCTCTGTCACAGTGGTTTTCGGTTTTGTCTGCACGATATTCTTTGACCCTTTACACAGATATGTGCACAAGAAGTTTAGTCAGCAGTATAAAGCTACGATAGGTGCTGATTTCGTTACCAAAGAACTCCAGATTGATGATAAGCTGGTCACCCTGCAAGTGAGTCTAAAGTTAGAATGGTTGTTCCTGTCAATGATGAATTAGTCGCGACTGATGCATGTCTTTACCATACATGGGGTGTTTTGCGATTGTAGATATGGGACACGGCCGGACAGGAAAGATTTCAGAGCCTCGGGGTTGCATTTTACAGAGGGGCGGACTGCTGTGTCTTAGTATATGATGTGAATGTGATGAAATCGTTTGACACTCTTGATAACTGGCATGATGAGTTTTTGAAGCAGGTTCGTGGTAAAGGTTTCTTTTTTTTGCCCTCTTGGATAAGGCCATTTGGCTCATTTTAAGCAATAAAAGCTTAGACCATGTTCTTCTCTTGTCCCCCTGTATGCTATTTACCTTCTCCTGAACAACTCAACTATATGACTTTTTATTTGAACCATCATGCTCTATACAAGCTCTTCTCTCTCTCTCTCTCTCTCTACATACATATCATACATATATATATATATATATGTTGATTAGGCAGTGGACATAACATTGTTTTTTATTACTATTATATATATATATGTTGATTAGGCAGTGGACATAACATGGTTTTTATTACTATTATCATAACAGGCAAACCCAGCAGATCCAAGGGCTTTTCCTTTCATATTACTTGGAAATAAGATTGACATAGATGGTGGCAATAGTCGAGTGGTAAGCACTTGTAGTTGCACTCCTGGCCGAAATCATTTGCTTCCTGCTCCTTTACTCAAAGATAACTTCCGTAGGTTTCCGAGAAGAAAGCTAGGGATTGGTGCGCCTCAAAAGGGAACATACCTTACTTTGAGACATCTGCTAAGGAGGACGTCAATGTTGATGCCTCATTTTTGTGTATTGCTAAAGCTGCTCTTGCTAATGATCATGAACATGACATGTAAGTGTAACTTGTTTGCTTATGGCATATGTAGTTGATTCGTTCCATTTCCTATGGTTATCTAACATGTAAGATTGATTCAATTTGATATAATTACATTGGAGAAGATTAACTCTGATGCAGGAAATCACCATTTGATTTTTTTGAGAACCAATAAGCAGGAAATCTTGTGATGTTTTAATTGTTAAAAATATGGAATTAAGTGGAAAGGAAAAAACTTGAGTGAGGAAATTTAAAACTTAACCTTCAAATTCTTTGGGGACGAGAGGATGTAGTTAAGCTAATCAATGTTGGAGTTTGTGACCTGGTACATTAGGACAATTAAAGATGCACTTTTAGCTTTGTCAATTTAACTGAAACGCATACAAATCTTGAAATGATAAAACAGATGGAATTTTGAGCTACTCTTATGATTTAAATTTTTTAATTGCTCAAAAGGGTCTACAGCATCTTGAGCCACTTTTGTTTGGCAAATAACTACGTAGGTGAGATATATCACATTCAGTATATCTTGTCAGAAGTATGTTAGGCTTTGGAATTTTTAAAGTAATCTGAATGCGGATTTCTCTAAAAAGGTAACTTTACCTTCTTTTTTTAGCCTTATCAATGAAATTGGAATCATATGACTTAGAGATGCAAAAATATGGCGTTGACAACTCACTGAATGATAAGGAATTTTCCTTCCATTTATGAAATAAAAACAGAGTGCAACTTGGAACTACAGATGCTTCCATCTGAAAGGGTTGAAACATTGTGCTTGTCATTATTGAAAAAATTTGGAGTGTTTGTCAATCTTCAAGTCTTTATCATATACTTCAATTCATATTACTCTGTTCTCTTTCTAATATGTACTAGGTTACTAGGTACTTATGCTGTATTCATCCTCTGTACCATGTATTTAGTGAGATTCTATGATTCACCATCCTATTCCAGGATTCCTTTCTCTTGACTCTGCAAATGTTAGAGATTTTCTTCGGTCTGCAAATATAATCTTGTTTTTTTAAATAAATGGAAGCATTGTTGATGGGAACTATGCAGGTGTAATTGTTTTACAAGGTCAATATGAGTGTAATCAATTAATCAAAAATTTCTTTTTGAGGTGTAAGGTGAAACATGAGAAATTTTTGAGGTCTAGGACACAAGATGAAATGATACATGTGATGGAAGATGTCATCACATTGTCTATGAATGTAATTATACATGCATGCCGGGCCATGTAGGTGCGGTCATGACAACAAAAGGAAATCAATTTTTTCAAGGTTGTGATGGAAAGCGTAGCATGATATGCATGTAAATTTGTGCAATTGGAACAATCCTCGTGACTTTTCTTAATTTGTTTACAAATTACTTGAAGTGCCAAAATCAATGGAGTCTTCAATGAGAAAGTTATGTTTATGATTTGCCCTTACATGGGACGCATTATGTTTGCGCTTCTGTTGTTAAATGTTGGTTGATTTCAATGAGAATTTAATATTGTTTTGACAAGGCTTATGCTGAAACATTGTATAATCAATTCTCTTTGCTTTGTGGTGATCTTTCAAAATTGCTTGCAGATATTTCCAGGGCATCCCAGATGCTGTTCCAGACTCAGAGCAAAGAGGCGGATGTGCATGCTGATCAAGAACGACTTGACAAGAATATTATAAAATGTCTATGATTGCAGAATTCCTTCATTTTTTGGGATTCTGTTGATACCTCCTGCCATTCCACGCCCTCGGCAACTAATTTTCTCGACCAAGATATCCTGCATTAGTCGCCCTATCTTTTTGATTGCAAAATGCAGAATCTTGGCTGCTTGTTCTTTTTGGTTGTTATCCAAAACGGAGTGTTTGAATTTGGTGTACTGTTTTAACCCTTTTTTGCCATCGAGATGCCTTTTGATTCATTGATGAATTATTTTACAGTTGAATTCTACGCTGATGTGATGGGATTGTTGGTCATGCGCGCTGGTCAAGTATGCACTACAAGGAATTGTTTGACGCTGGCTGCAGATGTTGCCCAAAAAGATACTGGAAAACTGGGAAAAAAAAGAGAAAACTAGTTCGCTTTAAAAAACTTGTTGCATATCTCGCGAACTTACTGTTTCAGTTTTCTTTTCTCTCTTTTTAATGGGAAATGCTCGCGGATATCGATATGAAAAACTGCATGAACCTCACATACATTTGTCATTTTCAAACTTTCGGTGGGGAAGCATGCACCAGACGGGCTTAGTAGTGATAGCTTTACAAGGAACAAGACTCCAGTAGCTCTGCTGTATGTACAAACGCGTTGCAGGATGATTCAAATAAAAAAGAACCAAGAAAATCAATGACGGACATGTCGTAGCTTAGAACGCTATCGGAGGAGTAGGATTCCGAGTCCTGCGATACGTGAGCCGTTCTCTTCTTGAGGTTCGGTACACTCCTCTCCCATTCTCTCGCTTGATTGTACCTCCCGCATATACAGTGTCGTCACGCGAGTGTGAGGGAACATACTGTGTAAACACCAAACAGTTCTTACCGAGGGTGTTCAGGAAAAACTAAAATCTTGTGCGCAGTGTCTATTTAATCTTTCTTGCATCAATTGTTGAATCATCCAAAAAACCATGTTCTAGTAGCAATCAGTGGAAATACCTTGTAACCGTGGAGATATAAAACAAGGAGGCACAAAAATATACTAAGAGCAGACACTGTACGGAGCCTCATGTGTACGATACGACTTAATGACGTGGAGTCGTAATTAATTAGAAAAACATCGTAACATGTCATAAATATGATTTAGAGGACATTACGAGACGACCAATCATCATGACAAGTGCAAAGCAATCGTAGAAAAGTTAGGGATATCGTACACAAGTGGGCTTAACAAATTCTTGCATTACATTGTGCATCTGAACTGTGCACGAGTGGCAAATCTTTTGCCTGCAAAATTTCCTTCACTTCCAAGAAGGATTTGTTTACAACCCGTTATTGCTCACTTCACTACGGAAACAAATTCCAAAATAAATCAGTCACTAGCATGTCTTTGGACAAGACTCGAGGACATTGGTGAAAATCAAACCAGAAGTTGGATGCCGGAGTCCCCTTGCTTCACCAACCATACTTTTTCAGCAAGTCCTTAGTTCTCTTCCTCATGCGAGTGAAAACAATGATTACACATGCTAGGATCCATGGAGGGAAGTTACCGCCAAAGATGTTCAACTTGTGGAGCCACTCTGGATGTTCTTTGGAAACTAATGCTAGCAAGAGAGCCGTGACTGCTACGCCAATTAAGATCTTGGTAATGGGCTTGACCAAAGAGTCCTACAATTGGAGCACAAGTAGTATCGTTATGCGACGATATAATGTAAGTACATACAGTGATCAACCCAATACACGGGAAATAACATGTGCAAGCTACAGGGAGGATCATTCACTTGCAGGGAGACTAGAAATGGTGATATAGCATCATAAGTCACTTCAGTAGGCCACGCTTTTGAGGCAGAAATGACATGCATACATAACTAAAGGACAATAACATATGAAAACTTGTCAGTCAGTTTACATTCTGCACTGCAAATAAGCCATGGAAACAGTACTTTCAAATGAAAATGTGCACATGGTCTAGGTGCAAACACATGAAGCTCATTCTTTTCCATTTCTAGCTAAACCTTCATTCCTGTCGCTAGATATCAGGATTGAGAAAACGAAGTTTTCCAATCATTGTTATAATATCATCTGGATACCTGCAAGGGATCAGTTATCTAAACTGCAATCATCGATTAGTTCATGACATGCACACGACTCCATACTATTTGGAAAACTTTCCAATGATGTCGAGTGACATTCTAGGGCTGCATTCAGTAGCCGGAATGTCAATTCCTGCTAGGATAGGATGAGAAAACACATAGACTGGTTATATCCTATGCTCTGTTTGGAAGATGGACATTGACTAACAAAGGACATATTCTATTTCGATAGTGTGCGGTGCACGGAATGGGACCATTTGAAACCAGAAAGCATAAGATATCAAATCCCTCAGCAGATTAATCAAAAGTTCAATGTTCACTCTGGGGCCTTGGCCACCTGGACAAAGCAATCATTCAGCCCAATTTGATAGCATTCAACTTGATGTTTCCAATTCTAGTAACAGAGACAAGCTGTCTGCTTAACCCAGAAAACAAAGAGACATCCACTCATAGCTAGAGATAACCATCAACAACGCTCTGTTGCAATTGGCATGAGCAAGACAGCGAAGCTATCAGAACAAAGTCCCCAAATTCACCCAAGTAAGTCTGATGAAATCATTGCATATTTCCTTTTTCCTTTCTCTAAACAATACCCGGTACAGACATCACAATTCAAATGACAGAACGTCAACCCACTCACAGCATCCGCATTCCCATCGCGCTATTCAAATCCCTCCACGCCGACCCGCAATCAAAAGCCAATTCCACAAGAACGAGCAACACCCACCCAAGATTCCGCGGAAACAGAGAGACCCAAAAAGACACGATAGCAAATCAAGAAACGCGAGCGGGCCTCCTCACCTTGGGCTCCCCGTCGACGTAGATGACGGCGCCGTCCTTGTAGGGCAGCATGGAGCGGCCGTTCCTGTGGTTGAACCGGATGGGGGCGCCGCGGCCCGACCCGGTATTGAAGGCGAAGATGGACTTGAGGCCGTACTTGTCGAGGATGTCCCGGACCTCGAGCTGGTCCTGCTCCCACCCGCCCAGGCTGGCCTTGAAGACGTCGACGGGGCCCTTGCCCTGCCGGTACAGGTGGATCTCGACCTCCGGCACCTTCGTCCGGACGCTCCTCTTCGCGGACGACGTCGGCTCCGGGGGCGACGCGGTCTCGATCTCGCCGGCGACCTTCGGGGCGTCGGATTCCTCCTCCATCGTTGATTTTCGTTCTCCTGTCTCGCTTTCGCAGGCCGGTGTTATATGGAGGAGGAAGGGGAAGTGCGAGGTTGACCTTTTCTTTTGGCTATTTCCCTTTTCGTAAAATTAAAAACGATGTTCTTAAAAATGAGAACAACTTCCAATTCGCACAGTGTTGTAAACAGTTATCATTGCCTTATGACTCTCACATGATGACTACAATGAAGATAGATTACGCCATCGTGCATCCAAAAATCTGCCAAAAAAATCTTAAATTTATTACATCCTCGTTACTACGATCTTGAATTTTTCAAGTATTTCTATTGAGTCATAAACATTTTGACAATATTTAATATAATCTATTCGACTAATTTTAATTGGAAATCGTTAATATATATGCCAATTCTTATATATAATATTGTCGGTATTGATGTGAATAATTTTTAATTTTAATTTTATTTTTTTTTTCTATCATGGGTTGATTATGTTGCTAGGCGAGCCTTACTTGGCGAGAATTTTGCCCCCTTGCTAGCCATATCCGCACCCTTATTGACCACAAGTAAGGGTGTTAGGGCCCTTGCCCAAATCTAGAGAGGCCGCTACCCTCACCTATTGCCTTATAAGGGCCATGACACCTTTGCTTGGTCTAGGTGAGGGCCATGATGCCCTTGCTGGCCAAGCGAAGCTCCCAAGCCCCTCGATTATATCTAGGTGAGGGCTTGACACCCTAGCATGGATCTTGGCAAGGGCATCATGACCCTCGTTGGCCAACGAACAAGGGTGTCCATCTTTGCCTAGATTTGGGCGAAGGTTCAAAGGCCCTCGCTCATGCTTGGTGAGGGCATAACGCCATCACCTAGACCTAACTCTTGCTTGTAGCTAGTCAAGTTCAAAGTTATAAAAAAAATAAAAATAAAAAAATTCAAAAAATATTAAAAAATTATAAAATTTATTTATGTAAGTACCGATTGTGCCATGTAATACGACTAGCATCAATATTAGTGATTTTTGACCGGATGGACACTATATGGTCAATTATCAAAAGGTTAATAACTCAATTGGTAAATTAAAAAAATTAGGATTAACTCAAGTGCAATAAGTTCAGGTATTTTTTATACTTTTCACTCATGCATGTGATTATTTGTGTACACATAATTAAACTTTTTTTAAAGGTCGAATCAAATTTTGAAACTTTTGATCTTCAATTACATCCTTCATATTGGTCATTCTAAATATAGTATGACTTAAAATATTGACATTGATTTTCTACGTCGTCAGCATCGATCGAAACAATTGGTTAATAAGTCATTGAAAATCGTAAAAAGAAAAGAAAATGACTCACATAATAATCGAGAGAGAGAGAAAGAGAGAGGCGGTTGGGCTTGTGGCAAGCCCACGCCAAAGATCGCCTGCAATCCCTGTGCCTTACTAGGCCGTTGGGCTTGCGGCAATCCCTCGCCTAACCGGCCTCGAAACCGGTTCAAACGACTTCTACCCGATAATTAAATGGAACCCAATTTTTACTCAGGAATCAAGGTGGCACCCGCGTGAACTGACCTAGAGGCGATCGGGTAAAACCGATTCAATTCAATTTCCGGGATGAATCGATCCGATTGCTCACCCCTGAACCTCACCATATCGTGGTTCAAAGTCAGCTGTGGCTAGGGTAGGACCCCGACGCGATTGGGCGGCCGAACTGCTGCCTCTGTCTTCGGCACTCGGGACCAAGCATCCCTTTGCCGTCCTTTGCAGCGCCTCACAATGGATTGTCGTCGCTCTTCTATAGTTCCTAAATTCAATGCAGGCTTGTACAATTGCATCGCCCTATTTAACACCAAATTAGAGTGGCCTCCAGGCTTTCTCGTTCTTGTTTTATCGTCTGTCTCCGGAAGACCACGCTGGCAGCAGTAGACTCCCTCGCTTGCCCTGCAATGATCCGATGACCCAACGCTAGACATAGCGTGGGCTTGGCGACGGTTGCCAGGAAGGTGGCGGTAAACTCCCTCCGCCGCCCTCGTCTCTCTCTTAAAGTCTGTGCTGGTCGTGAGGTCAGTTTCAATTTACATATACTCATGTAGTGTCTACTGTGTAATTGTAGTCCCGCACCTTCCTTTGATCTTTAGCTTTACTGGATCGCATATGAAATTCTTATGCAATCACCGTCACGTCACAAGAGCTGCCGGTTTGGAGTTTGTTGAATGACAGGGACACTTGTAATGTCCACGAGCAGATCTGTTTGACGATCTTCCAAGATCGCTCCGATTACAGCTTCTGCGTCGAAAGACAAGTCACAAGTTCAAAACCCCATGATTGATCAAGCAAAACACACTTGCCGTTCTTCCGTCTTTTTCGCAGCTTGCTCGAGCGGAGCTATGATCATTAAGATCACTTAAACCTATAAAAAGAAGGGTGTTTGGCAGCTCAACATTCGGAGTATTGCTGTCGTCCTCCTCCTCTTTCTTCGCTCCCGCCGCGGTGTAGGTTGTTCCGCCATGAGGATCCATGGATCTTGGCCAACACCGGTCTTGCGAAATTGCACGACGGGGACACCAGCGAGCACAACCCCCCAGACACCCGATCGCACTTGCCTCTGTTTCTCTCATCAATCCATCAATTCCCTGTTCGCTTGTTGTTTAGGGTATTGTAGACATGGAAACCTGTATAAAGACACCATTGAGATTTGAACACCCTCATACGAACATGAGGAACGTTCGCAGTTAAAGGAATCATTCAAGATCACGATGACTTATCAATTACAACAACAAAAAGATGAGCGAGAAATGATCAAAACCAGAGAGAGAGAGAGAGAGAGTGAGAGAGAGAGAGAGAGCAATGAAAACAGCCGTGGATGACGATTGATGAATCACATCCTCTTTCTCTTCGTATTTTGCGCCCTCAAAATGAAATCCCTCGCTCCTTAACTGAATTATCATCAGAGCTAGAAGAAGAAGAGCTTGTCTTTGTTCAATCATTCCACGGGCCACCTAGACATCCGAGAGAAACGTGGCATCAGCCCATTCGCGCCACGTGTAAAGGACTCAGTATAGTGCCCTTACTTTCCTCCAGTGAGATAAGTCCAATTTCGGCTACCATCATAGTTACTTCAGATAAAAAAAAAAAAAAAAAACCTCAAGTGGATCCGAATGCAGGTCACATCCACCATCAAACGTGGGACCCGGAACGTGGGACGCATTCGCCGGACCCAATTTCTTTAATGTAAAGAAGAGCGATTGGATCTGGATCAAGGGAGCGCGGACACACGGAGGGGACAAAAACCGCACTAGATCTGCACCGCAACGTGAAGACAATAGGAAGTATTCATGCTCTATCTACACCAAGCCCTTGGGCCTTGGAATCCCGATGCTTTGGATCCAGCCAAGAGTCGAGAGCATAGTACACAAACCCTCCAAATGGTAATACCGAACCTCGCGGCGGCAGTACAATGACCAACCCTAAATTGTGCAATATTTTTCCCAGGTCAGATCATGTTGACCGATCCTCACAGCCCTAGAATAAAGCTGGAAAGAGTCGCGGCCTCGTTCAGCTCAAGTGTTCTCAGTCTCTCCCGACTCCGAGCTCTCTCTCGTTGGGTCGTTTTTGCGTTGGCAAGGTCTGCGCAAGGCTCAGGGCAATGTCCATTACATGAGCTTGTCTCTTCTTAGTAAGTGAGTACGTTTATGCAATGGACACTGGACTTGAGCCCTGCACAAACTTGTCATCTTTCTCTTCTGAAGTGTGGCATTCCGTGTTGCTGGTGGGTATACATGGCCGTCGCAGTATGGTATTGTAATAACAGTCGAAGACATGATGCTCAGTTAATCTCTAGAGACATGCGTGTGTAAGAGATGCTCAAGCATATGTTGCTATCAGGCTTTTGAGCACTATGCAGGTTCATTTTTTTCTAAACCTACCCTTGAGAAATAGTGCAACTTGATCATCTATTTTCTTTCTAGTTCAGCAACTACAAGTTGCTACATGTCTGAGATTGAGATGCAATCTTGCGTGACACAGTTTGTGCTAATTGATTATCTTTATGTTGATGCATATGATGATTTGATTCCATCCCATCTAATCTTCCTTGAAAGTTGGGAAAGAAATTAATTTGGCGTATGACAAATTTCTCCATCAAAGTTAAGAATGACCATGTTTCATTGCTGAATCTCAAAACCAGACTAGTGTTGGTGATTTTTAGACCCGTCAAATGGGTGGGTCGGGGGTCGGGTCGAAAATGGGTCGACCTATATTTGATTCATTTAACCCGTTTTGATCCATATTCATGTAGTGTAAATCAAGTGACCCATACCCATACCCAACCCGACCTGTATTGCTAAAACCTATTAATATTCTAGGAAAACCCACCTCTAGTATATGCTAATTGGATTAAAACTTCAAATTAAATTAAAAATAGTAAATAAAATAAAAAAAGTTAAAAAACCTATAAATTGAAATATTTATAAAGAATTAGACCATGCACATGCTTCTCTTATTTGAAGTGAACATACCATTGAATAACTAAAAAGCGTAACATAAATTTTTTTGACTAAACCTAAAAAGCTCATTATTATGATTTTTTTTTATAAAAAAAAAAGTATTGTTAAAATTTTTTTATGCAATACAAATTTTTTAACAATTTTTATGGAATACAAATTTAATGGAAAATTTTTATAATTCTTTTTAAAATATTTTTAAAAAATCAAATTTTTATTTTTAAAAATTTTTAATTTTTTTTATTTTTCTTTTCTCTTTTCTTTTTTCTTCTTCTTTGGCCCGCCGCTAGCCATGACAATAGCTGGCGGCGACCGGTAGGTGAGATTGAGCTCGCCGGTGTCATATGAAATTGACACCGCGGTAAAACTACAGGAAATTATTCTTGTTGAGGGCTTGATACTCAAAGATATACTTGAAATGGTGTATAGAGTCCATATTTGCCTTAGATATTGCTTGGTGATGCATCCTTATTTTGTTCATTTAGAAGCGAATTAATTTGACATGATTGTTTTATCTATGATCATCATTATCATCGTCATATGAGATCGACTTGTCTCTAATTGGTTACCATAGAGGTGTCAATTGAAGGTTATGTGATAATGCCAGGTGCTAACAAGTAACAATATTTCTTTTCTATTCTAGGAGAGTAGAAGTTATTAGAAGTGCCAAAAGAAAAAGGCATTCCACGCACTTTCTCCTTAGAATTCAGATTTACTTTGACAAGACATGTTTTTTTAGAGAATGTGGAACTTTAGCCAATATGTAATAGTACTATAGGCGAAGCAAAGGCCGTGGTTATGTTTACATAGATAATGTTACACTTCCAAAATATGACTCGTTTGGATTATTGCTCATGTTTCTTCTTTCTATTACTAAAGAGTTGCGGGGGACTGAGTTCATTTGAACATATACTTCATGAGGTCCGCCGAAATTGGTTACAATGACTCATGAAGAGAAGCATATTCTGCTGTCTAAGTGGAAGGCCAAATGGTTGGTTGCCTATATCGTTCCATGAAACTAAGTGTGTGAATAGTACTACCGAGAACTTTGCCAGGAGCCCAAGTGAATTAGAGAAATTATATCGCTATTCTTACACAAAGGTAATCTTATAAACTCCATCCTCTGACATTGGTTTTGTATTTTTCTTTTGAACCTAATGCATAATTCTTCATGCATAAGAAAAGAGGAATAAATTCAATGAATCGAATCTGCCCGTTTTTTAGTCCAAAGAGGTCAACCCGTATTTTTGAAGCTCTAAGAAAGAACCTTATGGAGCCGAAACCTTGAAACTAGACCCATCAAACGGGTAAGACGGACTGGTCCAACTAAAATAAACCAATTTAACCAATTTTGACACATTTTTAGGAAATGCAAATCTATTGACTCATATCAACTCAACTTATATTCAACTTGGCCTATATTGCCAAAAATCTTTCGTGCTCACTTACTCTGCACTCTTGACTCAACCTATATATCCAATCTAGGAAAATTCAGACCCAAGTTGAGTTGAGAGTGAAGAATAAGTGAGCACGAGATAATGAAAAAAGTGTATTAAAGTTAAGTTAGGTTTAAGTAAGCTCTAAATGTATATGAAACTCATGCTATGGTTAAACCCATACATAATATAACTACTACATATAACAATTTAACTTATCATATACGAGTTATAAAATGGGTTTATAACCCATTTGGATAGGTGTACTTGAGACCATGTAAAACACAACTAAGATAAGAACACTAGCATCTCAAGGATCAAAATCCAAAACAACTCAACAATAGTTTTGTTAGCAAAATGGATTCAAGGTAGGAAGCAATTACTTTCCACCGCTGATGAGGTTGTCAAAAGTGAGGATGGTGCCGTTCCACACCACAAGATTCAACTCCCTAAGCCCTTTAATGAGTGTGAACACAACTTCTCTTCAAATGTGGGGTTTTCACAACTGTCTACAAACCAAATCAAATCAAACTAACATGTCCATTCGCTTTCGTTTTGCCAATTAGCTCAACACTAAAATCTTTACCCGTCTAACCCCCATAACAAAACTCCATATCCAGATTTGAATAGGCGAAGAGGTCATGGTGCAAACATTTGAAGTGCAATATCAAATTACCAGTGCGGGTTTTAGTGTGGAACTTATTGTTGCCATATTCCAACCGCCAAACAACAGCGGAGGCTACGCGCCGGGAAATGCTGTATGTATTGGATCCAACAATATGGTGGAGCAAGACCACCCAATATCCTAGAAGAAGAGCTTGTCGTGTTCCCAGCTCATCATCCAACGGGGCACCTAGACACCTGAGAGAAATGTGGCACTAGCCCGTCATAGCCACATGTAAGTAGCTCAATACAGTGCGCATGCTTTTACTCTGGTCAAGTGAGAAAATATTGGCTACATGAAAGGGCATTGAGATTGTGACATGTGTTGTACCTTTCAAGGCAGAGGTAGAGGCTGCACAATGGTTTGTCAGACGAGGGTTTGGTCGCGACTTGAAGGGAGAGAGGGAGGGCATAGATGCGAAGGGGCAGCAATTTGGCGATGATGGAGGCAACGGACGAGTTGGAGGGGCGGCACAGTGGCTCGGTGGTTTGTTAGAGGGAGAGAGTGGGGTAGAGTTGAGAGCATTGGGCAGGGAGATGGGGGGCGGGAGAGAGAGAGAGAGTAGGACAAGCCAGAACTGGAGGAGCGGTGTGGTGATTTGTCGGTCGGACAAGTCGGTGGGATGGAGAGGGGCAACGAAGATAGAGAGGGAGTTCGGCAAGAGAGAGACTGAGAGAGCGTGCAGGGGAGAGATAAATTTTTTCCTTGACATTTGGCCTTACTTGTGACACATGCCGCATTATTGTGTTGGCACATCTCATATGGCCAATATTTTCTCAAAATTAATCTGGGGTGCTCAAGAAAATCCTAAACGGATCGGAATGCAGTTCACACTTGTCATCCAAGGTGGGACCCATGTGAGGACCCAATTTCTTTAACGTGGATAGAAGACGAGGGATTCGATCTGGATCGAGAGAGACTGGGATGCCCCGTGACCTGCTCGTGCATTTCAAATGCAGTATATCTGTACCACAACGTGAAGTACTCATGCTCTGTCTATCAACACCGTCGTACCGTGGAATCCCCGATTTTTCAGATCCCGTCGAGATTCGAGCATAGTACACGGTCCCCTCCATGTGATAGTACCGAACCCCGTAGCGGTAGTACAATGGCCCAACCCTTATAAGTGAACTCCGCAACCGTTCTCCCAGGTCAGATCCTGTGGACCCATCAACACAGCCTTCGGATAAAGCCCGAAAGAGTTCTCCAGTCTCCCCGAGGGTTCGAGCTCTCTCTCGTTGGAGTCGTTTCTGCGTTGGCAGGGTCTGCGCAAGGCTCTGGGCAATGTCCATTACAAGAGCTGTCTCTTCTGAGTGAAGTGAGTATGCTTGTGCAATGGACGTTGCCTTGAGCCTTGCACAAACTTGTCATCTATGATCTTTTCAGAAGTTCAGCATTCTGGGTTCGCTGAGGTGGGTATTGAAGGTTCCTTTTTTTTTTTTCCATTCTGGGTTCGCTGAGGTGAGTATGCTTGTGCAATGTCGTCTATTGGATCAGTTTTCGCATATCAGACTGGGTTCGGCGTTGCTTGATTTTGATCTAACCTGGTCGATCCGTCCTCAAGCGATTACATGTGTGATTATTGACGTGTTTTGTCACGGACTCCAATGGCAAGTTGGGAGACGATCTCGGACAGCATGGTCAAATTCAGGTTGGATTATACAGAGTAATGTCGGAATTTGAACTCGTTCTTTTACCGGTCATGAGAGATTAAGCCAAAGTGCAAATTACTCCCATCGATTGCATCGGAGTAATCTCAGTTTCAAGTAATCAAAGATTCAACAATAGTATTTGACAGTTCTGTACTTTCATCTTTTCAAGATCTGGTACTACCGCTTCTCTGTATGTACTAATTGTACTTGTGCTAAGACTATTTTAGTTTTATTATTGTAAATGTTGTCGTTGACGTCAACTTCACTTTAAAGTAGATAAATAATCATATCAATCAAATTCTTTACCAAAATTTACGGTGGGCTCTAATGTGGGTCCAAATTGTGACATTCCGAAATTTCGAAAAAAGAAATTATCTGATGAAAAATCGGAGATTGGAAGAAAAAAAAAAGTGATACCGATATTAATATTATTCTTTTTCTTCTCTCTCTTCTCTTCCTCCCCTCCTTCACGTTTCCCCCTCCTTCCTACGCAATTTCCACTCCTCACTTACGGTAACTACTTCTCTCTTTCTTCTTTTTCTCCCTCTCTCTCCCACTTTTCCACCCCCTCACCTACGCCAACCCTTCTGCTATAATTTCCCCCTCAATTTCCCCTCCTCTACTTTATTGTTTCCCCCTTCTCTTTCCCCCTTCCTCCTCTCGACAACCCCCACTCCCATGTCCCTCTTCTTCTTCTCTTTTCCTCTTTAGTTTCTTTTCTGCTTTGCTTCCAAAACAGCAGCCAAGAAAACAGAGTAGTCCTCTGTTTCGGTTCTGCCAAATCTGGTGCGGCAACCGGTCCAACTTGGCTGAGGAACCGACTTCTCAGCAGTAGGCCGAGAGCCTTGCCGGCCTGTGTAGGGCCATACTGAGGTGTCCTGGCATCTCCTGGAGTTGTGACCTAGTCGCCGTCGCTGGGAGTTCTTCAATACACAATTGAGTAAGTTGTCTCCTAACTCTAGATTAGGGGCTGAGTACATGAATTAGGGGTTTCTGTGTAGATGAAAGATGTAGATGATGTTATATATGGATGGATGTTGGTTAGGGATGTTAGGATAGACATAGAAAAGCTTAGATAAGGTTTAGAGAGCAAGACAATCACCATGGATGAAGATTCGACCAAGAACAGAAGCTGGTTCTTGAAACAGTTTCCTGGACGTGCACGTTTTGCTAATTTTGTAGACGACTGTGTATTGCGATTTTGAAGAAAATTCCTTCTGAAGAAATGTTGTAGACATCTTAAATAATAACATATATTTTTCTCAGAATTTTTAGAAATTAAAAAGATGACGATTTTAACTACGTCATCCTTGAAGCAGTAATTCGGACAGTTCTGTAAACCGTGACCTGTTATGATTCCGAGGGCTGTTACTGACCTTTAGAGGTCGAATTTCCAATCGGTTTCTTCACGAAAGTTGTTCGTTACAACTTCTAGTTTAACATACTCGAATTTCAAATCAAATGGACCAGATTTCGACCCAAAACAGAACCGATTTTAATGAGTTAGGCTCTCTGGAACTGGACCCGATTTTAGTACTGGGTTGAGTGAATTATTAGGCCGATTACAGAAGGATCTGGGCCTCAGTGTCTTCATGAAAAATGTTCGTTTATATGTTCTTTACAACATATTAAAATTTGGGAATTTTTTGAGCTCGATTGGTTAGGTTTATGGATTTAAACTTGGAGACGCGCGAAGGCCCAGTTTCTGCCAATTAGGATCTATATTAGTTTGGTGATGGTTCTTGATGTTTTGCTTGCTTTAATTAGTGTTTTGTAATAACTTGTGGACTTAATTTATTAGTTAATTAATTCTGGAATTTCACTGTTCATGACGCACTGTTTATCACAAAACACTGTTCACGCGCACTGTTCACTCGAGAATGAAAAGTGGTCTAATTTCATGTGTATTGATTTTATGAAGTGAATGGATGTGCCAATGCATGGGCATTCGCATGAATTGGGTGATGTTTTGTGCAATTGTATGGTGATTGAAAACTGTTGGTATTTAATTAGGAAATACCGGGTGTCGGTTACGGACACCGCAAGTGTTTTTAAATACTATATCAAAGCGTGGGATTTTAAAAGAGACGAAATAAATTTTCTGGTTCGATCGACCGTGTCCCCACACACGATTATTTTATCATGCATTTCTAATATGAAGAAAATAAGCCGGGATCACTAATTTAATTGAGGTATTTGAGTGCAATGCACGGTGTCTTGGGCCGAAATTGAATGAATGCATGAATGATATGAGATGCCGTCACAAGCCTTTGGGGCCGAGCGATGCTCCTTCGGGAATGCCCCAAGTCAACGGATGCCGGTCGCAGTGGATGCTGGACCGATGCTCCTATATGGAATGCCGTCTAGATGTAGACGTTGCCGCGCTCGACGGTGTGAGCGATGCCCGGTTATGCCGGAAGACCGTTATCGTGGGGTTGGCCATAACCAATGAATGGAAATTGTGAAACGCATGAACGATCGAAGATTGAGGGACCTAATTAAGAGACGAAACTGTATGGTGTGGTATGGGACGTACCATCACAGTTTAGTCTACTAATTGGGGGCCCGTATGATTGTATTAATATGTACATTCCTAAGTATTCATTTGTGAGAATCATGACATCTTTGGTTCTGGTCATGTATGAGTTGAGCACACTATTTATGGCATGCATGCATGAACCGACAACGCATTTCACACATGCTTTTGTTGTGCTGAGAACAAAGCCTTGAGCTGGGATGGCGGTTTGTTCGTGCCAGTGCGGGGCCCAAAGAGGACAATATTGCGCTGGGATGAGGGATGGCGATGCATCCGCGCCTCTATCCCAGACAATGCGTTCGTGTGGCAATGGCCAGGTGAGATCGCTTGTAACGCGATTCGTATGTGATAATGTGATTGATCGAGCGAGACGATGCCTGGTCATGTCAGAAGACTGTTTTCTATGCATTGAAATCATTTGTGACATATGAATGGGTGAAAGCGAGGGACCTAATTAAGAGACGGAACTATGTGGTGCGGTATGGGACGTGCCATAATAGTTTAGCCTGGTAATTGGGGGCCCATGTAATTATGTCGACATTTATGTCCTTACATATGTACGTGTTAAAGTATTCTGATGACATATGATCTCGATATCTTATGTATGATTTGATTGACACTAATATGCAGAAAAGTACTGGTATTAAGAAAGTGTGAGAAAGGTGATTAGATTGCATGTTGAGTGTACCCTTCTCCTAATCTGGATTTAGGGGATTGACTTCTTGAGATGTGATCTCACCCCTTAGTGGGCTAACATTTTTAGGTCCACAGGTGTGAAGAACTCGGAGCTTGAAAGCGGAAGGGTCGGGGCATAGGTGGCTTAGTAGTCGCTGTGAAATGACATTACTCGTATAAGCTTGAGGTGTTTATGAAAATGTATTTGATTTAAAAGCGGTTGTCTTACTTTTCTATCCCATGTTTGTTGTTGTCAGGGGATTAGTTAATTTGCTTCCGCATATGCAATAAAATGAAAAGGGTCGGCGACGAGTCCTGGGAATGTCGCAAAAGTTTATAGACCACCGAGGGATGTGTGCGCGCTCGAGGTTCGGGGTGTGACACAAACACCATAATGTATCTTTATTCTCCGATTAAAAGATAATTCGAGACATAAAATTGTAATAATTATTGAATCGTGTAATAATTCAAGCATATGAAATAATTAGAATGGCCTTCATGATAAAAGTGATGAATGCCCCCATGAGATTGCACAATGACCATCGGTTGGCGGACGAAACATGTGGAAATCCATCATCACTTTGAGTATAAGAAAGTGTTATATGGAGAGATTTAGGGAAAATTATTCAAAAATTCCTAAATCTAATATACAGTTCAATTTAATTTTAAACCTTTTGATTGTATCAATTTAAACATAAACATTTTGACAATTTATCCATTTAATCATGAACATTTTAATTGTATTAATTTAGTTCCAAGCATTTTGATTATCAATTTAGTCGTAAATCTTTTAACGATAACAAAAAATTGTTGATGTAGCGATACATAGTCAGCTTTAGCCATCCTACATAACATGATTGATGTTAACGTGAATAATTTTTATAATATTTTAATTTTTAATTTTTTTCCTTTTCTTTCCCTTTTTTTTTTTTTTTTTTTTTTTTTTTCTTTTTTCCTCTGTCGGCCATCACAGAGCCTTGTTGATGGCTAGTGGAAGTTTGCTAGCCTCAGGAGTGCTGCTCTCTAGCAAGGGATGCCTTCACCTGTGCTGGCGAGGAACGCCCTCTTTGGCAGGGCATGGGCCGCCCTCTCCCTATCCGGCAAGGGCAACCCACACCCTTGCCCAGTCTGGTGAAGGCGGGCCCTCACACGAGGCTGATGGAGGTCATCGGCCATTGACGAGCGTGAAGAAAAAAGGAAAATAAAGAAAAAAATTATAAAAAATATTTACGTTTGTTGACACCTTATTTTTGTTAGATAATCAAGTTACCGTTTAGTAACCGCCATTAGCCGTTGTTTCTTGGAGTTTGCCGTTCCTCATCTTAGTTGTGTTTACCGAAGAGTCGGACTCACGTCAGTCTCGGTTTGATTATGCTCTTGGCCGAGCAGATTCGAGGATGTCGTGACGACTATTGGGGGGAAATAGATTTATAGGTATTAACCCAGACATGTGACAGAGGAATACAGGTTTCGTTCGAAAATTCTTCGAGAAGCCAAGATTTCGTTCGTCGGTGAATTGCAAACGATCTTGTAGCCGACTCGATTGTCCGTCACGATACAAACCTCAAAAACAAGGTAGTTTCAATTGTTTTCCATTTAGTTTTACTCGGTTTGGCTCTGTAGAATGGTTATCTAGAATGATGCCTTCTCCGATGATGCTGAAATTGAGCGTGCTGAGATGGGTCGTTCAAGTGTGAATAACCCACATTCGTCAGTCTCAATTTAGTTCGGAAACTCAGCTCACAATGGTTAAAATCTCTCGCTCAACCAATTGTCCATAACCTATTCGATTATATGCCTATCAGAATATGAATAAAATTCAGTGCAGGATTTGCTGGATGTGTGAATAATATAGCTTACAAACGATTGATTTGCTGTCCATTTAATTCGATTTAATTCATATTCATCATCACCAGAGCCAAATCTGACCATTTCTTTTTGTTCTTTCTGGGCACCGTATAATCTCACGTTGGTTAAATGGCTATCTTCGATGAGGAAAATGAATGACGATCGTAGGTGTGTATATCATCTTCTCCGGTAATGTATTCGAATCTCCAGACTTATCTCAACTGTTCTTAATGCTCAAGGCATTGTTTGATGGTATTAATACGATGGCTTTCAGTGATGGCTGAAAATGGCGAGCTAGGAGTGAAGGTTTGCTGTGGATAGTCGATGTTCAATTAATGATGGAGGTGGCGATCCGACGTTGGTGGGAATAGAGAGCCAACGGCAGTTTTCCAATAGTCGGATGGGTGAGTTGTCGGTCTTGCGGTTTTACTTTCATGTTTCGATAATCATAACGCCAATGACATTTGGGCAAACACAATCCTTAAGAACTCATTGCATCCTCATTCTTAGCACAGCAAATAGTATATCCCGGTCACCGGCTATCGCATACCACTGGACATTCCATGTGGCTAGGCTTCAGGTGGATTTTCGTAATTACTGACATATGGATATATCTCCTATGCAACTACATCACACGGCGGAGGGCGAGGTGTACAAAATTCAATTGGAGAAGAGTTTTATTTGATCCGTTTGGTCGTCGAATGGCTCCAGATACGTCACGAAAGAGGCTTGGCAAGGCGGCATATAAGGTGGAGGGCTCCGGATGCTCGTCTCTGGAGTCCCGCCGTTCTTCACTATCATCGCTGTGCTCATGCCCCAACTGAGGTGCCGGTCCAGATGGCAATGCCAAAACCATACTCCTGTCGCATTTTTTCAAGAAAAAAAAATGAGCATTTCGATTCGACACTCGATTTTCTATTGGGCAAGAAATGTCGCGAGATGGAAAACTCACCGGGGTTGTTTGCTTTGAATCTGATGGTTACCCATCCGTTCTTGGGTACCCCGATTGTGTTCACTTCCAACGGGTCGACGAAGTTATACGTCAACGGGTCGGTTTCGTTGTCGAAGTTCCCGTAGCCCGACCCCATGATGTAGAAGCTGTACCCGTGGATGTGCATCGGATGGTTCTCCGAGGCGTTCAGCACCTCGGTCCCTTGGAATGTTATCTCCACTTCCTCATTGTACTCCAGCACCATCACCTTCGTCGCCTGTATCGGTACTGTCGTGTTGAATGGCAGATCCGATGCCGTGAAGTTGAACATAGTAGGCGGCCAATTGGGGAAATCCGGGGTGTAGTATCCGCTCAAGTTCCTGGTGCATTTTATTAACGATTCATACGCTCGTAGAATCCATCGTACAAGAAGTTGGAAGGAAATGAAAGTGTTAAAGTTATAGAGATGGTGTAGCCATACCTGTAGTAGGCAAGAAGGACATCAGTCGAGGGGTTCAGAAAACTAATGTTGTTCAAGCTTGACGAGAGCCGATTCCCGTTAATCCCTTCGCATGATTCGTTCGGGCAGAGGATCTGATTCATCTCGACTGTGATGTACATCTTCGTGGTTACGTTCATCGGCACATCTACCGGGTGCTCGGTGCTGGCCAGGCTCCTTAGCTTCCCCAGAAACATGTCTGCAGCTATGAAGTCCTCGTATGTCGGCAAGCTATGAGGGAAGACCGGACCGGCCGGCGTGGTGTAGTTGCCACTGTACATGAAGATGGCGGTGGCGTTGGCTTTGTCGTAGTCTGTGACGTCCAACCTGGCCGAGTCGTACTGTCTGATGGCGACGTAATAGTGGCCCGGGGTCTGGTTCATCGTGACCAGCACGTCCATGGTCTGCCCGGGGCTTATTACGATGAAGTCCACTGTCACGGGCTTGACATAGCTGCCGTCAATCCCGACCACGGTCATGTTGTGCTCCGCAATTGCTAGGAAGAGCTCTGCATTCATGTCCGCGTTCACGATGTGGACGAGGTAGGTCTTGCCATAATCAACCACCCTGCGGTACGTCAAATCTGCGAGCCAGGGGAAAAAAAAAACAAAGAACAGCCGATTGGTAGCTTAGTTTGGTTTCCAATTAAGTGCCCCTCGTAGCTATGAGGACATTATAAGTTTGATATCATGGCTTACTTCTTGAGCAATTGGCAAAATCGCCGGGCTGACCGTTTATCACATAAGAAGTGGAACGAGGAGTGTCTGCGCCGGTTACCAGGTCCTCAGCGACTTCTTGGTTAACATCGACCGTGTACCATGATCCTGAGAGATGCGAAATTATGGACAAGGTCAGAAGAGGATTTGCAGTCAAGAATGCAAGAAAGATTTCTTAATTAAGATATCCAAAGCTTTTTGATAACTTAAGTTGACTTACCGAGAACAATGACCTCTTCGTCGTCGGGTGTTGGATAGGGATAGGAGGTTCCCTCGCCCGGATAGATCACTATGGCTCCATGAACGCTCGATCGGGTCCAATCACTATGTGCGTGCCACCAGAGAGTCCCTTCTTCTTTCGAGAATATGACCTCGTACGTGAAGTTAGTCCCAGGCAAAATTGGACACTGGGTGATGTATTCTGGGCCATCCGACCATGGATTTCTCGGTTGCTTCACACCATGCCTGAGAACAATTTGACAAAATGAAAATTAGTGCAATTGACGTAGAAAAAGAACGAAATTATAATTGAAAAAGCTGAGGGGTTATAACTTTTAGTCAACCTAGGTCTCTTCACTCTTGTGTAAATTGAAATTGACATCAGTTAGTCATCACCAACAAAATGTTATAAAGTGTCTTATTGTTGGTCAACGATATTAATTTGGTCTGACTAACGGTTGCGAATAAGACATACACGACAGCAGACTTTATGGCGAAGGACGCCATAGCTAGGGCCAAAGAGGAAGAAGCAGGAATAGGACCCGACGAGGAGCATTTAACTCGATTCAGTACTCGACGGCCGCACTTTTCATTTTCGGATGGATTGCCAAGAGAGGGCCCCGGAAACGATAAAACACGATCCGGAGTATGAAACGAGATAAGGCGGAGGCACGTACCAATGGATGGTGACTCCGTAATCGCCCTGGTTGTGCACGTTCACGAACACCGTGTCCCCTTTCTGGACTCGAATCACGGGCCCTGGGAAGCTGTCGTTCACCACCAGCATGCTCTTCGTGCTGCACAGCCTCGTGTAGTTCTTCTCTCTCAGCTACCACAGACCAAAGACAAGCAATCATGACGTCATTCGACGTGAATATAAGTTACGAAGAATAGAGCACCAAAGAAACGGAGAAAGGAAACGGAGTGAACAATGCTCAGTTCGGAACACATGATACGGACGTTAAAACGTGGAGCGATGCGCATGCATGCCTTATCTGGGATTGGATTGTCACTTACGACGAAATCATGGTAGTGGACTTTGCCATGGGTGGTGCCAAGGAGGAAGGCAGCGGCGACAAGGAGAGAGAGCAGGGCGGAGGTGGTGGGAGTGCGGCCGCCCTCCATCTTCATCAAATCTCTCTCCTGTATTTTGGCCGTGGGGACCAGGGAATGGGAGTCTCAGGGGCGGCGACAATGCTGGGGGGGAGGCCTCAATGTCGTATACGATGTTATACGGTTCGGGGGAAGGTTGATGTATATACAGGGAGATGGAGGTGGAGGTGGAGGAGGTGGTGTTGCAATCTCCATTTCCAGCGTGCCTCACACGTGGGGGATGACTTCTGGTTAGAGAAGTTAGATGAGGGAAGAGGAGAAGAGGGGGGAGGAGAAGGAGGGCGGGGGCGGGGTGTTGGGGTTTGTTTTGAAGGGGCTAAGGTCTATATGGCTGGGGCCGTGGGATTCGACGTCTCGGGGAAGACCAAGGGTCCGGCATTCGTCCCCGTCAAATCTTAGAGAGAGAGAGAGAGAGAGAGAGAGAGTTTTACATGCTTCCTGCGCATCACGCGGCCGTCTCGTCGAATTAAGACGCCCGCTTATTGAATACGCTCGGAAAAATTGTAAAAATTTCTACCATCCGAAGGAAATATGGTCCCTTTTTTTGGTCATAAAACTATGGTCCCTTAAAAGTTTGTGTATTTCTTCAAATTTCGGAGCTCTCTCTTGAACATTGTGTTTTCAAATGTTAGTTAACTTAACTTAGCCATGGGGCGCTTGTTAACAAAGAAACCCCCAAGTAAAAAAAAAAAGGAAAAATTGTTCAAAAAGTCTTAAGCCTATTACACTTTTGTCAATTGAGTTCTAAACCTTTTAATTTTGTCAATTGAGTTATAAACCTTTTCATTTCTTGTCAATTGAATAAATCTCGTCAATTTTTGTCAGAATTCATTGACGTGGACGCCGGTCGTCTTACATGACATGGCCAGCGCTAATGTAAACAGAATTTATTATTTTTTAAAACATTTTTATTTTTTTTTTTTTCTCTCTTTTTCCTCTAGCTGGTCGCCTCGCCTCTGGCAACCGACCAGAGGTTGCGATTGGCGAGGGTCGGCCTCGACGGCCTCAGGCGAGGTCACCCTCATCGGGATTTGGTGAGGGGTGACCTTCCTAGAATCAAGCGAGGGATGACCTCGCGGGCCTTAGGCAAGGCCGACCCTCGCCCTCACTCGAAGCAGGCGAGGGGCGACCTCGCCCAAGGCTGCAAGGTCGTTGCTCCCTAGATCTCGGCGAGGCTGACCCTCGTTAGCCTTTGGTGAGCCTTGCCTAAGGCCAGCGAGGTCGACCCTTGCTAGATCTCGGTGAGGGCGACCTCACCTGAGGCCGGGAGGCCAACCCTCGTTGGTCGCAACCTTTGGCCAGTCACTGAGGCTGGGCAACTGGCCAAAGGAAGAAGAGAGAGAAAATAAAAAAAATAAAAATGTTTTAAAAAATCAAAAAAATATTTTAAAAAATAAATTTTGTTGATGTCAGCGCCTGCCATGTGGCCCATGCCATGTAGGATGACCGGCATCCACATTTAGTGAATTCCAATCAAAATTGGCCAGATCGACTCAATTGGTAAGAAATGAAAAAATTTAGGATTCAATTAGTAAAATTAAAAAGGTTTATAGTTGAATTGACAAAATCGCAATAGATTTAAGACTTTTTGAACAATTTTCTCAAAAAAAAAAAAAAAATGTGATAATTTGCAATGCATTGATCGCAAGTAACACGAAGGGCGGTGGTGCATAAGTAAGACGAGCGTTCTTTGTGTTGGTGTCTAAGGCCCCTTGTTAACAGAGTCCACAGGATAATTGCGAATGGACCACAATGATGGTTGGCCTAATGGTGCAGAACTTGCTCTCAAGTGATTTGGGTCGTTCAGTCAGGGGTCACGATACTCACTAGTCGATTTTTCGACATTAGAAAGCCTTGATTTATCCACGACGTGATTTTGACCATGCTGTGGCATAAGATAATCAGGCTATACTCCCGCTATGACCGTGGTGGGACGGCAGTAACGGATTAGCTCCGGACAAGCAGTAATTATTACTCAAAAACAAATATATTGTCGCGCGTGTAGAATTCTTATAACAACGCGTAAGATGGGCAGCCTTTTCCACTACCCTTCTAATAATAGCAAATAAAAAAAAGGGAATTTTAGTTAATAGGCACGTTTTCCTTATTCGTGTGTGCAAACTAATCGAGGAGTAGATATATAGATATCGTTCTGACGTGCATGTGCTAATTTTCGGCGAAGATTCCCCGGTGTTCATCGTGCGTTCCAGGTCGAGCCGTTCGTGCCGTTGAAAGTGGATCGCGAATGAGGAAAGGCCATAAAGGCGGCCAGTAGCAGCACCAGGAAGTTAATTATTTGTGCGAGGGCAAAGAAGTCGACACGCGCTATGACCGTGGTGGGACTACACGTTGACACGTCATTTTTAAAAAGTAGAGAATTCTAACACATTGGGACGCGTTATATATTAAATGAATATTTTTATTTTTAATTAATTTAATTCAAATTCAATATTTTTATTTTTGAAATTATTTTTTAATCTCATTTATTTATTTTTCGATAAAAAAAAATCCTTACTAGGGTCCACCCCACTCTCTTCTTTCCCTCGTCCCTCCCCCATTTATTTTTCTTTCCCTCCCCACCATCGTTCATTTCCCCTCACCCCCAAATTTATTTTTCTTTTCCTCCCCACCTTTTTCTTTTACTCCTCACCACCTCCTGACAGACAGGCTGTCCCTTCACTTCCCCTCCCCCTAAAATACGTGATGGCCCACCATTAGAGTTCCCTTTTTTTTTTTAAAATTATTCTTGAGTTTCTTATCAAAAACCCTAACTCCTTCACCTCCTCCTCCTCGCCGCTCGCCGCACGACCCCCTTCCTCTTCTCCTCGCTGCACGACCGCCTTCCTCTCCTTTTCCTCTCGCCTTCGGCCCTTTCTCCCTCGCAGCTACAGCCTCGTTGGATCCATCGCAGCATCACAATGGCGCCCCTCGCCTCACTCTTTCTTTGGCCGTCTCTCACCGTCGCGAGCTCACCGTTGCTCACGGCCTCGTCTCTGCTCCCTCACCTTCGCTTCCATCCTCCATTGTCTTCCGGACACGCGTGTTGAACAAAAGTTGAACATGTGTCGGAAAATCTGACACGCGTTGACCTCGTGTCCGACCGTGTCAACGTGCTTCATAGGCAGACACTGCTGACAATGTAAAAGTCGAATCAGTCCTCGTCGCAGATCTCTGTCCATGAACCAGGGAGGCTCTAAGTATATTCTATCATTGTACCAGCATACACCCACGCGAATCTTAGGTCATTAGCAGCAGGACATGTACGCCCTCGCGGCCGCCATCGGCGGGAAGATAAAGTTTGCTCACGGGAATTGTTTGGTACGATGCTTTTCAACTTGCAAGAAAGTTTGTTGAAGTGCCTATGCGGAGGCCTTTTGTGTCCTAACTTCTTAAAAGTCAAATTAATATTTCTTGACTTTCTCATCAGAACTAATAGAGTATTCATCAAATTTCGACCGAAAGTACAAGAAAACATTATATCAATCCACGTATCATTGTCATACCATTTCAATGCTTGCGAGCATATCACATTAAGAAAAATCAAAGTGTGAGTGCTGCGGGATTCGGAAAATATTGAAAATCAAAAGTAGAAGGCATGACTCCAAAAGGACGAAGCATTCCAGATATTTCTTTCAAGCATTTGAAGTCATCAGCTAGTCGCAAATTGATTGCGTTCCAGACGAGTTCTGCGGTTTAATAACAATGTTCGGTAGAGGTTTCTTGGTGCAGGGATGGATCTAGAACGATGTGGTGAGCAATTGGGTGAGGTTTTTCTTGAGATGGTGTCTAGACATAATCTCACAAGTGAGATACTTGTAGTAATGACACCCATTTCTAATAGGTAAAGTACTTTTGATATTCGTTTCTACAAAAAATTCTAAACTCCCATTAAATTTTGTATGAGAGATATTAAATTGTCTGGACATGACACATTCCAAAATTGCCCTAGCAATCCCATATTTTCAATTTGGGAATTGATGGTTGTGGGTTCAATTCTTACCCTAGGGAACTCAAATTTAAGTAAGGGCAGGGAATTATTGTGCTAGTTCCAGTCTAGATAGCCGAGTCATTACGATCATTTACTCTAAATGAGTAAAGAATTCTCTAGACATGCCTTGCGTTAAAGGGCATCTAGATTAGCGATCCTTTGTACTTCAGATTTGATAATAATAGCCCAGGCAACAATGATTTTGGAGATGCCGATACCGTATCCCAACTTAGGGAAGGAAGGGTATTTGTTCTCATGCCTCGTTTGCATGTACTGTCACCCTACTCACAACCATTGGATACTGATGTCATATGTCCGTCAATTGCCAAAAAAACCCCGATGTGCACCCGTAGCTGTCTTCATACCCCACCGTGTCACTCACAACCACCTTCGTCATCGCATGCAGTCCGCCGTGGATGCTACCGTCACCTCTCTCTCTCTCTCTCTCTCTCTCTCTCTCAGAGGGAGGGGCGGGTGAAGGAGGCAAAGACAGAAGTCGTCGTGGCCGCACATATCAAGCAAATAAAAAGTAATCACATAGATATTGAAGTATGAACAAGATCTTGTATAATAATGTGCCAACAAATTAATATTATCATTGCAATCCTATAAGTGAAGAGACAAAATTGTGCAAATGCAACGTATTGGTGGTTGAAGTAAGAGATCTATATTTTTGTTGCAAGAATCATTGAGAAATGTTACATTAGAATTTTGTTCTGCGTGATCATCATACCTAAATTTATTGTATAGATACTAATTTAGTCATAAACTTTCCAATTTAGCCAATTTACTGCCAAAATTGGTCAGGAGGACTATATTGACAAATTGTGAAAAAATTTAAGACTAAGTTGGCTAAATCGAAAAGATTAGAACTAAATTGGCATGTATAGTAAAATTTAAGACTTTTTTGGTAAAGAACTCTTTTGGTAATTTTCCCTCATATCTATAAAGATGCACACTATTCTAAATGCAAGCCACTGTGTTATTACTGCTGTACATTACAATTTATTCAACAGAGATCAATATAATTGTTGGAAAATTCGTAGTGCTAAATCTGAAAATACTTCTTTCCAACCTCGGGTCCAAGGTTGAAATGCCTCACCTCTAGAAGAGGTATCCAAACACCAGCGCACATGATCTCTTGGCATTTGATGAACTTTCCTTTGAAAAGGAAAACCATAATTATAATTTTACTTTGTGCAAACTTTTCATCCAAATGAATAAAATTCATTCCGAATCGATCCGAGAGAGATGTGGTGCTTCTTGTGTTTCAAACATGTCTAGGCTAGGCTCCCAAACCGAGAGAGATGGGGCAGACGCGAACCTCGAAACCTCCAGGCGGTCGTCCCAAAACAGCGATGCAGATAAGTAAAGACATACACGGCTGCAGACATTTAACGCCATAGCTATTGACAAAGAGGAAGAAGAAGGTAAAAGATTCAACACAGTCCATTTTTTTTTTTGTTTTTTGGTCGGTTCTACTATACTTTTATTCTAACTCTTACTCTTAAACTTTTGCCCTGCCTCATTGCAGGGCGTGAGAGTCGAAAACCACACTTGAAACTAATTCGTCCCTACCCTAATTTCTCCTGTGAAGGTGGGGATTTGAACCCCCCACCTCCCCCTTCCATGTTGGAAGGGTGGCTACTAGGGCAAACCACAGTGGTTAACACAGTCCATTTAACTCGATTCAGTTCTTGACGGCTGCACACGCCATTTCTCGATGGAATGCCAAGAGAAGCCCCAAATGAAACATTTTCTTGAAAATTGTGTATTCAATGTTAGTTAACTTAACTGAGCCACGCGCCGCCTGTTAAGCAAAAAAAACCCAAGTAAAAGATGCGTTGATTTGCTATGCATCAATTGCAAGTAACGCAAGGAAGGTGGTGCATAAATAAAACGGCGGTTCTTTGTGTTGGTGTTTAAGGCCACTTGTTAACAAAGTCCACAAGATAATTGTGAATGGACTACATGATGGTTGGCCTAATGGTGTAGGACTTGCTCTGGAGCGATTTGGGTCCTTTAGTTATGGGTCCGATACCCCCTAATTGTTTCTCGACCTTAGAAAACCTTAATTTATCCACAACGTAATTTCATCCATGCCATGGCATAAGATGACCCAGCTCTACTCTTGCTAGGACTGTGGTGGGATGATGTAACGGACTAGCTCCAAACGAGCAATAATTATGACTCAAAATAGACATGTTGTCGTGCGTATGGATTCTTATAAGATCAAAAGCCAAAAAAAAAAATCTAAAATATGCATATTATGATATATTTATCCTAAACTTTATTCGTGATACTAAAAATTTTCAAACTTGTACTTGTGTGACACATTTACCCTTCGTCAAGGTTTTGTCAATGAGTACCGTTAAAAATCTGCACAAAAAAACAAATGGTATTGACATAGAACGATATTATTTTGACTGAAAAATCATCTCACGAAACCTAGAAAGATGGTAAATGTATCACATAGGCACAAGTTTGTGATTTTTTATATCACAAGAAGAAATTTAGGATAAATAGCCACACAGATATATTTTGGTGTTTTTATATAAAAAAAAAAAAAAAAATTTCAAGGGAAATGTGTCATTGTGGGTCTAATTTGAGATTTTTTGTGACTTTTTCCTTCTTATAATAACGTCTCAAATGAGTTGCCTTTTCCTCCACCCTTTTCATTATAAGAAAAAAAATAAAAGAACTTTGGTTAATGGAGATGTTTTTCTTATTCGAGTATGCCGCTCTAATTGAGGCATAGATATAAAGATATCGTTCCGACATACACGTGCCAATTTAGGTGAAGATTCCGGGTGTTCATCCGCGTTCCGAGTCGAGTCGTTTGTGTTGTTTATCAAAGTGGATCCCGAACGAGAAAAGGTCATAAAGGCGGCCAGTAGCAGCACCACGAAGTTGGCGGTCCGGACGAGGAGACACTGCTGACAATTTATTTTAACGAAGTCGGATCGGTCCTCGTTGCAGGCACTGTCCACGAGCCAGCGGGCTCTTAGTATTTTCTATCGAAGGACCAGCACGCCCGTACGCGAGTCTTTGGTTATAGCAGAAGACATGTAGTCTCTCTCGAGGCCACCGTTTGCGGGAAAGTCAGTCGTGCTCACGTGAATTGTTGGTATCAATGCTTTTCATCTTGCAAGAAAGTTTGTTGAAAGTGTCAATGTGAAGGCTTTTCGTTCCTAACTTCTGTAAAGTCAAATTAACCTTTCTCAACATTTCTCATCAGAACTTATAGAATACTCACCAATTTTTTACGAGAAATATGATAAAATATTATATCAATCTGTGTGTCGTCGTCATGCAATTTTATTGCTTGCACGCATGCCGTGGGATTTGAAAAATTATCAAAACTCAAGCAAAAGACATGACTCTGAATGGACAAAGCATTCTAGGTTTTCCTTTCGAGCATTTGAAGTGATTAGCTAGTCATAAATTGATTGCATTGACGATTTCTCCGGTTTAATAACAGTGTTCAGAGGAGGCTTCTTGGTGCTGGGAACGTAGGAATAGCGGTGCATATAGTAAGCTTGTAATCGCTTCGTAGCATCTATCGACCCTATTTTGTGCCTCAGTCATCAATCATTCAACCGTCTTTTTGAAGTAGATAATTCATAGTACTCATTCGATTTGAAATGGATGTAGAATGATATGTCAAGCAATCAATTAGGTGAGGAGATGGTGTCCATACATAATCTCACAAGTGAGATACTTGTAATAATTACACCCATTTCTAATAGGTAAAGCACTTTCAGTATTTTATTCCATGGAAAATTCTGAACTCTCGATAAGCTTTGTATGAGATATATTAAGTTGTCCAAACATGACCGATTTTGAAATTGCCCTAGTGATGAGGACGTTCCCATATTTTCAATTTAGAAACTGATAATCGTCGGTTCGATTCCTATTCTAGGGAACTCAAATTTAAGTAGAGGGCTATGGCAATGGGTTATTGTGCTAGTTCCACTCCAAGTAGTCCTCTCATTACGATTATTACCCATGAATTAATAAAGAATTCTCTAGACATGCCTTGTGTTATGAGACATCTAGATTAGTGATCCTTTGTACTTTGGATATGATAAAAATAGCCCAAGCAACAACGATTTTGCAATTACCCTATCCCAACTTGGGGAATAAATCTTGGAAGGAAAACTTGCTTTGGGCAATCAAATCTCTCTCAGGACCCTCCTTCCACTCTTCTCTTGCTTGCTTTGCATTTGTTGCTTTATGCAACATCACTTGGAAGGAGCGTAACAATATACTGTTCCGGGGTAGACCTCCTTCCCTTTTGGCCATGAAAAGGCGCCTTGAACAGGTTATAAAGGACAAAGCCTTGTTTTTCCATCAAGTCCCTCCCACTGTGGCTAATAGGAGATTGTTGCAAAGTTGGTCGCTCAACCCCTCCATTTTGGCGAGCTGATCACCTTGTTAGTCGGCTGGTTTAGTAGGTTCTCTTCCTTTCTCTCGTCTGCTCGGAGGTTCTTCTGGATTTCGCCCTCCTCCTAGCTTCCGAGATGGCCTCATTACCAACCTTAGAGTCGAGCTTGGTTTCTTTTGTTGGTAGTGCTTTCTCTTTGCTGTTTGTGTTGGTTTAGACATTGCTGGTTCTGTGCCGCTGTTTGGCCTTTTTCTTTCCCTTGCCCTTGGCTTGGTTCCTTTTACCTTGGCTCCCTTTCACTCGCTCTGACTTATTGTCTTTGTGAGTGCAAGTTTTTGGGACCGAGTTATTGCTATATAGCTATATATAGCTCTTTTAGATTAAAGTCAATATATTTCTTACATTTCACCAAAAAAAAACTTAGGGAATAAGGGTTATTGTTCTCATGCCTCGTTTGCATGTACTGTCACAGTCCTCATAAGCATTGGATATTGATGTCATATGTCCGTCAATTGTCAAAAATAAAAAATAAAAATCCCGATGTGCATTCGTAGCCACCTTTGTGCCACACTGCTTCACACACAGCCACCTTCGTCATTGCGTGCACTCCGTCGTGGACACTGCCGTCATCTCTCTCCTTCTCAAGCAGAGATTGAGCACAAGGCTCAGACTCTGACTCGATCCGTGCCAATAGATTAATGGTCTCGGGCTCGAGCCAACCTCAATTTAGAATCGACTTTAATTTGAGGTCGATTGAGGTTGGCGATTGTTGAGGATTGGATTTTCAAGGTCATCAAACATTGGCGACCACCTGTGTAGAGGTTTTTTTTTTTTTTTTGGTGGGGGGTGGAAGAGAGAGGGAGAGAGAGAGAGAGAAGTATGCGCATAGATATTGAAGTTTGAGCAAGATCTTGTATAGTAATATGCCAATAAATTAATATTATCATTGTAATTATACAAGTGAAGAGGCAAAATTTTGCAAATGCAACATATTGGAGGTTTAAGGCTCTGTTTGTTTTATGTAAAATAATTTTCGTGAAAATGTTTTCCGGATTTTCCGGCGTTCGTTTCATGGAAAATGAATTCACTGGGGAAAATGTTTTCCATGAAAATAAAAAAAAGTCTTCTAAATTAAGGGAAAATGTTTTCCACTTTTGAAAAGTGGAAAATATTTTCCTCACTTGATCTCTCTTATCTCACACCTCTACAAATCCTCACTTCCTCCTCCCCTTTCTTTTTCTTCTTTTCTTTTTTTGTTCGAATTATTTTTTAATTTAAATTTTTCTTTTTTAATTTGAATTATTTTTAATTTCCTTTTTCTTTTCTTTGTTTCCCATCTTCTTCTTTCTTGGCTAGTCATCGGCCGTTACCAGGCGAACCTCGAGCTTGTTGATCTCAAGCTCGCGCTCTGCACTCTTGCTTATCCTTTTCTTTGTTTATTATATCCTGCAGTTGTACATTGCTCAAGCAAAGGGCTTTACATGCTTTACTTCTTTTTTCTTTTGTTTATTAGAACACAAAAGATGTAGGGGGAACCACCGGCCGTGGTGGCTCCCTGGATAAGGGCTTCATTGATTCTTTCCTAAAGGTGAGGGGTTCGAAATTCAGTGGAGGTGCTTGGTGTCTTAAGCGTGACGTCGAGGTGGTGGGTCCTCCGCTAGCGTCGCCCCGGGTTTACCTCGTCGGCTACTGGCTGTACGGGGATTCCCGGGTCACAAAAAAAAAAGAAAAAAGAAGTAGGGTGAGAACAAGCCACTCAATTGGAAGATTCTCATGAGGGCTGTACATGATTTGCTTCTTTTTAAAATCCATACGAACATTTTTTAGAGTAGATGAGTGTTTGGCGACAATGAGGGAACAAAGATATGAAGTAAGTTTGCCTGGATTTAAAGGCAAGTTCATATTTGATGGATTTATAGGTCGGTAAGTGATGCATGCCTAAGTGGTGAAGTCTTAGAAAATATTTTTCTTATCGAATATCGGAAAATATTTTCCGAAACATTTTCAGGTTTTAACCAAATATCAGAAAATATTGTCATTTTCCTGGAAAATGACTTATGGGAAAATATTTTCCTTGAAAATGACTTATGTGAAAATATTTTCCGGAAATGGTCCATTTTCCACGAAACAAACGGACCCTAAGTAAGAGATCTTTTTTTGTTTTTTGTTTTTGTTTTAATAATCATTAAGAAATGTCACATTATAATTTTGTTCTATATAATCATCATAGCTAAAGTTGTTGTACAAATACCAAATTAGTCCTAGACTTTCGATTTGGCCAATTTAGTCTTGAACATTTTGACAATTAGTCTTTCCGGCCAATTTCGACCGAAAACTGCCGATGTGGATGCTGATATCCTGTGTATGACTAGCATCAACGTCGACAATATTTTGCAATTTTTGAGAAAATTTTCTGATTTTCCGATTTTCCGATTTTTATTTTTTTTTTAATTTTTAAAATTGAATAAAAAATACAAAAATGTCCCATTTTAGCGTTGATCATACCACGTAAACACGACCGACGTTCATGTTAGTGATTTGTTGCCAAAATTGGTCAGATAGATTATATGGACATATTGTTAAAAAATTTAATACTAAATTGGCTAGCTTGAAAAGTTTAGAACTAAATTGTCATATGTATAATAAGTTTAAGACTTTGTTGGTAATAGTTTTTTTTTTGTTAATTTTCCCATATATCATACAGTATGTTATTACTACTTTACATTTACAATTTATTCAGTATTTTGACAAAAGTAAGTTTGTTCAATAGAGATCCGTATAATTATTGGGAAATTCCTAATGCTAAATATAAAGACACTCTCTTCCAACCTCGGATCCAAGGTTGAAATGCCTCACCTCAAAAAATAGTATACAAACACCGACGCACATGAACTCTTGGCATTTGATGAACTTTCCTTTGAAAAATAAAAACATAATTATAATTTTACTTTGTGCGAACTTTTCATCCAATGAATAGAATCGATTCTTAATGACTTTAACTTTTCTGACAGAAAATCCATAACTTAAAAGAGAAGAGTTGTTCCTACCCAAAAAATAACAGAGAAAAGAGTTGCACTCCAAACGTATAATTCAAACCTCTCCATCATCGGTCACCATCGATCACAACCATATACAACCCCCCAGACTCTACTTTCCATCAACTTAATTTGGGAAAATTGTCCAAAAAATCATAAATCTTTTACACTTTTGTCAATTCAGTCATAAATCTTTCAATTTTACTAATTAAGTCCTAAACATTTTCACATTTTGTCAATTAAGTATATTCTACCAATTTTAGTTGGAAATTGCTAACATGGACAACGGTCTAGCGTGGCAATTTTTAAATAATATTTAATGATATTTTAATATATTTTAAATATTTTATGCTTTTTTATTTTAGAGTTTGGAGAGAAGGCTGGCGAGGGTGGCTAGCCGACCCTTGCCCGCCCTAGGCAAGGGTGTCCGACCCTCTCCAGTTCTAGATAAGGGCATCGTGGCCCTCATCGACAAAAGTAAGGGCGCACAAGCCCTCGGTTAGGGTCAGCTGGCCACCCTTGCTAGCTATCTCTCCAAACCCTTAAAAAAAAAAAAAAAAAAACATAAAAAAAATTAATAACAAAGAAAAAAAGGGAAAGAAATAAAAAAGAGAAAAAGAAATTAAAAATTAGAAAAAAAAGTAAAAAATTAATAAATTAATAAAATTTGTCCAATTTGGCAAAATGTGTAAATGTTTAAGACACAATTGATAAAATTGAAGGTTTATGACTGAATTAATAAAAGTGTAATATATTTAGGACTTTTTAGAAAACTTTTCCACTTAATTCCGCTAGTTTCGAGTTTCAAATCTTGATTTTGGCAGAGTGCTTTCAAAGCCACATATTTTACCATAATTTAGCACCGCCGTTGCGTGGGAAATTTTGTAGCTGTGCCACCGAATGCAAAATTAATCACAGTCTTCACCCTTTATATTTCACGAGAAACAAGTTGTTTAACTTACATCCTTATATTCGACCAAAAAAAAAAAAAAAAAACTTACATCCTTATAGTGACCACTAACCATCCTTACAATTTTCCCCTTGAAATTGAGAAGCCATACAATAGATTTAAAACAAACATAGGAGCTATTATGAATGAAGTTTGTGATTCCCTGGGGTAATATTACATCATAAAAGCTAAACCACGAAAGATCGACACATCGGCATGACAATATTCATATGGTCCAGATCGATTGTTCCTATTTCCCCTTTATTTGTCTTTTGTACCCTTTTCTGTTCTCTTTTTGCCCTTTCGCTGTATTTTCCCAAGCTGTCCCCCTCCATTTTCTCAGGAGAACGATCTTCTGTTGGAAGAATACCAAGACCTCGACGTGTTTCATGACTCAGCGCACGAGAATGGGCTTAAAACAAGAGCAAATGCGCACTTCCGATGCATGAACGAGAAGATGGCCAAGTTGCACCAGTCTGGAAAAGGAAAATTGATCGAAAGGAACGTTTTAAAAGTAGGGACCGGACCAACCTGTGCAAATCATGCGGTCGACACCTGTCTGTGAATGTCCAGGTTATGCCAAAAGCCGATCTGTCACTACCTCGTTGCGTAGCTCTATCTTATTGCCCCCATTGGACCTAACGGTCGTAGATTCGTAAGCATTCGCCATCCTCCAGTCAAGTCGACGTGCGCAAGTATAGAGCGGACAAAACGTTTTGCAGCAAAGCGTGTTTGAATGTCATTGTCTATTTGGATCGAGCATACCTCACCTCCCATCTCTCCTTGCTAAAGGAGAAAATCGCGATCAACTTAGCCCACGACTGGCTCGGTCAATTGTAGTATTGGAAGCCGCCCATTCAAATCCCACACTACGGGTTAGCTTGGGATGGCACTTCTATCGGAAAAGCATGCCCCATGCAATGATGTTTGTTTTATTTACGATGAAGAAGCACAATCAAAGTCCCCTATCCAAAACCGTCCACATATTTGTTAGATTCATCCTCACTTAAAAATTTGATCAATGAATGATAGACTGATCATAATATATTAATTGCTCAGCATTACACTACATCCTTGATGTGGGTCTTTCACTTAACATCTTCATATGTATATCTTAATAATTTTTATCTCACGTGTGTGTATATTTAGAGCAATTAGATTCACATTAACTTAAAGTACTATCAGTCGTGGAAGCCATGACTGCTAAATCTAGTGCTTAGATATCCCGTGTCACTTGTCCTGTGCCTTTGCGAAGATTATGCCAATTTCCCTTGATCAGAAAAAACACCAATGTCTAGCCAATCTAATGCCAATCTCCAGTGCAAGAGTGCATAAGCAAATCTGAGTAATTAATCCGTGAATAGAAGACATCACGATAACTGCAGATTAATCTCTGTAGGCCAAAAATCATAATAATTTTCACTTTCTAGTGAAAATAATTGTTTTCTCAATCTAGCATGAAAACGCAAATGCCTCCCATCCTTCACAGAATCAAACAACTGGACAATACGAAACTAGAAGAACCCTAAGAATTAAAGACAGGTTTCACTGACCGTCCCTGTACGTTGTCGCCTCCGATCGCTTTTTAAGGAATGATGGTTATTAATCTACCGAAGATTTAAATAGTTTAGTGCACCATGAAAATTTGACTTTATCTCACGAAACAAAGTTTTTTTCAACCTGTAAAACTCAAGGAGGATTAGACTTAATATCTTCAAGCGAAAACGAAGGCAAGGAGGACGGACACAAATCAATGTGTTGCCTTTTGTGCTCGGCTAGCAACCCAATCGCCACATTTGAATTTTCCTTTCGATGAATCGAACCTAGCACAAAAATCCTTAAAGAGAATACTGAATAATTTTCTTAATTTCTTGAATAATAAGCTGGGAACTCCAGTATAGGTCACTGTTTGGTGATTGTGCTTAGTTAGCGGCATCAAGATTGAATTAAGACCAATCTAACTCAAGGTGGAGTATACTTAATATCCTCAAGCAAAAGCGAAGGCAAGGAGGACGGATGTGAAGTTGCCCAATTATTCAAATGACGCATGTGACCTTTTATACTTGGTTAGTAACTCAATCGCCACATTCATATTTGCCTTTCGACAAATCGAAACTAGCAGAAAAATTCTTAAAAAAATACTGAATAATTTCTTTAATGTCTTAAATAATAAGCTGGGAACTCCAGTATACTAAACTGTGCTTAGTTAACAGCATCAAGATTGAATTAATACCGTATAAGACCAATCTAACTCCATCTTGGTTTGCCTCCAGCTTGCTCACTAAATTCACAAAAAGCATGGATGTGACTAAAGGCTAATCATGCAGAAGTGACATTGTTCAATAATTGTGCGTCGTGCCACTGTTGCTTGTCCCCCTCGTACAAAGTACTATAACAGTTAATGTTTGTCTCTGTGCAAGGACATAATGTATGACTTGTCAACTTCCAGTGACCCCTTCAACCTAACAGACATCTAATGCTTTGCGGTCCATAAGTGCAGCTTCTTTAATTTTGTCATGTACGACCATGTGAGCTTTTTGAAGAAAGAAAAAATAAAATTAGTAAAGAAAGCCATGAGAAGACACCAAGAAATTAGTACTGTTTATTTCAATGAGGAGAAGGATATGTACCTGATATTGTGTACGGGCAGCTCATTTCAAGTGTGGTCCCTTTAATTCAAGACAGCCAAGTAAAAATACTAAAAAAGTTCTAAACCTTTTGTATTTGTGATAATTTAGTCATAAACATTTTTTTTATGCTAATTAAGTCTAAAACCTTTTTATGTTGTCTTAATTCGTCTTTTCCGATCAATTTTGGTCGGATTTTTAACCTGACATCGCAATAGGACTGACGATGGCACTGACGATCGGCGGCCGACGCGTGGACAACTTTTAATAATATTTTAATATTTTAGAATTATTTTTATTTTTATTTTTATTCTCTTCCTCCAGGTGATTGTTGGACCTCAGGACGGCTAGAGGTGATGGCCAGCAAGGTCGAGGTTGACCTTGCTGGCCACCTTGCTAGTGGCCGCAAGGGCAGCCTCGGCGGGCGACGAGGCTTGCCCTCGGCCCGAATTTGGCGAGGGTCAAGCCTCGCCCATGGGCCGTGTGAGCCTCGTCGCCCGGGCCTCAAGGGCGGCCTCGCGCTGAGCGGGCAAGCCTCGCCCTCGCCGGATCTAGCGAGGTCGAGCCTCGCCGCCCCACGCGAGGCCGCCCTCGCGGCCACTGGCGAGGTGGCTGGCGAGGTTCTGGCCGGTCGCCGCCGAGGTCGGTGACCGGCTAGAGGAAGAAGAGGATAAGAAAAAAGTAAAAATAAAAATAAAAAAAAAAAAGTAAAAAAAGGAAAAAATAAAAGTAAATATAAAAATATAAAAATATAAAAATTCAAAAATATTAAAATATTATTTAAAGTTATCCATGGCGCCGATTATGTCACGTTAGCTAGGCTGGCGTCTAGTCGGCAAAAAATCCATCCAAAATTGCTCGAAAAGGACCGAATTGGCACAATGTAAAAATGTTTGGGACTTAATTAGCACTAAAAAAAAAGGTTTAGAACTAAATTGACACAAATGCAAACGGTTTAGGACTTTTTAGCACTTTTCCCCTAACATCTCCTTGCGAGGAAAGCTTTTGTAAGAAGTGAATCCTTTGGAACGGTTCCTTCTAAAGACTGACGGGCTCCTAAACTAAAAAGAAATCCTTAATGGATATCTCCTTGGTCAAAGCAGCCCATCCCTAATTCACACACTCAAATTGGACGAAAATAACCAAAAAAGTCATAAATATATTATATTGAATACCAATTCAAATCTAAAATTTTCTATTTAGCAATTTTAATATCAAATCTTTTAATAATTTATTACTTTAGGAAATTATTGGCGTGGACATCAATCGTTTTAAGTGGCATGGCCTTCAATGATGTGGAAAAATTTTACAAATATTTATTTTTTTCTTTGTCAATATGGCCACTGACCAAGCAAAGCTCTTCGCATCGCAATGCCTATTGTATCCCGACTACTAGTGAGGGCCTTGCCCTCACCAGATTTACTTACATTACATCTAGTCACAATAGAAGCTATTACATTACATGTTAGGTTGGTGACGCTTGCGACACCCTTTGTACAGTCGTAGGCAGCATGCATGGCAGAGAGGCGTATTCGAGTCTGAGCTTGTTGAGTGGGTCTTGAGAGGGGGGGGATGATGGTCAAGCTCAAAAGAATAAAAAGAGCAAGGAGACCTTTTATTTCAAAATTCAAACAATTGCTGAGGATACAACCGTGCACCATTAGTGTTCACATTTCCAAAGGCACATCTCTCTTTCAAGATGATTCGCAGCATGTCGAAACCTTATCTTTGATAAGGTTCTTCACTTTGCATCGAATTAAACCAATACTACGTCCAACATGAAGCTTGTGATTGCTAGTAAAATATTGATTTTCTTCTTGAGACCTAACTAGATCTTTATAGATTTCTCTGACTATTTTCTTACGAAATTTTATTAGCGTTTATAGCTGCCTCAAGTTTAGGCAGATGGCCTGGCAAATGGACATTGACTCATTTTCCTTTGTCGAGATCCAATACATGAATGAAAGAGTGGCCGATTTCACCTCTTTTCCAATCAATTCCAATAAATCGATACTTGTTTGGCAACTCCACTGAAGCTAGTTGGACGAAAAAAAGATTTGATTTTTTTCTTTTTGGGCGGGGACAATTTGGGGAAGAAAGTGACAATTTGCAAATTATGGGTAGGGGGCAAATGCACCTTGAAATTAAATAAAAAATTGAGAATAATAATTATAGATTAGAAGGGTAACTGACATAACGAGTTTCTTTATTTTATTTTGGGTTGATGTCGGGGCGAGGAAGAAGAGAAAAATACGTGATTCTGCCTATGGCCCAGAAGAAAATTCAAAACATGAGGAACACCCGAGTCAATCGATTCTTTATTAGATCTCGGGCTTAAAAGAAACTAGCATTTGGGCCGAGTTCGTATCAACACCGTCGTCGTCAAGATTTAGAACTTGCGAAAGAATATTCGAGCTTTTGCCCTCCAAATTTCAGGTTATCCTTGATTTTTCTATCACACGGGGTTTTATTCATCCAATTAAGCCACTTCAAAACGAGTTTATGGGGAATTCATCTTCTTCAATGATTAAAAAATCATTCGAAACAAGACCCTTTTCGAATAGTTCGCGTAAGCAAAATTTCGGGGCCCCATCCGGCGTCAGGCAAGACGGATGAACAAAGGCTGAAGGACACTTGGGTAGATATCTTCAACTAATCGAACTCTTGATCCAGCGGAGCTCCTTTCTCGATTGGCATTCGCTTCGTCAATAACAAGGTCAACAAATGCCCAAAATAATTCTTTACGAGTCGAGAGGATTGTTAATTAAAAGAGCAATGATAAGAATGGTATAGTTTATGAGTAAATATAGGAGGAAAATGCTAAAAATATGAGCAAAATCCATCCTTCCCAAAATTTGACCATCAATTGATGAAGCCCCCAAGATGTGATCCTAGGTACTCCTGAGAATAAGTGTAATGGAACGAAACGATATCATAGCTGCTGCATTTCCACCTGATCGATGCTTGATGTTTGCATCGATATGCCAGGAGATCCCATGTCCATGCATGGTGGCATGTAGGCAGGCGGCGGACGGATGCTCGTCTCTGCAGTCCCTCCGTCCTTCACTATGAAGGCCGTGTCCATGCCCCAGCTCATGTGCCGGTCCAGATGACAGTGCCAAAACCACACGCCTGTCCAATCCAACCATAGGATTAACGTTAACTGATGATGCATAGGTGTCCTGCACGGGTATTGAAATTAAAAAGGAGGTACGCACCGGGATTGTTAGGAGTAAATCTTATCGCCAGCCAATCGTTTTTAGGGACCCCAAACGTATTCACATAGGGCGGGTTGACCAAGTTGTACGTGCCAGGATCCGTCTCGTTGTCAAAGTTCCCGTGACCGATTCCGACGACGTAGAAGCTGGGACCGTGCATGTGCATGGGATGGTTGACGGAGCCTTTCAACACGTTCGTACCTTGGAAAACGATTTCTACCGTCTCATTGTAATTCAGCACTTTTACTTTGGTTTCTTGATACGTCATGTCGACACTATCCGGCAAATCATCTCCCGTGAAATTGTACATGGAAGGAGGCCAATCTGGGAAATCCGTTGTATGAGTCCCACTAAGATTTCTGCACAATAAAAGGAAACCCATTAATGAGAATTCCATGTGCATTCACCTATTAGTCATTATACACAAACATTGGTACGTAGATTTGCCTGACCCCAGGTGGCAGGGCGGGTGTTGCGACATGTACATTAGTATCGAGGGTTCGATCTAGAGATGGATCGAGGGATCGATGGATAGAGAGAGAGAGAGAGAGAGAGAGAGAGAGAGAGAGAGAGAGAGAGGATGATGTTACCTATAGTAGGCCGATAGCACATCCAGGGATGGGTTGACCCAACTTACGTTGTTCAAGCTTGAGCCAAGCTTGTTGCCACTCACCGAAGTGCAAGAGCCATTGGGACAAAGGATCTCGCCCATGGACACAGTTATGAACATCCTCGTGCTTATATCTTGAGGAACATCAACCGGATGATCCTCACTTGCCAAGCTTCTCAGCTGATTCGTAAATCTCAGCGCCGCTCCATAGTCCAAATAGAGTGGGAGTGTGGCGTTCGGAAAGACCGGTAGTGATGACAAGCTATAGTTCCCTCTATACTGCAAGATGGCCGATCCGATGCTATGGTCGAATCCAGTGACCTCGGCGTCTTCGCTAGAGTATTGCCTCGTGGCGATGTAGTACCTTCCGAGAGATTGGTTAGCCGTGAGCAGCACGTCCATGGTCTGTCCCAGGCTTATCATGATGTAAGTCGTGGCAATCGGCTTAATATATCCTCCGTCCATCCCGACAACAGTCAGGTTGTGGCCAGAATGTGGAACTTTAGCCAATATGTAATAGTACTATAGGCGAAGCAAAGGCCGTGGTTATGTTTACATAGATAATGTTACACTTCCAAAATATGACTCGTTTGGATTATTGCTCACGTTTCTTCTTTCTATTACTAAAGAGTTGCCGGGGACTGAGTTCATTTGAACATATACTTGATGAGGTCCGCCGAAATTGGTTATAGTGACTCATGAAGAGAAGCATATTCTGCTGTCTAAGTGGAAGGCCAAATGGTTGGTTGCCTATATCGTTCCATGAAACCAAGTGTGTGAATAGTACTACCGAGAACTTTGCCAGGAGCCCAAGTGAATTAGAGAAATTATATCGCTATTCTTACACAAAGGTAATCTTATAAACTCCATCCTCTGACATTGGTTTTGTATCTTTCTTTTGAACCTAATGCATAATTCTTCATGCATAAGAAAAGAGGAATAAATTCAACAAATCGAATTTGCCCGTTTTTTAGTCCAAAGAGGTCAAGCCGTATTTTTGAAGCTCTAAGAAAGAACCTTATGGAGCCGAAACCTTGAAACTAGACCCATCAAACGGGTAAGACGGACTGGTCCGACTAAAATAAACCAATTTAACCAATTTTGACACATTTTCAGGAAATGCAAATCTATTGACTCATATCAACTCAACTTATATTTAACTCGGCCTATATTGCCAAAAATCTCTCATGCTCACTTACTCCGCACTCTTGACTCAACCTATATATCCAATCTAGGAAAATTCAGACCCAAGTTGAGTCGAGAGTGAAGAATAAGTGAGCATGAGATAATGAAAAAAGTGTATTAAAGTTAAGTTAGGTTTAAGTAAGCTGTAAATGTATATGAAACTCATGCTATGGTTAAACCCATACATAATATAACTCCTACATATAACAATTTAACTGATCATATATGAGTTATAAAATGGGTTTATAACCCATTTGGATAGGTGTACTTGAGACCATGTAAAACACAACTAAGATAAGAACACTAGCATCTCAAGGATCAAAATCCAAAACAACTCAACAATAGTTTTGTTAGCAAAATGGATTCAAGGTAGGAAGCAATTACTTTCCACTGCTGATGAGGTTGTCAAAAGTGAGGATGGTGCCGATCCACACCACAAGATTCAACTCCCTAAGCCCTTTAACGAGTGTGAACACAACTTCTCTTCAAATGTGGGGTTTTCACAACCGTTTGCAAACCAAATTAAATCAAACTAACATGTCCATTCGCTTCGTTTTGCCAATTAGCTCAACACCAAAAAATTTACCCGTCTAACCCCCATGACAAAACTCCATATCCAGATTTGAACAGGCGAAGAGGTCATGGCGCAAACATCCGAGTGCAATACAGAATTACCAGTGTGGGTTTTAGTGAGAACTTATTGTTGCCATATTCCAACCGCCAAACAACAGCGGAGGCTATGTGCCGGGAAATGCTGTATGTATCGGATCCACCAATATGGTGGAGCAAGACCACCCATATCCTAGAAGAAGAGCTTGTCGTGTTCCCTAGCTCATCATCCAACGGGCCACCTAGACACCTAAGAGAAATGTGGCACTAGCCCATCATAGCCACATGTAAGTAACTCAATATAGTGCACATGCTTTTACTTTGGTCAATCAAGAAAATATTGGCTACATGAGATGTGGCGGCACAATAGATTGAAAGGGCATTGAGATTGCGACATGTGTTGTACCTTTCAAGGCGGAGGTAGAGGCTGCACAGTGGTTTGTCAAATGAGGGTTTGGTCATGACTTGAAGGGAGAGAGGGGCGGCACGGTGGTTCGTTGGTCGGATGAGGGCTCGGTGGTTTGTTAGAGGGAGAGAGGGGGGTAGAGTCGAGAGCATTGGGCGGGGAGGGGAGATGGGGGCGGGAGAGAGAGAGAGAGAGAGAGAGAGAGAGAGAGAGAGAGAGAGAGAGAGAGAGAGAGTAGGACAAGCCGGAACTGGAGGAGCGGTGTGGTGATTTGTCGATCGGACAAGTCAGTGGGATAGAGAGGGGCAACGAAGATAGAGGGAGTTTGGCAAGAGAGAGACTGAGAGAGCATGTAGGGGAGAGAGAAATTTTTTCCCTGACATTTGGCCTTACTTGTGAAGTATGGCTCAAATACCAATTGATGGGTGCGAAAGCGTGGTGCTAGTAATATGATAAAATTGCAATAGGTAATTCAAGACACACTTATACCAATACAAACATAACACTCAAACAAAATGTAGTCTTGGACAACTAGTATACGCTATATGTAGCAAAATACCGCACCTCACTATTACGATTGAATTTCTCACACCACTACCAAACACTTGGGGCAAACTAGCTCATATAAAGACAAACTCTCTAAGGCTCCATTCCCATCTTGAAAAATCAATGACATGGAAAAGAAATTTCCTCATTTTGATCATTTATATATCTTAGAAAAAGAAGGGATGGCGAATATTCTCACTATCAACACAAATATTTAGGTAGGAATTGTTTTTAATAATGGGAATATTTTCTCATTGACTCATTTTTTAAGAGAGAACAATGATTAAGTTTAAGAAAACTTTTTTTAAATTGTTTATTTTTTTCCCAAAAAACGGGGCCCGGCTGTTTATTATACCGTCAAGTTTCTCTGACATTGCCAGACTCTCTTTCCCTTTTGTTCTGAAGCTCACTGGCTCCGTGGCTTACTACTAAACTCCACGTAAAAACTCTATAAATAGGCCGCGCCTTGACATGAGCAGTAGTATGGCGGGCCGGGACCCGGGCCCGAAGGGCCACTTGTTAAGCCCGGCTCGGACCTTTTGAGGCCGCAGCTGCTCGTTGGGTCATCTCTTATGTTCTTTTTTGTATGATGAACGTAGCTGGAGAAGAAGTTAAGCCTAAACGGATTAATCTGGGGTGCTCAAGAAAATCCTAAACGGATCGGAATGCAGTTCACACTTGTCATCCAAGGTGGGACCCATGTGAGGACTCAATTTCTTTAACGTGCATAGAAGACGAGCGATTCGATCTGGATCGAGAGAGATTGGGATGCCCCGTGACCTGCTCGTGCATTTCAAATGCAGTATATCTGTACCGCAACGTGAAGTACTCATAATCATACTCATACTCTCTCTATCAACACCCTCGTACCGTGGAATCCCCGATGCTTCAGATCCGGTCGAGATTCGAGCATAGTACACGGTCCCCTCCATGTGATAGTACCGAACCCCGCAGCGGTAGTACAATGGCCCAACCCTTATAAGTGAACTCCGCAACCTTTCTCCCAGGTCAGATCCTGTGAACCCATCAACACAGCCTTCGAATAAAGCCCGAAAGAGTTCTCCAGTCTCCCCGAGGGTTGGGGCTCTCTCTCGTTGGAGTCGTTTCTGCGTTGGCAGGGTCTGCGCAAGGCTCAGGGCAATGTCCATTACAAGAGCTGTCTCTTCTGAGTGAAGTGAGTATGCTTGTGCAATGGACGTTGCCTTGAGCCTTGCACAAACTTGTCATCTATGATCTTTTCAGAAGTTTAGCATTCTGGGTTCGCTGAGGTGGGTATTGAAGGTTCCTTTTTCTTTTTTTTTTCCTTCTGTCTTTTGCTTCCTATGATACCGTGTTTTGGATCAGTTTTCGCATATCAGACTGGGTTCGGCATTGCTTGATTTTGATCTAACCTCGTCGATCCGTCCTCAAACGATTACATGTGTGATTATTGACATGTTGTGTCATGGACTCCAATTGCAAGTCGGGGGACGATCTCGGACAGCATGGTCAAACTGAGGTTGGATTATACAGAGTAATGTCGGAATTTGAACTCGTTCTTTTACCGGTCATGAGAGATTAAGCCAAAATGCAAATTACTCCAATCGATTGCATCAGGGTAATCTCAGTTTCAAGTAATCAAAGATTCAACAATAGTATTAGACAGTTCTGTACTTTCATCTTTTCAAGCTCTGGTACTACCGCTTCTCAGTATGTACTAATTGTACCTGTGCTAAGACTATTTTAGTTTTATTATTGTAAATGTTGTCGTCGACGTCAACTTCACTTTAAAGTAGATAGATAATCATATCAATCAAATTCTTTACCAAAATTTACGGTGGGCTCTAAATCTTTTGCTTGTACCAATTTAAGCATAAATATTTTGACAAACTTATCCATTTAATCATGAACATTTTAATTGTACTAAACCTTTTAATGACAATAAAAAATTATTGATGTAGCGGTGTATAGTTAGTGCTAACCATCTTACATGATACGATTAGTGTTAACGTGAATAATTTTTGTAATATTTTAATTTTCTAAACTTTTTTTTCCTTTCCTTTTTTTTTTTTTTTTTTTTTTTGCTTTTTTCCTCTGCCGACCATCACTAAGCCTTGTTGATGGCTAGTAGAAGTTCGCCAGCCTCAAGGAGTGCCGCTCTCTGGCAAGGGATGCCTTCACCTGTACTAGCAAGGAACGCCCTCTTTGGCGGGGCATGGGCTGCCCTCTCCCTACCTGGTGAGGGCAACCCACACTAGTAGTTTCACGTTTGTTGACACCTTATTTTTGTTAGATAATCAAGTTACCGTTCGGTAATCGCCATTAGCCACTGTTTCCTAGAGTTTGCCGTTCCTCATCTTAGTTGTATTTACCGAAGAGCCAGACTCACGTTGGTCTCGGTTTGATTCTGCTCTTGGCCGAGCAGATTCGAGGGTGTCGTGACTACTATTGGGGGGAAATACATTTAGAGTATTAACCCATACATCATGTGACAGCGGAAAACAGGTTTCGTTCGAAAATTCTTTGAGAAGCCAAGATTTCTTTCGTCGGTGAATCGTAGCCGACTCGATTGTCCGTCACAATACAAACGTCATAAACCAGGTAGTTTCAATTGTTTTCCATTTAGTTTTACTCGATTTGGCTCTGTAGAATGGTTATCTAGAATGATGCCTTCTCCGATGATGTGAAATTGAGCGTGCTGAGATTGGTCGTTCAAGTGTGAATAACCCACATTCGTCATAGTCTCAATTTAATTCAGAATCTGAGCTCACAATGGTTAAAATCTCTCGCTCAACCAATTGCCCATAACCTATTCGATTATATGCCTACGAGAATATGAATAAAAGTCAGTGCAGGATTTGCTGGATGTGTGAATAATATAGCTTACAAACGATTGGTTTGCTGTCCATTTAATTCGATTTAATTCATATTCATCATCACCAGAGCCAAATCTGACCATTTCTTTTTGTTCTTTCTGGGCACCGTATAATCTCACGTTGGTTAAATGGCTGTCTTCGATGAGGAAAATGAATGACGATCGTAGGTGTGCATATCATTCTCCGGTAATGTATTTGAATCTCCAGACTCATCTCAACTGTTCTTAATGCTCAAGGCATTGTTTGATGGTATTGATACGATGGCTTTCAGTGATGGCTGAAAATGGCGAGATAGTAGTGAAGGTTTGCTGTGGATAGTTGATGTTCAATTAATGATGGAGGTGGCGATCCGACGTTGGTCGGAATAGAGAGCCAACGGCAGTTTTCCAATAGTCCCATGGGTGAGTTGTCGGTCTTGCAGTTTTACTGTCATGATTCGATAATCATAACGCCAATGATGTTTGGGCAAACACAATCCTTAAGAACTTATTGCATCCTCATTCTTAGCACAACAAATGGTATGTACCAGTCACCGGCTATCGCATACCAATGGATACTCCATGTGGCTAGGCTTCAGGTAGATTTTCGTAATCACTGACATATGGATATATCTCCTATGCAACTATATCACACGGCGGAGGGCGAGGTGTACAAAATTCAATTGGAGAAGAGTTTTATTTGATCCGTTTGGTCGTCGAATGGCTCCAGATACGTCACGAAAGAGGCTTGGCAAGGCGGCATATAAGGCGGAGGGCTCCGGATGCTCGTCTCTGGAGTCCCGCCGTTCTTCACTATCATCGCTGTGCTCATGCCCCAACTGAGGTGCCGGTCCAGATGGCAATGCCAAAACCATACTCCTGTCGCATTTTGTCAAGAAAAAAAATGAGCATTTCGATTCGATACTCGATTTTCTATTGGGCAAGAAATGTCGCGAGATGGAAAGCTCACCGGGGTTGCTTGCTTTGAATCTGATGGTTACCCATCCGTTCTTGGGTACCCCGATTGTGGTCACTTCCAACGGGTCGACGAAGTTATACGTCAACGGGTCGGTTTCGTTGTCGAAGTTCCCGTAGCCCGACCCCATGACGTAGAAGCTGTACCCGTGGACGTGCATCGGATGGTTCTCTGAGGCGTTCAGCACCTCGGTCCCTTGGAATGTTATCTCCACTTCCTCATTGTACTCCAGCATCATCACCTTCGTCGCCTGTATCGGTACCGTCGTGTTGAATGGCAGATCTGATGCCGTGAAGTTGAACATAGTAGGCGGCCAATTGGGGAAATCCGGGGTGTAGTATCCGCTCAAGTTCCTGGTGCATTTTATTAACGATTCATACCCTCGTAGAATCCACCGTACAAGAAGTTGGAAGGAAATGAAAGTGTTAAAGTTATAGCGATGGTGTAGCCATACCTGTAGTAGGCAAGAAGGACATCAGTCGAGGGGTTCAGAAAACTAATGTTGTTCAAGCTTGACGCGAGCCGATTCCCGTTAATCCCTTCGCATGATTCGTTCGGGCAGAGGATCTGATTCATCTCGACCGTGATGTACATTTTCGTGGTTACGTTCATCGGCACGTCTACCGGGTGCTCAGCGCTGGCCAGGCTCCTTAGCTTCGCCAGAAACATGTCTGCCGCGATGAAGTCCTCGTATGTCGGCAAGCTATGAGGGAAGACCGGACTGGCCGGCGTGGTGTAGTTGCCGCTGTACATGAAGATGGCGGTGGCGTTGGTTTTGTCGTAGTCTGTGACGTCCGGCCTGGCCGAGTCATACTGTCTGATGGCGACGTAATAGTGGCCCGGCGTCTGGTTCATTGTGACCAGCACGTCCATGGTCTGTCCAGGGCTTATCATGACGAAGTCCACTGTCACGGGCTTGACATAGTTGCCGTCCATACCGACCACGGTCATGTTGTGCTCCGCAATTGCTAGGAAGAGCTCCGCGTTCATGTCTGCGTTCACGATGCGGACGAGGTAGGTCTTGCCATAATCGACCACCCTGCGGTACGTCGAATCTGCGAGCCAGGGAAAAAAAAGGAAAAAAGAACAGCCGATTGGTAGCTTAGTTTGGTTTCCAATTAAGTGCCCCTCGTAGCTATGAGGACATTATAAGTTTGATATCATGGCTTACTTCTTGAGCAATTGGCAAAATCGCCGGGCTGACCGTTGATCACATAAGAAGTGGAACGAGGAGTGTCTGCGCCGGTTACCAGGTCCTCGGCGACTTCTTGGTTAACATCAGCCGTGTACCATGATCCTGAGAGATATACGAAATTACGGACAAGGACAGAAGAGGATTCGCAGTCAAGAATGCAAGAAAGATTTCATAATTAAGATATCCCAAGCTTTTCGATAACTTAAGTCAACTTACCAAGAACAATGACCTCTTCGTCGTCAGGCGTTGGATAGGGATAGGAGGTTCCCTCGCCCGGATACATCACTATGGCTCCGTGAACGCTCGATCGGGTCCAATCGCTATGCGCGTGCCACCAGAGAGTCCCTTCTTCTTTCGAGAATATGACCTCGTACGTGAAGTTAGTCCCGGGCAAAATTGGACACTGGGTGATGTACTCTGGGCCATCTGACCATGGATTTCTCGGTTGCTTCACGCCATGCCTGAGAACAATTTGACAAAATGAAAATTAATGCAATTGACGTAGAAAAAGAACGAAATTATAATTGAAAAAGCCGAGGGGTTATAACTTTTAGTCAACGTAGATCTTTTCACTCTCTCGTGTAAATTGAAATTTACATGAGTTAGTCATCACCAACAAAATGTTATAAACTGTCTTATTGTTGGTCAACGATATTAATTTGGTCTGACTAACTGTTGGGAGTCTCCATCTTAAATTCATCGTTGATACTTATACCTAACTTCAATCATTGATATTGTGCCTGAATTTAATGCTGAACAGACACCCAGACACATGTTTATCGTGTTAACAAGTACATGAATTTCTTTTATCATGTTGGAAAACTCAATAAGGACCTTTCTAATCGAACCCGGTAGTCGTTGGTCGGGCCACTCAAAAGTATTCTTAGAAAAAAATTATAAAATAACAAGAGACGTCATTTTATACAAAGTAGTTTCCATATGGAATTTTATTTTTTGGATAAAAATGTTTGCAAATAAGAGGGAATTTCATTGGAACAGATGGACTTGAGAAACGTCATCGAAATGAAAGACGAAAAATAAATTGCATGGTAGCAATCGTCACCTCTTGAACCCGTCATCAGTTCATTAGAATTGCCCAATCTTAGTTTTGGGCTACATGGTTCGACAGTGAACATGACGTCAATGGCATAATTGAAAAAAGTTGACAATACTCTAATCCAATCGTACGGAAATGAGGCCAGCTCATGTAAATCAAGCTAGGCTATTCCAAGGTTTGGATCCATATCTTACCGGTGAAATTAAGCCCTAAACGGTCTATAAGATGGATGGATCCAAGTCCCAAATAACCAGACACAGGTCAATGATTGATGGCTTGACCGGGGTCGTCAAACGGCCTAATCCATGATGGTAGATGAGACTGTTCCAATCGAGACAGCATCAGAATTCAGATATCTTTAGCACTCATTCGCCAAATAACGATATTCAATCTCACAAGTGATTTTCTACGAGGAATTCTTTCCTATAGTAACATTTTGCAAATGGATAATATTATCAGTGAAACGACGGAACAGGTTGAATTCACATACAACATCAAAACACAACTCCTATCAGCAGCAGCATGGTCTGATGATTTAGATTTTTTGGAAGCAAACATCCAGACCGCACCATATCAATAATTCGAAATATTGCTTGTTCAATATTTTCCTCTTCAATTATGTTATTCAATCTCATAGGCGGAGGTACGTACCAATGGATGGTGACTCCGTAATCGCCCTGGTTGTGCACGTTCACGAACGCCGTGTCCCCTTTCTGGACTCGAATCACGGGCCCTGGGAAGCTGTCGTTCACCACCAGCATGCTCTTCGTGCTGCACAGCCTCGTGTAGTTCTTCTCTCTCAGCTACCACAGACCAAAGACAAGCAATCATGACGTCATTCGACGTGAATATATGGTACGAAGAATAGAGCACCAGAAAAACGGAGAAAGGAAACAGAGTGAACAATGCTCAGTTCGGAACACATGATATGGACGTTAAAACGTGGAGCGATGCGCATGCATGTCTTATCTGGGATTAGATTGTCACTTACGACGAAATCATAGTAGTGGACTTTGCCATGGGCGGCGCCGAGGAGGAAGGCAGCGGCGACGAGGAGAGAGAGCAGAGCCGAGGCGGTGGGAGTGTGGCCATCCTCCATCTTCATCGGATCTCTCTCCCGTATTTTGGTCGTGAGGACCACGGAATGTGAGTGTCAGGGACGGCGACAATGCTGGGGGGGAGGCCTTTATGTCGGATACGATGTTATCCCGTTCGGAGGTAGGTTGATGTAAATACAGGGAGGGGGAGATCGAGGTGGAGGAGGTGGCGTTGCAATCTCCATTTCAAAGCCAGGAGAGGCGGCTGCTTCCTCCTCTTGTTTCCAGCGTGCCTCACACGTGGGGGATGACTTCTGGTTAGAGAAGTTAGATGACGGAAGAGGAG